>ML661344.1:8655160-8843283 GCA_007570785.1 Antilocapra americana | reverse complement strand
CCAGGCACATGGACATTTTCAACCATGAACACAGAAAAAGTAAATGAGAAGACACTAAACAGCATGAATTGTCTCTTGCATAATCTTATTTATGGCTAAACCTGCTCACATTTCTCCCCAGTTTTCATAGGGAACCGCCCACTCTAGGTGTTGGGAAAACAGTTGAAGTTCCAACCCTGTAACTTCCAAAGAACTGTAGCTAATGCGGCTCCAGTGAATTCAAAGCTACAGAGAATGGCAAGTCAAAACATCTGCCTAGGAAATTATTGATGAACCAAGAAATAAGCAGTTTTCTTCTAGCTGATACAATCACTCCAAGGTTGCAGTAAGTGCTTACTATATTCCAGGACATTGTGCTATCTTTTGTGAACATTATTTGATTTTAAAAAACATAAAAACCTTACAAAGTAGGTTGCACTCATGTTATATCTATTCAATATATGAGAAAACTGAGGCCCAGGGAAGTTAAATTGTTCAAGATCACCTAGTTAGGGAATGGCTGGGCTTCCCAGGTGACACTAGTGGTTAAAAAAAAAAAAAAAACCCTCCTGCCAATGCAGGAGACATAAGAGGTGTGAGTTCGATCCCTGGGTCAGAAATATCTCCACAGGAGGGCATGGCAACCCATGCCAGTATTCTTGCCTGGAGAATCCCATGGACAGATGAGCCTGGTGGGCTACAGTCCATGGGGTCACAGAGTCGGACATGACTGAAGCAATTTAGCATGCACACAGAGCCAAAATTCCAATGGATCTGACTCTGGTATTCAGACACCCATAACAGAGCTTAGTCCTTTTACCTCCCACCCACCAATTAACTTCAAGAGAAAATGCAAACTAGTTTCAAGAACCAAAACAAGTCAATGAAAAAGAAAATTAATCTTTCTGTTTATAATGTCATAATTTTTCCTTTTGGGTTCTTTTCAACCAGCTGTTGCATGCACTACTTTTGCGTAAATAACATTTCTTTAAACAGAAAAGATTTCTCACTCTGTTTACATCTAAAATTAATTAAGAATGATTAGGAAGCATACAGGAAAAAATATCTAACCAAATGACGTTGAATGCATTCTAGAAAGTACTTGAAATAGAACCATTGAAAGATGTTGCCATTATTTCAAAAAGAAAGACATTAAAATTACTTAAGTTATTATTAATAATAGGCCTGTTAATAAATTTGTAATACTATTAAGTGTAAACAACCCATGAATTGTGGAATATTCTATGGAGAAAGAGGTTAGTGTATTGATTACAGGGAAAAATAAATTTAGAAAATGCTAAAAATAATACTGACTATCAAAAAGAAGTATTACACTGGGGAGTGTGTGTGTGGGGGGGGTAGATAGCAACGCTGAAGATATTGAAGTAGGGCCACCCTTTCTCCTTGGGACCTTGGAGAAGGAAGTGTGAGCCTGCATGTGTGTTTAGAGGGGACTAAGCAGGAAACACATTCAATGTTGACACAAACTGAGCCATTGGAAACAAATCCAGTGAAGGTGACAATGATAAAGCTAAACATATGCCAGGGTCTGTACTAGGCTCTTTACATGGCTCTTCGCAGATTTTCAACAGAGTGAGTTCAAAATGAACGAAAGACACAGCTTTGGGAGATCAAGGATGCTTACATTTAAATTAAAGATTTAAAAAAACAATTGTTAAAAATCATTTAGACCTTGGCAAGCAAAAAAATAAGAAAATTTGTTTGAACTTACTATATTTCCAACATTTCATTAGAAGTCGTGACAAGTTTTTTCAAAAGTATGCTCTGATATCAGAGGGTCATATAATCTATGAAGGAGTTAAATCTAACAAGTCAAGTTAAAATACAGTAATAGTTCAGAAAAAAGAAGTGTATATGAGGTTGAATGAGGCAGGCAGCATTGGACCTGACCTTTTAGAGAAGTTCAGGAATTAGATGAATGGGGGCAAAAGAGAGACTGCTATAGACCAAAGGGATCACAGAGGCAAAGCAACACAGAAGAAATTCAATGTACCCTGTTCAAGGCTGTACGATTTGACTGGCTGGAACTTAAGAACAGGTTCTGGGGAGAAATGAGAAAAGAGTTAGACCTATAAATTGGAATGAGATTACGGCAAGCCTTAATTAATTAAAATATGAAGTACTTGAATTCTAATTGGTCTTTGCAGTTTCTCCGTCAATCCATTCATCTCACTGAAATCTAAGTGAGTAACTGCCCATCCAGACACCAACTGAGGAGCTTCCATCTATATTCATTGCTAATTCAATAGCTTCATGCCCAATTGCTTTTCAATAACTCCAACTAGGGGACTTCCTTGGTGGTCCAGTGGTTAAGAATATGCTGCCAAATGCAGGGGATATGATTTGATCCCTTGTCCAGAAACTAGGATCCCACATGCCGTGCACCACAGCTATTGGAGCCCACGTGCCCTAGAACCCACGATCTGCAGAAGCCACTGCACCAATTAGCTTGGGCACCACTGGAGAGTAGCCCATGCTTGTGGCAACTGGAGAAAGTGCGCATGCACCGCAGCAAAGAACTAGTACAGCCTAAACAAAACCAACAAACTCCAACTAGGATTTGAAACAGATATAGAGGTAGTACCATATCCCTTATGTGGAAATAAGAAATTGATGCCCAAAGATTTCCCTTCCTAATAACAGCAGCCTCTGCATGGTATCGAGCCTCTCGGCGCATTGTAGCAGCCCCACTGGCCCCCAGTGCCTGCCTCCTGGAGGAAAGCCTGGGCATCTCTGCGCAGAGAGTCCAGGCACGTTAACGGGAGCCATCGGACTCATCAGCCTGAGACACCACCTGGTAAGCACAGCCCCCCATAAATCCAGCCCATGCCTGTCATGAGCTCCTCAGAGGGTCTCTGAAAATAGAGTGTTCTACACAGCAAAGCAGTTTTCTTTCTCACATTTGGTGGGGAGTGGAAGGCACGTTTTCCAAAGACAGAATCATGTGAATGTGAAAGCTGGACGCCTGTATAACTCGGCACCCTTTCTGCCATCACAGCAAGCCACCTCTGTCAAATGTGCTGAGTCTCATGTCAACAGTAGCAACTATGTGGGAAAAGGTGCTCCTTGTAGCCACTGAGGGCTGGCATAGTGAGAGATACTGAAAACTCGAGCACTGTTAGATGGTGAATTTGCCACTCTAAGTAGGATAATGCCTAATGGTGGTAAAGAAAATGAAGCAAACACCTGACATTAAATCTCTTTAACAAGTGGTGCTGGGAAAACTGGACAGCCACTTGTAAAAGAATGAAGCTAGAACACTTTACAACACCATACACAAAAATAAACTCAAAATGGATCAAAGACCTAAGCATAAGACCAGAAACTATAAAACTCCTAGAAGATAACATAGGCAAAACACTCTCTGACATAAACCAAAGCAGGATACTCCATGACCCACCTCCCAGAATATTGGCAATAAAAACACAAATAAACAAATGGGACCTAATTAAAATTAAAAGCTTCTGCACAACAAAGGAAACTATAAGCAAGGTGAAAAGACAGCCTTCAGAATGGGAGAAAATAATAGCCAATGAAGCAATGGACAAACAATTAATCTCAAAAATACACAAGCAACTCCTGCAGCTCCATTCTAGAAAAATAAATGACCCAATCAAAAAGTGGGCCAAAGAACTTAACAGACATTTCTCCAAAGAAGACATAAAAATGGCTAAAAAACACATGAAAAGATGTTCAACATCACTCATTATCAGAGAAATGCAAATCAAAACCACAATGAGGTATCACTTTACACCAGTCAGAATGGCTGTAATCCAAAAAGCTACAAGCAATAAATGCTGGAGAGGATGTGGAGAAAAGGGAACTCTCTTACATTAAATCTCTTTTATGGTACTTTCATAGAAATTGAAGAAATATCTATATAATCCCTAACCTTAGGAAGGAACATGAAAAGAAAAATATAGTCTTTAGTGACATGGACTTTCATACTGGATGGGATGTTCAGGATCATTAATAACAACTCTTTTGCCAGGTGAGGCTTCCCAGGTGGCTCAGAGGGTAAAGCATCTGCCTTCAATGCGGGAGCCTTGGGTTCGATCCCTGGGTGGGGAAGATCCCCTGGAGAAGGAAATGGTAACCCACTCCAGTATTCTTGCCTGGAAAACCCCAGGGATGGAGAAGCCTGGTGGGCTATAGTCCATGGAGTCAAAAAGAGTCAGACACTACTGAGAGACTTCACTTTCACTTTTAAATTAGAAGCTAAGTTAAGATAAGCATATTTTTGGTTAAATGATGAAAAAATAAAGTTAGTATGTAGAACACAAAATAGGTTAGAGATAACTAAAATCTAGTCAAGATGATCTGACTAGAGAAATGTGCTGATTACTAGCATTGTCAAGTTTTCTCTCCCTAAATAGATTGATAATAGCTCAGCTAATGCAATTTTTCGATCTCATTTAATCCTCACAAGATGAGAATTATGATCCTCATTTTACAAATGAGGAAACTTGGGCTCAGAGAAGTAAAATAAATGCCCAGGTGACAGAGTCATCGTTTGGACTTTGGTATATCTTTCCCCAAGGTTTGTGCTCTTAAACACTCTAATGCATTTTATGTAATTCACTACTATAGCCCAGGCTTCCCTGGTGGCTCAGCTGGTAAAGAATCTGCCTGCAATGTGGGAGACCTGGGTTCGATCCCTGGCTTGGGAAGATTCCCTGGAGGAGAGAACAGCTACCCACTACAGTATTCCAGCCTGGAGAATTCATGGACAGTCCATGGACAGTCCACGGGGCGCAAGAGTCAGACATCACTAAGTGACTTTCACTCACACCACAGCCCGAGCCTTATGCAAGATCTGACTTTATACATTCCCAAGCAGTGCCCAGGAGATCTCCAAAGCTAGACACAAACCAGTGTCTGTTACAAATTAACAATAATATTGGAATTCAACAAAGGGCACTTTCAGAAGAGAAAAATACACCATCACCCTGACAATCCAAAAACATTTTTAAGTGTTAAGTGCATTTTGCCAATCATAAAATGATGAGGAATCATATTCTTGACTTCATATTAAAAGTAAGTGCCCTTTTTTGCATGATTTTTTCTAAGATTATTAATAATATGCTGATGATTCACAATGCCTTGTAATATCACCTTTGGCCTACCATTTTTCATCACTGTATTATGATAAAAATTGTCTCTGAGTTACAGCATGTTCATCTGGAGGAATGTTATTATGGTCTGCAAAAATAGCACTTAGTTATTTTTGAAGAATTATTTTCTCCATCTGTTCAAATCTACTCTATATTTGGTATCCTGAAACAGGTTAACATTACCTTACCAGAATTCTTGGCTTTAAAGGACTTAGTCCTTTCCCTTATCCTTTATTAAATGACCTGAATCTGTTTTACTTCTTTAACAAGTTTTGCCTGACTGTTGTTTTAGTCATGCAAAAAATGATAACCCAAGAGTTTTAAAAATACTGTACAGATTGCACATGGGGAGGCTGGCAGTCTTTCACGCAGTGTTCATTCTCGGCAGCACAAATCGTCACCACAATAGAGAGCCTAAAACAAAAGCCAAATGCTGCATAAGAAGTACTTTTGCTCCTAAAAAAATTCCAACTTTGGGGAGCATACTTTTCTCTGGATGCACACGCATAATTTCCATTATTGTTAATGGGAGCTATACATGCATAACACCCATTACCGCTAATGGGAGCTAAGTGCACACACAGGGGTAGAATACAGTGAAATCTGTCTTAGAAAATCACCCAAGAGACTAGCAAAAATCAGTTGCCTGGTAGAGAATGGTTTTAAATTAAAAGCAGAACAGAACTGAACTTGAAACCACAGGGGAACTATTTAAACTTCAGGGAGCAGTGGGAATTGGTTTCTTTCTTGCTTGCTCTATTCTGAAATCTTGTTTTCCTCACCCATGTTCTTGATGAGAGCCAATGACCTTGTGATCTCCTAAAGGGATGCTCTGGAAATGAATTTCACACCTCCACTGATTCAAATGGTCAGCTTGGGGATCCTCTGGTGGGGGGAGGAATACAACCTCTAGATGATTACATCACAGCACATGTAAGATATGTCACGGGTTATCTTTAATAACAGTTAATGAACCAGGAATGAAAACAGTATAGCAATGTTATTATGGCAATTTATATCAATCATTCACTAAACATCAAAAACATCTGTTCTATTATAATGTTACTGTAAAAGTCAATGAAAGATAAACCAGAAAGTGATTCCCATCTAACCAGTGGCCTCTAGACTTTCCTTGGACATCTCGGGGCTTTGGAAACACAGACTATTCCTAAAATATCTTAAAATCATAGAATTTTGTCCCAATTCAGTCTCTTCATTTTGCAGACAAGGAAACTACAGAGAAATCCAGTATTTTTTACCCCCGAAGTCACAGAATACCAAAGGCAGATCTTGGACCCAGAATCCAGAATTTTCCTGAATCCACATCCAGTGGTTCTAATGTGCAAAAGCCCAAAACTCTGAAAGACTTTCATCTTTTTTGGCTTTAATTGGTCTCTGAGGACCAAATGCACAGATGGGTGGTTGAATTTCAGACTCCAAAAGGGACAAATCGGGAGCTCTAGAGAAATGGGGACTTACTGTTCTGCACATTACTCAAGTGACTGCATGCTCCAGTTATTTCCAAAAATAGTTTCAAATACAAATTTCAACAAGTACTTTAAAGAGGCAGAAACAAAATACAAAGGGGAAATGGAAAGTTCATTACCTCATGTTTAGAAATGAAGAATGGAAATTTTGTGCTTGTTCATTACCTCATGTTTAGAAATGAAGAATGGAAATTTTGTGCTTGGGATATTTTTCTGTTCAGTATCCCATTTCCTAGGAAATCTTTCTAAGACTGATTACAGAACACAAGCCATAAAGTTATTCTTGTTCACCTGTGTCACGTATGTGACATTAGTTTGTTTATGATTCATATACAGATGTTCCTAGTCAGCCTTGTTTTGACCTGGCTCTCCCAGAAATGGACAGGAGCAGACAGAAGACAACACTGGGAACTGTTTTGCAAGAACTGTCAGTTTACAAAAATCCATGTTACTTCTTTCTTGCTCTTTTCCTATGGAAGGTATCCTAGCTGTCACCCCCTTTCCCTCACAAGCAAAATATCATACCTACAGGAGAACAGCGGTTCAGGGGAACAGTCATAAATGACTGAAGTTCCATTCCAACCAAGATATTCTACATATCCTGGGTTATGATTTTACAATAGTGATAATCCTATTTACTTATTTGGAATCAATGGCCCTGCTGATTCAAATCACCAAAGTGGGGCAGTTTAATGAGAGAAGTCAGCCCTCAGCTAGTTAATGTCAGTCTAGCTATAAATTTCAAGCAGAAGAATAAAAAGGATGGCAGGAGTGGGAGGGAGAGGAATGAAAGGAAAAAAAAAGACAATGAGAAATAAAGACTGGAATGACAGAAGAAGCAGCAGGTAAAAGAGGATATGATGAAGGTAATATTTGGGGTGCCACAGCATGAAGGAGATATGTTGGTTGCAAAGAGTAAAGACTTTGGAGCCTGAATAGCTAGGTTTTACTCTCAGTTTGGTTTTTATTCTGTATGTGGTGTTGGAAAAACTAAGTAAATCTGCTGTTCTCTCAGCCTCACATCTGTCAGAGAAGGATCAAATCTATCCATCTTATATCACAGGGATGTTGTATGATGAGTAATGCATTCGGTTCAGTTCAGTCACTCAGTCTTGTCTGACTCTTTGCAACCCCATGGTCTGCAGCACACCAGGCCTCTCTGTTCATCACCAGCTCTCAGACCTTACTCAAACTCATGTCCATCGAGTCAGTGATGCCATCCAACCATCTCATCCTCTGTCATCCCCTTCTCCTCCCGCCTTCAATCTTTTCCAGTATCAGGGTCTTTTAAATTTGTCAGCTCTTCATATCAGGTGGCCAAAGTACTGGAGTTTCAGCTTCAACATCGGTCCTTCCAATGACTCCTCAGGGCTGATTTCCTTTAGGATGGATTGGTTTTATCTCTTTGCAGCCCAAGGGACTCTCAAGAGTCTTCTCCAACACCACAGTTCAAAAGCATCGATGCTTTAGTGCTTAGCTTTCTTTATAGTCCAACTGTCACATCCATACATGACTACTGGAAAAACCACAGCCTTGACTAGATGGACCTTTGTTGGCAAAGTAATGTCTCTGCTTTTTAATATGCTGTCTAGGTTGGTCATAACTTTCCTTCCAAGGAGCAAGCATCTTTTAATTTCATGGCTGCAGTCATTATCTGCAGTAATTTTGGAGCCCCCAAACATAAAGTCTGCCACTGTTTCCATTGTTTCCCCATCTATTTGCCATGATGTAATGGGACCAGGTGCCATGATTTTAGTTTGTGAATGTTTAGCTTTAAGCCAACTTTTTCACTCTCCTCTTTCACTTTCATCAAGAAGCTCTTTAGTTCTTCCCTTTCTGCCCTAAGAGTGGTGTCATCTGCATATCTGAGGTTATTGATATTTCTCCCGGCATTCTTGATTCCAGCTTGTGCTTCATCCAGCCCAGCATTTCTCATGATGTACTCTGCATATAAGTTAAGTAAGCAGGTGACAATATGGAGTCTTAATGTACTCCTTTTCCTATTTGTCTATTGTTCCATGTCCAGTTCTAACTATTGCTTCCTGACCTGCATACAGATTTCTCGTGAGTAATGCACTAAGACACTTCATAAACTATAAAGAGCTGTGATATAGAGTCCTAGGATTCTGACTGTTTAACAAAGCAGATGATCAGAGAAAGAATCACGCTGACAAGATAATCATTGCCCAGGTATCAGAAGTCATATTGAACTTCCTTGGTGTACCTTTATCCCTACTCTGTTCTATGAGAAAAGCAACCCAAAGGAGACACAAAACTTGACGCCAGTCAATCAGTTAGTCTACTCTACTGTGTCCACGCCAGGGGACAAGTCCCTGGATGAAGGGCAAAGGCCTTGGATTAGAGTTGAAGTCATTTCTGCTGACTCTACAAAACAGCAACTGCAACTGCACCGAGACACATCTACAGGCAGGGAGAGATCTGAAGGGCCATAGCTCAGCCCAGAGGTGACCCATAGAGGTAAAAACCTGTTCTGAAGGTACATAAGCCTCATTGACTTTTCCCATTCTTGGCAAAAAAACAAGCAGGGTCCTAATTAATTCTCTAGAATTCTGAAATAATGGTTTGTTATTTTCTGACCTATAATACACACTAGCTTTTGTTGAGCCTCTTTTGTACATTACATGACATATTTTCATTATTCATTTTTTCCTCTATCAAACAGAAACCACGTCTAGTGCAATATCACTGTGTCTTCCTGTTGCTATTAATCTCTGTGGCCTAGCACAGTACAGAACCTATAGAAGGAGCTCAGTAAATATTTATTTGATTTATTTACATATATATTTATTTGCCTGTCTTCCAATAGATAAAAGATCATGTAGCCATAAGCCATTTTATATAGGCATAGTCCAGAACATATTTACATTTGAAAATAGTTATATAATTGATCATTTGTGTAGTAAATTAACCCATCTGAATATAAACAAGTGTCCACACAGCCAACTAGAAAGAATAACTTGTTTTATAATAAGCATGAATTCCTGCCAAACAGTGCTAGAACATATAACAGTTATGCTCCTAAAACCCATCTTGTAGCTCTTAAAAAAGACAAGGGAACAGTGATTTGATCTTCAACACAAATTCATGTATAAATATCTTCTATGAGGAAATATTGAGATTCTTGTTTGGTTTCTAAGAAAGATTATTTCTTGCAATTCTGTTTAATGGTTTATTTGCTTTGATTTGGAGCTGACACTTTTCCTTTCATTAATATTAGTTTTGCATAAACTATGCAACTGCTATTTATTCATCTGTTTTAGAGACTTAAAGAACACTGCTAAGGAATTCCTTGACAGTCCAGTCATTTGGACTCTGTGCTTCCACTCCCAGGGCCCAGGTTCGATCCCTGGTAGGGGAACTAAGATTCTTGCAAGCCATGAGGCATGGCCAAAAAAAAAAAAGCTATATTTAAAACAGAAAGCCAGTATTGTATAGCATAGGGAATGCTGCTCAATATTCTTTAATAACCTAAATGGAAAAAGAATATGAAAAATAATAGATACATTTATATGTATAACTGGTTCATTTTTGCTATACACTGGAGACTAATACAACACTGTAAATCAACTATGCTCTCCAATATAAAATTTTAAAAATTTTTAATGTTTTCTTCCTATGCCTTCCCTCTTAGTTTATTACATAGTAAAAGAAATATACTCCCATATCAAAAGATGTGGGTGTATATTCCAGCTTTAATGTTTTGTCAACATGTGACTTGGCAAATTGCTAATTTTGCTAATCTTGCTGACCCTCCATTTTTTATCTGTAATATTTTTCTTCCAGGAACTGAATGAGAGAACATCTGATGTAAATGCTGTCTGTAGCCTACAAAGGACCATAAAAAGATTCATTAGTAATAGTTATAATAATAGATATCTTTTGTTTAATATCTACTGGAAATTAGAAATGGAGCATCCAATGTTTCTAACTCTTCTAAAATTATGTAATAGGGGTATCATTATCCCCATTTAATAGATGAGACAATGAGGTTTAGGGAGTTTAATTAAGTAACAGGTCCAGAATCAAGCAGTGATAAGAGGGAGGAGCCAGAATTTTAAATTCAAATTGACTGATTCAAATGTCAAAAGAAAAATATTCCACTGGAATTCGGATGAGCTGTTCACAATTTGGAGTCAAATTGCTTGCACTGTGTTCCCTTTTTTAAAATTTTCTTTTCCTTTATCAATATGACTTCCAATATCCTTTATTTTTCTAACTTTGGAAAGGGCCATCCGGGGATAATCTGCAATACATTTTGTCACCCTTTAAGGTTTCTTTTACTCTCCTTCCATTTGATATATAGGATTCATGCAATGCTAATATTCATGTGATCAACCTTAGTTTTAGTGGACATTGAAAAGAACACACACAGATACAAGCAATACCTTACGTGACCAGAGATTAAGAATGGTCAGATCCATGAGGGAAATTTTCCAGGTATGTTTGAGTAGACACTACATGCCATAAAATGACAAAAGGCCACAATATGAAAACAAGATTACTGAATGGTACTTCTAAGGACAAATTTCTGATATGAGAATGAATGTTAAATTCACAAGTTGATTTTCCCCAGATCTTTTGACTGTCCTCATTGTTTGTCATGGGATGTGGGTTAATATGGTTTAGGGAAATAAGCTAGAGTATAAGCTAAGTAAAAGCCTTTACAATGAAGAAATCTGTTGGTTATTAACATCATCAATGGGATAAAGTAACACAATATAGTTCCCTAAATAATATATCTTAAAAGATATTATATCATACCATCTATGTAATATTAACTAATAATGAAGAAACATTCAGGCAAATTTAAATTGAAGGTCACTTTATAGAATTGGCCTGAACTCTTCCAAAATAGCAAAGCTATAAATTACCAAAAAGAAAAAAAAAGGCAGAGGAAATAATTTAAAGAAAACAAAAGAGACACACAACCCAATTCAGTGCATAATTTCTGGTGGGATCCTGGATCAAAAAAAAAAAACATTTTGAGACAATTAGGAAAATCTGAAGATGGATTATATATTTGAAATACTGTAACAATGTTAAATATTTATAGTATGATAATTATATTGTGCTTTGTTGTTAGTAAGTGAAAATTCTTGTTTTAAAAACACATTCTGAAGTATTTATGGGAGAACTGTCTTGAGGTCTGCAACAAGATTTCAAACAACTGAGTTCTAAAAATGTATATGTTTATAAATATGATTTTATATAATATAATTAATTATACAATGAAAAAGAGAAGATAAAATGTTGCTCTCTACAATTGATTAATGTAGATAGAGTATATCCTCACACTTTTTGTGAAGGGTTGAAATTTTTTAATTTGAAAATTTTCAAATTAAAAAGTTGAGGGGCATAAAGGCTGTATGTATTCTGAAACTGTTTAAATACTGACATGAAACAAAACCATGATTTAGTCAAAAGCATAAAAACAAATGGTTGTGTATAAAAAATGAGTACATATGCATACATATATAATGATCAAATTTTATAAAAATCATATACACACATATTAGCATATTAAAAAACAATGTGGACGCTGACTGCAGCCATGAACTTAAAAGATGCTTTCTCCTTGGAAGGAAAGCAATGACAAATCTAGACAGTGTATTAAAAAGCAGAGACATTACTTTGCCTAGAAAGGCCCGTATAGTCAAAAGCTATGGTTTTTCTAGTAGTCATGTATGAGTGTGAGGGCTGGACAATAAAAAAGGCTAAGCACTGAAGAATCTATGCCTTTGAATGTGGTTCTGGAGAAGACTCTTGAGAGTCCCTTGGACAGAAAGGAGATCAAACCAGTCAATTCTAAAGGAAATCAACATTGAATATTCATTGGAAGAACTAATGCTAAAACTGAAGCTCCAATATTTTGGCCATCTGATGTGAAGAGCCGACTTATTGGAAAAGATCCTGATGCTGAGAAAGATTGAAAGCAGGAGGAGAAGGGGTCAACAGAGGATGAGATGGTTGGATGACATCACCAACTCAATGGACATGAGTTTGAGCAAACTCCAGGAGATAGTGAAGGACAGGAAGCTTGGCTTGCTGCAGTCCTTGGGGTTGCAAAGAGTCAGACACCACTGAGTGACTGAACAACAACAACATGTGTTTTGGGGGAAAACAAAATCCATCCATTCTCACTTTTGCTTTTTTTGACCACAATTGAAAAAGGGCTAGTCAAATTGTGGATAATGGCAAGCCTTCTCTTTCATGTTTTGTTCAGTGAATACCAACCATCTTTTATGGGATCAAATTCAGGGTTTGGGATTTATTATCATTGGGCCTTGAGAAGTAGAACTAACCAGCCCAAGAGAATAAATTGGGAGATGTCATTAATTGAAGGGTGTGAAGCAAAAGCATGTCCAAACATAAGTTAATGTATTACATCCCTGGGCAGAAATTGAAATATGTGTTTTTTCAGATGTAACATTTTAATTGGGCTACCTGATGGAAGGTTAAATAAAATGTACACTAAACCTCATTACTACTCAGCTGTCAAATACCCTCCCCGAAACGTGACTAAAACTAGCAGTGAGGAGCACAACCCAGAATTATGAGAGACTTAAAGATTCTTTTTTGCAACACTATTTGCAACATAGAATTTTAAGTAGTCCCATTAGAACAACTATACTCTTACTATAATCCAATAGTTTTAAGTACAGATCTGGGTTTTAAAAATTCCTTTTCCATAGAATAATCCATTTCAAATGACCTTCTGGAAATTATCCGTGACAATACATTTCTGATAAAATGCCACTGTTGAATGAAGCCTAACCACGTGGCACAAAAACAAATCCTATATCTTAGCATGAGGTTTGAAATTTTTCTGGCATGAAATGGTTCTGAAAATAAGAGATTATTTTCCCCTACCTATCCCCCAGCCTTCTCCGAAATTCCTGTAAAAGATCACACTGCTCATAACAAAGATACATGTATAAGGATGAATGCCATGGAATATCAGAAGTCACTAAAACTCTCCAAAATAAAGATGATACTTCAATGACGATTAATTCAAAATTTGACATGACTACATCTTCCAAGCTTCAATGAATGAGGTGCCCACACTTGCTTTTTTTCCTGTAAGTCAGCTACCTGGTTACTGTTATTTCTAATCATCTATGGTGCTCTACAACCTGTAAAGAGAAATACAATGGCACATGTCACTATGCTACTGGAATTCCTTCTGTCAGCAAATGTTGATAGAGCCTCTACTTTGTGCCAGGTCCATGGGGGATCAACCTAGTGAAAAAGACAAACCCTGTATTTCAGGTATTCATTGTCTAGAATGGAAGAGCACAGAAAAAGAAGCAATTGCAATATAGTGTGATAAGGATTAAAAATGGTAAAAATACAATATGAAATGGAAAAACTTATGAGGGATATCTGGGCTTCCTGGGTCATGCTAGTGGTAAAGAACCTGCCTGTCAATGAAGGAGACACAAGAGACATGGGTTTGATTCCTGGGTTGAGAACATCCCTGCAGAAGGAAATGGCAACCGATTCCAGTATTTTTGGCCGGAAAATTGCATAGACAGAGGAACCTGGTAGGTTACAGTCCATGAGGCAGCAAAGAGTCAGGCATGACTGAGCTCACACACACACACACACACACACACACACACACACACACACACACACAAAGGATATCTTACTCAGTCTTGCAGGATGAATCAAGGAAGTACTAAATTGAGACCTGAAGTGGGATAAAGAACAGGATTAAAGAAAAACAAAACCATGGCAAGAGCAATGCCCATGGGGTAAGACAAAGAGTGTCAAATCTGTAGAAATCCCACTGATTCACAGTTTAGTTTTCAAGGTGAGGTATCAGGCCTTAGTGAGAAGTAAAACAAGACATGCACGTTTACAAGGTAATAGAAGACTTGCAAACTGCCTTACAGACTTTGAACTTTATTTTAAAGGCATGTGGAGCCCAGAAAGATTTTAAGCTGGTAAGTCACAGGATCATGTTGGCATTTGGAAAATCACTCTGGCTGAGATATGAAGAACAGATTGGACTGAGGTACAATGGGACGCCAAATGGCTGGTTATAAAAAGGCTATTGCAGCAACTCAGAAGCAATAGAATGAAGAAAAGGAGATGAATTTGAAAAATATTTAGGAAGCAATTTTGACAGGTCTTAGTGATTGTCCAATATGAAAAATGAGGACCACAAAAGAGTCAAAGAGTAGAATCAAGTCTCTGGCAGAAGAAATTGAATATGTTGGATAAGCAAACAAGGATGAAAGAAAAGGGGTAATCATAGAGAACTATCTTTAAAACAAGATTCATAGTTCCAATTTCACTGACAGATGTGAAAACAAGGAAGAAATGGTTTAATGCAATAAGTTTGTAGGTGAGGTGGCAGAACTTTGAAGTAGTTCTAATATAATGAGTTCTTTTTATTAAGACAGAAACACAGTCATCTACTGAGAGGAAGAGAGACACAAAGTATGAATGTTTGAATAGAGTGGATAAAGCGATGTAGGATCCGTAGAAGGAATTTTAGATTGATTGATCCATTTGAGGTTTGGAGGTCATGAATTTAATTGGCTTTAATACCAATCAAATGGCTTTGAAACAGTATGGGTGGACCTAGAGATTCTCATACTGAGTGAAGTATGTCAGAGAATGACAAATACAGTATGATATTGCTCACATGTGGATTCTAAAAAAAGGCTATAAATGAACCTATCTACAAAACAGAAACAGAGTCATAGATGCAAAAAATAAACGTATGGTTACCAGGGGGTAAGGGGGAGAGGCATAAATTGGAAGATTGGGATTAACACATACACAAGACTATATATAGAATGGGTAACTAATAAAGACCTACTGCATAGCACAGGGAATTCATAGCACAGTACTCTGTAACAGCCTATAAGGGAAAAGAAGCTAAAAAAAAAGAGTGCATATGTGTGTAACAATTCACTTCGCTGTACACCTGAAACTAACACAACATTGTGATCAACTATACCTCAATAGTTTTTTTAATAACACTCAAATGGCATTAATTTTTAAAGTTGTGTGATTTTTTTTTCAAGTAATGTTCAGCATCCTGGATAAAGAGAATAATCACAAACACAATAGACTGATCTAAAGTTGGGCTTTTCCCTGTGGTTGAGACTTAAGAAAACAGGACAAGAGACCTGAAAATAAGAGCAAACAAAAATTCTTTGAAGTGACAGACAAAAGTGTTTAGGCTGCATAAGGAAGTGACAATGAGAGGGAGATGACAGAGGAATAATAAAGGTTCAAGGGATTAGAGGTCCTAAGAACTCAAAGGACAGATCTAGTGAAACTATAAGAGGAAGATGCTAAAATAAGTAAAGAAAAGATAGGAGGATGCGGTCCAAGATTAGGATGTTTTAAATTAATATTTTCGGAACCGAGCCAGTGTCAGATGACAAACATGCTCTAGGGAGTAAGTTAACAAAGGTTAAGATCCCTGAACCTGAGGAGGTAAAAGACAGACTGGAAAAGATGTACCATCCTTCTGTATACTGAAGTTACTCAGGAGAGAAAGAGGGTTAAGAAAAGATTATAAAGCCAGGCCAAATTTTTCAAGGAATGAGGGGAAGAAACCAATTAATCAGGTGATAATAATGACAATTTGGGGTGGAGGATAGAGGGAGGTTTAATGAACAGAGATTCTGTATGGAAGTGAGAGAGTAATGATCTGGAATTAAAACTAAGGATGTTCAGCATTAAACTACCAAGACACCACTAACTCAGGAGGCATGCTGGGGACATGACGTAGAAGAGAGTGGTCTTTTCTTCTGTGAATATATCTTAATACCCTTCTCAGCAGTTCTGAAGAAGACTGCTCTGTGGGTCTATTCAAATTTAATCACCATCTTGAATTAGACTTACTGTATCTATATGCATAGATAATAAATCCTTTTCTCTCTCTCTTTTCAAAACTAGCTGGATTTTCATGGCATAAATATCAGGGATTCTACACTACAGCTGCCGCACATCAATCTTACATGAACCCTAACCAAAAAAATGCGTGTGCTAGCAGAAGGTAAGGACCACACTGGGTTTTCCCACCCAGGGATGGTCACCCTGATGTGCAATCAATCAACAGGAAAGGTGTGCCTTTTGCAAAGAACCTCCAAGAGGTCACTTTCCTAGGTGTGATCAATCTCCCCCATGCTGATCATGTTACAGTGATTACCACTCTACTCTAACAGCTTCTTCAGGGAGAAAGAAAACTGTGTCTGTGAATGTTTAGTATGGTGTGTCTTGTCAGGTTAAATTACCTTGTAACATAACTCACTATAAATTAACCTCATAAGTGAAAAGCAATTGGAGATTTTAAAACACCATCAAAAAACATTCTAATTGGGGGTGGAATTATGTTGTGCAATTGCAAAAGAACCAGGCCAGTGACCCTCAGCATTAGTAAAAGAGTCAGCATTCCTTTGGTTCAGCACATAAAGGAAAAAAAAAGTCACATCTGCTTTATGGCTTGAAATGCTCTTGCTGGGCCAAAAAAATTTGTTCTTATGATCTTTGAAGAAGATGGAAAGAATATTAGCATTTAATGAGCATCTAATGTACGTTAGGCAAATACTTTATACATATTCCCTTATACAAGGTTCATAAGTACCACCTCCTTTGGGAAGCTTTTCTTAACAACCTCTCAAATCAGGGTATGATGGTTAATTTCTAGACTCAATTTGACTAGTCTAATGGGTACCCAGGTATTTGGTTAAGCATTATTCTAGGCCTGTCTGGGAGGGTGTTTCCAGAGGAGATTCATTTTGAATCAATAGACTGATAAAGGCAGATTGCCACCTCCCAGCATGGGTGGACCTCATCTAAACTGTTGAAGGCATGGATGGAACATGCTGAATAAGAGAGAATTTAGTCACTCCACATATCTTTGAGCTGGAATATCAGTTTTTTCCTGTCTTCTGACTCAGACTGAAACTTACACTATTCGCTCTCCTGCTTCTCAGGCCTTTGGACTCCACACTGAAACTAAACAATCACTTCTCCTGTGTTCACAGTTTATTAACTGCAGATCTTGGACTTGTCATCCTCCATAATCACGGAACCAGTTCCTTGCAGTACGTGCACGCATGCATGCTAAGTTACTTCAGCTGTGTCCAATTCTGCAACCCTATGGGCTGTAGCCCACCTGGCTCCTCTGTCCATGGAATTCTCCAGGCAAGAATACTGGAATGGGTTGCCATGCCCTCCTCCAGGGTATCTTCCTGACCCAGGGGTCAACCCTGAATCTCCTGCATCTCCAACATTGGCAGGCAGGTTCTTTATCACCAGTGCCACCTGGAAAGCCACAGGTAGTACATCTTATAATAAATTACACAATACATATCCTATTGGTTCTTTTTCTCTGGAAAACCCTTACCAATAGGAAAGGTTAGTGCCCTATTATCTCTGCTCCTCCTCTGCTCTATACCACACAATTATCCCTCCTTTATGCTGCTCTGCACCGTTTTTGCCTCTAGATTACAGCTGAGCTGTTTGAGTGAATCTTACTCATTGCAGTATTGCCAGTGCCTAGAACAGGACCTAGCATAGAAGGGGGCTCAGTGAGAGGGATTAACTAAGTAATGAACATTCATATTACAGCCAATAACTATTATCATTCTTCTGAGGAAACTAAAATTCAGAGTCACCAGATAATTTTCACAAAGCCACATAGCTAGTAAGTAGAGTTAGTAATTGAACCTAGGAAAATTTGACTTCAAAAATCCTTGCAGATTTTTCTATACTATACTGCCATTCTCCTTGCCTTTTCAAAACATAATTCCTGAAGATTTAACTTTACTTTGAATATTAATTCCATTAAACTATTAGAGGAAGGATAGGGAATTAAAGTACTTTGGCTGTAGAGACAGCCTCCTGAGTTAGAATCCTAAATCCTCTGCTTACTGAACAACTCTAAGCTAATTACCAGCCTCTCTGTGCCTCCGTCTCCTTGTCCACAAACTAGAAATAACAGGGAATCTTACCTGTACATACCAGTAGCTCACTGCCACGATAATGCTATCTAACAAACCATTCTTCAGCGTATCAGCTTTCAGTTCAGTTCAGTCACTCAGTCATGTCCAACTCTCTGCAAGCTCCTGGACTGCGCACGCCAGGCTTCCCTGTCCATCACCAACAGACACTGTTGTAGATCTGCAAAAAGCTGGGCTGGGGTCCAGCTGATCTACACTGGGCTTGGCTTCAGGTGGGAGTGGTTCTCTGCCTCCGGTGGCGGCAGCCGGGGTAGCTTTACTTCTTACTGCAGGCCTGTGGTCAACTGGCACAGCTCTATGTGGAGCATCCTTCCTCCTTACCAGACAGGTTTGACTTAGGACAACAGCGTGGTGCAGGAGGAAGAGTGGAAATGCACAAGGCCATTAAGGCCTATGCTTCGGGCTGGCATGCTGGCCCACATATAAGTGAGCCCACGAGTAAACAGGTCACCTGACCAAGTCAAAGGGTAGAGAAATACAGTCCTCCCACAATGAGGCTATGGGAAGGATGTGGTGAAGAACCAGATAGGAAAGAGTTAAGAGTAAGGCCAAAGTTAGCTACCACCTTACCTCTGAGGCCTGCCGTGTGGATGTAACACAGCAATACATGGATCACACATACATCAGAGCCTGGCACACATTAAGAGCTGAAGAAATGATCTCAATGTTCTTTTTTTTTTTTTTATTGTTTTTGCCATACATTGTCATGATATCACCATGGGTTTACATATGCTTCCCCTCCGGAACCTCCCTCCCTCCTTCCTCCCCCCCCCGGGAAATCTCGCTGCACCAGTCCCGAGCATCAATCCTGGGCTGGCGATTGATTAGACACATGACAATTAACATGCTTCAGTGCCCTTCTCCCATATCATCCCACCCTTACCCTCATCCACAAAGTCCACGAGTCTGTTCTATACATCTGCGTTCCTTTTGTTGTCTCGCATGTTGGGTTCTCGTTACCGTCTTTCTAAATTCCATATATATGCGTTAATATACTGTATTGTTGTTTTTGCTTCTGGCTTACTTCACTCTGGATAATGGGCTCCAGTTCCGTCCATCTGAGTAGGATTGCTTCAAATGAATTTTTTTTTAATGCTGAGTAATATTCCATTGTGTATATGTACCACAGCTTTCTTATCCATTCGTCAGTTGATGGGCATCTAGGTTGCTTCCATGTCCTGGCTATTGTAAACAATGCGGTGATGAACATTGGGGTACACGTGGCTCTTTCAATTCTGGTTTCCTCGGTGTATATGCCCAGTAGTGGGATTGCTAGGTCATATGGCAGGTCTATTTGCAGCTTTTTAAGGAACCTCCACACTGTTTTCCATAGTGGCTGTACTAGTTTGCATTCCCACCAACACTGTAAGAGGGTTCCCTTTTCTCCACATCCTCTCCAGCATTTATTGCTTGTAGACTTTTGGATTGCATCCATTCTGACTGGTGTAAAGTGGTACCTCATTGTGGTTTTGATTTGCATTTCTCTGATAATCTACAACCCCGACTACTGTACCCAGCAAGGATCTCATTCAAATTTGAAGGAGAATTCAAAATTTTCTCAGACAAGCAGAAACTGAGAGAATTCAGCAACACCAAACCAGCCCTCCAACGAATGCTAAAGGAACTTGCCTAGATAGGAAACACGGATGGGATAGATAATCTGGAACCCAAAACAATAAAATAAATGGCAGCGAGATCATACTTATCAATAATTACCTTAAATGTAAATGGGTTGAATGCCCCAACCAAAAGACAAAGATTGGCTGATTGGATACAGAAACAAGACCCCTATATATGTTGTCTACAAGAGACCCACCTCAAACCTAGGGACACATATAGACTGAAAGTTAAAGGCTGGAAAAAGATATTCCATGCAAATAAAGACCAAAAGAAAGCAGGAGTGGCAATACTCATATCTGATAAAGTAGACTTTAAAATAAAGGCAGTGAAAAGAGATAAAGATGGACATTACATAATGATCAAAGGATCAATCGAGGAAGAAGAAATAACAATTATAAATATTTATGCACCTAACATAGGAGCTCCACAATATGTAAGGCAAATGCTAACAAGTATGAAAGGGGAAATCAACAACAACACAATAATAGTGGGAGACTTTAATACACCACTCACACCAATGGACAGATCAACTAGACAGAAAAGTAACAAGGAAATTCAAACTTTAAATGATACAATAGACCAACTAGACCTAATTGATATCTATAGGTCATTCCACCCCAAAACAAGGAATTTCACCTTTTTCTCAAGTGCACACGGGACCTTCTCCAGGATAGATCACATCCTGGGCCATAAATCTAACCTTGATAAATTCAAAAAGATTGAAATCATCCCAAGCATCTTTTCTGACCACAATGCAGTGAGATTAGATATCAACTACAGGAGAAAACCTTTCAAAACTTCCAACACATGGAGGCTCAACAACACACTGCTGAATAACCAACAAATCACAGAAGAAATCAATGTTCTGTTTGTATGTTAAAAAGGAAGTGGTCTCATGGAATGGCCCTGGTTCTGTCACTAACTAGCTATAAGATTATGATAAGTCACATGGTTTCCCAGTTTTTTCTATTTTTTTCTTTTTTGCTTTTATCTACCACTTGAGTTTATAATAGCTGCCTTACTTTATTCATTGTGTTGCTAAAAGGAACAAATAACATATGGTGGCTGATTGCATTTCAAAAAGAATAAAATATCCTAGGAATGCAAAGTATAGTACATGGCTAATTCTAGATAACTATTTAGTTAAGGTCAGTAAATCCCTCCAATTTTAAGTGATAGGAAGCAATAGTTCTTATTTTATAGATGTGGTAAATGCTTCAAGGAACTAAAGTACTTCTTTTCTGGCCATAAATTCAAATATTGGCTGAGAAGGGATGGAATTAATGTTTCCTATCTTCTAGAATGCAGCTGGGTCAGAAACTGAACACTGACACTGAAGTTGAGGTTTATCATTCTTCAGCATGAAGTGGTTCCCATTCAAATTCTCAAGGTTTGGAGTAGTAAGGAAATCTGCAAAAAACTACATAATGTCATCCATATATTCAACTAACAAACCCCTAGGAGCCAGGAATACTAAGATGAAATGCCCACTGACTGTCCTCATGGACTCACAGCTATGGAGTTAGAGACTGCGAAAGCCACATGTATCCCTGAGAACAAACTAATGATTCTAGCTTCACTGGATTCTAGGTGCCCATGCGCCATATTCTATCTACTGTCTAGCCCCACCGATACAACAGAAATAAAGAAGAAAAAAAACGAGACTTATGAAAACCATGTTCGGAGAGAATGGAGTGGGTTGAAGGTGGCAGGAACAAGAGTTTCTGAGCAAGGAAAGTGGGCAGTTTCTGAGACTGCATAAACACTCTACTCACTAAATCCAGGACCAAGACTCTGTGGTTTGGGGAGCATGCTCTCCTCCATGCAAACTATTATAGCACACAGCTAACTAATTGTTCAGGTACTTTCTAGGTGGTTCTGTTTAAATAAGCCTTGGAGACAAAGCAGAATCTGCAGTAATGATGGAGACCACTGAGGCAGGGATGGAAAATCTCCCATCAATAGCCTAGAGGATGAAAACACACCAAACACAGTGTTACAACACAATGCAGTAAGTGCTGGACAGTGTGAACACAGGAAGAAGAGACCCCTAACCAGAGTCTTCACAGAGGACACAGCATGTCTGCTGAGATTCAAAGGTGAGTAGAAGCTGGCCAAGCAGACTAACAGAACTAAGGCATCTCAAGTAGAGATACCAGGTGGAAAGGCATAATACATGAGAAGATAGAATCTGTTGCAGAAAGGACCGCCATAGCATGTTCATGGGTGATGTTTATAACCAATCTAGGAGCAATGGAAGGCTCCTGTTATCTATCTCCCTGCAGCCTAGGATCTGGCGCAGTTATCTTAAAACCTAAACATAAGCCTACAAAAAATAATGACAGTACAATGTGATACATTTTAAAATAGAAATATATACATAAGGTGGGAGCATAAGGATGCCTTAAGGTACACTGGGGAATGAGGAATGGCTCTGAGTATTGTCTCATGCTCTCCCATAACTGCTGCTCTTTTCCTCACTCAGCACTCTTGCCTGAATCTGGCCCATCATACCACCTTCCTTTTCAGTCCTGGAGACTCTTCTCTCCACCACCCTGCATCTAGTTTCCACTAGGCTTTCCCTCTTCCTGTAATCGCACCCTCTTAAATATCTCTGGACCCCATTTCCTATGCATGGATTTCAGTCTTTCACATGGGGCTCCTAAAACTTGGAACTCAGGGGATCTGTCTAGATATTAGGAAGGAAATCACCTTAAAACAACCACCATTCATTCTTCCAATTTTTATCTATTAATCACATGCTATGTGCCAGGCATTGTTTTAAGGATTGAAGATGCAACAGGAGGCAGAACCAACTTCTCAGCCTCTATGTAATGTGCATTCCAATATCTCTGTTCCTGTTATACTCTTTAATATCTTGGAGTATAATAATTGTTATACTCTACAATTATCTTGGAGAATCTGCAGTTTCCCTTTTAGCGGCTAGCTCTTTATATCTGTTTAGTTTCTGAACTTCTCATGTAGCTCATTTTAAGTGATTTTTAGAAAAGGTAGCTGTAATCCATTCCATTTCCCAAGCATACCACACTCCCCAATTATACCCAAAGAGTGGACCCATTTATGATTCCATTAAGTCTGGTCTTTATATATAAATGAACTCACATCATATGCATATTTAAGTTGCACTTAATTAACTTAAATCCCAAGGACAGAGAGAGAGAGAAGTTAAACAGTGCAAGTAATTCCACTCACCATCCCACTCAAGGAGCACATGATATAAATTAATTGTGAACAAGAGTTATATTTTCTCAGTATCAGGTCTCATGTGCCTCTCAAAGAATGAGTATGATTTTGATATTTAAGATAGTATTTTTTGTACAACATTGTCTCCAAATGCAAGTCAACCACTTCATCTGCTCAACTGCAGAAACAATGCTGTGTTGCAATGCTTACCATAAACTTAAAAGTTGTATCTATTAAGAAATTATATGCCAGTGTCCAAAATGACATCTCCCTAATGTATTTCCAAAGGTAATTTTGTATTTTGTAATATTTGTTTTAACCTCAATCTAAAATATTACTTTATTCTACTTCTAAAGTGACATTGACTTAAGATCTTTGCACTTTGTAACTCTGACCTAACATAGCAGATGCTGTCAGGCTTCCCACATGCTCTCTGCATTCGCCATTTCTGTACACACCTTTCAAACAGCAGCTGCCAGCATCTGCAACTACCTGAAGGCTTTCTCTGGCTACCAAGGCCTGCTCTGTATTTGCATGGGACAGGCCAGGAGTGTAAGGAAGCTAATGAACCCTAGAAGCAGTCTATAACCAATGACCAACAAGAGATGGCAAGGGAGAGCTAACTCTGAGTGCATAGTTCAGTGTCCCCCCAAAACCTCCCACTGGATTAAGGCAGAGCTGCTCAGAGTGGCAACTTACTTAATGGAGCCATTTATCTGGCTTCTTTTCCTTCCTTCTCTGTCCCTCTTCCCTACTCTCCTACAAGTATTTCCTAGCATCCCTCCTTAGAAACCAATTGCCCTTGAATCCTTGCCTCAGGGTCTTCTTCTAGAAGAACCCAAACCATGACACTGAGAATTCTTAACCACAGCATTAGACTCTCTAAAAAGTCATCCAATTGAGCACTGGGAGAGGTGTGTTCAGCCCCTGAAGATACACTTCATGCCACCTCATGCAGGCAGCTTGAGTTGGGCTCTGTTCCACTGAATGTTGACTTCCATGTTTCCAGGGTGTGGATGTTATCTCTAAACATCCTCAACCATCAACTCTTTGAGAATAAGCCTGTGATGTTATATAATCTTTGCAACGTTTCCCAATCCCTATGCCTAGAAAAATTCTAATCGAGGCAGTGGCCATGCAAAATGAAACTAATTCTAATTCGATACCTGATGCCATTTATCCGTAAAAAGGAAAAAGTCTAGAACTTATTTGACTATGTTTTCTGTGCGAAGGGAGATATTTGAACCTTTAAACGAGAGTGTCTAGCCCATGCCCTGAATCCAAAAGTTCACATTTCAAATGAGTTGGTCTTTGGCTACTGAGTTGAATAACTGCTGATAAAATTCACTTCTGTGAACTAAATTCTTTTTAAATTTTATATTTAGTACTTTCTTTGGAATTAGGAATCTTTAAATGTGGTACATATACTCAACATAAACAAGATGGATAAATTAGTAAAACCATATTAAATGAGAAAAATTTTCTGTTATTTCTAGCTAGGAAAAATCCAGGATTCCATAAAACTTCACTTGCAGAAAGATAGGTATGTTCAGAGTTTCCTTCCTAGAATAAAGCTTCAGGCTAAAAGGTTGAGCAAAAATACACAGGAAATGCATTATGTTTTTAGGGCAAACAAAAATATAATACTCTTCTATAATGTTGTTAAATGTGTCTGAGCGACTGTGGATTTTTATTGCAAAGGAAAATGATTCAGAAGTGTATTTCTCAATAGTGCTTCTGGCCCTACTCCTTCTTAAGTGATATTTTGAGGCAAATTTTCCTGTGGAAGTTAAAGATTTTTAGGATGTGTAGATTTTTACCTCAAAGGGTTATAATAGTGATTTGATGTGAAGCAGGACTAGTTACCTCTCATTGTGCTTCGTAACAAATATCTCATTAGCTGGATACCCTAGTTCTAGTCTCTAAAATCTGTACATTATATTTTAATAAGAGCCATCTCCTTTTGTTCCTAGTGGGGTATGAGTGTTCTTTCCTTATCCCTCCTCTGTGCTGAAATGTTCTGTATGCCAACTGACATGGAGCGTTCTTGGCAGCCTCAGGAGCCCAAATGACTGATCTGGAATATATTGTATTTTTCCAGCAGTGACATTTGGGCCTCTGGCTTGTTTCCTGACTGGGGTCTGAGAGCAGTCCACACACAGGACTGCCTGAGGCTTGAGGCACAGTCGGCCTGTTGAGTTTCTAGCTCTAGATATCACTGATCTGATTCCCTTTGGATGACCAACGATTTTTAATTTTCTATTTAAAAAATAAAATCTGTGTATTTCAGGAGAATTTTTTAAAAGCATAGAATCTAATCACATTATTTTATATAGACTCTAAAATCTTTTTTTAGGGAATAATTATTTCATGTTCCGCTTAATACAATGCAAAAAATAGCAATATTCATACACAGGGGAGACAATCTGTCTCAAATTACAGAAAATAATTTCTAAATCATTGTAAATCACAAAAATATATGCATAGAAGACACTGAAAAAGCCTTTTTCTTTTCTCTAATGTTTCACTCATGCAGGACTGTGTCTCATTTCTTTGAGAACAACGCTTTGGTGCTTATTACTGTGCTGTCTTTGAGAGCCAAATCTCCCGACTTCTGTTATAATGAGCCCTAAAGAAAGAGAGACACACACACAAAAGGGTTTTAATGGGCGGATATCTTGTTGTTTGAACCAATAAAACTAAAGCAGTTCTAGAATGACAAACTATTTTAAGTTTCATCATTTTCAGAGAAACATTTGAAGGATATGCTAACATCTTAAAATGCTGATCTCCCTGCTTATAATCCCAAGCAGAAGTTTCAGATATCGTGAAAGCACATTCACATTTCATTACCACAGCTTAGGCAGCTGTATAGAAATCTATCAGTTGTTGGTGTTTTTTGAAGCACTGACAGGCAGTCTGCCGGGAAAATCAAGTAAAAAAGCTAACCCTGAATTAAAAGGTATGCAGATCACTCTCATGATTATGATGAGTAAAATTCAAATCAAACATTTTTTAGCTAATATTAGCAAGAGTACACTAAAATCCTCTGAGACTGAAAAAAATAGACTGACCCTAGAGATTATACAACAACAGGATGGCACCAAGATATTTGTTTCTCTGAATGGGAAATTGTTGGCTGAACCTTAAATCTACATTCACCTCATGAATTATGGTCTATTAGAAATTATCATTTTAATCAACTTCATAATCAATATCCATCAGTGAGATGGCATTCCTGTACAATGATCAAAATCAAGCAACTAAAACCAAAATATATGGCCTTAAGTGAAAAAGATTAGATTTCTAGGATATTCATGGGAAAGAAAAAAATATCCCTTCAATATCCCATCACATTTCTTGGGTATCCAACCCAAAAGAAAATGTCTTACTTGCATGGCAGAAAGGAATGTGGACAAATGACAACTAATTGATTAAATAAAGGATCAAGACTAATGAAATGAGATTTATGAACATACTAAAATAGTTCATCTTGGAAAGGGATAAATGAAAGTCTTGATAAAGAAAATCTATGCTTTAAATGTTTAAGAACCATGAATTCAATCTGAAAAAAATCAATCTACTTAAGATGCAAACTGGATTTTTATCTCTAAAATCCATTATATAAACAAGGAGTAACAATTACTATGCTCAACCTCTGAAGAACTACACCTCCACAGCCATCTCCATATCTCTAACTCTCCTTTCTCTTTTTTTTTCTCTGCATATAAAAATAAGGAGTGTTAAATATACACCAGAGGTAACATTTAGAATATTCTTTCTTAATCCAAATGAAAATCCACTTGAGTATCACATTCTCCCCGCAATGGTGTCAGTAAGCCCAGCTCACAAAAATCCAGGGGAATGCACAATAATTATTGTCACTGATTATGACACCAAGTAATCTGTGAATTGAGAAATTGGGTAACTGTATTCCCTGGAAGCTGTCCATATTTCTTGAGCTACACTTGTTACATGCAGAGGACTATCACCCCCAATGATTTGGATTAAATGTATGATAGACTTTTATGTTATGGTGCACAGAACTAAAATATGATCTTCAATCTCACACAGAGAAATTGCATATGGCAGATTAATGTCAAAGAGGCTTTGAACAGGCTAGGTTCATCATCAGAATTTTCCTCTAGGACTGAGTTATAACCTAATGTGTTTCTCTGGTGTATCCCAAAGAGATGAAAAACGATGGTTGGAAATATTATATAGTGCTCATAAAAGAGGTATTCTTTCCCATCATTCAGGAAAAAAGCAAGGAAGAGATTTGCTAAACCATCATTTCCAGACAGCAGTCCATTGTGTGACACTGGAACTCACTTAAATTATTTTGAAGTAGATCATACTTTGAATATTATTTTAACACATTGCTATGATTAGATACATACATTACCAAAGCCTCAAACCACATGCTCACTTTGGATATCGTCATCACACATAGCAACCCAAGATTTTTTTGAGTGACTACAGAGGATAAATGAGGCCACAGTTATGGTTTGGTTCCTGTATAAGCCATCTAACTTGGTTCTGTTATATAACCAAAAATTATATTCCTTCTAGCAGCAAATTTCATGCTACTGATCTGAAAACGAACAGATGTGAGCCACTCAGGGTAAGCTAGGCCAATGGTACCTTCGTCTTGCTGTGCCTCAGAATTGTTGTTATTTTTGTTTTTCTGATCTTTAAGTCACCAATCTTCTGAATCTTAATCTCTGAGATGATTCTAATGCAGGCATTTACGAGCACTTGGGAAACACTGGGCTAGGCTGATCCTCAATTGAGGGGAAAAACCCCAAACACCAAAAAGTAGTGGGTTCGTCAAACCATTTTCAGACCGCATGTACTACCCTATCAGTTAATGATGTGCTCTGTTCCTAGTTTGTTAACTCAGATCCTTGAAGAGCTTTCAAGCAAAGAGTAACTCATTATCTAGAAATCATGAAGACCCTCCCTAACCAAGCAAAGTGGACCTCATCTGCACCTTGAAAGCATATTTGTCATTCAAGTTGCTAAAATGTATTTTGATGTTCTACTCATGTTCTGATTTTTCAATTATCTTACCTTCCAATAACTTGAGAGTAAGGGCAAGTTTTAATTCCTCTTGGAATCTACTATAGAATTTTGCACATATCCTCAATATGTTTTTTTGTTCTGAAATGAACTAGACTATAGAAAGAAGACTCATGCTCACATAGTATCTCTTACATCTCAAGCAAGACCTCTTTGGTCTTCAATTTCCTCATGAAGATGCTATACCAAATGATTTCTCTAGCTTTTTTCAGCTTTCATCTCTCAGCTACTATATATTCACATATCATGAACTCACAAAGGCAGGATGAATAAGACTCCACTCTTAAGAAAACAATCTTCAATCTCCCTAAATCAATTTGTCTTTGAAACAAATCCTGATCTGTTTAACAGCCACAGAGCTGAGAAATTTCTGAGGAAACTAGTGTTCTTTATAGCAAGAATCTAAACTACTCATGTCAACTTTAGAATCTTGCAGAGACATGAATTATACATATTATCTTCCACTTAACGTTGATCAACCATCCATTTGACTTCTTTGGGGTGCATATTTACCAGAAGTGGTTTTAATGTGCTCCAAAAAGAGCCGGAATCTTAATATTGAAGAGAAAAGAGAGTAACTCAAAAACCACTTTGCCAAAAACTTTATGGTTGAAATTATATCCTAATGAGATTTTTATAAAACCCTTCAGTGTCCCTCTCTGATTTTAAGCAGATGCAACCTAAAACTACTCAAATATTTACATTTATGTCAATGACTTTAATCCATTTTGTCACTTAATTGTATAAAGCTATCTTCTACAAAATAGTATACTGGTATTTTGGAATAAATTGATTTTTTAAAATGGACATGGATAAAAAAGCTACAGATGGGGTTTTATATACAGTGTTTGCTTGGTAGATGGAATATTGAATCCCTCACCCATTAAATGTATCCTCACCACAGATTTGCTGCACCTGCTATTTTACATTTCAGTATATTTCATACTGAATATTTATGGTCCTTTCAAATTAATATGGAGATGGACTAAATGGTCAGAAATGGCCCAATGCTGACATCTACTGGATACACAAATGGATGCATTTGACAATCAAAAGACTCATAGGCCACTTGAAAGTATAAAGTAAAGGTATAAGAAACGTTAAGTAAAATTTACTTTGCTTTACTTAATAAATATACATATTTATACTTATTCTCTATAAATTCATTATCATCCCTAAACAAAGAATATCACTATATTCCAAAATGCCTAAAGTTAGGAAGTTAGATACTATAAGACTCAGAAACCTAAGAGGCAGCAGAAAGAAATTACAGTGTTCTCAATGAGGATGAGCTCAGCAATAATGCATTTCATCCACTGATAATGTCCTTTAACTACTAATACAGCCTCTTTAGTAAATGGTGCTTTCCATGCGTGTAAATAAGAAGGGTAGCTCCAACCCGATCCTCTTTGTGTCTTGGGAAATTATGTGACTTCTGCTCTAACTGTTCTTCTTCCACAGCAATATGGTTTCTTTGGCAGATCTGGGGGAGCTTCTATGAGCCCATTATGAATTATGTCTTTCTTTTGCCAAGGCATATTCAATTTATAGAAAAGTTGTTATACTGGAAAGTCAGACAGCCAAGGGTTCGATTTCTGGTTCAGTCTCTTCTATACGTATCTGAGAGAACTAGGGAATTTTTTAAATGAAAATGTAAATAAACTGCATTTTACTGCACTGTTATCAAAATTAATGGCAATATACGTGAAATAGAAAATATTGTCCAAAACGTAGGTGCTAACTACATGCTGGTTGTTGTTATCATTATCATCACCATCATTACTTTCAGCTAACCCTATAGAATACCTAAAACTCAGATTCCACGACTGGGTGAAGTCCTCGAAGACAGGTTGTTGCTATTCGATTGCTAAGTCCTGTCCAGCTCTGTGACCCCATGGACTGCTGCACACCAGGCTTCAAAGAGAGAGGCCGTGGCTTATTTGTGTTTGTCATCATAGAGCCTGATATGGTTACCAGCCTCAAATGGGTGTTCCGTAAGTATTAATAGAACCTTATTTCTGAAGTGAGTATCAGGAATTCACTTGTCATTTTACAGAGATTACACAATGATAAAACATATGGCTACATGTGGGTGCGTGCTCAGCCATGCCCGACTCTTCGGGACACCATGGACTACAGCCCACCAGGCTCATCTGTCCATGAAATTTTCCAGGCAAGAATATTGGAATGGGTTGCCATTTCCTCCTCCAGGGGATCTTCCTAACCCAGGGATGAACCTGTGTCCCCTATGTCTCCTGCATTAGCAGGTGGAGTCTTTACCACTGAGCCACCTGGGAAGCCCACAACATATGACTATATTCTTGGTTAAAAATATCACAAACAGAGAACAGTAATAAAAGGGCTAAGAAGATGACCAGCTTACTACTGCCAATTTTCAAAGCTAATACTGTGAAAATACACTCTCCTTATTACACCTCAGGAGGGCTTGAACTCATATTTGGATGTATCATTTCCCTGGGCAATAGCATGGCAGAAGAGCTGGTGCAGGGAAAGATTCTACTGTTCTGAAACAGAGAAACTGAGCCAGATACAGAACTGAGCCCTAGCTCACACAGCACAATTACAGTTCTATTAATATGATCTTTGCCCTCCATCAGTTCGTATTCAAGGTTGTTCCTGCCACTAACCACAAACTTCCTCTCATTTCAGCTCTAATAAATGTTCAACCTGGTAAACTTAACAAGCGACAAAAACTGTAAAACTGAGCTTTACAAATACAGTTGAAAACCACATAATCAGAGATATTTCCCCAGATCACATAACCGAAACCTATATACTAAGACCCAAGGACACACTGTGGAATTCAATGGAGGAGGGGTCTCCAAGAGGCATTTGGTTACATGTCATGCATCACATGTTTTCTGTTTAACTGCCATTGTAAGAGTGAACAATTTAACGTATTACTAACTCAGTTGCTTGAAAAATATGGGCGCTTTATTTTCTATCTCTGAGCTTATCATGCTCTCAAATCCTCTATTTTACAGTGTAGTGGGAAAATTTAAGCTTACCAAGTCAAGTAACTCAGTCATGTTTACTTTAAATAATCATGTTAACACAATATCCTCTGGTACTTGCAGAGTCTGTCAAGGTTTCTGCCACGCCCCCTTCTCTAAGGCAACATAGCCCCTGGATATAAATATTATCTTAAGTGTGCTCATAGCAGAAGGAAGACAGATTCCTAAATCAAAAAGTTGTCCTTTGTTCCTTCCTCCAGAAGCATTTTGATTTCCTTATAAATGTTCCTTGCTCTTTATGATTATTCACGTCCCTCTAGTATATGCTATTGAAATTTGTGAATGGTAAAACTTGATTGTTTTCTTACCATGACTGATAATCTCCATGCCCACTCTGATGACTTGGCACATCCTGGCGTTATTCATACCACAAATTATTTAAAATCTTAGCTACATTCTCCATATGGACCCTGCCCAAAGCAGGCTTTCTGGCTTTCTACTCTTAGCTATCTCTGCGTCATCTCCTCTAATTATACAAGGACACTCTGCATCCTTTCTATAGCACAAAGGAGTCAAAGGAGATGTCTGGCACCAAGACTTCTCTCTACATAAATGTACCATCCTATCACTCTCCTCAGCTCAGCACCCATGCACAGCAAAGGTGTTGCTGGTGACTCTATTACATAATACCTTCCCGAAAGTCCAAAGAAAAAAACTGGGGCACAAGTTCTTCTTACTTTAACTTCCACCATAAATTGTACATTTTCCATTTATATATTTTGTTTCCACCTTTCAAGCATGATCAGGGTTGGACTGGGTAGGGCACACAGATAGAAATGATTAACATCTGATCGTTATGAATGTTGCATAGGCAACAACAGCAAAAACAGACAAAGGGGATTGCATCAAACTAAAAAGCGTCTACACTGCAAAGGGAAGCGTCAGCGAAGTGAAGAGACAGCCTACGAAACAGGAGAAAATACTTGTAAATGACATATCTGATAAGGGGGTAATGTCCAAAGTATATAAGGAACATCTCAATGAACGTAAATGTGAAAGTCACTTAGTCGTGTCTGACTCTTTGCGAACCCATGGACTATACGTCCATGGAATTCTCCAGGCTAGAATACTGGAGTGAGTAGGCTTTCCCTTCTCCAAGGAATCTTCCCATTCTAGGGATCGAACTCAGGTCTCCCATACTGCAGGCTGAATCTTTACCAGCTGAACCACAAGTAGCAAGAAACAAATAAACCAATTTAAAAATTGCAAAAGACTTGAATAGACTCTTCTCAAAAGAATACATACAAATGGTCAACAAATATATGAAAATATACTCAACATCATTAACCATTAGGGAAATGAAAAATTAAAACTACATGAGATACCAGAATGGCTATTTAAAAAAAAGCAAGAGAGAGACGTGTTAGTGATGATGTGGAAAAAAGAGAATCCTTGTACACTGTTGGTGGGAACATAAATTGGTATAGCCACTCTGGAAAAGAGTATGGAGGTTTCTCAAAAAACTAAAAATAAACCTACTATATGACTCAACAGTTTCACTCTCGGTATATAACTTAAAAAAAACAAAAACACTAATTCAAAAAGATACATTCATCCCAATGTTCACAGCAGCATTATTTACAATTGCCAAGATACAGAAGTAACCTGAACATCCATCAAGAGATGATTGGATAAAGAAGATGTGGTGCATAAACACACACACACACACACACACACACACAGTGAAATACTACCTAGTCATAAAAGGGACAAAATTTTGTCATGTGCAGCAACATGCATAGACTTGGAGGACATTATGCTAAGAGAAATAAGTAAGAGAAAGACAAACGCTGTATATCACTTATATGTGGAATCTAACAAATACAAAAAACTAGTAAATATAACAAAAAAGTAGCAGAATCTGAGGAGAGGGGAAAGACAATAAGGGAGTGGGGAGGTACGAACTACTAAGACAGGCTATAAGGATGCATTGTATAACATGGCAAATATCAATATTTGGTAATAACTGTAAATGGATTGCAATCTTTAAAACTGTCTAAAAGATAAAGATTTTTTAAAAATACATGAAATAAGAAGTTCTGGCGAGAATGTAGAAAAAAGAGGATCCTTATACACCATTGATGGAAATGCAAATTGGTATGAACATTAGAGGAAACAATAGGGAGCTTCCTCAAAAAGTTAAAAATAGAGATAACCCACAACTTACTTTTGGATATATATCTAAACGAAATTACTAACTCGAAAAGATATCACTTCTATGTTCATTGCAGCATTATTCATCACAGCCAAAAGATGGGAATAAAGTAAGTGTATGTCATGGCATATATAAAGAACCTCTTGATGAACGTGAAAGAGGAGAGTGAAAAAGCTAGCCTAAAACTCAACATTCAAAAAACTAAGGTATAGCATCCAGTCCCATCACTTCATGGCAAATAGGTAGGGAAATAATCAAAAAGTGACAGACTTTATTTTCTTGGGCTTCAAAATCACTGCAGATGGTGGATGCAGCCACAGAACTAAAAGAGTTGTTCCTTGGGGGGAAAAAAAGCTATGACCAACATGGACAGCATATCAGAAAGTAGAGATATCACTTTCCCAACAAAGGTCTGTCTAGTCAAAGCTATGGATTTTCCAGTAGTCATGTAAAGATATGAGAGTTGGACTACAAAGAGAGCTGAGCACCAAAGAATTAATGCTTTTGAGCTGTGGTGTTGGAGAAGACTCTTGAGAATTCCTTGGACTCTAAGGAGATCAAACCAGTCAATTCTAAAGGAAATCAACTCTGAATATTTATTGGAAGGACTGATGCTGAAGCTGAAGCTCCAATACTTTGGCCGCTTGCTGCAAAGAGCCAACTCATTAGAAAAGACCCTGATGCTGGGAAAGATTGAAGGCAGGACAAGGGTCTAACAGAGGATGAGCTGGTTGGATGGCATCCCTGACTCCATGGACAGAAGTTTGAGCAAGCTCCGAGAGATGGCAAAGGACAGGAAAGCCTGGCATGCTGCAATTTATGGGGCAGACTGAAACTGAAGAATGTGGGGAAAATCACTAGACTGTTCAGGTATGACCTAAATCAAATCCCTTATGACTATACAGTGGAAGTGAGAAATAGATTTAAGGGACTAGATCTGATAGACAGAGTGCCTGATGAAATATGGACGGAGGTTCGGAGGTTTGTGACATTGTAGAGGAGACAGGTATCAAGACCATCCCCAATAAAAAGAAATGCAAAAAAGCAAAATGGCTGTCTGAGGATGCCTTACAAATAGCTGTGAAAAGAAGGGAAGTGAAAAACAAAGGAGAAAGGAAACATATACCCATTTGAATGCAGAGTTCCAAAGAATAGCAAAGGAGAGATAAGAAAGCCTTCCTCAGCAATCAGTGCAAAGAAATAGAAGAAAATAATAGAATGGGAAAGACTAGAGATCTCTTCAAGAAAATTACAGATACCAAGGGAACATTTCATGCAAAGATGAGCACAATAAAGGACAGAAATGGTGTGGACCTAATAGAAGTAGAAGATATTAACAAGAGGCAGCAAAACACACAGAACTGTACAAAAAAGATGGAGAAACAATGGAAAAAGTGGCTGACTTTATTTTTCTGAGCTCCAAAATCGCTACAGATGGTGATTGCAGCCATGAAATTAGAAGACGCTTACTCCTTGGAAGGAAAGTTATGACCAACCTAGACAGCATATTAAGAAGCAGAGACATTACTTTGCCAACAAAGGCCCATCTAGTCAAGGCTATGGATTTTCCAGTAGTCATGTATGGATGTGAGAGTTGGATGGTGAAGAAAGCTGAGCGCTGAAAAATTGATGCTTTTGAACTGTGGTGTTGGAGAAGACTCATGAGAGTCCCTTGGACTGCAAGGAGATCCAACCAGTCCAACCTAAAGGAGATCAGTCCTGGGTGTTCATTGGAAGGACTGATGTTGAAGCTGAAACTCCAAAACTTTGGCCACCTGATGCAAAGAGCTGACTCATTGGAAAAGACCCTGATGCTGGGAAAGATTGAGGGCAAGAGGAGAAGGGGACAACAGAGGATGAGATGGCTGGATGGCATCACTGACTCAATGGACATGGGTTTGGGTAGACTCCAGGAGTTGGTGATGGACAGGGAGGCCTGAGCGACTGAACAACAACAACAAATATATACATACATATATATATATATGTATGTATATATATGAAATTCGCTCAATTGTTGGGCTGGGAAGATCCCCTGGAGATGGGAAAGGCTACCCACTCCAGTATTTTGGCCTGGAGAATTCCATGGACTGTATAGTCCATGGAGTCGCAAAGAGTCGGACACGACTGAGACCCTGGTTCAATTCCTGGGTTGGGGAATCAAATATATGTATCAATGGAATATTATGACAGAAGGAAATCCTGTCATTTGTGACAATCTGGATGATACTTGAGGACATTATGCTAAGTGAAATGCTTCAGAAAGAGAAAGACAAATACTGTGTGACCTCACTTATATGTGGAATCTAAACTAAAGTCAAACTCATATAAGTAGAGTAAAACAGGTTCCTGGAAACTGGAGAGGTTGGGGCAGGGGTGGGCAGGGGAGGATGGTGGAATAGGGAGAGGTTGTTCAAAGGTACAAACTTGTAGTTGTACAGGGTGAATCAATTAGAGATCTAAGTAACAAACAGGCATGGTGACTGTACTTAATAATGCTGTATAACACTGGAAATACACTAAAAAAATATAGCTTTCAGAATCACTCATCACATCACATCCAAAAGAAAACAAAAGGTAGTTATGGGAAAGAAAATTAATTAGCTTGACTGTAATCATGATTTTATTATGTATATGTATATCAAATCATCACATTGTATGCTTTAAATATATTTTTATTGAATTACATGTTTTTAAAAATTTAATATATAAATTTTAAGAATGTTTTTTAAAAAGAGCGTGAGATGGAATGGATACAAGAAGGATGTGTGTTTATTCAATGGAACACTATAGAACAATACCAATAACAATTTTAAACCACATGAAATAATATGGAAGAACCTCACAAACAAAATGTTGAAGAAGCTAGATATAAAAGAGACTATAGTTTAGCATATCTCTCTAAACAGAGAGAGAAAAAGAGCAGGCAAGGCTTTTGTATTAGAATAAGTTAGTGGTTAACCTTGGTGGACAGAGGGATAACCAATAGAAAGGAGACAAGGGGGCTTCTGAGGTACTAATACGTAAAGTTTTGTGTTTGAGATACATCTGATTATATGGTGTACTTAGTTTGTGAAAATTCATTGAGCTGTGCACTTACGATACATGTATTTTTCTATATATATTGTATGTCAGTAAATGTTAAAAATAATTCTGCTACTCCTAGAAGGGTGCCTTTAAGCAAGCTGCATTCTCTTTTTAAGAAAAATTTCTCAATGCAAAAATAGGTGTACTACTGTCTACACTCAAAATTTCTTGCGAGGATAAAATGAAATTAAATTATACAAATTGCCAAATTCCTAGCAAGCGTACAACAGAACCCTCCCTATAATTTTGAAAGATAACTATCTCTAGGAATGGTGATTCTTAAAGCTATTATCAGTAACCTAGGATATTAATTAACATCTTAATCCAAATAAATTGACAGCCATTCACTCAGTATAGTGAGCACTGGTAAAAACCAAAAGCTACGGCCAAATATGGCTAAAATACAGTTCCTACCTTCAAGAAACATTCTGCATACTCATCAGCTTAAATCTACTGTGTGGGAAAGTGATATCTGAAAAAGAAAAAAGGGTAGTAGAAAAGAAGAAAGTTCTGTTTGGGAAGCTTTCAATCACAAATAGATTAAAACAAATTATAATAATAAATTATGTAATAAATCCCTGTGTTAACTCAGCAGCTTACTGACTTCATTGGGGACTCACCAAAGTCCTTTTTATATTTTAGTATATAATTCTCAATGTGTCTGTTTTGTCTTTGAGCCAGTCCTCTGCATTGCCATAAGAAAGCTGACATGGTTCCAGATATTGCATCTAGGCATAGTGAAGTCCAAGATATCTTCCAAGAAGGAATAAGAGGGAAATATGACTATTGGGTAGCAAGCAATAGTCTTAGCTATAGGGTTCTACAATGCTGAGGGCAAGGAGGAAAGTCACAATTCAAATTTAGCCCTTTCAATCATTGGAATTATTAGTAATGTTGTTCTTGTAAGGTGCTTCTAGTTGTAGGGTAACTTATCTTGAAAACAATTCTTTATAATGTTAGCCTGTTACTGCCATCACTACTTGTTGCTTAGGAAAGCTTAGAGGAGGCCTAAGTCAAGTTTACTGGTCAGTTTTGCCTTTAAAGCCCTGGTCTATGAAGGTAGATATGCTTCAGATTGTTGGTCACTTCTGTAAACCTGAATCTATACCCATAGTAATAAATAGCAAGAAACCATCTTTGAATATAGTCAAACAGAGAGATAAAATTTCAGCCAAATACAACACTACAAAATGTGCCTATGCTGCCTCAAGGCTAAGCTAAGCAATGGGATTTCCTTATTAACATTAGGCCTACAAAGTGATTTATTAAAATTACTGAATCAAGTTAAGAATTAGGAGGCAGAAAAAACATAATTAAATGGATGCTAAGTACATCTCAAATACTCATGACAGTCAGTCACTCAAACTTCCTGCCTCCTTCACCTCATCTTAGCTGCCGACAATATCTCCAACAGCCATATGCTTATACACCCAGTCATATTGCACATCACAAAGGGATTCCTTTTTGTTAGTAGTGGTTTTTTGTTGTGTTCTTTGACTCCCTCACTTAAACTTAGGAAAAAAATAATTTAGAATCACCAGGTCTGAATTTCTGGATTTCTTCACCTCCACAACTGTATTAATCATATGGATGTGAACTGCATTTATTTCTCTTGCCCAGTCCACCTTCCAAGGGAGAATAGACTGGGTTAGAAGCCACAACTCAGTTAGGAAAAGAAAAAATAAATATATAATAATGTATAAATTCTGTACTTAGTTGAAAATCTTATTCAAAATCAAGATAATGCCTTTAATGAATGGATGCTTTTGAACTGTGGTGTTGGAGAAGACTCTTGAGAGTCTCTTGGACTGCAAGGAGATCCAACCAGTCCATCCTAAAGGAGATCAGTCCTGGCTGTTCATTGGAAGGACTGATGTTGAAGCTGAGACTCCAATACTTTGGCCACCTGATGCGAAAAGCTGACTCATTGGAAAAGACCCTGATGCTGGGAAGGATTGGGGGCAGGAGGAGAAGAGGCTGATAGAGTATGACATGGTTGGATAGCATCACTGACTTGATGGACATGAGTTTGAGCAAGCTCTGGGAGTTGGGACAGGGAAGCCTAGCGTGCTACAGTCCATAGGGTTGCAAAGAGTCAGACATGACTGAGTGACTGAACAGGAAGGCAAATTCTGTAGATTTCTTTCCTTCTTTCTGGAGAAAGTTAGAAATGGGCAGAGAAAATAGAGGATGGGGAAAATAAGAAGCTATCTCCTGTATGTAGAAACACTGGGGTACTTTCCTAGTGGCTCAGTGGTAGAGAATCCGCCTGTTAGTGCAGAAGTCGCGGGTTCAATCCCTGATGGGGAAGATCCCCTGGGGAAGGGAATGGTTACCCACTCCAGTATTCTTGTCTGAAGGATCCAATGGGCAGAGAAGCCTGGCAGGCTACATACAGCCCATGGGGTTGCAAAGAGTCAGACACAATTAACAGACTGAGCATGTACACATGCTCATGAACACGGCGACACCTGGATCTAAAGCCATATTTCTATGTTGCTCACATTGTTCTTTGAATCAGTGTTTCCATCTATTCTAACCAGATCATCTCCTGCCTTACTTAACATTTTCTGCCAAGCCCTTGTGTCTGTGATAAATGTGGGGAAGACGATTTTCATGGTATGTATTAGGCTATTGTAGGGGAGGAATATTCTATGTAGATCAGTCATTGTCTGTGAAATCCGAATCTTCTTCTAAGTTAAACTATTCCACAACTAGATCATACTCTTTAGACATTCATGTTTTGAACTACAGAATATTTTTCCAGTTATGGGTGACCGACCTATTGGTAGAAAAAATATGACCCTAAGACAGCCAGAATATAACTGGCCACTGACATTTATGGCCTAACTGGAAAAGATAGACAAATCAGACAAATTATTGTTTCAGTAACTTAAACAGAGCCAATAGAATCTGCTGGTTGAAATAGAAAGGAAAAAACATATGAGGTGTAACTAGTCACATTAATGTACGAATACTAGAGTGAAACTACATGAGCTGTTCTTACTGCAGTCCTTAAAACCACACAAATAGAGAATCACCCTCCTGTTCCATTCTCTATGTGGCATGACTTTTTTCCTAGTTCATTCATTCATGCAAAAAGCATATTTTGACAACTGCTATGTACTAAGCATAATGGTAGGCTCTGAAGATGTAATACTGACCGTGACAAATGTGATCACTGCTCTTACAGAACTTGCAGTGCAGTGGTGAAAATACACACTGAACAGGAAGATGCGCAGGAAGCTGTGAAAGGATTTAACAGGGACAGTTAGCCTAGCTTTTTTAATAGTGAGGGATCATCTATCTCCATGTTTCTAAATTCTTCGCATCGTTCAAGCCTTCACTGATAACCCCAGTTGGAAACAAACACACTTAGGTTTTGTTCTCTTCTGAACCTATTGATCCCACTTCCATCATAGCACTTGCTTCATCCCATCCTAGCTGTTACTGTACATTGTTTTCGGGTCTCATTATCTACTGACCTCTAAACTCTTTGAGGAAAGTAACAATGTCTCATTCAACTCTATATTCCTCCAGCACCCAGAACAGTACTTTATATTCAGCAGGTTCTCAGAAATGAAGTTCAGAAAGCCCTCCAGTGTAATGGTCTCTAAAGAAGTCATGAAACAAGGAAAATATCTCTAGTGATAATTTTTTTTTCAATTTTATAGTTTATCTTTCTGTGGGAGTCATTTCCAAATCCATAGGCATTCAAGTAAAAGACAAACTGTTTGCCTTGAGTCCCAAGAGATAAATCAGTGATGCTTTAAACTATTGCTAACTGAAACAAGGAGATTAAACCAGTCCTAAAGGAAATCAACCCCAAATATTCTTTGGAAGGACTGATGCTAAAGCTGAAGCTTCAATACTCTGGCCACCTGCTGCGAAGAACTGACTCATTGGAAAAGATCCTGATGCTGGGAAAGATTGAGTGCAGCAGGAGAAGGGGATGACCGAGGGTGAGATTGTTAGATAGTATCACCGACTCAATGGACATGAACTTGAACAAACTGGGAAACAGTGAAGGACAGGAAAACCTGGCATGCTGCAGTACATGCTTCAAAGAGTCAGACAAAACTTAAGTGACTGAACAACAACAACAATTGAAAGAGTAAGGGAAGAGTTATGTTTCTAAATACATGAATGAAGTCCAGAAGGAAAAGCTGATCCACAAAAGAAGTGCCTCTGGTGGAAAAATGAATTGATTAGTATTATTGTGGTTGCAAGTAACAGAAGCTAACTAAAACTGATCTGGAAATGTATTGTAAATGAGCTTGGAAATACTGTTTGTGCTCAGTATGGGCCCAAGAGAAATTGGAATCAGAAATTCAAATGCTATTAGGATTTATTCTCTGGCTTCTCTCAGCATACCAGTATCATTCTTTCTTATATACTTGCCTTTGCTCCTCAGACCCCATTTTAACTTGGATTACATCTGCAAAGACCCTATTTCCAAATAAAGTCACATCCCCAGGTTATCTGGGGTTGGGAAGGGGTTAGGACTTGAATATATATTTGAGGAGGGCACAATTCAACTCACTACATGGACTCATGGAGATACAGGCTCATGTCTCGGTCATGAGTCCAAATTCTATTGAAATAAACTCACTGATTGTGATATAGATGCTTACTACTTGTTCAATCACATTTTAAGGGCAGTAATTCCTGCTACAGTCATGTAGGCAGTGGTTAGGAAAATCCCTAGAAATGGAAAAACAAGTAATAAATTCCATAGATATCCACTTTCCAGGAGAAAGAACAATCAACATACAAATCTATGTTAGCAACTTTTATGGGAATAAGGACCCAATGTCTCAAGCAAAGAGCCCCCCTCAAAATTTTTGCTGGACCAGTATCCTGTTTCTCATGAAAGTCTCACAAAATTGATCAGGTTCCTAAGTTTTTTTTTAAATCTCTGGTGTCCTTGAGTAAAAAATAATAAGTAGCTGTGGCTACACTGTTGAGAACAAACAATGGAAAAAGGAAGGAAACAGAAAAGGAAAATAGTTTATCTTATTGAAATAATCTAGACAAGAAATAACCAGAATGGTAGTGGTAGACTTGAGAAGTTATCAAATTCTTTGTAATTTCAAAAGCAGAGATGACAAGATTTGCTAATGTGAAATGTGAAAGAGAAGAATCAAGGATGAGTCCAAGGTTTTTGACCTATGCAACTAGAAGTTTGGCATTGCCATTTACTAAGATGAGTCAGATTATAGTTGAAGCTGATTTTGAAAACTGATTAGAGAGTGATGTTTTAGGCATGTTAGATTTGAGAAGCTAATCATATATTCAAGTAAGCATATGCTTAAAGCAGTTAGTCACAGATGGTCCAGGTTAAAGAAAGAGGGCAAGTTAGTTGGAAGTTATCAGCTTACAAGCTCATCAAGTCATCAGACCAGATGAGATCACAGAGTGATCAAACATGAAGAGAACAAAGAAGTGAGCCCTAGGGCACTAACAATAGCCTTATTAATTGATTATTATTCCCATTTTACTCATAAGGAAACAAAGGCTCAAACATGGTAAATAACTCAACAATATCACACAGTTATTAAGCTAAAGAGCCCAATATCAACAAGGACTGCCTAAGGCCATTATACCACGTTCTATATGGTGGCAAAATAGCTCTAAAATCTGGCAGTGAGAGTAGTAATCTTAGTAATACATTCCCAAAGACTCTCTAGGTCACTACAACCCAACTACTTTTCCAGACACCAAGTGATCCCTGGGGAGTTTGTAAAAATAATCATTTGAGCCTCCACTCCCTAAGTTTCTGATGTGGTAAACCTGGAGAGGAGTTCATGAAAGATTTTTAGTTTTAGTGTCAACTAGAAGGATTTCATAGCCAAATTTAGGACAACTCATTTGAAAGACATCAGACAAAAAGGTGTGAATCACATGGGCAAATGAAATGTGCGCACCTTCTTGAAGCTTGGTGCAGAGACACCATCAACTCTCAGCTGAACAAGTAGACAGAACGGATGGGGAGAGAGGACTGCTCTAGACACCTCACCAGTCCAAGAGAAAGGATGCAGCTTCTCAAGAAATACTTAACTTACAGCTCCTTCACACAGAGACCTATTCTTTTGCTGATGCTACCTAAAATTAAATGATCTTTATGATCATTACAGGTGCCTCCTATTCAGTGGATTGTCAGTAGTTCCCAGCCTTGCACACACCTAGGTATAATCAGAGTTCTTTTATAAAATACAGATTTCTAAGCTCCACCCAAATCCAATGATTCGAAACCTCAAAGATCTAGGAATCTGTCTTTTTCAAGCTTCCTAGAAGATTCTTATGAACTCAGTCCAGTATCAGTTTGTGAACCCATATATTAGAACCATTGCTATTGAGAATTAAAGCCCCTAGATCTCTTTCCTCAAATTAAGCTAGGAACCCCTCATTTACTGGTGTCTTTTTGGACATAGATGCAGACTAATCTTACATTGTTCAAGATGGTAACCACTAGCCACATGTGGCCACTAGGCACCTGAAATGTGGCTAGTCCAAATTTATTTGTGCCATGTGACTGTATGTCACATTGAATTTCAAAGACTTAGTAAAAAAAAAAAAAGAGCTTAAAAAAAGTATGTAAACTTATCTCATTAGCAACTTTATATCTACTATATGTTGAAATAGTACTTTGGATTAAATAAAATATGTGATTAAAGTTAATATCACCTGTTTCATTTTGCTCTTTTCAATGTATTGATACTTCCTAAAATGCTTTATTTTAGTTATTACTTACATGTACCCTTCTTGATTTTCTCATTGTTAATCACAGTTCTGTATTCTGAATGCCCGTAGTCCATTGCCCATAACTCCATGAAAGACTTGTCCTAAGATATTCTGATTATCTTTTTACATGTCAGTCTCCACCACCAGACTGTGAGCAGCTCAAGGACATGGCACCAGCCTTATTTACCTGTCTCCTTTGGACCTAGTACAATGCATGGCACCCGACAGATGTTCATGAACAGCTAATTTCTTTGCCTGCCTTGCCCAGAGCCACACAGATTGTTAACTGCAGAGTGCAGCTTCTAACTCAGGTTGCTCGACTTCTGCTCTAATATGCTATCTATGACATCCCACTGCCTTACACCCTTTCTCTAAAGATTTGCACAAGAAGCAAATTGAAGTAAAACTCAAATCAGTCTAATTTACTACTCATTAGCAGTTTTTATGAAGACTGGTTATAGAAGAGATTGAAACCCAAAGCTAATGTGACATTTTGAATTATCTCAAGTTGTCACTTTTCCATGCTGTGCTCCACTCTCATTAGGAAAAGTAATCAAGATCTGGGCCTATTATTATACTGTGTCCCTCCCTGTTATTAAAGCTCAGCACTCAGAGGTGTCTAATGCTCATGTTGATGCTATACTTTTCTTATTGGCACAAAAAGTTGTCTATTTATTTTTCCCCTGATTAATGTTTTGGAATTTTCCCCCTTTTCAGACTACTTCCTCAGCTTGCCAATTAGAACACATATTAATTTTCTCCAAAAGCACCTGCTTCATAACATGATAGATACATTCAGGTTCTTTACAGTGGAGAAACAGGCAAGAGCAGGTAAATGAGCATATATACACAGTGCGGTGTCAAGGGTCAGAGTTCACTTATCCGTAGCCAGAAATCTGAATTCATTCCATGTCCTATGTAAGTGAGAATCATCCAAAATTTCATGTGATCCTGCGAAAGAAGTACCATGCTAGTCAGTAGGAATAATCATTTCACCATGTCACTCCAGAGGTCCTGCCAGCCCTGGCCAGTGCCAACCATGTAAAAGAGAAAATTAAATGTTTCAAGGGAAACACCTAAAGGAGGAGGGTGTCCCTGAGGGACTTAGGTAGCACTGGCTATAACAGACTGAATTTAGGGATAAAGGATTTTAACATGTCCCTCCAGCATAGACTAGAGAGGAAATAATATTCTTAAGGAAAACTGTAACACATTAGAAAGGAATTCCACAGCCCATTCCAGGTGATGGCACTTGTGTAGCTATGTCCTGCTTAACACTTTGTGGGTGCATTTTAGGCCATGTTTCTTTTAATATTCAGATAAACATAACTCTGAACCCAGCTTTCCACCAGAAGGATATCCTAAAAGGCTCCCTGGGTTACCCCTCCAGGGTTTACTTATGTATTTCAGGTTTAGTCCCTCTTGTTTTACTTGTGTAAAAAAATATATTGGCATATCTACTTGAGTGCTGAAAAGCTGGGTTGGCTTTTAAGGTTTTTTTCTCCTAAAAAGCACTTTAGGCCCTCATGAAATTTGCACATTCCCACTCCAATGACCTCCAGAGTCCCTAAAGGTAGGGCTGTCCTTGTCAAATAAAAAATACACCTTATTTTACATTATATTCCATTATTTTTCCATATACTCAGCCTGATTAGAGTACACGTGTATGTTAATTGCTCAGTCATGTCCCGCTCTTTGCAACCCCATGAACTGTAGCCTGCCAGGCTCCTCTGTCTATGGAACTGTCCAGATAAAAATACTGGAGTGGCTTGCCATTTCCTTCTCCAAGGCCTCTCCTTGGCCCAGGGATTGAACCTGGGTCTCCTCCATAGCAGGCGGATTCTTTACCATCTAAAAGTACACAGTGTTAGACAAGTATTAATGACACAAAGAAATGGTGCCTAAGCTTGTCTGTGTCACCATTTTTTTCCACTTCTAGTGATATGGTATAGCACAAAAAACATGGATTTTGAGCCTTTTAGAACAGGGTTCAAACCCTGCCTTCATGATTTATTAACCGGGAAACATTAGTAAGTTATTCCATCTCTTGGGTTTTAGATTTTCTTTTCTGTAAAATAGGGTTAATGACATCTGCCTAGTAGGATAATTGTGAAGGCTAACTAGGATAATGCCAAATAACAAGCAGCAGTACTCATCAGTTAACTGCCCTCCTACTTTCCTCATTCAGTGGCTTCTGGCCCCCGATCCACGCAGAGGGTGCTCCTGAGTAATGTGGTGTCATGGCTCCAGAAAAGTCCATGCTCACAATACCAAGTTACTCCTCCATTCCCAGAGAATTTAAGCTTTCAGTTCCAAAAGAATTCTCTGTTAACGGCAATGGCAGGAATAAAAGGTTAATTCAGATAATAACCAGATTCTAACCTAGACTAGGAGCAAGGTCTGGCTTCACCACTAGCAGTTAGTGAAGCAGGCATAGAAAAAAGATGCCACATTCTACAATCACCACATCCTGCTTTTACACAGCTTTCTCCACTTTTCACATCATAGTCTTACACATAAGTGAAAGTGAAAAGTGAAAGTATTAGTTGCTCAGTTGTGGCTGACTCTTTCGGACCCCATGGACTGTAGCCTACTGGGCTCCTCTGTCCATGGAATTCTCCAGGCAAAAATATGGATAGTATTGTCATTTCCTTCAGGGGATCTTTCTAACCCAGGGATCAAACCAAGGTCTCCTGCATTGCAGGTAGATTCTTTACCATCTGAGTCACCAGGAAGCCTTATACATTAAGCTACCTCAAAAACATTGTCAAGCTTTTCCCGAGAGTTTATAGAGCAAACCTTCCTAGTCCACGGAAAATTGTTGCTATACTTTAAAAACATAGAAGCTGACCTGCCAATCTTGGCTAATTCTTATTGCAGATTGACACTGTGTGTATATAATCAAATATTTTGACCAGAACTAAGGCTTTGTGCATATAGCTTAGTTCACTTAGAGAATTTCAAGATAAATGAACATCGCAGTGGTTAAAAAAAGTCAGAAAGATAAGAAATACAGTGTTTGCATACAGAAATAACTTCAAAAAGAAAGCTAAGGTTTTGAAATATAATTTTTTCCTCTAAACTGGGTAAATATTTAATATCTTAATTTGCTTGTCATTGGCTAAACACCTGTGTGATTGTGTCTGTATATGTGCGTAATCTCTAATTAAAAGCAGACCTTTAGTCTGTATAAGAGTTCTAAACAAAATTAATCATCATGGAAGATGATGAAACAAAGAATTTTAGGTTTCTTTCCAAATATATCAATTCTCCTTATAATCTTGCATTTCCCATTTCCATTGCATGCATTCATTCATTAATTCAATAAATATTATGCACTTACTATCTCAGAAACTTCAACAGTTCTCATGATGTTTACACCTTATGAGGAGGGAGAGATTTTTTAAAAGATGGCTAATATGATGTCAAGTAGTAAAATGTGTTAGAAAAAACCAAGTAAGGTAAGGGTATAAAGAGATGATGGGAGGTCTATTTTAGATAGGGTGGCAAGGGGAGATCTTCCTGAGGAGGTGGCATCTAACCAGACTTGAGACAAGTGAGAGAGTTCAGTTGGTTATTTGGAGGAAGCCATTACGGTATGCAGGCCAAGAAGCAACAGTTAAAACCGGACATGGAACAACAGACTGGTTCAAAACTGGGAAAGGGCTACATCAAAGCTGTATATTGTCACCCTGCTTATTTAACTTATTTACAGAGTATATCATGTGAAATGCCAGGCTGGGTGAATCACAAACTGGGAATCAAGATTGCCAGGAGAAACATTAACAACCTCAGATATGCAGATGATACCACTCTAAAGGCAGAAAGGGAAGAGGAACTAAAGAGCCTTTGAAGAGGGTGAAAGAGGAGAGTGAAAAAGCTGACTTAAAACTCAACATTCAAAAACCTAAGTCCATGGCTCCCAGTCCCATCACTTAATGTCAAATAAATGGGAAAAAGTGGGAGCAGTGACAGATTTTATTTTCTTGGGCTCCAAAAACACTGCAGACAGTGACTGCAGCCATGAGATGAAAAGATGCTTACTTTTTGAAAGGAAAGCTATGATAAACCTAGACAGCATATAAAAAGCAGAGACATCACTTTGCTGATAAAGGTCCATCTAGTCAAAGGTATAGTTTTTCCCGTAGTCACATATGGATATGAGAGTTGAACCACAAAGAAGGCTGAGCACCAAAGAATTGATGCTTTTGAATTGTAGTGAAAGAGATGATTCTTGAGAGTCCCTTGAACTGCAAGGAAATCAAATCAGTCCATCCTAGAGGAAATCAGTCCTGAATATTCATTGGAAGGACTGAGGCTGAAGCTGAAAACTCCTATACTTTGGCCACCTGATGTGAAGAGCTGACTCACTGGAAAAGACCCTGTTGCTGGGAAAGACTGAGGTCAGAAGGAGAAGGGAATGACAGAGGATGAGATGGTTGGATGGCATCACCGACTGAATGGACGTGAGTTTGAGCAAACTCAAGAAGATAGTGAAGCATAGGGAAGCCTGGCGTACTGCCATCCAAGGGGTCGCAAAGGGTCAGACACTACTTAGCGACTGAGTGGCAACAAATCATCCTCAGAGATAACTGAAGTCCTGAAGCTGGAGCATGGTGCTGAGGATCATTCAGGAGGTGTCACTGTTAAGGAGAAATCAAGGATATCCTAGCTATGAGCCCCTCCTAGACTCTAGTGGTAAGGAGTCCTCAGCTCTTTCAGAATATGTCACCATGGCTTTTGGTGATGCAAAAGAGACCCATTCTCCTGGAGGCACAGAGGTATATGTAAGGGAGGGAAGGTAAAAGGTCATCCTGTGGACAGTAGATACTAGAAGGAGGGGACATACACATTAGGAAGCTTTTTAGCTGAGGTCAAATTTTATCAAACTTAAAATTTTTACTGGAAGGCAGTCCTGAAAATACAAATTATTATTTAGCTTTTTAATATATTTCCTAATATAGACATCTTTTCATTTCCAGTATATCTCTAGGAATTAAAAAAGCCCCTATATTACTATTCAAGGTTTTAAGTGAAAAAGATTAAAAAACCATAAATGTATAAGCTGGAGAGAATACTATGCCAATTTTTGCATGGAATTTAGTTGCAAAAAGCAAATGTCAACTTTAAGATCTCAAAATGGAATATAAGATGATACTACTGTATTTAATTCATAATGGCATTTAAGAATGCTACAATGAGTCACATTACAAAATTGCAAATGATTTCAGGTTCTGTACATATGGATGGATCTTCCTAAGGTGTGTAAGTGCTGAGAGTCAATAGGTTAAAACAAATATACTCCACATAACATTAATTCAAGTTAAAAGTTTTAAAACAGAAAGTGCTCTTCCACTAAATGTAACGTTATTCCCTAACAAACTGCCAAATCATGCCCTTGTCAGGAAAAATAAGCAGAATAACAAAAGATGTGCCCCCAAGTGCCTGAGAGGCAAAGTGTAGCATATTAACTAAATCACATCTTTCAAACTGCACTGTTCCTCCCTCCTGCTAGGCAGAATATGTGAGCAGCATCACTCCACGCAGTTTCTGTAGTCACACAACTCAGCAAAAGTACGATGCTACAACAGGAGGGCTCAGAAGCCTGCACACATGCATAACAAGAGGTCATGCCATCTCTGCTCCTCTGAAGAAACCAGAGATGCCTTCTAAATCTTACAAGATACAACCTGATCTAAGGCCTTGAACTCCTGAGAGTGAGAATTGACAGGATTAAGAAAGAGCACAGTGCTAAGACTTCTTGCTCACTCTAATATCAATCATTCAAAAGCATTGTCCTTACATCAAATGCTCCTGAAGTACATTTCTTCCATTGCCACCATAGGATATGAAGCATCATATCATCATATCATCAAAGAAGACTATTTGGTCTTCGTTCTGATTCAAGCTACACACACACACCTTCCCGAAAGACCCACTACTTCCCCTCCAGCGTGGCAAGATCTCCCCCCCCCATAGAAGGCAGATAAAAATGATATCAAAACTGATGCCTGACCTTATTACAGGCAGGTTTCCAATGAAAGTTTCAAACTGCAGAGAGTTTCTCTAAGGAGGAAAGAAAGGAGTTTATTAATATTCATATTTCAGAAGGAAGCCCAGGAAGGAACATTCTGGGTTTTATTTCCAATAGTGACAAAGCCTTTAGAATGACTCTTGTTCCCTCTAAGAGGTCTACAGGGAGATTTTCTTTTCTGGTGGCTGAGATCAGCATAAGCCCAATCTTCCCTTGAGCCACAAGCATAGAGAAACAGCTATGAGACCTGGTGAGGAGGAAGGCAAGCATGGGTAATGCGGAAGAATTTATATTAAGTCAGAACACCTATACTCTGGTTCTGTACTGTGCTTAATCACTCAGTCATGTCTGACTCTTTGAGACCCCATAGATTGTAGCCCGCCAGGCTCCTCTGTCCATAGGGATTCTCCAGGCAAGAATACTGGAGTGGGTCACCATGCTCTCCTCTAAGTGATCATCCCAACCCAGAGATTGAACCCAGCTCTCGCGTATTGCAGGAGGATTCTTTACCAGCTGAACCACCAAGGAAGCCCAAGAATACTGGAGCTGGGTAGCCTATCCCTTCTTCAGGGGATCTTCCTGACCCAGGGACTGAACCAGGGTCTCCTGCATTGCAGGCGGATTCTTTATCAGCTGAGCTACCAGGGAAGCCCCACTCTGGTTCTACTATTAATCAACTATCTTCATTTGCCACCAATTATTTAATATCTATGAGTCTCATTGACATTACCATAAGGCTAGAATGATAATGCCCAGTTTATAAACATGTTATATTGTTATTATTTCCACTCAACAGTTAGTGTCTCTGTTCTAAGTATAAGAATTTTTTAAAAAGACAGGGACCTAGCACTGTAAAGGTTGTACTGTAGCCAAAACAAACATGGGAACAAATAATTGAGTAGCAAGATAATATATCACTTTGATAGATTCTGACAACTGAATCCAGCTGGACACAATCCTTTATTATCCTATTTAAAAAAAAATCACCACCAGCATGACTACTCAACCAGAACTCGTGAAGAAAAGAGATCTGATACAAATTCTGAGTTGGAGAAGTATAGAACAGTCTTTTGGACTCTGTGGGAGAGGGCAAGGGTGGGATGATATGGGAGAATGGCATTGAAACATGTAAATTATCATATGTGAAATGAATCGCCCGCCCAGGTTTGATGCATGATACAGGGTGCTCAGGGCTGGTGCACCGGGATAACTCAGAGGGATGGAATCGGGAGGGAGGTGAGAGGGGGGGTTCTGGAAGGGGAACACATGTATACCCTTGGCAGATTCATGTCAATGTATGGCAAAACCAACACGATAATGTAAATAAATAAATAAATATTTAAAAAATAAATTTTAAAAAAAGAAAGTGAAAGTGAAAAAAATTCTGAGTTGGTTGAGATGAAATCTGAAGTGATAAAGTTTATTCAGAATTCATTTAGATAATTTTTTCTGTAATCAAACCAAATGGATTTAAAAGGGAGATTAAGTGGAGTCTTAAGTCAAGATTCCCAGGAGTCAATTGTGAGGCAGGGAGTCCTGTGTGAGTGAATTACTGGGGAAACATTCCTAAGAGAAACCAATGAGGGGAAAGGGGAAGCAGAGTATAGAGGAGAAAGAAGTCAAGTAACAGTTTAGACAAATCTAAACAGAAATGGCTACAGCCTACACCTCAGGGTAAAGGGGCCTCTTGTCCCTTGAAGGGACTCCCTCACCACCCAATCACTGGCTAACAGTCACCCTGGAGAGAAGTAATTCCCAGGCACCTCCAAGCTCTCTGAGCTTTTCCGGGAGAAGCGGTCCCAGCAGTCTGAAGGTAGTCTTTGCAGAAGAATTGCAGGTGCAGGCCGAGGAAACCGAAGGCACACTGATGTGTGGGGAAGACCAAACAGAAGTGATAAAGGGATATGAGGGTCTCTGGGTGCAACAGTGACAGGGTCCAATGGGAGGTTCAACAGAAGTGGATTACAGAAACACCGAGTTATACTTTTCACACCTGAGACTATGGTCTGAAGTATTACAGTGGTTGTGATTGCAAAGGGACTTCCCAGGTAGCACGAGTGGTAAAGAAGCCACCTGACAATGCCGGAGACATAAGAGATCCAGGTTCAATCCCTGGGTTGGAAGATCCCCTGGAGGAGGGGATGGCAATCCACTCCAGTAGTCCTGCCTGGGGAATCCCATGGACAGCGGCGCCTGGGGCTATGGTCCATGGGGTTGCAAAGAGTCGAACACAACTGAGGTGACTTTGCATGAACACACATGTAACTGCCATACATAAATATTATAATAGAGGTATGAATAGAGGATGACCCTGGAAGTTCCAAGTGACCAATTCTCTCTGGGAAGAATGGAAAGATTTTTAACAGACTGCATGATATCTGTGAGAGGTCATCAGATTTATAGGAATTTCCTGAAAGGTGATTGAGTCTGGGGGTCAAGGCTTCATCTTGCGGGATAGTTGCTTCAAGTGGGGAAAAAAGGCAGAAGTAAAATCCTATCTAAAAGTTCATTAGAATCAATTCATAGAATCTAAACGAAATTTTAGAAACAAAAGATTGGATGTTGCCTAACAGTGGTGGCAGCCAGGAGCCAGATGAAGATCAGACACGAGAGTCCTAGCCTAGCAGGGCTCTTGTGGGTAACATGACAGGTAAATGACTAGAGAAACGTGGTTAAGAGCATCCGGAGGTCATGTCAGGGTCAGCTCTTGATGGATACGAAAAGAGCAAATGGCATTAGAGAAAGGGGAAAATCTTGTGCAAAGTCATAAAGGCCAGAAGTTGCTGTGACTTGAATTTAGAGAATGTGGTTGGAAAGAGAGATGAGGCTGGAGAGGTCATCTCCAGCTAACTAGTCAAAGATCCAAAAGCCATTCTGAAAATATTTTCACTTTATCTAGTGACCAATTGATTTTTTTTCCATTTTAGAAAGATTATCATATATAGGATGAGATGGTTGGATGGCATCACCGACGTGATGGACATGAGTTTGAGTAGGCTCTGAGAGTTGCTGACGGACAGGGAAGCCTGACGTGCTGCAGACCATGGGGTCGCAGAGTTGGACACAACTGAGTGACTGAACTGAACTGATTATATAGAGGATAAATTAGAGTGAACACAGAGATAAACAAATTTGAAAGTTGTTACAAAAGTCAAGGTGAGAGATAATATATCTTGTAATTAATATTATCCCCAAAGAGATTTTGTAAATCAGAAAAGGAGCTCAAATAAAAACATGCCAGGTGTTTCTTAAAATATGTTTATCTCTTTGCATTCTATTTGTGCATTGGTAACTGCTAAGGGAGAAAGCAGAAAAGCTCATCTTTTTTTTTAAGACTCTGAAAAAAGACGTGACCCTAAAAGTATCTTTTTCCTGAAAAAGAACATTACTAAGACAAACTAGGAACTGGGTTCTTTCTTAGCAAATAGAAGGCAGGAACCTAGCTCAGGAACAGGCTCAGGCCGGGGGTATTAGAGGAATAACAGTATTGAAATGATTAAAACATCTCAAGCGGCAGAGAATGCTAGCATGAGCTAACTGTACAATATTCAATAAATAACTTTTAGCAACTGCAAATTATTAGTGAGTTTCAAGACAGCAGAAAATTAACACCTAACTACAGTTGCTAAACTAAAGCAATAATAGTAGGATTAGACATTGGGGCAGAAGAGTAGAGCACTCTGTAAGGCTAAAATCAAGAGAAGTTGGTGCCAGGTTGTACATGCGAAATGAGGGAGGCTGTAGAGTCCACCAATAGGTGTAGATATTGGAACTGAAGAACAATTTGGGGAAATTGAGGCAAACGCAAAGTTCAAGGTTTTTCAAAGTTCAAGTTCAAATGCAAAGTTCAGCTTCCAAGTTGGAGATGCCTAGTTGGTGGTTGAAATATGCATTCACCTTGGGGGAAAGGTGTCTCTGGAGGTACAGATGTAACATTCACCTCTATTTAGATTATATAATAGATGAGCTCTAGGAATGAGTGAAAGAGAGTTCTAAGGGATCACACCAACATAACAAGAGTAGAATGCTGGGAAACTTCAGGGAACCATTCCACTGAAAGAGGAAGACCTAATAAAGGATATTAAAACTGTCCAGAAAGATAGGAAATGAGTAGTATGCTTTAAGCTAAAAGTGGAAAGAATGCCCAGGATGAAAATCCACCCATGACTACCTAGGCCTGATGATGGCTCTACTGCTTGCTCACTATGTGAAGGGTGAGTAATTTAATCTCTTTGTACCTCAGTTCCCTCATCCATCAAGGGAATAAGAGCATCCACTTCATAAAGCTGAAAGTGAAGACTAAATGATTTAATATAAGAAAAGCGCTTAGTGCCAGGCCAAAGACAAAACAAATGCTATATAAGTGTTAATAAAAAGAACAAAGTGCTACAGAGAAACCACTTTGGATAGTTGATGAGTGCCTGAAGAAAGTTAGCTGGATTCGACTATTATAAAGCCATTTATTGGTAGAAAGTGCTGTTTAAGAAAACATAATATGTAGTGACCATCATTTTAACAATACTTTCCTACTTGCTCAGAGTTTATGAACACAAAAGAGAAAAGGATGGTAATTGCTTTATAAAGAAAAAGTAAAAATACCAAACACTAGATGAAGGGTGAATTTAGCACAGTAAACTAAAGTATGGTATTAACACCCTCACAAATGAAAAAGACACATGGAGCTTTTATTATTAACAATATTAGGTGTCTGAAATCTCATTGGAGTTATTTTAGAAACCTAGATGATCAGATAGATGTATGCTGTGTGTGAATATGTAAATAGTAAGTGACAGATATTGAAGTGGGGATAAGTCATCTTGAACTTACACATACTTCTTTCTAATTAGACATGTTGAAAAATACAGCTCCAAAGAATACAAATATTTATTTATGAGCACTAGTATGTATAAGTATCATATTGTACAATTTTATGCCCAGGAATTATTCAGTTCAGTTCAGTTGCTCAGACATGTGCAACTCTTTGCAACCCCAAGGACTGTAGCACTCCAGGCCTCCATGTCCATCACCAACTTCTGGAGTTTGCTCACACTCATGTCCATTGAGTCAGTCATTCTCTGTAGTCCCCTTCTCCTCCCACCTTCAATCTTTTCCAGCAAAAGTCTTTTCCAATGAGTCAGCTCTTTGCATCAAGTGGCCAAAGGATTGGAGTTTCAGCTTCAGCATCTGTCCTTCCAATGAATATTCAGAGTTGATCTTTAGAATGGACTGGTGGGATCTCCTTGCAGTCCAAGGGACTCTCAAGAGTCTTTTCCAACACCACAGTTCAAAAGCATCAGTTCTTTGGTGCTCAGCTTTCTTTATAGTACAACTCTCACATCCATACATGACTACTGGAAAAACCATACCTTTGACTAGAGGGACCTTTGTAGACAAAGTAATGCCTCTGCTTTTTAATATACTATCCAGGTTGGTCATAACTTTCCTTCCAAGGAGCAAGCATCTTTTAATTTCATGACTGCAGTCACCATCTGCAGCAATTATAGAGCCCAAAAAATTGTTTGTCACTGTTTCCATTGTTTCCCCTTCTGTTTGCCATGAAGTGATGGGACCAGATGCCATGATCATAGTTTTCTGAATGTTGAGTTTTAAGTCAACTTTTTCACTCTCCTCTTTCAGTTTCATCAAGAGGCTCTTTATTTCCTCTTCAATTTCTGCTATAAGCGTGGTATAATCTGCATATGAGGTTATTGATATTTCTCCCAGCAATCTTTTTTTCCCCCCTTTTATTGTTTTTGCCATACAATGCCATGATATCACCATGGGTTTACATATGTTCCCCCTCCAGAACCCCCCTCCCTCCTCCCTCCCTGCTCCCTCCCCCCGCCTCCCAGCAATCTTGATTCCAGCTTGTGCTTCATCCAGCCCAGTGTTTCTCAGGATGTACTCTGCATATAAGTTAAATAAGCAGGGTGACAATATACAGCCTTGACGTACTCCTTTCCCGATTTGGAACCAATCTGCTGTTCCATGTTCAATTCTGTTGCTTCCTCATCTGCATACAGATTTCTCAGGAAGGAGGTCAGGTGGTCCGGTATTCCCATCTCTTTAAGAATTTCCAGTTTGTTGTGATCCACACAGTCAAAGGCTTTGGCGTAGTCAATAAAGCAGAAGCAGATATTTTTCTGGAAGGCTCTTGTTTTTTCAATGATCTGACAGATGTTGGCAATTTGATCTCTGGTTCCTCTGCCTTTTCTAAATCCAGCTTGAACATCTGGAAGTTAGGTTCATACTGTTGAGGCCTGGCTTGGAGAATTTTAAGCATTTCTTTACTAGTGTGTGAGACGAGTGCAATTGTGCGGTAGTTTGAGCATTCTTCGGCATTGCCTTTCTTTAGGATTGGAGTGAAAACTGATTTATTTCCAGTCCTGTGGCCATTGCTGAGTTTTCCAAATTTGCCAGCATATTGAGCACAGCACTTTCACAGCATCATCTCTTAGGATTTGAAATAGCTCAACTGCAATTCCATCACCTCCACTAGCTTTGTTCTTAGTGACACTTCCTAATGCTCTCTTGACTTCGCATTCCAGGATATCTGGCTCTAGGTGAGTGATCACACCATTATGATTATCTGAGTCGTGAAGGCTTTTTTTGTATAGGTCTTCTGTGTATTCTTGCCACCTCTTCTTAATATCTTCTGCTTCTGTTAGGTCCATACCATTTCTGTCCTTTATTATGCCCATCTTTGCATGAAATGTTCCCTTGGTATCTCTAATTTTCTTGAAGAGATCTGTAGTCTTTCCCATTCTGTTGTTTTCCTCTATTTCTTTGCATTGATCACTGAGGAAGGCTTTCTTATCTCTCCTTGCTGGGAATTACTGCTGTCCTTTATATGGGCTTCCTAGGTGGCTCAGTGGTCAATACTTTAAAATTACTGAGTGTTTATTACATGCTAGACACTACTAAGTACATTACATGTATTCATCCATTTAAATATTACAGAAATCCAATGAGGTTGTTATTAACACCTCCATTTCACATGCAAGAGAGCATGATACAGAGAAATCAAGCAAATTACTTCCAGTTACACATCCAGTAAGTGGCACAGCAAAGACTGAATTCAAGCAGGCTGGCTACAGAGCTCATGCTCTTAATCACTTCTCAGATAAGAAGTAAATAAATAATATGGAAAGGAAAAGCCTATTCTGCCTTTTGGAAAGCTGTAACATTTTACTCGAGATTGAGTTGTATCCCTACAACCTTACATGTTGTTGTTCAATCGTTGAGTCATGTCCGATCCTTTGTGACTCCATCAACTGCAGCACGCCAAGCTTCGCTGTCCTTCACTACCTCCCTGAGTTTGCTCAAACCCATGTCCATTGAGTCAGAGATGCTATCTAAACATCTCATCCTCCATTGCCCCTTCTCCTCTTGCCCTCAATCTTTCCCAGCATCAGGGTCTCTTCTAATGAGTCAGCCCTTTGCATCAGGTGGTCAAAGGACTGGAGTTTCAGCTTCAGCATCAGTCCTTCCAATGGATATTCAGGGTTCATTTCCTTTAGGATTGCCTGGTTTGAGCTCCTTGCTGTCCAAGGGACTCTCAAGTGTCTTCTCCAGCACCACAGTTCGAAAGCACCTAATTCTTAGGTGCTCAGCCTTGGTCCCTCTCGCACATCCGTGCATGACTTCTGGAAAAACCATAGCTTTTACTATATGGATCTTTGTTAGCAAAGTGATGTTTCTGCTTTTTAAAAAAATACGCTGTCTATGTTTGTGAAAGTTTTCCTTCCAAGGAGCAAGTGTCTTTTAATTTCATGGCTGCAGTCATCATCTGCAATGATTTTGGAATCCAATAAAATAAAATCTGTCACTGCTTCCAGTTTTTCCCTATCTATTTGCCATGAAATGATGGGGCCAGATTCCACAATCTTAGATTTCTGAATGTTGAGTTTCAAGCCAGCTTTTTTACTCTCCTCTTTCACCTTCATCAGAGGCTCTTTAGTTTCTCTTGACTTTCTGCCATTAAAGTGGTGCCATCTGCTTATCTAAGGTTGTTGATATTTCTCCAGGCAATCTTGATTCCAGCCTGTGACTCATCCAGTCCAGTATTTCACAAGATGTGTTCTCCATAGGGTTGCAAAGAGTTGAACACAACTGAGTGACTAAGCACAGCACAGCACTCTGTATAAAAGTTAAATAAGCAGGGTGACAATACACAGCCTAAACGTACTTTTGTCTCAACTTTGAATCAGTCCGTTGTTTCACGTCCAGTTCTAACTGTTGCTGCTTTCCCTGCGTACAGGTTTCTCAGGAGTCAGGTAAGGTAGTCTGGTATTCCCATCACTTTAAGAATTTTCCATAGCTTGTTGTGATCCACACAGTCGAAGGCTTTAGCATAGTCAATGAAGCAGAAATTGTTTGTTTGTTTGTTTTTTAATTCTCTTGTTTTTTCTATAATCCAGTGGATATCAGCAATTTGATCTCTGGGTGCTCTGCCTTTTCTAAGTCCAGCTTGTACATCTGATACCTTAAACCCAGTTCCTCAGAATCTGACTATATTTTGAGATAGGGACTTCAAAGAGGCAACTAAATTAAATGAGGTCCGACGAGTGGACCCTAGTTCAGTCTGGGTAGTATCTTTGTAAGAAGAGGAAATCTAAAGACCATGTGAGGACGCAGTAGGTAGGCAGTCATCTGCAAGTCAAGGAAAGAGGTCTCAGAAGAAAACTGACCCTCCCGACACTCTTGATCTTGGACCTCTAGTCTCCAACACTGCAAAAATTAGTTTACATTATTTAAGCCACCCACTCTGTGGTATTTTGTTATGGCAGCCCTAGCAAACTTAATCACATTCTAAGGTGCATTTTAGTTATCAGAGGTGTGTTATTAAAATACATTATTTCCTCTAAGAAGTTCCCATTGGCTTAGCTGAATCTTATTTCCACACCTTAGCTGTTTTTATGCTGTCCTGTTTACATAAATGTATTCCCCACTGAGCTGGATCCAGGCCCGAACTCTTTATGCATCATCTTTATATCCCTACAAGGCACACAGGTGCCTAGCTTTGTTTATTTTTTCTTATTTAGTGTCTAATATTGCTATCCTTCCTGTAGATTTATTTTTAAGACCAATTCTTTCCTGTTCTCTATTCCTACAGCTGCCATCCAAATCCCTTCATCCAGAGATTATCTCTGACTCACATAGATACAGTCCAAGAATTTTATCTTTCCTAAATAAGTGGTAAAAACCTTGCAAAACAAAAGTTTTTCAGACAATGCTAAACAAAGATACTAAGAAAAAAATGGTGTTCCCTCCACTTTTTTCAAAAATTTTACTTGACTTTATTTATCTACTTTATTTTCAGCTGCACTGGGTCTTCATTGCTGAGCATGGTTTTCTATAATTGCAGAAATCAGGGACTACTCTTTACTGGGGCGCATGGGCTTCTCCTTGCAGTGGCTTCTCCTATTGCATAGCATAGGCTCTAGGCACACAGGCTTCTGTAGCTGTGACTCATGGGCTAAGGTGCTCTGCAGCGTGTGGAATCTTCCTAGAGCAGGGATGGAACCCACATCCCCTGCACTGGCACATGGATTCTCATCCATTGTATTAACAGGGAAGTCCCCTGGTATCCCACTTTAAAGTACCATGGGTCAGGTTTCTGAGACTCCAGGAATTCTGCAAAAAAGCTATAGGATCATGTCCTAGTTAAGTTCTAGGTAAAGAGGACACCATGTGCTTGTATTTTGCTGGGAGCAGTTACTCAGGATTCTTAGAAACTTCTCTTTTTAGATACATAAACTCAGCTCTGGCTCCCTGAAATCTCATTCTACTCCCTCACGAAGGTTCTGAAACTTAACTTTAAAATTAAATTCATTACCTCTTCATGCTTTTTGAGGTGAGTGGGAATGATCAAGCCCTCAGTAAATCTTAATAACAGTCTATTTGATCAGACTCAGCTTGCAAAGAAACACATCATGAAGACAGCTTCATAGTAAATGTGATTCTAATGAATAAAGAAAGATGGAATTAGAAAAAAAGTGAAATTCATTGAAAGACAAGCCACTTCCATTCATGACATTTTTAAAGATACACTGTCATGATGGAGATGGCAGAAAGTTAAAATTGGCCTATATCAAGGGAGCTTACATAATAAACACTGTGTTTATAGTACCGTGTGGCTCAATGGTAAAGAATCTGCCTGCAAAGCAGGAGGCTCAGGAGATGCAGGTTCAATTCCTGGGTTGGGAAGATCCCCTGGGGAAGGAAATGGCAACCCACTCCAGTATTCTTGCCTGGAGAATCCCATGGACAGAGGAGCCTGGTGGACAACAGTTCATAGGGTCACAAAGAGACGGACACGGCTGAGCATGAGCATGAGCATTGTGATTTATTAGCTATCTAGGTGCTACAAAGCAATGTTAGTTTGCCTGTTTTCCTTTTGAAGACTTCAGTGTGTGGATAGCTTTGTATATTTTAATTATAAGAAAATCTCAGTTTTGAAACCTATGTGAATTTTGTTCAATTACTGCAAACCTATACATTGTAAAACTCAGTATGTTTTAAGAATACTCCTACTTCCAAATATTATGAAATTTATATATATATATTATTTTACAGCCTGTTTGTCATACTCTGAAAATGCTATAATACTGCAAAGTTGGCCAAGCAGAAAAGTAATTCAGGTATGAACTACAGATATGATATTAGCACATAGGGTAGACTTCCACCAGCTAAGAAGGAAATGATGTCAGTACCATATTGATGGCAGAACATAGCTGGTGCACAGAGCATGGGCTTGCCAGAGAATCAAGACTTACGCTGTAACTCAGCCAGGCCATTGGCTCACAGTGACCTTGAGCAATTCAGTTAGCTTCAGTCACAAGTTCCTCACCTGTAGCACTGAGATAAGGATATTCTCAAATCATAGGGGTCGCACAGGGTCAGACACGACTGAAGCGACTTACCAGCAGAGCAGCAAATCATAGGAATGTATCAGAATTAATGGTTTGTTATGACGGGAATTAGTAGAATAAGGAATTGGCCAGAAAGAAGCTGGCAATGAACCTCCCCCCAAATTTTGCTGTCTTTTCTGATTTAATCTTTCAGGAGAATCCAGTTTTAAGGATTACAGTGGAGTCTAATCAATATACTTGCCATAGAAACTCTAATACTACAAGAAACCTAAGGCCATTAGAATTACTTAGAGATTGAGCAAAGTTAAGTTGAATAAACTTGCTATTGCAAGGGACAAAATAACTTTATGAGTCTTAATAGCTTTCAGAAGGGAAGGTCAGAAGAGAAGATAAAGTGATACATAGATGCATAATTTTGGGGTCTAGGTTCTAACAGAGAAGACTTTTAAAGTGAGAAACTGATTATGATTGAGCAACTTAATTAATAAGAGTACATGACTGATAGAAAGAGAGAGATAAGAGTCCTGAAGCAAGTCTTCCTAAACAGGCTCTTGCATAAGCAAGCCCTTCACCCAGGTGAGACAACTTTTCTGATGAAGTTTGAAATTTCCTGAGCCAAACAGAAAAATTACTTACTAGTTTATGAGCCATTTAATCCTATTTAAGAACTTTGGCCACCTGATGCCAAGAACTGACTCCTTGGAAAAGACCCTAATGCTGGGAAACATTGAAGGCAGGAGGGAAAGGGGACAACAGAAGATAAAGATGATTGGATGGCATCACTGACTCTATGAACATGAGTTTGAGCAAGCTCCATAAGTTGGTGATGGACAGGGAAGCCTGGTGTGCCACAGTTCATGGTGTTGCAAAGAGTCAGACATGACTGTGTGACTGAACTGAATAGAGAACAAATAGATAAGTAAGGACAGGCATTCTCAAGGCTTGGTCCTGATGGTTAAGGTGTGGTTACAGAAGGCAGAAATTGCCACAGAAATTGGCACTACAAAGTAGGAGTGCTACCGTAGCAAATACCTAAAGATGTGGAGGTGGCTTTGGAACTGCATGATGGGCAGAGGCTGGATGAGTTTTGAGGCATATACTACAAAAACCCTACATTGCATGCATGGATCATTAATAGTGATTATTGTGCAAACTCAGAAAGAAAAGAGGAGAGCTATAGGGAAAGCCTTAATCTTAGTGATTACCTAAGTCATCATGAACAGAACATTCATAGAAATGTGAATGGTAAAGGCCATTCTGAAGTCAGAGAGAAATGAAGCATATGTTATTGGACCATGGAGGCAAGGTGATCCGTGTTATAAAGTATCAAAACAACTTGGCTGAACTGTGTGCAGGTTCTAGGATTTTGTGGAAGGTACAACTTAAGAGCAATAAAACTGGGTATTTAACTGAAAAAATTTCTAAGCAAAGTGTTGAAGGTGTGGCTTTGTTCCTTTTGACTGCTCACAGTAAAATGTGAAAAAGAGAGAAATGATTTGAAGATGAACTTATTAACCAAAAAGGAGCTAGAAATTAAAGATTTGGAAAATTCTCAGCCTTTTTCTATTGCAAAAAGTGAGAGACCATGTTGGGAAGAGAACACTAGGAGTGTGGTCAAGTAACCATAGCTATTTTAATAAGGCAATTAGTACTGGTGTGAACCAGAAACATAATCAGCCACCCCAGCTGGAAAACTGCCAATCTGAACTGCAGGAGAATGAGACAAGAAGGAGTAAAGGAAGGCATTGGACTTAGATTTTGTAGGGCAAGACCCTGGAGCTATTCTGCTGTGAACACAAACTATTCTTTTTTTTTTTTTTTTTTTTAGTTTTGCCAAACAATGACATGATACCCCCATGGGTTTAAATTGGCCCCCCCCCCAGGACCCCCCTCCCTCCTCCCTCCCTCCTCCCTCCCCCCGGGAAATCTCGGTGCACCAGCCCCGAGCATCAATCCTGGGCTAGCGATTGATTTCACATATGATAATTAACATGATTCAATGCCATTCTCCCATATCATCCCACCCTTGCCCTCTTCCACAGAGTCCACAAGTCTGTTCTATACATCTGCATTCCTTTTGCTGTCTCGCATGCTGGGTTCTCGTTATCATCTTTCTAAATTCCATATATATGCGTTAGTATACTGTATTGTTGTTTTTCCTTCTGGCTTACTTCACTCTGGATGATAGGCTCCAGTTCCGTCCACCTGAGTAGAACTGATTCAAATGAATTTTTTTTTAATGCTGAGTAATATTCCATTGTGTAGCTGTACCACTGCTTTCTTATCCATTTGTCAGTTGATGGGCATCTAGGTTGCTTCCATGTCCTGGCTATTGTAAACAATGCAGCGATGAACATTGGGGTACACGTGTCTCTTTCAATTCTGGTTTCCTCGGTGTGTATGCCCAGCAGTGGGATTGCTGGGTCATATGGCAGGTCTATTTTCAGTTTTTTAAGGACTCTCCACACTGTTTTCCATAGTGGCTGTACTAGTTTGCATTCCCACCAACAGTGTAAGAGGGTTCCCTTTTCTCCACATCCTCTCCAGCATTTATTGCTTGTAGATTTTTGGATTGCATCCATTCTGACTGGTGTAAAGTGGTACCTCATTGTGGTTTTGATTTGCATTTCTCTGATAATGAGTGATGTTGAGCATCTTTTCATGAACTATTCTTAAAGATAAGGGAAGAAGGACCCTGAAGGTGATTCAGAGATCATCAAGGCTGCCTCCTTGGTTTCAAAGGAAAACCATCATCCGCTTTTTAACAGGGCAGATAGCACCGTGCCTGGCAAAGCTCTGGGGGTAGGATCCTCTCTCTTCCCTCCCTTCACAATGGGTCTAGGAGATGAGACATGGAGCCCTGGAGGGTGTTGCACTGAGCCAAAGAGGATTGTTCTCAAGCCCTAAGATCTTGTGGAGTTCGTCTTACAGTCTGGATTATTTGGGACCAGTTACCTCTTTCTTCTTTTATATATTTCCTTTTAAAATAAAAAAGTCTATTTTATGCAAGTCGCACCACTGTATTTTTTTTTAAATTATTATTTACTTTTGGCTGTGCTGGGTCTTCATTGCTACGCAGGTTTTTCTCTAGTTGTGGTGAGAGGGGCTTACTCTCTAGTTGCAATGTGTGGCTTCTCTTATTGTGGAGCACAGGCTCTAGGCACATGGGCTGACTTCAGTAGTTGTAGCTGTGGGCTCAGTAGTTGCAGTTTCTGGGCTCTTGAGTACAGGCTCAATAGCTATGGCACACTAGCTTATTTGCCTGGCAAGCAAGTGGGATATTCCGGGACCAGGGCTGGAACCCAAGTCTCCCTGTTGACAGATGGATTCTTTTACCACTGAGCCACCAGGGAAGCCTCCATCATTGTAGTTTGATAGTATGTTACAGGTTTACAGCTCAGAATACGCTGTACCCTGAGTTTCATCTGCATCTATCTTAGATGATATTTAGAAGAAATTTTGAATTTTAGATTTTGCTGATGGTTGGTGGTTTGGTTGCTAAATCATGTCCAACTCTTATGACCCCACAGACCAGGCTCCTCTGTCCATGGGATTTTCAATACAAGAAAAAGAGTGGGTTGCCATTGCCTTCTCCAAGGGATCTTCCTGACCAAGGAATTGAACCCTCATCTCCATGGAATCCACATCTCCAGTATTGCAGACAGATTCTTTATTGCTGAGCCACCAGGGAAGCATTTTAGATTCTAGAGTTGTGATAAAATGAATTAGACTTTGAGGGCTATTAGGATATAATAATTAGTAGTTTTCATGTTAGGAAAACATGAATTTTGGGAGGTCAAGAGCAGAATGCTACAGACTGCATGTTTATATCTCCCCAAATATGTTGAACCCTAATCCCCAAAGTTTTGGTATTTTGAAGATGAGGCTTTGGGAAGTGATTCAAACAAGACAGCAGAGCTGTTATGAATGGAGTTAGCCTCGTTATAAAATAGACCACAGAGAGCTCCCTTTGCCCTTCCACCAAAGTGAGAACACAGTGAGAAATAGTCATCTATGACTTAGGAAGTGGGCCCTCACTAGACATTCAATCTTTCAGAACTTGATCTTGGATAAACTTCTCAACCTACAGAAATGTGAGGAATAAGTCTCTGTTGTTTACAAACCACCCAGACTATGGTATTCTGTTATAGCAGCCCCAACATACTAAGACAATCATATTAAGATGGGCATTCTCAAATCTTGAAATACAGTTAAGCTATGTGACCACACAGGATCTTAATTGTCACACTAGAACATATTCTATTACCTCAATAGGAGTCTCTATGGGAAATAAAAATGAACACAAGTGCTGAAAAAGGAGAGACATGAAGGAAAGAAAGAAAGGGAAAAGTAGTACTCAGTTTTCCAGTAACAAACCTGGATGGGTGCAAGAGCCAAACACAACTGGCCTTTGTCAAAGAAGTATATAATTATTCCCAAGATTGTTATAACATAGATGACAATACAATTTGCAACCATACTAAGAAACACTTAAAACCAAAAGGGAACTAAAATAAGTTACAGGCTGTAACTTATTTATAACTAATATAGCTTGAAAGTCACTCCCATCCATGCAAGAAAAAAAGGTGAACAAATTAAAAATCAACAACTCTGCCTTGAACTGAGGTCTCAGGGCAAGCCACCACTGTGAAACTGAGGGAAGTTGAAAACCCACAGTTACGTGGATTTTTTTCCCACACTGTCCAGAACACAAATTAGTATTATCAGAAATGAAATGAGGCATGTAGTGAGATTAAAAAGATAATAATAGAATACCATGAACAACTCCATGCCCACAAATATGATGACTTAGAGGAAATGGACTAATTCCTTGATGGACACAAACTATCAAAACTCAGATGAGAAGAATTAGATAATCTGAATAGATTGATCTATATCCATTTAAAGAAACTGAGTGAGTAGTTAATCCTTCCAAAAATGAAATTACTAGGACCAGATAGTTTCACTGGTGAATCTACCAAACATTTAATGAAAGAATAATATCAATTCTCTTCAATCCCTTCCAAAAAAACAGAATCAGATGGAATATCTCTTAACTCATTCTACAAATCCACCACTAAATACTAAAATCAAATAAGGACATTACAAAAAAGGAAAATTATAGATCAGTATCTTTCAGAGATGTGAAAATTCTTGACAAAATACTAGGATTTTATTGTTGGGATTCCAACAATAAATTTTAAAAATTATAAATCATAATCAAGTGAAATTTTTCCAAGTATGCAAAGGTTGGGTCAACATTTGAAAACCAGTTTATGTAATCCATTACATCAATAAGCTCCAGGAGAAAGAAAAATATGATTATGTCAATTAATGCAGGAAAAGTATTTGACATAAGGCAACACAAATTCATTATACAAATTCTCAGCATAGTAGGCATAAAGGAGAATTTCCTCAACTTGATGAAGATACCTGTAAAAATGAGATAGCTAATACCACATGGAATGTTGAGAAACTAGACATTTCCCTCACTAAAACTGGAACAAAGATAAGTATGCCCCTTCTTACCATTCATATCAACATTGTGCCTGAAGATCCAGACAGTACAATAAGACAAGAAGAAGGAATAAAAGATGTACAGACTGGGAAAGAAGAAATAAAACTGTGTTTGTTCACAAATGACATGGTTGTCTATATAAAAAAAAATACAAAGGATTAACAACAACAAGAAAAGCCTCCTGGAGCTAATACAAGCTGGTTGTAGCAAGGTTGCAGGATATAAGCTTAATACTCAAAAACCAATTGCTCTCCTACAGACCAGTAACAACTGGAATTTGAAATTAAAACACAGTAAATTTACAACACCTCCAAAAATTATAAACTTAAGTATAAATCCAAATGTAAAACTAGAATGAAAGAAATTAAAGATCTACCTATTATATTTGAATTATCCTCCTCCATTAGGAAAGATGAATACAGTAACAGACGGGGGAAAGAACTATTTAGTTGAACATCTCTTATAAGCACTCTTATAAGCATCATATAAAGCACTCTTTAGATGATTAGTTTAGATGATTATAATTTTATAATAATAAAAATCTTATTATTCATACATAACATCAATATTCTCTGAGGCTCAGAGAATAGCTTTAAGGGATGGAAAAATCTTATGATAAAGCATCAAGCAGCTTTAACAATCATATTTCTGAATTTTTTTTAATTTTTAAATTTTTAATTTTTTAAATTAATTATTTTTTCTTTACAGTATCGTTTGGTTTTGCCATATATTGACATGAATCCGCCATGGATATACATGTGTTTCCCTTCCAGAACCCCCCTCCCACTTTCCTCCCAATTCCATCCCTCTGGGTCATCCGGGTGCACCAGCCCTGAGCACCCTATATCATGCATCAAACCTGGACTGGCGATTCATTTCACATATGATAATTTACATGTTTCAATGCCGTTCTCCCATATCATCCCACCCTTGCCCTCTCCCATAGAGTCCAAAAGACTGTTCTATACATCTACATCTCTTTTGCTGTCTTGCATACAAGATTATCGTTACCATCTTTCTAAATTCCATATATATGCGCTAGTATACAATATTGTTGTTTTCCTTCAGGCTTACTTCACTCTGGATAATAGGCTCCAGTTTCGTTCACCCCAGTAGAACTGATTCAAATGTATTCTTTTTTATGGCTGAGTAATATTCCGTGTATATGTACCACAGCTTTCTTATCCATTCATCTGCTAATGGACATCTAGGTTGCTTCCATGTCCTAGCTATTGTAAACAGTGAGGTGATGAACATTTGGGTACATGTGTCTCTTTCAATTCTGGTTTCCTCCGTGTGTATGCCCAGCAGTGGGATTGCTGGGTCATATGGCAGTTCTATTTCTAATTTTTTAAGGAATCTCCACACTGTTCTCCATAGTGGCTGTACTAGTTTGTATTCCCACCAACAGTATAAGAGGGTTCCCTTTTCTCCACATCCTCTCCAGAATTTATAATATTTAATGATATAGTCATGTTATAATGCTAAGTAAAAAGAAATTCAAAGATTAGTACTCAACTATCTGTATACAATAAGACCAATTATTAAAATCACAAGTTCTTAAAATAAATGGGAGATACTGCTCTGTAAAACTGTGAAAAATATATTAAAACAATATTTGGATCAACTGGTATGTTCATACACTGCTGGTGAGAGTTTAGTCAATTGGTAAAGTATTTTTAAAAATCTACTTAATTTATCCATATGCATATTCTAAAGCACCAGCAATCCCATTCTTAGGTATTCAATGTATACCCTACAGATATACATTCTGCTCATCAAATAATATATATATAAGAATGCTAAATAATTCAACAATAATATACAGTATAATGGATAAATAAACTATAGCACTGCATACAAAATTACTAGAGCTAATCCGTGAATATAGCAAAGTTTCAGGATAAAAAATCAACACACAGAAACCCCTGGCATTCCTATACACTAACAATGAGAAAACAGAAAGAGAAATTAAGGAAACAATTCCATTCACCATCAAAACAAAAAGAATAAAATACTTAGGAGTATTTCTACCTAAAGAAACAAAAGACTTATATATAGAAAACTATAAAACACTGATGAAAGAAATCAAAGAGGACACAAATAGATGGAGAAATATACCGTGTTCGTGGATTGAAAGAATCAATATAGTGAAAATGAGTATACTACCCAAAGCAATCTATAGATTCAATGCAATTCCTATCAAGCTACCAAAGGTCTTTTTCAGAGAATTAGAAAAAATAATTTCACAATTTGTATGGAAATACAAAAAACCACATATAGCCAAAGCAATCTTGAGAAAGAAGAATGGAACTGGCGGAATCAACCTACCTGACTTTAGGCTATACTACAAATCCACAGTCATTAAGACAGTATGGTACTGGCACAAAGACAGAAATATAGATCAATGGAACAAAATAGAAAGCCCAGAGATAAATCCACGTATCTATGGACACCTTATCTTTGACAAAGGAGGCAAAAATATACAATGAAGAAAAGACAATCTCTTTAACAAGTGGTGCTGGGAAAACTGGACAGCCACTTGTAAAAGAATGAAACTAGAACACTTTCTAACACCATACACAAAAATAAACTCAAAATGGATCAAAGATCTAATCATAAGACCAGAAACTATAAAACTCCTAGAGGATAACATTGGCAAAACACTCTCTGCCATAAACCAAAGCAGAATCCTCTATGACCCACCTCCCAGAATATCGGAAATAAAAGCACGAATAAACAAATGGAACCTAATTAAAATTAAAAGCTTCTGCACAACAAAAGAAACTATAAGCAAGGTGAAAAGACAGCCTTCAGAATGGGAGAAAATAATAGCCAATGAAGCAACGGACAAACAATTAATCTCAAAAATATACAAGCAACTCCTGCAGCTCCATTCCAGAAAAATAAACGACCCAATCAAAATGTGGGCCAAAAAACTAAACAGACATTTCTCCAAAGAAGACATAAAAATGGCTAACAAACACATGAAAAGATGCTCAACATCACTCATTATCAGAGAAATGCAAATCAAAACCACAGTGAGGTACCACTTTACACCAGTCAGAATGGATGCAATCCAAAAATCTACCAGCAATAAATGCTGGAGAGGATGTGGAGGAAAGGGAACCCTCTTACACTGTTGGTGGGAATGCAAACTAGTACAGCCACTATGGAAAACAGTGTGGAGAGTCCTTAAAATACTGCAAATAGACCTGCCATATGACCCAGTAATCCCACTGCTGGGCATACACACCGAGGAAACCAGAATTGAAAGAGCCACGTGTACCCCAATGTTCATCGCCACATTGTTTACAATAGCCAGGACATGGAAGCAACCTAGATGCCCATCAACTGACGAATGGATAAGAAAGCTGTGGTACATATACACAATGGAATATTACTCAGCAATAAAAAAAAAATTCATTTGAAGCAGTTCTACTCAGGTGGACGGAACTGGAGCCTATTATCCAGAGTGAAGTAAGCCAGAAGGAAAAATAACAATACAGTATACTAATGCATATATATGGAATTTAGAAAGATGGTAACGAGAACCCTGCATGCAAGACAGCAAAAGAAACGCAGATGTATAGAACAGACTTGTGGACTCTGTGGAAGAGGGCAAGGGTGGGATGTTATGGGAGAATGGCATTGAAACATGTTAATTATCATATGTGAAATCAATTGCCAGCCCAGGGCTGATGCTCGGGGCTAGTACACTGAGATGACCCAGGGGGAGGGAATTGGGAGGGAGGAGGGAGGGGGGTGCTGGAGAGGGAGCATATGTAAACCCATGGAAGTTTCATGTCAATGTATGGCAAAACCAACACAATAAAGAAAATTTTAAAAAATAAATAAATAAAAAATAAAACTATAAAACAATAGCTGTGAGTGAATGACAGCTATGTGAAACATGGATGAATTTTGTAAAGATATTTTTGAGCTAAAGGAACTAGATATAATGTAAATAACTCCATACACATAAATTTCGAAAACAGACAATTTAAGCTGTTACTGAGTAGAGCGGTTACTACTCCGGGGAGAGCAAGAGACATATTTCTGGAGTGCTAACTAACGTTCTTTTTCATTAGCTCAATCACAGTTACATGCGTATGTTCACTTTGTGGAAATTCACTGAGTTGCACAACCATGATTCTGCAATTTCTGCAATATTCAATTATTCAAGTAAAAGTTTACTAAAATATCAATTACAGTCATATTACATAATGATAAATGCATTTTTAATTTGTTTTAATGGCTTTCTGTATTTTCCAAATTATTTATGATAAATATTTTTTGAACAGCTTCATTGAAGCATAACTTATATGCATAAAATCAACTTAGTTTGGCAAATGTATAAATATGTATAACCACCACAAAACTGAAGATATAGAACACCTTCCCCAAAAGGTCTCTAATATCTTTTTGAAATAAATCCCCTTACCATCCTAGCCTGATCACTGGTCTGCTTTCTATTACTATTGTTTTGCCTTTTCTAAAAATTGCATATAAATGAGATTATACAGTATGAAATTTTGTGTGTCTGGCTTCTTTCACCTTATGTGATATTTTCAAGATGGTTCCATGTTATCATATGTATCAGCAGTGCTTTCTTCTACTGAGTAGGATTCTATTGTATGGACATAGTACAATTTACTTTTTTATCCAGCAGCTAAAGGACACTTGGGTCATTTTCTTTCTTGCTACTAAGGAATAAAGTGGCTAAGAGCATTTGAATATATTTCTCTTTCTCTTGGATACATAACGAGGAATCGAATTTCTCAGCTTTATAAGTGTATGTTTAATTTTATAAGAAATTTCAAAACTGTTTTCCAAAACAGCTGTACCACTTTGTATTTCCACCAGCAAAGTAAGAGAGTTCAAGCTGCTCCACCTCCTCACTAACACTTAGTATCACTGCTTATTTTCATTTTATGTGGTAGCATCATCATGACTTTAATTTGCATTATTCTGATGACTGGCGAAGCCATTTGTATATATTTCAGTGAAGGTATCTGATCGAATATTTTGCTCATTTTTAATTGTATTGTTTGTCTTATTGTTGAGATGTAACACCTCTTTATGTATTCTGGACATGAGTCTTTTGTCAGAAACATGTCATTTGTGTTTTCATCTTCCTAATGATTTCTTTCAATGAGTAAAAGGTTTTCATTTTGATAAAGTTTATCAATTTTTTAATGGTCTGTGCTATCTGGGCAATGCTTGCATTACAGAGAAAAACATGTCTTTTAAAAAGGAGCTGACAATGACTAAAAGGTTAAAGAGATAGAATTGATCAATCTAACTTGGGGTGATTCAAATCCAAACATTAAAACTATTTGCTTGAACAAAATGGACAGTTTGGAGAAAGAATGGTGTGAATATAAAGAAGGTTGAACAACACTGCTCATAATGTTGTTAATTATAAGGCTCACTAAAAAGGTATTTGATTTAAGGTACAGGGAAAAAATTATGGCATCTGGTCCCATCACTTCATAGCAAACAGATGGAGAAAAAGTGGAAACAGTGACAGATTTTATTTTCTTGGGCTTCAAAATCACTACAGACAGTGACTGTAGCCATGAAATTACATCTGTACACCTATGGCTGACTCATGTTGATGTCTGAGAGAAAACAACAAAATTCTGTAAAGCAATTATCCTTCAATTAAAAATAAATACATTTTTAAAAGTGCTTGCTCCTTGAAAGAAAATCTGTAATGAACCAAGACAGCATATTAAAAAGCCGAGATATCACTGTGCCAACAAATGTCTATATAGTCAAAGCTATTATGGTTTTTCCAATAGTCATGTATGGATGTGAGAGTTGGACTATAAAGAAGCCTGAGCACTGAAGAATTGGTGCTTTTGAACTGTGGTGCTAGTGAAGACTCTTAAGAGTCTCTTGGACTGCAAGGAGATCAAACCAGTCAATCCTAAAGGAGATCAACTCTGAATATTCATTGGAAGGGAAGGACTGACACTGAGGCTGACACTCCAATATTTTGGCCACCTGATGGCAAAGAGCTGACTCATTGGAAAAGACCCTGAGGCTGGGAAAGATTGAGGGCAGGAGCAGTAGGGGGTAACAGAGGATGAAATAGTTGGATGGCATCACTGACTCAATGGACACGAGTCTGAGCAGTTTGGGAGATAGTGAAGGATAGGGAAGCCTGGCATGCTGCAGTCCACGGGGTCACAAAGAGTTGGACACAACTTAGCAACTGAACAACTGGGGGAAAAAAGTGAATCAATTTTATAATAGAAGTTACTATTTTAAGAGAGCTTAGTCTCAGTTTACAGAAATGAAAACAAATATGGTTATCCCTTTTCAAGTATTCCTTCAAGACAGAGTGAAATGAAAGAGAGAACCAGATCTTAATGAATTAAAAATAGTAAAGGGAGGAAAACTCTTTTTCTTAAAGAAAACAGTAGGAAAAATAATACAAAAGAGAATCTGGAGAATGGTTTAGCTGAATCATTAAGTCATATTCTGGATAGGAAAGATAGAAAAAGACATGTTTTTAAAATGAAAACACATATTTAATTCTATTACATAATTAGCTTGGACTATATGTGAAATAAGCAAAAATAACTAACCACTATTAGAGGGACATCTTTTTTTGAGACTAATATGAATCTTGCCCCATAGAGATTTTATTTTTTATTTTTTTATCAAATTTTTTATTTTTTTATTTTTTTTCCTTTTTATTGTTTTTGCCATACAATGCCATGATATCACCATGGGTTTACATATGCTCCCCCTCAAGAACCCCCCTCCCTCCTCCCTCCCTCCTCCCTCCCCCCAGGGAAATCTCGATGCACCAGCCCCGAGCATCAATCCTGGGCTGGCGATTGATTACACATATGATAATTAACATGTTTCAATGCCATTCTCCCATATCATCCCTCCCTTACCCTCATCCACAGAGTCCACGAGTCTATTCTATACATCTGCATTCCTTTTGCTGTCTCCCATGTTGGGTTCTCGATACCGTCTTTCTAAATTCCATATATATGTGTTAATATACTGTATTGTTGTTTTTGCTTCTGGCTTACTTCACTCTGGATAATAGGCTCCAGTTTCGGCCATCTGAGTAGGATTGCTTCAAATGAATTTTTTTTTAATGCTGAGTAATATTCCATTGTGTATATGTACCACAGCTTTCTTATCCATTCATCAGTTGATGGGCATCTAAGTTGCTTCCATGTCCTGGCTATTGTAAACAATGCAGCAATGAACATTGGGGTGCACGTGGCTCTTTCAATTCTGGTTTCCTCGGTGTATATGCCCAGCAGTGGGATTGCTGGGTCATATGGCAGGACTATTTGCAGCTTTTTAAGGAACCTCCACACTGTTTTCCATAGTGGCTGTACTAGTTTGCATTCCCATCAACAGTGTAAGAGAGTTCCCTTTTCTCCACATCCTCTCCAGCATTTATTGCTTGTAGATTTTTGGATTACAGCCATTCTGACTGGAACTATAAAACACTGATGAAAGAAATCAAAGAGGACACAAACAGATGGAGAAATGTGCTGTGTTCGTGGACTGGAAGAATCAATATAGTGAAAATGAGTATACTACCCAAAGCAATCTATGGATACAATGCAATTCCTATCAAACTACCAGAGGTCTTTTACAAAGAAATTTTTTATTGAAATATGATGGCTGATATGCTGTTGTGTTAATTCCTGCTATACAGCAAAGTGATTCGGTTATACAATATTCATATTCTTTTTTATATATATAGTTTCTCCATTATGGCTTATCACAGGATGTTGAATATAGTTCTTTGTGTTATATAGCAGGACTGTGTTATTTATCCATTCTATATATAAAAGCTTATATCTGCTAACCTCAACCTCCCATTCCATCCTTTCCCCACCCTCCACCCTTTGACAACCACCAGTCTGTTCTCTGTGTCTGTGATTCTGTTCCTCTTTCGTAGATAGATTCATTTGTGTCATATTTTAGATTCCATACATAAGCGATATAATATGGTTTTGGTCTTTCTCCTTCTGAGTTACTTCATTTAGTATGATAATCTCTAGTTGCATCCACGTTGCTGCAAGTGGTACTATTTCATTATTTTTTATAGCTGAGTAGTATTCCATAGTACACATACACCACATCTCATTTACCCATTCATCTGTTGATGGATATTTAAGGTTTTTCCATGTCTTGGCTATTGTGAATTTTGCTGCAATGAACATAGGGGTGCATGTATCTTTTTGAGTCACAATTATGCCTAGGAGTAGGATTGCTGGATCATATAGTAATTCTATTTTTTTGTTTGTTTGTTTTCTAAGGAGTCTTTATATTGTTTTCCACAGAGGCTGCACCAATATATTAATACATTCTTACCAACACTGTAGGAGGGTTCCTTTTGCTCCACAATCTCTCCAGCATTTGCTATTTGTAGACATTTTAATGATGGTCATTCTGACTGGTATGAAGTGGTAACTCATCGTAGTTTTGATTTGCATTTCTCTAATAATTAGCAATGTCAAGCATCTTTTCATTTGAAGACTGAAGTTTAGTTCTTTTGCCTATTTTTTGATTGGGTTGCTTGTTTTTTTTTGTTGTTGTTGAGTCAGTCATATCAGCTGTATGTATATTTTGGAAATTAAGTCCTTGTTGGTTTGCAAATATTTCCTTCCATTTTATAAGTTTTTTTTTTTTTTGGTTTGTTTGTTTATTCATGGTTTCCTTTGCTGTGCAAAAGCTTGTAAATTTGATTAGGTCTATTTGTTTATTTTCGTTTTTATTTCTATTTCCTTGGAGACTGATCTAAGAAACCAATGGTACAATTTATGTCAGAGAATGCTTTTCCTATGATCTCTTCTAGGAGTAGTTTTATGATGTTTAAGTCTTCAAGCCATTTTTGAGTTTTTTTGTGTGTATGGTGAGAGGGTGTGTTCTGACTTCATTGATTTACATGCAACTGCAGGACACACCTTTTGTTAATGGGTTTCTCTAATTATATATTGTGTTTTTAACACTTGTCAGTCAATAAGCTAACATCCCATGTCTTCCCAGACATGTTAGATAAAGTCACTGGGCCCATCATCACTTTTAATTTCTGTTATAAAATCCAAGAAAATATAATTTTTAAAACCTCTGAAGATTGATAGGCTTTACAGCTAGATTAAAAACAAAATAAGAGGTTGATCTCTTTCCCTAGTATTTCTAGTGTTTTCAAAAGCACTATATTTAATCACAAGCACTAAACTAATCACCAAAGTTAAAAGATAGACAAGATTTAAAATGAGATCTCCCTTGAAATTGTAACTTCAATATAAAATTGAGGGTTCTCCCTCCTCAGCCAGGCAACTTCATAGGGATAATTTATTCATCTCTAGGAGAAAAATAAATTAATAAGCTTAATGCATATTGTAATATTACTATCACAGAATGAGTAAGTGATAAAAGAAAATGCATACAAGCTCAATATTCGGTATTTTCAATATAATTGTGATTCAGATAGGGAATACATTTTTTAATGTCACCTTTTAAATGTATTGAGGGTTTTTTTTTAAGACAAAAAAGCTTTCCTATGTTATATTTTCTTTTTAATTCTCCAGAATACTAAAGAAACAAGAGAACAACTTGCTTTTGATAAGATCTTTCTTTTAAATGTGACAGAGAGAGACCCAATTTGCCCAGCTAACTGGATTAAAGTAATCCTAAATAATTTAGCCTCCATTTACAGTTTGGGCAAGTTCATTATATGTGAACTCCCAGAAACTCCTCTCCCTAAACTCCTTTTGATCAATTAAAGTGCACTTTTAAGTAGGAAATGTACAAAATCTCCACAGACTGTGGCTCCAAGTATTTTTCCTCATATTGTTATTTGTGTCTTCATGCTAAGAAAGGGAACTAAAATGTACTGAGGTCTAAAATATACACTCCTCAGAAGTAAGTCAGTTTCTTACTAGAAATAAGCATCTCACTAAGATAGAACCTTCTCAAAAGTAGGAATTTGGGGAATTTTGTCTTATTCACCACTATAACCCCAGTTCCTAAAATAGAACCTGGAACACAGTCACGTTCAATAAAAATGTATCTCTGTCTGCCTAGTACATATCAGGAAACTATTAAATACTTTAAAATATTATTTAATATCCATAAAATGTTAAAAAAAAAAGGCTCTAGACAAGGTAAATAAAATATATACATATGTACGTAAAGAAGCTGATGCCACACCTGATGTCAGGTTTTCACCACCTTCAAAATAACAACTTGGTTTCCTACATTTAAAAAAAAATTGTTTTTTTTACAATAAGCCAATCACAAGTCATTCTTTTATACAAGTAAATCATTCTCTTCAGCAGGAAATGACTATCATCATTTCAATCAGATGAAAAATTGCTTCTCAAAGAAAGAATAGGTAACTTTCCCAAAATCTCTTCAACTGTTAAGCAATGTTAACTTATTCAAACCAAGGCCTTATAAGCTCCCCAGAACAGAACTGACATCTGGGTCATATAAACCAAATGTGAATTCAACTGGATCTCAAAGACACATTCCACTGATCCTTTTCTTCATGCCCACTTTTGACTCCATACTCTTTGATTGCCTCTTCATGAGACAGTAAATCTCTAATATCATTTTATAAAGGGAGAACAGAATGATCAGCACAGTAGAGTTAATGTTTTAATTATTAATAGTTTAGTCATTTATTTTAGTCACAGCTTAGTATTGTTCTATAGATGTAAAAAATGTTGTCAAACTGGGAAATGCTATATGGTGGAGTACAAAAAGTGACCATTAATTCTTGGCAGCAATACCCACAATGAGATGGTGTCCATTTTCCCACTCCTTGAGCCTAGGCTGGACTGTGACATTTTTTGATTAAGCTCAACAGCTTCACATGGTAATGTTAACTGTATCACTCTCTAAAAATGTATTGGTACATCTCTAGTCAATAACGTTTGGGTAATAAAAGACATACATCTCTGATCGATAATTCTCTGAGTTGTGAGCCCAGTCCTCCAGAGACCTTGCTTATGCTCACTCTGTAAATGTGAACAAATCTTGGTGCTTTATAAAGGATGCAATGTCTTGTAGGGAGAAGAAAAAGCATTGGCCACACAGGTGAGATCTTGGACTTACATTCACCCCCAGAAAACACCATAAATAGTAAGATGAGCCATCTTAGAAAGGCTCAGGCTAAGGTGCCATCCACAGAACAAGTATCTTTGTTTCAAGGCAAAAAGTTCTGGGAGGTTTGTTATGCAATATTAAATAACTTATTCACTCTCTTCTAAAGTTTCTTTTGTCTATGGTTACTGAAGATATGATCAATATTTGTAGAACCACTACAGATCTGCCCTACAGAAGTTCTCTTTCACACAAATTTCACCAGAAGAAAAGCAAAATATATCTGATTAATTTATACACTGTTTCTGACAGTTGAGAATACTGATAGAAACCAAATCCCCCAATTACAGTTTTACAGATCTGATGATTAGAAAAATTTTCTATAGACTGGCTTCTGGCTGCCTATATCTTAAATCTTGTTTTGTTCCACTGCATACATACTTTAGATGCCGGGCACCTCAAGCATATTCATATCACTTTGGCCACATACCTATGAATCATAGCATCAATCAAGTTTGCAGAGTGGGCAACAGGAGTATTTCTAGAAGCTATCCTTATGCCAGAGTGAGGAAACAGTAACTTAAATACATGGGAAGTAGTGATGTAGATCACATAAATATATTTCATTACATGAAAACAAAACATATTCTCCACTCATATTTCCTTAGGCCTCAAACAATGTCTAGGGTCATTCCAAAACCACACAAAAGAAGGAGAAATGTAATGGAAGAGAAGTCAGAGTAGAGAAAGACAGCAGACTTAATTGATTGCTGTTAATGTCTTACACAAGTTTTACAAAAGTATACGACTGTTAGGATGAATTGCATTCACTGGAATGATCTTCATCATGGAAATGACTAAAGATTAAGTTTCCTTAGCTTTCAGCTGGATCCACCTCTGATCTTCTCCCTCTTCCTAGCTTCCTTCCTCTGCTCAGTCTCAGAAGCAGTAGTAAATCTCCCTCCCTAAGTTTAAGCCCCTTCGGAATATCACTTTTCTAACCTAAGCACTTCCAAATTATGGTCACATTCATATTTTTTCTTCTATTTGCTTCACACCCAGAACTTGCATTTCATGGCAGTGTAAGCCACCAGAAAAGATAATTGCTTGAGTGTGATAATGGTGACTGACAATTTCATCTCCAAACTATTTATCAGTTCACACTCCATGTATCAGGATTCAAGAGAACATGACACCTCTTGTCAAGAAAACAAAAGGATCTTGTGACAGCATTTCAATTGAATTTCTCACCTGGCATTCACCACATTAGCACTCAGTTAAAATAACTCTATTTATTATTCCAAAAAACACACAAAAATGGATGCTCCAGACAGGGTAAATGAAATTATATACACATACAAAAAAGGTAATACTGCACCTGATTCCAGGTTTTCACCACCTTCAAAATAACCTGTCATGTTTATTATAACTTTTTTTATTTGTTTCTGACAATAAGCCAATCACAGGTCATTCTTTTATACAAGTAAATCATTCTTTTCAGCAGAAAATGACTATCGTGCAGAACGGTAAGCAAAACATGTCAATCTCAAAGTTCAAACTAAAGTGTCTCTTGGTTACTTCTAAACCTCAGTGAAAGTGTCAGTGCAAAATTCTAAGTAAACCTTCAATTGTCTTGACTCTTAGTCTTCAGGAGACAGTGGCACATAGTTGTCAAGGTCATGGGCCAGACTATTATATGTTTTCCTCAAAGTTCTGCTATGACTGGTGGTAAGATTTAAGCAAATTGCTCAAATCTTCTGAACTTCAGTTTTCTAGTTTATTAATTGCAGACAATAACACTACTTTCTTTACAGAGTAGTAGTTCATGTGGATTAAATGAGCTGATATACCTAACTTAGCACATTGACTCACAAGAAAGAATGATCATTTCTCATTATTTTTCCCATTTATATTTTCTCATTAGAATCATCCTTTTGATCTGAGGAAGAACACTGGGGAAGGGAACAACAAAAATGAAAAAAAACAACTCAATCTGTCCTTCTAGGACTGATTCCAGTTTCCTATTTCAGCAACCTGCCTAAGTCACTCCAAAGCAAGAGTTTTCTATTGTTCTTCCCTTGGGTACCACTTTAGTTCTAAAGACATGGCTTCTATCTCTGCAGTTCCTCACATATATCTTCTGCCAAATATATTTTCTTTATATATATGTTCTTCTAAAAGAATAAGTGCAAAGGCAAAAAATAAATTTAGTCTATCAAGCTGCATTGAAAATGCTAAATCAATTTTTGGGAAAGGGAAATACTGAGAAAAAGTACCAAAATAGAGATTTGAAAATAACTTTCATTTTTTAAAAAGTGCTGGTAAAGCCCTAACGAAACCTGAATAATGTCCTCCAAACACTAGGCAACTTCATCATCACCAAACATTTACTTTGTGCCTACACAATTCCAAACACTTTGTTGGAACTTCTTTGGTGATCCAGTGGTTAAGACTCCATGCTTCTGATGCGGAGAGCACAGGTTTGATCCCTGGTTGGGTAACAAAGATCCTGCATGCCATGTGGAGTGGCAAAAAAATTAAAAAAAAAAGAAAAAGAAAACCCTGCTCTGTTGGATACAAAGAGATAAATGACAAGGTACCTGCCCCAAATAAGCACATTATCCAGTTGAGAACATGGGGCCAAATCTGAAAAGACACACTATAAAGCCTAGAATGAACTTTTATATTTTCAACAAAAAAGAATGAATAAGACAGACAGGAAGTGTTTCAACTGATGAGAAGATAAAGCAATTCCAGGGCCATCAGTAAAATTTTTACCCAGCAGGTTTGATAAAGGCTTGCTCTTCACTAAAGCATGAGGACCTGAAACCTTGAACTTCTGAATCAGCCACAGTGACCATTTCAAGGCTGGCATCAGCAAAATGGTCTTGTTGGCCTCTCTGAGGAGTGCTAGGTTTTGTTCACTTCTGCTGTGCCCCCAAAGCCCACTAAACCCATTGTTGATCAGGATGACCACACTCTGGTCTCTAAACTGGATTACAGAGGACTGTTCATAGAGGTCAAGGTTCCACACTGTGTGAAGTGTTACTCTGCCAGTCCTCTTCCTCCTAAGATGTTATGATGGTAATAAAGGAAGAAAACGGCTAACTCTTCCTCCCGTTTTTGTCTTTCTGGACTCTCTTACTTGATGAAGTAAGGCTAAGCTTAGGACCTATTTTCCTCAAGGGAAAGTCTGCTCTTCTCTTTCTTTTTCTCCCTGAACTTTCTTTTTCTCTTCATCTGTTCTTTCTGTTCTACAAAGCAGTTGAATCAGTAGGCTTATTGAGAACCCAAGAGGGCCCAGCGAGGGCACATTAAGACACTGGGACAGACTCTGCCTTCAGCTGTCCTTCTGTCTTGCACGTTGGCATACTTGGATCTCACTATCTTACCACATGAGATAGTAAGATCCAAAGGTAAATTGGGCATTGTAGAAATGGTCAGAACAAGACTTTCAGCCTTCTTTGCTTCCATGCCACTGAAGTCATTCCAGTATATATAGATGAGGGAACGTTTATGGAGTTCTGGTTAGTTCCCACTTGCTCGGCTTTGAGTTTAGGAGTGAAGTTACAGAAGTTGTTACAAATTGATGTCACTGTGCTCTGCTGGTCATTGTATCCTGTACACACAATTTCTTTGAGGATTTTTCAGGGAAGAATGACCAAGACTGAGAAGGATTTAGACACTCATGAGTCCTCTTGCCTAATGCCATCCAAGTATTATATTGAAATCAACTGTCAACAGCATTCATTCCTTTATTCTGAATAGCTCTGCTTAGAAGGCATAAGAACAAGTAAATATTGTCTTCTATTACGAATATGTCCTCCATTTGACTTTTCAAAATGTGAGTGAATATTTGGAGAGCAGAATTGAACTCCTCATATCTCTGACAAAAGGACCGCAGGAACCTGACAGATATCGTTTTATTTTCCACAATTACATGTTGACGAGTCAAATGGAAAATTCTTCATCTTCAATGTTAGCAACAAAAATAGCCAGATCCACCTGAAAGATCGTATTCACTACTTTACTAGACAAGCTAAAGCAGGGGTTGGGAAGCAAGGAATAGTCAGGTGCATCCAAAGTAGAAGAAAAGTGGGAGGAAAGGCGTAGCCTGGTGGAAATAGTCCTGCTCTGTCTTAGCTGGCCCTGGGAATCATTTCTGAACTTAATTTTGGCTGTTTTCACAGCACTCTTTAGACTATGAAGAATTTAACATCTCTTGTTCTCAGTTTTTGGCCTTAACTGAAAATCTGAGACAACAGGAAAAATCTCACTTAACAACCTATTAAATTTGTATATGAGCTCCAAATTCTTTAAAATGTCAGCAAAAATAGCAATATATAAGATAAACTCTGAAAATGCCAAAATAATCAATGAAATATCATAATCATTAAAGTTTTCTTCACAGTTGGAAAATTATCAAATCTCTTTGCTACAAGCAGTTCTGATTTTATTCTCAAAGGCCCCTATTAAAAATATGTATATACAATATATTTATAGCTGTGTATCACACTGAGAGGATGTGCCAGATAGATATGCCTACCCAGAGAAATGATAATATTCCCAAGTTATTTACTGAGTTTCCCTTTAAGCCCTTTGGGCTGGCTATTCGTCATTTGGCTCTCAGCATTATTCCCACAGGCTTCTAGAATCTCCTCTGTATCTCAGGATGGCTGGGAGCCTTTCTGCTATATCTCACAGACTTCCTTGCCAGATGCTTTCCAATGAGCTTCTGCCAATGAAAGTCACTGTTGGGGGACTGAAAGGCAAAAGGGAGAGAAAAATCTGTGCGTGTGTTTTTTTCCTGCATTAGCAAGTAGGGCAGGGCATGTGAAGGCTCTGGGGTCCTGCTCAGGCAGTACATTTCCACGGCAGTGGCAGAGGTGGTGCCCTGTCAACCCCAACAGTCTGATGCTTCTGGCTCCAGCTCCAGCAACTGCAGCCTCTGAAGCAGGAGGCTGTGGCTCCCAGGTTCCTGCAACATCAGTGGGGATAGGGGATCCTTGTTGAGTTGAGTTGCTGTGACCCCATGGACACTATGCATGCCAGGCTTCCCTGTCTTGCACTCAGTTCAGTTCAGTTCAGTTCAGCCGCTCAGTCATGTCTGACTCTTTGCAACCCCATGGCCCAGCATGCCAGGCCTCCCTGTCCATCACCAACTCCTGGAGTTTACTCAAACTAATGTCCATTGAGTCAGTGACATCTCATCCTCTGTCGTCCCCTTCTCCTCCCGCCTTCAATATTTCCCAGCATCACAATCTTCACATCAGATGGTTAAAGTATTGGAGCTTCAGCTTCAGCATTAGTCATTCCAAGGAATATTCAGGGTTTATTTCCTTTAGGATTGACTGATTTGATCTACTTTCTGTCCCAGGGACTATCAAGAGTCTTCTCCAGCATTACAAATTCAAAAGCATCAATTCTTTGATGCTCAGTCTTCTTTACAGACTCCTAGCTGCCTGCAAAGGGCAGTGATAGTTATGGTTGCAGCAAAGCAATGGTAGAACCTCAACAGTCTCCTCAGCCTGGCAATCTTGGGGTCTGGGTAACCCCATTTCCTCTACTGTCCGTCCAGCAGATAGGTGATAGGTAGGTAACCTCACTTTCCCCTCTTTACTCCTTCAGTCTGTACAATTTCATAGCCAATTCCTTACATATTTCCCTAGTTTTCCCAGATGAAAACTTAATAGTATACCTTCTTATCTCTTTTAGCACTAATGACTCAAGGGAAAACAGCAAAGATATGTACACACACACACACATATTTATGTATGCATGCTAAGTCGCTTCAGTCATGTCCACTTCTTTGAGACCAAACAGACTACAGACCACCAGACTTCTCTGTCCATGCAATTCTCCAGGCAAGATTACTGGAGTGAGTTGCCATCCCCTCCTCCAGGGGATCTTCCCAAACCAGGGATCGAACCCACATCTCTTAGATCTTCCACATTGGCAAGCAGGTTCTTTTGCCACTGGCACCACTGGGAATTCCCATATATACATATGTATACAGTTAATTTTCATATATATTTATATGCATATTTGATAAATGATGTAAAAATGTACAATTTAAAAATAACTTACAGAGGGCATAATTAGTAAATCTCTGAAGTGAAAATGTTAATAAGCTACAAAATTCAGGTTAAACTTGATGGATTAAATATACACATTCAATCCCAAAATACCACTAGAATAAGAGTAAATTAAAAAACCAATGTATAAAATCACAAGAACAAAGACAATTGAAGAGGGAATGAGACAGGAGGGACAGTAGACAAGAGATAAAAACACAATTTTGTAAGATGGAAAGGCTAGAGAAATCTGATTAGCAGAGCTCAAAAAGGTGAAGCAAAGGATTTAAACAGCAAATCGTCAAAAAAGGGTCAGGAATGTATTTTAAAAAATCAGAAATCCAAGTAGCTTCAGACTTAAAAATTATAACAAATCAATAGAAATCAACAAAGCAATGTTTTCTAAATCTTTTAGGGAAAGTTATCTGTAACCTAAACCTCTATCCTCAGCTATACTTCAATTAAATGCAAAGGTAGTATTAAAATATTCTTGGCACGCAATATCTTTAAAATTTTATCTTATATGAAGTCTTTGTTTAAAAAAAAATCCTGAAAAATGTGCTCCATCAAGACAAAGAAATAGAGAACGCGATGGCAGGGGAGTAGGTGGACGTGGAGTACATCTCTCTCCACGGATACATCAGGGATACACTTTCAGACACAGAAGTGCATGCAGAACATCAGCTGAGAGCAGACAGAAGTACCTGACCAGTGGAAAAGAACATATAGAACCACGGAAAACTCAGTAGGATGAAGGAAATACAGGGTAAAACAGGAGTGTTAATAGGCCTGGATCTGCCCTTGGCGGGTTTGGGAACTGAAGCAGGGCTCTGATGCTCACATTGCGGCAAGTATCTGAGTCAGGGGAGAAGCATTTAAGGCTGAGAGTGAAACAGTTGGTCTGTGGCAGCCTAAATAGGATGAGAATCAGACAGTCCTTGCCACAGCCATACATACCCCAGACAGGAATGCTGGTCCCCGGAAGGTGCAGCGGCTGGGAGCTGGAGTTTAGGGATTGTGGAACAACCCCAGGGTGAGGGCTGCTGTTGGCATTGGAGGGATGGATTGAGGGGATGTGACGGAGGAGACTGTGGTGAGAAATGCCAGCGGAGGAAAGCCAGGCAGCCATGGAAGCAAGGCGATACTGCTGACTGAAAGGGAAATATCCACAATCAAGATTACTGTACCTAGCAAGGATTTCATTCAAAATTGAAGGAGAAGTTAAAAGCTTTACAGACAAGCAAAAGCTAAGAGAATTCAGTACCACCAAACTAGCTTTACAACAAATGTTAAAGGGACTTATAGAGTCAAGAAATACAAGAGAAGAAAAAAGATCATCTACAAAATAAACCCCAAACAATTTAGAAAATGGCAATAGGAACACATATATCAATAATTACTTTAAATGTAAGTAGAATAAATGCTCCAACCGAAAGACACAGACTGGCTGAATGGATACAAAAACAAGACCCATATATTTGCTGTCTATAAGAACCCACTTCAGACCTAAAGACACATATAGACTGAAAGTGAGAGGATGGAAAAATATAGTCCATGCAAATGGGAAGCAAAATAAAGCTGGAGTAGCCATTCTGATATCAAACAAAATAGACCTTAAAATAAAGAATATTACAAGAGATAAGGAAGGACATTACATAATGATCAAGGGATCAATCCAAAAGGAAGACATAACAATTATAAATATCTATTCGCCCAACATAGAAACACCTCAATACATAAGACAAACACTGACAGACATAAAAGGAGAAATTGACAGTAACACAATAATAGGAGACTTTAACACCCCACTCACACCATTGGACAGATCATCAAAACAGAAAATTAATAAGGAAATATGTCTTAAATGATACATTAAATGAGATGGGTCTCATTGATATCTTCAGGAGATTCCATCCAAACGTAGAATACACCTTTTTCTCAGGTATACATGGAACATTCTCCAGGATAGACCACATCTTGGGTCACAAATCAAACCACAGTAAATTTAAGAAAATTTAAATCCTAACAAGCATGTTCTCCGACCACAATGCTATGAGACTAGATATCAGTTACAAGAAAAAACCTATAAGAAAAACAAACACATGGAGATTAAACAACATGTTTCTAAATAACCAACAGGTTACTGAAGAAATAAAAAAATTTCTAGAAACAAATGGCAATGAAAACACGACAACTCAAAACGTATGGGATGCAGCAAAAGCAGTTCTAAGAGGAATGTTTATAGCCATACAATCCTACCTCAAAATACAAGAAAAACATCAAACAGAGAACTGAACTTAACACCTAAAACAACTGGGGGAAAAAAAGAACAAAAAAGAAAAAAAAATTAGTGGAAGGAAAGAAATCATCAAGCAGAAAGAAATAAAAGAAACAATAGTAAAGATTAATAAAACTAAAAGCTGATTCTTTGAGAAGATAAAATTGACAAACCTTTAGCCAGACTCATCAATCAACAAAATTAGAAATGAAAAAGGAGAAGTTACAATAGACAATGCCGAAATACAAAGGATCATAAGAGACTATAATGAAAGACCATATGGCAATAAAATAGATAACCTGGAAGAAATATACAGATTCTTAAAAAAGTCGAATCTTCCAAGACTGAACCAGGAAGAAATAGAAATTATGAACAACCTAATTACAAGCACTGAAATTGAAGTCGTGATCAAAACTTTCCCCAAAAACAAAAGCCCAGATCCAGATGGCTTCACAGGAGAATTCTATCAAACATTTAGAGAAGAGCTAATGCTTATCCTTCTAAAACTCTTTCAAAAAATTCCAGAAGAAGGAACACTTCCAAACTCATGCTATGAGGCCACCATAACCCTGATGCCAAAATCAGACAAAGGCAACACGATAAAAAGAAAACTACAGGCCAATATCACTGATGAACATAGATGCAAAAATCCTCAACATAATTCTAGTGAACAGAATTCAGCAACACATCAAAAGCTCATACACCATGATCAAGTTGGGTTTATCCCAGGGATGCAAGGATTTGTCAATATATGCAAGTCAATCAATGTGGTACACTATATTAACAAATTGAAAGATAAAACCATATGATAACCTCAATAGATGCAGAAAAAGCCTTTGACAAAATTCATCACCCATTTCTGATTAAAACTCTTCAAAAAATGGGCACAGAAGGAACCAACCTCAACAGAGTAAAGTCCATATATGATAAGCTTACAGCAAACATTATTCTCAGTGGTGAAAAACTGAAAGCATTCCCCTAAGATGAGGAACAAGACAAGAGTGTCCACGTTTGCCACTATTATTCAACATAGTTCGGCAAGTCCTAGATACAGCAATCAGAGAAGAAAAATAAATAAAAGGAATCCAGATGGGAAAAGAAGTAAAGCTCTCACTGTTTGCAGATGACATGATACTGTATACAGAAAACCCTAAAGATAGTATCAGAAAATTACTAAAGCTAATCAGTGAATTTAGCAAAGTTGCAGGATACAAAATCAATACACAGAAATCACTTGCATTTCTATATGCTAACAATGAAAAAATCAGAAAGAGAAATTAAGGAGTCAATCCCATTTGCCATTGCAACAAAAAAGAATAAAATATCTAAGAATAAATTTACCTAAGGAGACAAGAGAACTGTACACAGAAAATTATAAGACACTGATGAAAGAAATCAAAGATGACATAAACAGATGGAGAGATATTCCATGTTCCTGGGTAGGAAGAATCAATATTGTGAAAATGACTATACTGCCAAATGCAATCTACAGATTCAATGTGATCCCTATCAAATTACCAAAGGCATTTTTCACAGAACTAGAACAAAAAATTTCACAATTCATATAGAAACACAAAAGACCCCGAATAGCCAAGACAGTCTTAAGAAAGAAGAATAGAGCTGGAGGGATCAAGCTTCCTGACTTCAGATTATACTACAAAGCTACAGTCATCAAGACAGTATGGTACTGACACAGAACCAGAAATACAGACCAATGGAACAAGATAGAAAGCTCATAAATAAACGCATGCACCTAGGGTACCTTATTTTTGACAAAGGAGGCAAAAATATACAATGGGGCAAAGACAGCCTCTTCAATAAATGGTGCTGGGAAAACTGGACAGCTACATGTAAAAGAATGAAATTAGAACACTTCCTAACACCATACACAAAGATAAACTCAAAATGGATTAAAGACCTAAATGTAAGACCAGAAACAATAAAATTCTTAGAGGAAAACATAAGCAGAACACTCAATGATATAAATCAAAGCAAGATCCTCTATGACCCACCTCCTAGAGTAACAAAAATAAAAACAAAAGCAAACAAGTGTGACCTAATTAAACTTAAAAGCTTTTGTGCAGCAAAGGAAACTATAAGCAAGGTGAAAAGACAAACCTCAGAATGGGAAAAAATAATAGCTAATGAAACAACTGACAAAGGATTAATTTCCAAAATATACAGCAGCTCATACAACTCAAGACCGGGAAAGCAAACAACTCAATCAAAAAGTGGGAAAAAGACCTATACAGACATTTCTCCAAAGACATACAGATGGCTAACAAATACATGAAAAGATGTTCAACATCGCTCATTATTAGAGAAATACAAATCAAACAACAAAGAGATATCACCTCACACCAGTCAGAATGGCCATCATCAAAAAGTCTACAAACAAGTGCTGGAGAGGGTGTAGAGAAAAGGGAACACTCTTGCACTGTTGGTGGGAATGTAAATTAATTAAGCCACTATGGAATATGGTATGGAGATTCCTTTAAAAACTAGGAATAAAATCACCATATGACCCAGCAATCCCAATCCTAGGCATATAACCTGAGGAAACCAAAATTGAAAGAGACACATGTATCCCATTGTTCACTGTAGCACTATTTACAACAGCTAGAACATGGAAGCAACCTAGATGCCCATCAACAGACAAATAGATAAAGAAGTTGTGGTACATATTCACAATAAAATATTACTCAGCCATAAAAAGGAACACATTTGAGGCAGTTCTGATGAGGTGGATGAATCTAGAACCTATCATATGGAGTGAAGTGAGTCAGAAAGAGAAAGAGAAATGTATTCTGACACACATATACGGAACCTAGAAAAATGGTCCTAATGAATTTATTTACAGGACAGCAATGGAGAAACAGACATGGGGAGAGGGGAGGAGAGGGTGAGATGTATGGGAAGAGTAACATGGAAACTTGCATTACCATATGTAAAATAGATAGCCAATGGGAATTTGCTGTATGGCTCAGGAAACTCAAACAGGGGCTCTGTATCAACCTAGAGGGGTGGGATAGGGAGGGAGATGGGAGGGAGGTTCAAAAGGAAGGGGATATATGTATCAGTTCAGTTCAGTTCAGTTGCTCCGTGTTATCCGACTCTGCAACCCATGAACTGAAGCATGCCAGGCCTCCCTGTCCATCACCAACTCCCAGAGTTTACCCAAACGCATGTCCATTGAGTTGATTTTACCATCCAACCATCTCATCCTCTGTTGTCCCCTTCTCCTCCTGCCCACAATCTTTCCCAGCATCAGGGTCTTTTCAAATGAGTCAGCTCTTCACATCAGGTGACCAAAGTATTGGTGTTTCAGCTTCAACGTCAGTCCTTCCAATGAACACACAGGACTGATCTCCTTTAGGATGGACTGACTGGATCTTCTTGCAGTCCAAGGGACTCTCAAGAGTCTTTTCCAACACCACACTTCAAAAGCATCAATTCTTTGGCACTCAGCTTTCTTTGTAGTACAGCTCTCACATCCATTCATGACTACTGGAAAAACCACAGCCTCGACTAGGCAGACATTTGTCAGCAAATAGCATCTCTGCTTTTTAATATGCTATCTAGGCTGGTCATAACTTTCCTTCCAATGAGTAAGTATCTGTTAATTTCATGGCTGCAATCACCAACTACAGTTATTTTAGAGCCCCCCAAAATAAAGTCAGACACTGTTTCCATTGTTTCCCCATCTATTTGCCATTAAGTGATGGGACTAGATGCCATGGTCTTAGTCTTCTGAATGATGAGCTTAAAGTCAGCTTTTTTTTCCCCCTATTTTTTTCCTTTATTTTAACAAATTCAAGAAAGACTTTTTTATTGACAATATTGTGTTGGTTTTGCCATATATTGACATGAATCCACCATGGGTATACATGTGTTCCCCTTCGAGAATCCCCTTCCCACCTCCCTCCTGATTCCATCCCTCTGGGTCATCCTGGGGCAACAGCCCTGAGCACCCTGTATCATGCATCAAACCTCAGCTGGCGATTCATTTCACATATGATAATTTACATGTTTCAATGTTGTTCTCCCATATCATCCCACCCTCTCCCTCTCCCATAGCGTCCAAAAGACTGTTCTATACATCTGTGTCTCTTTTGATGTCTCACATACAAGGTTATCATTAACATCTTTCTAAATTCCATATATATGTGTTAGTATACTGTATTGTTTTTCCTTCGGGCTTACTTCACTCTGGATAATAGGCTCCAGTTTCGTCCACCTCATTAGAACTGATTTGAATGTATTCTTTTTAATGTCTGTGTAATATTCCATTGTGTATATGCACCACAGCTTCCTTATCCATTTGTCTGCTCATGGACGTCTAGGTTGCTTCCATGTCCTGGCTATTGTAAACAGTGAGGTGATGAACATTTGGGTACATGTGTCTCTTTCAGTTCTGGTTTCCTCAGTGTGTATGCCCAGCAGTGGGATTGCTGGGTCATATTACAGTTCTATTTCATTTTTTAAGGAATCTCCACACTGTTCTCGATATTGGCTGTACTAGTTTGCATTCCCACCAACAGTGTAAGAAGGTTCCCTTTTCTCCTCATCTTCTCCAGCATTTATTGCTTGTAGACTTTTGGATGGCAGCCATTCTGACTGGTGTGAAATGGTACCTCATTGTGGTTTTGATTTGCATTTCTCTGATAATGAGTGATGTTGAGCATCTTTTCAAGTGTTTGTTAGCCATTTGTATGTCTTCTTTGGAGAAATGTCTGTTTAGTTCTTTGGCCCACTTTTTGATTGGGTTGTTTATTTTTCTGGAATTGAGCTGCAAGAGTTACTTGTATATTTTTGAGATTAATTCTTTGTCCATTGCTTCATTTGCTATTAGTTTCTTCTAGTTTGAAGGCTGCCTTTTCACCTTGCTTATAGTTTCCTTTGTTGTGCAGAAGCTTTTAATTTTAATTAGGTCCCATTTGTTTATTTTTGTAAAGCCAACATTTTCACTCTCCTCTTTCAATTTCATCATGAGGCTCTTTAGTTCTTCACTTTCTGCCATAAGGGTGGTGTCATCTGCATATCTGAGGTTACTGATATATGCATACCTATGGCTGATTCATGCTGAGGTATGACAAAAAATCAACAAACTTCTGTAAAGCAATTATCCTTCAATAAAAAATAAATTAATTAAAAGATTAAAAAAAGAAATAGACCAAGTAACCAGAAGATACAACACTCAAGAAACAACTAATTCAATTTAGGGGGAAAGAAAAAGGAAAGAAAAGAAAGAAAATTCCCAGCGGTGATAGCCTAGAATGTCAGTTAGGATGTCTGGCCTAGAGAGCAATGAATCCAGATTTGTCCAGGAGGGTCGTGGGCTCTAGGAAGAGAGAAAAGGGAAGAGGGGGCAAGGCATGAGCTTCACTAAAAGCTGTTTTATAGTTCGGTGAGAAAGTTTGGGTCTAACGTAGTCATAGTGACCTAGGTAACAGACCAAATGACATAACAAAAACTTGGGAAAAGGCAAGAAGAAATGTCATCATAATATAACACAAATTTAAACTGTAAGTATGAATGTATCAGAAAAGCATGAAATAACTATATTGGGAGAATAGGAGGAAAAATAGGTACATGCATTGAAATTAGGGTTAAGGAAGCAGTGTAAAAGACATAATGCTAAATTGTATAGAAGGAAGCTAACAGATACTGTCAAAAAATTAAACACAGAACTAGCAATAAAGTACAGAATAAGAAATTGAGGGGTAAATGCCAGATCAAACAGCCAAATGAAACTGAATGTGTCTGCTTGACGAAAATGAGAAGGGGTTTGCTTACATTTATTTGTTTGCTTTTAGACTTGTAGTACTGTTTGTGGCTTTTAAATTTAAGGGTAAGTATTACTTTGAGAATAATAATTAAATTTCTAAAGAGTAAATAAAACAAACTATAAGGATTTGGGGTAATTTCATGTATATGCAGTACTCTCTAATCAATAATAAATTGGAACACATGAAAATCAAGCTATATTTCGTTTAATGAAATTAAACATTACTCATTTAATATATTCCTTGCAATCTTTTTGCACTACTAATATACTTTGTGATTTTCATAACATGCAAAGATAAATTTTAGCCTAAATCAAGTAAAAGTAAACATTCTGAGCTGAGTGTATGTCAATTTATTTTGGTTACTAAGGTATTCTGTTAGGTCCTGTTCTGATTTTTGTTACTACATAATGAATCCCCTTCACACACAGCAACTGACAGCAATGGTGATAGCTTTACGACTCTCTCTGAGCTCTAGGATTCCTGCTCGGCGTCTCTCCTGCAGACACATGCAATGACAAGGGTGGCTGAAGCTAGAATAATTTCGAAGGACTCCTCACAAAACACACGTGGCAGTTGATACTGGCCATTGTCTGGGACCTCACATGAGCCTGTCAGCTGAAATACCTATTCACAGCCTTTCCACGTGCTCTGGCTTCCCCACAGCATAAAAGTAGGGTATTAAGAGTTAGCATCCTGAGTGGACAGGCAGTTTTATCACCTTTTATGACCCAGCCTCAGAAATCACATAGCATTATTCCCCCATAGTCACAATTCCCCTAAAATCCAAAAGAAGGGAAAACAGATTGCCAATTCTCAAAGGCAGGGGTGTCAGTGTCATAATGTAAGAAGAATATAAGGGACCAGGGATCTTTTTGTAGCTCTTCTGGAATATACAATCCAGCCAAGGTCTCTTTGATCCAGCATAGACAAATCTACATTCACATCATGTTAAATAACCAGCAACTATATTTAAAAGGAGACATGCTTAGACCAGCAGATTTCAAACTGGGATATGTGTGCTTTGGGGAAAATAATTTTAAGGAAATAATTTCTAGATCCTATGCTTTACATGTACTCTCTCCAAAATTTGATTGCCTGAGAATATTCATGCCAGTTGTTTCAAAAAAGAGAGGCTGAAGCTATCATTCATTTTACCATCTTACAATGGTACTTTGACCCTGAGTGCAAAAATCTCCAGATTTCCAAACAATAGGACAATTCAAAATATTAGTGCTAGTGTTCAAAAAATAAACTACTAATAACTGAATCATAAAATCTGAAACTGGTTTTAATTCTTTGCCTTTAAAATAACTGAAGGGACACCTAATTAAAATGACAGCTGGTAGATCATTAAAGATAATTTTTGATGATAAATAACTATATGATTTTGGCATATAACTTGGAAGGAGTCCAAAAGTTAGAGTGAAATTGCTAAAACAAAACTCCATTCTCATCTATTTATTTATGGGTATACTATTTCTCAGATCTTATGTCCTTAAAAAACAAAAATAGAGGAGATAGATACTGAGCTTTGTCTCATCTTAACATGTAATTTGAATCCACTCACATGTTTATTTATTGAACAAAAAATAACCCTTCCATCTGAATAATGGACACACTTCTAATAAATTTCATTTTTATGTTTATTATCTAAAGGTACAATTATTTATGTTGTTTAGGTTAATTTTGTGCTAAAAAGTGTGATGAAAATCAAATTCAGAAGATATTTTAACATGGTTACATGTTACAAAGTTTTTAATACTAATTAAAAGTATTTCAAGGAAAAAATGATCACTAAAAGACTTTCACATGGAAAGAATTTATTAAAATAGGATTGTGATATGGAAATAGAATTTCAGAGAAAAATAAATGAAGAATTTCTGTTAAAATTAGATTGTTCAAGTATCTCTATATGGATTGTGGTGGGAATCAAAATCAAAATGGATACATTTCAAAGAATGATGAAATTTTTACGTCAGTGTTCACACTTTTTTGTAAGCTATATATATTACAACTATTTATACTTACGATGAGAAATTTTAGAGGTCAGGAGAAGTTTCTGAGAAGGGATATAAGTTCTCAAAATTTATTTAAGATTGTGAATTTAGAATCATCCAAAATAATATGAAATCTGGTCCTAATTTAACAGCAAGTATTTTACATAAGAGTTATTTTTGCTTTTAGCTAAAAGAAGGAGCTTCTGAACATTTTCATATCGTGTTTAACTACAGTTGCCTTAATTGTACATTGTGCACGTAACTGTGAGGTACTTCAGTAGGACGGTAAAAGAAGAAAATCTTGTTTCATAAAACCTGACAAAAAGTGGACAAGATTTAATTTTATTTTTATGTCTAAGACTAATTATTTAGAGTTGAGATTTCTGGTTTTACTTAGAATTTTTGTAAATACATGAAGGAACATATCTAGAATTAAAAATCTACAGTTACTTTTTCAAGGAATATGAAGCAGGTAGAAATATAGAAACAAATGCTTGTCCATTTCCTTTGAAGATGCTTGGTGATACATGCTGCATATAGGATTTAGAAATCCAGATATTCTCCTGGTTCCCTTTACAGTACCTCAGTGCCCACAAACAGTAAGTTTTGTGTAATCTTAATGATATTATATACCCCAATGCTCATCATGATACCTATTACAGTACATATGCTCAGTGTCTGTTTGTTGAATTATTGAATGAATTAATAAAAACACTGGGATTCATTACTGAGTTTGTCAGGAAGCCTTTTCCACTTTCAGAAATTTTCTATTAAAATGAAAATATATGCTAAATGACATGTCAGACATTGAAAGAGAAATATCCTATGATATCACTTATATGTGGAATCTAAAAAAATAATACAAATGAGCATATTTAAAAAACAGAAACTCACAGATTTAGAAAACAAACTTATGGCTACACAGGGGGAAGGGAGAGGAACAGTTAGGGAATATGGGATTGATTTGCACACACTGCTATATTTAAAATGGACAAGCAACAAAGAGAGCAATGAGAGACTTTATTTTGGGGGGGCTCCAAAATCACTGCAGATGGTGACTGCAGCCATGAAATTAAAAGACGCTTACTCCTTGGAAGAAAAGCTATGACCAACCTAGAGAGCATATTAAAAAGCAGAGACATTACTTTGCCAACAAAGATCCATCTAGTCAAAGCAATGGTTTTTCCAGTAGTCATGTATTGATGTGAGAGTTGGTCTATAAAGAAAGCTGAGCACCAAAGAATTGATGCTTTTGAACTGTGGTGTTAGAGAAGACTCTTAAGAGTCCCTTGGACTTCAAAGAGATCCAACCAGTCCATGCTAAAGGAAATTGGTCTTTAATATTCATTGGAAGGACTGAATATTCATCGGAAGGATGCTGAAGCTGAAACTCCAATACTTTGGCCACCTGATGCGAAGAGCTGACTCATTTGAAAAGACCCGGATGCTGGGAAGGACTGAAGGCAGGAGGAGAAGGGGACGACAGAGGATAAGATGGTTGGATGACATCACTGACTCAATAGATGTTTGACCATTGAGTTTGACCTAGCTCTGGGATTTGGTGATGGACAGGGAAGCCTGGCATGCTGCATTCTGTGGGGTCGCAAAGAGCTGGACACGACTAAGTGCCTGAACTGACTGAAGCAACAAAGACCTATAGCACAGGCAACTCACAGTAAGTAACAAATGGGAAAAGAATTTTAAAAGGAATATATATATATATATATATATATATATATATATATATATATATATAACTGAATCACTTTGCTGTATACCTAAAACTAATACAACATTGTTAATCAACTATACTTTAATATAAAATAAACTGTAAAAAATAAATGGAGTGAAAAATTTGAGTTTTAACATCTAAACAGTGTTTCCCAAAAGTTAGTCCATAGTCTGACCACATCAATGTCACCTGGAGTGTGTTACAAATTTAACTTCCTGTACTCTCACCACATAGTACTAAATTACATACTTGAGGGGATGGGAATCTTCATTTTTAATGGTCTCCCCAAGTGATTGACAGGAAGCTGGCAATGAAATGAAAAAAAAGAAAAAGAAAGAAAACAGAGCAGGTTCATTTAGAAACTAAGAAAGCCAGAAATTCAGATAGTCTTGGGACAAAAATAGTCTGCTCAGGGTACCACTGCTGGAAATGAAACAGTGACAGACATTTGTCACTTTGCTCAAGATTCAAATTAAAGCAAGAGAATGACTGTGGGTCTACCATGGGTCCTGTTGGTATCCCATTTAGGGTGGGGTCAGGGCCATGATTAGTAGTTCCGCTAGAATGCATCTGAAGACACACTTTCTCAAACATAAATCAAATTGCTGCTAAAAATCAGAAAGTTTGTCTAGACAGCTAAAAAAAAAATGTTAGAAGGCTATACATAGTGGAACGGGGTGCCTTATAAAATAACATGTGCCCTGTCAACAGAGAATCAAAGAGTAGAGTGTCACTCAACCTTCACACTATAGAAAGCATCTCTGTATTAAGAGCAGTGAAATAACCTTGATATTTTTTCCTCTCATTCTCAGTCTGTGACTCTGTATTATTAATTGAATTTCAAAATTCTCCAGTTATATTTTTTGTTTGTTATTGGGGTGTTGTTTCACAAAACTGTACTAGTTTCTGAGGTACAATGAAGTTCAGTTTTTGAAAATTAGACATTATTTAGAATCCTTTAGAAAATCTAAGTGATTGACTACATTTGTAACATTTTTTTGTTATGCATTTTAAATCATGGCTAAAACAGAATACTTGGTAAAGTCTATTGTATGGAGAAATAATCTGTAATAATCTGCTCAGCTTTTGGTCCTTTTAGCCAGCTTGACCCTTTTCACTCATCATGTATCCACCATTCCCTAAAGAAAAGCCTTAGTCATCTTATCCCCTAGCAAGGCCAAATGAGGAAATTGTCAAGGAACCACCTGCTCATTCTGAGAGAGTTAACTTAGGCAGGTTGATAAGGAGTCCAAGCCTAAGGCCCCTTTAAGGAGGAGGTGAACATTCTCTCTTTTTCTCATTCTTTTGCCTTAGACTCATAGGCCTTGTAGGTAGCAGTATCTCTTGTTCAAGACATGCTTCCTTTGAGCTCGGAATGTATGTTATGATAGAAGGTCTGGGTAAAAGTTCCACAGCCTTGAGCTCTGGGGTTACTCTGTTCCTTCTGGCTAATCTCGTGCTGATGTCATCCCAGGATGTATGTTATGGGAAAGGGTCTGGGAAAACCTTCACAGCCTTGAGTATTTTTTTCTGTTCTCAACAGCTAGCAGAAAAGTATATAATGCCCTACTTAAAACTAGCAAGGCAGGTAATCAATCTATCCCTTTCTGATGTCCATGTCAGAAGTTTTTCTGTCATTATCACTTTAATAAAATTTCCACTACACAAAGCTCTGAGTGACTGAGACTGTCTTTGGTCCCAGAGTTAAAGCGTCTCCTTTGGAGACCACAAATCTGGTGGAACACCGTAAGTTTTCATCTATCAATCCTCAAATGGCTTTTGTTTTTATCCTATATGATTTTTCTGGCTAAAAAAATTTTGACTCTGCAAATCAAAAGTCCTTTCTTTCCTCTGACTTCTACAGAGTTAAAGTTCATATTGGCCAATCCCTTTGGCTCAGAGCATTCTCACAGTCCTGAGTAAGAACTGACCACTCTTTGTCACCCTGGAACCTGGTTGATAAATCCCTTTCTTGAACTTTGTTCATGTTGTCTGGGTCATTCTCTAATCCCCCTAGAATCTGGAAAGTTTAACTATGTTTGTCAGTCTGCTTGGATGTGGCGATGCTCACTGATCAGCATCCAGATAATTAAATAACTGTATACCCACATCATTTTTCAGGAATTTAAATGTTATATGTGTTGAGCTTTTCTAACTCATGCCATTATTCTTTCTGGGATAGAATGGACATGGTACACTGCTCTGTGAAGAATACCTCATTACCTTTCACAGTTCTCTGAGTTTCATAGTGTTGACTAAAAATATCTTTTCACTAGAAGAGCCTAGAAGAACAGCACTCAAGAGAGTTGTGTTTTCCGTCACACTGATTTCAGTCAGCAGACTCCACTGCATGGTCGAGTTGCATGCTGCTAATAAATCAACAAACATTACATCTGTTTTCACCTGCATTTCAGTCTTTTATCTGTATGCTCAGTTCTATTTCATGTTAAATTTTAGAAGAGTTGCCTTTTCTTTCTTTGCTTTGTTTTGGATTATTTTCTTTAATACATTTACCAATGACCAATCTCTTCACAATCTACACATACTGATGATCTATGTAACATATCTAGGAAAATAATTTTATTTCTTTCAAGAAAAGCATTACATTTGCATTGACTCAGTTCTTAGGCTATGAAAAACAACTTTTTGACAATATGATCAGGCTGAAGTTCATAGCTTTCATTAGTGCCACAAAGAAGTCAAATGTAAAACACACCTATTATAAAAGTCACTGGCTGGTCACTGAATTCTACTCACCTAGGCTAGTAATGTTGGTTAAACCAAACAAACAAAATAAGTAAATAAATGTAAACCTTATACCATAACATTAACTCCTCAATATAGGCTGGCTCCAAGTATTAAATTAACCTGATAATTATCAGAATTGCTGATGGTGTTTAATGCTAAAGTACATGTTACAGGTAGTCCTCAACTGGCAAGAATATAGTTCCTGATTAACAGTTGAGGAATAACAGGAAATTTTATAGCTAGATGCAAAAAGTGATAAGGGCAGAGGCAATGCATAAAGGATATTGTATTAGTCAGGATTTTCCAGAAAAACCAAACCAATAGTCTACTGAAAAAAATTGACTGAAAAACAGTACGCAGTGTTAGAGTTGTGAGTTGAGTTTTATTTGGGGCAAAATGAGGAATAAATTCTGGGAGAGAGAGTTTCAGATAGCTCTGAGGAACTGCTCCAAAGAAGCAGGGGGGAAAGGTCAGTATGTACATGATTTTGGTGAAGGGGAATATATGCAGTCAAGCACACATTTTGGCAGAAAGTTGTTGCTCATCTTTGGAAGGTTACTACTAGTCACGAGGAGCAGATGTCTCTGTTAATGATTTTAGTGCTTTTCTAGATGTGAAGAGATACAAGAATTTGGGCTCATAAAATCTTCTTCTGAAAATATCTATCTGTCAGTTTTTCCCAGAGAACAGAGTGCCTAATTCCTTATTTCCAGCCTGAACTCCTTTCAAGAGTGTGTTGAAAGTCAGCAGCTGCAGCAGCTAGTGATTTAATTCTTGTAGAGGAAGATGGTAGATGCCAATTTTTAGTTGGCACAATGAAACAGTGAGGTAAGGAATAGGCTCACGTGATTAGAGAGGCTTAGAAGTCATACCATTTTCAGTTCACACACTGCAGACCCAGGAAATCTGCTGGTATAAATTTCAACCTGAGTCTAAAGGCCTACGAACCAGGAGTGATGATGTTCTAAGTCCCAGAGGGCAGGTGAAGATTGATGGCTCAGCTTTAACAGTCAGGCAGAAAGACAGAATTTGCCATTGCTCCATTTTGTTCTACTCAGACCCTTGATGGCTGCAGGATGCCCACCCAGATTAAGGGAGGGCACTCTGTTTTATTCAGTCCATCAGTTTAAATGCTAATCTCATCCAGAAACACTCTCACAGACACAGCCAAAGACAGCGTTTAACCAGGTATCTGGCCATCCTGTGGCTCAGTCAAATGGGCATGTAAAATCAACCATCACATGCACCGAATGTAGCTTTGGAAGATCTGATTTGAAGTCCTGACTTTATCACTACTTATGTCCTCAAGCTTACATTGCTTCATCTGGAAAATGAAAGTAATAACTCGCCACTCACAGGGTGATGGAAAAGTAAATGGACAGAAATACATGCAAATGTGCCTTGTAAATTTTAAAATAGTCTAGAAATATAAAGTACTATTACTTCTGTTTCTTATTAGTGCTACCCAGGAAGCTATCAAGGCCAGGAAGGTAGAAATTTGTCTTAAATTTCTATTTAGTCAGGAATTCCCGGCAGTTCAATGGTTAGGACTCCTTGCTTTCATTGCTGAGGGCCTGGGTTCAGTCCCTGGTCACGGAACTAAGGTCCTACAAACCAAATGTTGTGGCCCGAAAAACAGGCAAAACCCTTGTCAGAGTGATTTCACTGCAGGAAACAACATAAACAAGCTTAATGAGCTATCTGTGTTTTTGGTTATATTTCTAGATAAAATATTACCAAAAAATGTTAGATGAAAGCCTCTACTAAAGAGGTTATGCAAAACGAGATCCATTAAAATAAGGATTCATACACATAGGCAAACCCAGCAATGTCTGAACTGTTATCCAAGCAAACTGTCTTAAAAATTAAAATAAGCAATTGGAGTTACTAGCTCAATACCAGGTCAAGTGAATGCAGTGGGAATACTGATCCTAGAGCACCTATTTGTTCTTTGCTATATCCCTGTGAATAGTCGGTTAAACAAGTAATTTATTGCAAAAACTGAATAACGCATTGTTTATGTCAGTGATAGAAAAGACATCCACAGAAAAGAAAGAACAGTGATGGAAATGAGCACACAGAACAGTTCCTCCCTTAAAAGCTGTGTGGACTTGGCTTCCCCAAAGTCCCAGACCTGTCATTCTCCTAGCTACTATCATTCCTTACACCAAAGCTGTCAGGCTTCTGAATAACAGAAAATCTTCCCTTGCTTTCTCCGGATACTGAGTGCACTGAGAGAGACACAGCTATTCTACTTGAGTCTTGATTCTTTCTTCCCTGACAGAGCCAACTTCTACTGGGAATGCTCTTCCACAGTAATGATGAGAAAAGAGAGTTGGAGAAAAAGATTATCACAAATTTGAACTAAGGGTAAAACAGTGAAAATAAATAACAAAATCTAGGTTAAAAACAACTTCCCTTGATGAGAAATTTTTCTCCCAAGTCTTCTTAAGTTGGCTAAGACTCTACCAGTTTATCAGTCACTTAGGCTCATGATCATCTTTGCTTTCTTTATCCCCAAAAGTTATTAACTGTCAAACCTTATTATTTATAAGCACCTCTTGTCTTTTTCTTTTTAGCCCCTCTTTTAACATTCTAGGTTGTTTCCAAATTATTTTTATGAAATCATTACAATAGCGTCCCAACTGGGCTAGGCCCCCTCCTCAAAGCTTTCTCATACTCTAATGTGTGCAGCACTACCCAGTATAGCTCCCGTGTTCACACCACTTTCCAAACCAAAATTCTTCAGTGGCTCAACAATGCATACAAAATCAAGTCCAAACTTCCTAGGTTAAAAATTAAAAGTGGTAAAATTCCAAGTGTTGGAGAGGTTGTGATGCAACAGGAACACTCAGATACTGCTGGTGGAAGTATATAGGTAGGCTATTTTAGAAAGTTGATTCTCAGAATCTACTAAAATGATATGCACTTGCTGTAACCCCCAAATTCTACACAAACAACAGTCATTATGATAAATTGTGGTGTGAATATCCATATGCTGGAATACTTATTAAAAAACACACAAACTACAAATACATTCAACTGTGTGTATAATCTCATCAACAATACTGAATGAAAGAACTTAGACACAAAATAATAGATACTATCAAATGACATTTCTACAGAATTCAAAAACATGCAGCATTAGCCTACGGTGTTAGAAGTCAGTATTGTTTCCTTTAGGGAGAAAGAAAGGCGCAGCATTTGAGAAGGGACATAAATGGGTCTTTTCATGTGTTGATAATGTTCTATTTTTGAGATCTGGTTTCTTTGGTGTGTTAACTTTGTAATAATCCACTAAGATGTATACTTATGTTTTATGCATTCCTCTATACTTTTTTAAAAAAATATACATTCCTAGTTTTGCTCTCAAGGTTGGCCACAATCTTCTCCCCATCTGTTTCTCTAATCTCACTGTGTCTCAAACTGCCTCTCTAAATGGTATGCTTCAAATATATCTTAGTCATTTCAGGCCACTATATAAATTATCATAGACTGAATGGCTTAAATAACATTTATTTCTCACAGTACGGAGGCTGGAAAGTACCTGCAGTTTTGGTGTCTGGTGAAGACTTGCTTCCCGGTTTGCAGATGGCCATCTTTTTAACTGTGTCTTCACATGGCAGAAAGCAAAGAAAGGAGGAAACCACTTTCATGTCTCTTTTTTAAAAGAACACTAATCCCTTAAAAAGACTTCACCCAAGGAGGGGACATATGTATACCTATGGCTGATTCATGTTGATGTTTGACAGAAAACAACAAAATTCTGTAAAGCAATTTTCCTTCAATTAAAAAATAAATAAATTTTTTTTAAAAAAGACTTCACCATATGATATAACTACCTCCCAAAGGTCCCATCTCTCTAACATTCAACATATAATTTTGAGATAAGGCCAGTAAAAAAAATCTAGTCCATAACAAACTATATAAATGTATTCACTCATCCCAGAAGAGGTTCTATTATTCTTTTAACCTTGTTATTTTGCCCATGCTGTTTCTTACCAGGAATCATCTCCTATATCTCTTTGTATCAAAATCTTATATGCATTGGCATAAAAACAGATGTGCGTGCATGCTCAGTCATGTCCAATTCGTTGTGATCCTTTGGACTGTAGCCCTCCAGGCTCCTCTGTCCATGGAATTTTCCAGGCAAGAATACTGGAGTGGGTTGCTTTTTCCTACTACAGGGTAAAAACAGACACACAGACCAAATGGCAAAGAATAGAAACCCAGAAATAAACCCACACTTATATGGTCAATTTATAACAAAGGAGTCAAGAATATAGAACGGGAAAAGGACAGTCTCTTCAATAAATGGTGTTGGGAAAACTGTATAGCCATATGCGAAAGAATGAGACTATACCACTATTTTAAACCATACATAAAAATCAACTCAAAATGTATTAACAACTTGAGATCATAAAACTTTACTTACTTACTTTAAAACCTTAGCTTCTTTCAGTAGGACTTCAAACCATAAAACATCTAGAACATAGGGGATATGATTTTTGCACTGGTCTTGGCAAAGATTTTTTTTAATTTAGTATTAAAAGCAAAGGAACTGGAGCCCATTATCCAGAGTGAAGTAAGCCAGAAGGAAAAACAACAATACAGTATACTAACGCATATATATGGAATTTAGAAAGACGGTAACGAGAACCCAGCATGCGAGACAGCAAAAGGAATGCAGATGTATAGAATAGACTCGTGGACTCTGTGGATGAGGGCAAGGGTGGGATGATATGGGAGAATGGCACTGAAACATGTTAATTATCATATGTGTAATCAATCGCCAGCCCAGGATTGATGCTCAGGGCTGGTGCATCGAGATTTCCTGGGGGGAGGGAGGAGGGAGGGAGGAGGGAGGGGGGTCCTGGAGGGGGAGCATATGCAAACCCATGGCGATATCATGTCATTGTATGGCAAAACTAATAAAAATAAATAAATAAAAATAATAAAATAAAAACCAAAAAAAAAAAAGCAAAGGCAACCAAAGCAAAAATAAGTGGGACTACATAAAGCTAAAAGGCTTCTGCAAAGGAAGCCTTTCCAGCAAAGGAAACCATAAACAAAATTGAAAGACAATATACAAAGTGGGAAAAAAATAACTGCAAATCATTATGTCTGATAAGAGGTTAACATTCAAAATATATGAAGAATAAATATACTTAAACAGCAATAAAACCAAACAATCTGATTAGAAGAACTGAGCAGACATTCTTCCAAAGATGATATACAACTGGCCAACAGGTATATGAAAAGGTGCTTAACATTACTAATCATCAGGGAAACACAAATCAAAGCCATAGTGAGGTATCACCTTATAACGGTTAGAATGGCTACTTTCAAAACAACAAGGGATGACAAATCACAGATTTGGAGCAAAGGAAATCCTTGTATACTGTTGGTGAAAATGTAAATTGGTGTAGCCCCTATGGGAAAAAAAATACAGAGATACCTTGAAAATCAAAAATAGGAGTATCTTATAAACCAGCAATTCCACTTATGGTTATATTTCTGAAGGAAAAGAAATCACTGTCTTAAAAATGTATCTGCACCACCATGTTCATTGAAACATTATTTACAGTTGCCAAGACCTGGTAACCACCTAAGTATTTGTCAACAGATGAATGGATAAAGAAATCACAAAACAATGGAATAGTATTCAGCCATGAAAAGAAGGAAATTCTTCCATTTGCAACATGGATGGACATTTAGGGCATTATGCTAAGTGAAATAAGTCAGACAGAGAAAGACTGTCTGATCTCACTTATATGTGGAATCTAATATATCGAGGGTTCGCTCAGACTCCAAGCACTTCTCAGACATGAGCTAGGTGTTTTATAATTTAACTTAATTCTGACACTTTCTACCCAAATATAATTTTAGATCCCACAAATTAAGGGGTCAACCCCAGAAGACTGTCCTCCACTCCAGGGGCCAATCACAAACCCAGGTTTTTACCTATGCTTCTGATTAACTGGCTATAAATCAGAGGTTTCCACAGACCCCTCTTTGGATGCCATTAATTTGCTAAAACAGATCACAGAACTCAGGGAACTAGTTTACCTGCTAGATTGCAGTTTACTACAAAAGATATTAAAGTATACAAATCATAGCCTCATGAAGGGACACATAGGGTGAAGCCCTTAAAATTTCTATTGGGGTTTGAAGCCTGAAATGATGGTATGGAGAAGCTTTTTGGTTCACTAACCTGGAAGTTCTCCAAACTTCCTCCTTTGGAATTTAAAAGAGGCTTCATTATATAGGCATGATTGATTGAATCATTGGCCACTGGTGATTGATTCAACCTCCAGCCCTTCCTCAGAAATCAGGGGACGGGATTGAAAGTTCCAATCCTTCATTTAGGTTGGTACCCCTAGTAACTATCCCCACCCACATTTTTAGGGGACTTCCAAAATTCCCCTCATTAACATAAACTCAGCTATGGTTGAAAAAGACTTGTTATGGATGATAAGACACTCATTTCACCCTTATGGCTCTTAAGTGTTTTCAGGAACTGAGGACAAGAGACCAGATATTATAACAAGAGATGTTCCCATTGCTCTTATCACTCAAGAAATTCCAAGGGTTTTGAGAACTGTTAGCCAGGAAAATAGACAAAAGCCAAATATGTATGAGAACTATATCTGAATGACCAGTTTTATATTTCCTACAAATCACCTCCAACGCCAAGAGGACCTAAAGTGATCGAGATATTCTGTCCACTTGACCACAGTGCTTGGTACAGAGAAAGACAAGAATTAATAGAGCTGATGGAATAATAAAAATTATTAACATAACCAATATTATCCCATTTAACCCTCAAAACACCCCCACTGGGACATCTGCTCTCAAAAAGAAGCAGCAGCTTTGAGAGAAAAGAGAAGCTTTGATTGGATTTAGTATGTAAAAATCCTATAACTGGAACTGCCCTATCCATTAGGCTTGCAAAGTCAGCCTGAGAATCGAAGCAACCCAGAGAGGGCTCTTGGAAATGTGAGCTCTGAATCAAGTTACACAGGAAGCCAGACTTACTTGTGAACTTCTCAGTTGCATGAAAACTCACCTGTGGACTTTTCCCTGTTTTGACTTAGGGCAGTTTGAGTTACTGTCACTTGGAGCAACAAAATTTACAACTGATATAGAAATTGATACCAAAAGTAGGGTGTTGTAAGAGACTAACACTAGAAGGTAGAAGAGACTGACTCCATGTTAAGTACATGGTAGGAAACAGAACCCTTAGTGGGATCGTAAATAGGATCGGAGATGTGCATGCAGTGCAAGTCTAGCTATTGACATCTTAGGAAGTATTAGCTGGGGCTTCTGGGAAAAAGCAGCATTGATGTTTCCAATATATTTGATGGTATTGAAATATGTAAGCCATAAAAGAAGATCCTAGATGAAACAGAGACAATCTAAAGGAAGCACAGCTGAAAAGACTGATCCTGATAATAGTTTTTGAATCCTGAGTCAGTGTATCGGTCTGGTTCCAGTTAGGAGATAGACACCATATAGAGAGATAAACATGGGATGTTAAACGTTAAAAATTATTAAACTATATTAAAAGAGTAACTGTAAGGTATATGCAAATTTTATAGGGTACCTTAGGGCTGAGGAAGAATATCCAAAGAAGGATAAAATTGGGGAGGGGGCCTCCTTCCCAAGGCTGGGGTTCAGAGCTTCTTGAAGAAAGCATAATTTAGCACATTGGATAACCCAGAAACAAACGGCTTCCTAAACTAAAGCTGTTTTCTGCAGTCGCTGAGCAATTAGGAAGCAATTCTGTGGTGTGCAGGTGTAAGGAGCAGGTAATCTGCAATGATAAGGGACAGAAACCTTCTGGGTCACAGTCAAAGCTAGCAAAGCCTACAGTGGGAGCTGTGGCTGGCTTGGTGGAAACCCTCTGGGCACAGGCAGGTTGCACAAGAAAGAGCAAAAGAAAATGGGGCACCAATTCAGAAAGGAAGTCTTTAGAGTGCTAATTTCTATGCCAAGTGCATAGAAGTTACGTTACTGTCAGGCCACAGCCAAAGGACCATCTTCCAGGCTCATGACATGACGGGGGCAGAGATTCACCCTCTTTCCTGATACCCACCCTGCTGGCCCTCTAGACATCAACCAGACAAGGGAGGAGAGAGCCTTCCTCCTGCTAGGTCCCTCCAGTGCCCTCTACTGAGAACCTTAACACAGGTCCACTTTAAAGGAGGAAAACACTAAAAGAAACTGAAAGGTGAATTTGAAGCTGAAAGTGAAAGTTGCTCGTGACCCGGACTGTCCATGGAATTCTCCAGGTCAGAATTCTCCAGGGGATCTTCCCAACCCAGGGACCCAACCCAGGTCTCCCACATTGCAGGCGGATTCTTTACCAACTGAGCTATCAGGGAAGCCCTAATAGCTGAGAGGCAATAATGGGATAAGTGGCACACAGGTCATGAGAGCCAATAAATTCCACGTTTTTTTTAGACACTTTCTATTGTATTTTCTGAATATTTCAGTTGAAAGACTGCTGACTGATATAAGATCCAGTCCCCACACCACCCATAGTACAGCTAAGTAGAGTTTTTCATTGAGCACTGAATGTTTTCCTGACAGCCTTTTTGCCATCATTTCCTGTCTAAAATCTTTCTGTCCAGGTGTCATTTTTTTTTAGTGAGAATCCTACTTTTGTCATTGACCTCCTGTAGCCTATCAATACATATTTTTATTTTAATAAGAGCATTCAACAAAAGAGCACTTATAAGAGAAGGATAATGGAGTTTTTAGGTACCTTGATAAACTGATAAAAAGATACCTTAGGGACACTGGTACTTTGGGTTCTTCTCAGATAATTACACTATTACCTATAATACAGTCAGAATCTTCCAGTATTTCAAATCTGTCTAGCCCTTCTAGAATTCTTTAGTGGCAACAAAACATAACCAACAAGGAATGATTTATTTTCAGTATGAAAAAAAGAAATCTAAGTAAGTAACTATATGGTCATAGATTATTTAGGTAAAACGACAACTGCTTTTGGTGCTTTTATTAAAAATAAAAGTAAGCTGACCTGCCAGGGAGAAGAATTAAGGAAGTGAAAATTTTACTCAATACATTTAGTGATTAAAATAATTATTTTATGGAGTAGACTCCAGGGAATTTATAAAAGTCCTTTATTAAACAATACTTCCCCTTTGAGAAGTTGGATTTTAAAATTTAGGCATGGACTTCCCTGATGGTACAGTGGATAAGAATCTGCATGCCAGTGTAGGACACACCAGTTCGATCCCTGGTCCAGAAAGATTCCACATGCCACAGAGCAACTAAGCCTGTGCACCACAACTACTGAGCTGTCATACCTTAAGCCTGAGCTCTGCGATAAGACAAACCACTAGAACAAAAAGCCTGCACACTGCAACCAAGAGTACCCCCACTTGCTGCAACTAGAGAAAGCCAGTGTACAGTAATGAAGACCCAGAACAGCTAAAAAAAATAGAACAAATTAATTTTAAAAATACAATAAAATTTAGGCATAAATGTTGCAGGCAACAGTGATTTTCCCTAAACTCCTTAATATTCCTGTAAATATAGTGGTAAAGCTGGTCATTTTTATTTGATGGTAAGTGTTTCTTAGTCCTAGGGCATTATAATCAGATGCATGCATGCTAAGTCACTTCAGCTGTGTCCAACTCTTTGTGATGCTATGTACTGTGACCCTCCAGGCTCCTCTGACCATGGGATTCTCCAGGCAAGAATACTGGAGTGGGTTACCATGCCCTCCTCCAGGGGATCTTCCTGATCCAGGAATCGAACCTGTGTTTTCCGTGCCTCCTGCATTGCAAGCGGATTCTTTTACCCCGAGCCACTGAGGAAGCCCACCTAAAATCACAAAGTTTATTATTAAAAAGTTTCAGCTCACCTCAAATACTTTCTGTGCTATTTGGGAAAATTATCTAGGGGAAAATTCACATAAGCAGAGTAAACCCAATTTAACAGAGAACACGACAAATTGTTGATGAAGTGCTTTATAAGTGCATGTGTTTGGCCCAGAGGAAGCATCAGACTGACTCTGGGAGTGGGAGGCAGAGAGAAAGGATGCAGTTTCTCCTCCTCTGCCTGCTTGTGTTGGATAAATGGATCATTTTATTGTCAGGTTGGCTGAGAATGAACGTCAATATTACACAGGAAGGTCCCAAAGGTATGCAGTACAGGGGATGCTATTCCAGCTTCCTTCACTTGATGCTATTAAATGAGCTCACAGTCTGTGAGATGAAAGTTAGATAAACTGAAGGCCAATAAGTGGCTAGTTTTATAGCAGTAGTTTAAGTTCAAACTCTTAATTCTTTAAGAGTTTATATATACTTCTATGGAAAAACCTTATCTAAAACAGCACTCTAATAGATTAAATTTACCAGACAAAACAAGCAAAATTTACTTATGAATTGCTGGACTGATTGGTAGAGTTTTTTTCTCTTTCAATAAGGATAGCAACAAGTCACTTAGAATGTGTGAAAACTCTAAGCCCTAATAACAAACAGTAATTTAATCTGAAATATCAGAAATACATTCTATGTTCATTTAGAAAATCTTGACTGGAGTTACATATAAGAAGCATTCATCTACTCACTCTACAAAAATTTATTATCTATATTATATGCCAGGACACCATGGTTCCTGCCTCTGCAAAAATCTGTTTAGCATAGGATAAATTTTTGTTGCTGTAAACATCTGTGATTATCATGTGTTAAATAGGTACCACACTTTAAGAGGAACATTATTAAATAATAATCATCCTTATTTAGTAATATAATTTCAAAAAAGTTCATATATATAATCAATGATAGCATCCAGTATGTTTACCGACTGGTACAGCGAGGTCCCAACAAACCAAAATGTAGGTAGAACAGGATTGATTTTGGAAGAAATCTGTGGGATACACAATCTCAGCCATTTGTCTACTTGTATGTGTGGTTTGCAAGTTTCCACAGAACTGGAGGCAAGATTTTAAAATGTAACACTTCTTCCCACCATAACGAAGATGAGGATGAGGGCTAAAAAGGAATCATAATACTGGCAAATATAAATTGATCATTAATTCATATTTACTACACATGTACCATGTGTCAGAAAGTGTGATTGGCACTTGATCAAGAAGTTGTAGGCTGCTAAGTAGTAAATATGAAATCAAGAAAATTAAGTGGGAACACTGATTATGGTAGAAGAAAAACAGAAGAAAATGTTTACATGATAGAGAATGTTTTCATACTTTAGACTGAGGAGAAAGTTGTGGAAAGAGATAGACTGAAAAAAAGCAATTAAGAAAGGGCATAATTATTAGCACAAGAACTTACAAGAGATAGAAGGCATTAGATCATCAGCTTAGGTGAAAGTAAGGAGGAAGAATAACTGAAAGGATGGATGAGAAGTATAAATTAATCTGGAGATGTAGAAGAAGCTAAATAAGTCCTCGGATGATGTCAGGAATTGGAAGGAAAGGAACAGGATGATCCAGAGAAAAAGAATAAATGAACTTCAAGGAGATGTGAAGAAATTTTTCACAGCTATCACAGCTATTTCCTCTGTGAAGTATTCAAAGTAATCTACTAAGAGAAAATAGTGCAGCATTAAGCATAAAGGTTATTAACAACAATAAAAATTTGCTAGATAATATTGAAAATCAGTAGTTGGAAGTCATAAATGTATACGGCTGTTGATTGTTTTCCTTATGGGTATATATTTTGATTCAGTATTATTCAATGTCTGGTTCCAGGATCAGAACAAACAGATGGTTAGATTATTCTAGAATTGAGGATTAGACTAATGGAATAGCAAGGTCATAAGAGTGTTGCGAATTGAGAGTACTGGTGACAGAGTGATTCAGCTGAAGTACTATGGGTGGTCAGTTGGATTGAATAAGGAAATGAAGCCAAAGGAGCTTATCGATCAACAACATATGAAGCCAACAAAGTAGGAGAACCAATGAGAGGGAAGAGCAGCTGCTTCCCTGCATAAAACCTGCAGAAGGGCATTCTGCAGCCTGGAACGTTGAGTTTAATTTACTGCCTATAACAAGGCTTCCTATAATCATGCCTGCCTAGTCAGTTCATTTCTCATTCCTTCCACAAATACTCCAAGGAATCCATGTGTCCTGGCCTACCCAATGATTATGCTGCTTTCTGTTTCCAAGTCAGTGTCATTCTTTTCAAAAAATCCTCCTCTTCTGTTAAATCCCCACTCACCTGATGAACTGCCCAGACTTCGAGACTCATCTCGACAATCTTTTCCTTTTTAAAGATTCCTGTGGTAATCTGTGTGCAAAAGATAGATACCAATTATCATCCCATCCCAGTACACTCATGCTATTGCTCCAACAAAAAGCCCTTGATTACAGACAGGCCAATAGAATGCTAAGGAACTGGCACTGTGTCAGTTCCAGCTTGGGCTTCCCAGGTGACGCTAGAGGTAAAGAATCCACCTGTCAAGGCAGGAGACATAGGAGACATGGGTTCGAGCCCTGGGTTGGGAAGATCCCCTGGAGGAGGGCATGCAGCCCACTCCAGTATTCTTGCCTGGAGAATACCATAGACAGAGGAGCCTCGTGGGCAACAGTCCATAGCGTCGCAGAGTCAGACACTACTGAAGCGACTCAGCATGCACACACAGTTCCAGCTTAACCCAACTACCATGCTATAAATGTCAGGATATCCTACACGGAGTATAAGATACCATGCAGAGAAAAAGGCCAATGGAGGAGAGTTGACATATAGCACTTATACCCCTAGACATGTAAATAATATGTTCTTGACCCTTCCTGCCCATTCTAGCAACCAGTTGAATGTAGGTGGAGCCCAGTCATCCCACAGAATTGTGAGAAACAAATCAGTGCTATTTTAAGCCACTAAATTTGAGGGTTTGATCACGAAATTATAGACTAACTATATATCTCCCATTTTCAAGTCAAGCACAACTGCTCAAACTTGCCACTGTATCATAGTACTGTACCTAAAATATACCCCTATTATTTTACTTATCACACTAGGATTGCAAGAAATGTTTTCATATCCACTCCCTTCCTATTCTGTGAAATGTGTCAGTGCAAGTGTGTATATAACACACAACATATAATAGATACTCAATAAATGATGTGAACTAAGTTGAATCTAAATTGAGTAAGTGGGAGGGAGCGAGGGAGAAATGCAAATGCTATGCTTAGAGCCGAAGAGTTGATGCTTTTGAACTGTGGTGTTGGAGAAGACTCTCAAGAGTCTCTTGGACTGCAAGGAGATCCAACCAGTTCATCCTAAAGGAGATCAATCCTGGGTGTTCATTGGAAGGACTGATGTTGCAGCTGAAATTCCAATACTTTGGCCACCTGATGAGAAGAGCTGACTCATTGAAAAAGACCCTGATGCCAGGAGAAATAGAGGGTGGGAGGAGAGGGGGACGACAGAGAATGGGATGGTTGGATGGCATCACTGACTCAATGGGGATGAGTTTGAATAAACTCCGAGAGTTAGTGATGAACAGGGAGTCCTGCCGTGCTGAAGTCCATGGGGTCTCAAAGAGACAGACACGACTGAGCGACTGAGCTGAACTGAACTAGTCATTGGAATTTTATGGTTAAACATTTCACAAGTGGAGCTGTTTCTGGAAAAATATGGAAACATGTTGGAGGTGAAGTTGGCTCAGATATAGCCTAGGAATTGAGGTGAGAGTGGGTGCATCATTGAGGATGTGGACTTGTGACCTAGGATGATGATGGTATTTGTGTGGTGCAAAAGATGGTGATCCTGAATGGGGAGAGACTGTCAACCTCAGAAAAAGAAAGTCTGTGAATGACAGTTTTTCACAACTATAACAATATTCTTAAAATTAATATGACGAGGGGCCAATCTTCTTCCCAATGTACACTCAAGGGAGAAAAAGTAAATCTCTACTTCATAGACTTATGTATATTATTCTGGTTTTCCAATAATCTATTTGAGTGTGCCTTCTCAGTCTCCTCCCCCTGAATCCTTTTGTTCCATAGCCACTGAAAATTTTCTGCTCAATTCTCTTCCCTACACCTAGTCTCTTGACCATCTGAGTCACTCTTACGACTTCAACCATCACTAAATCTGAACTTTCTCAACCCAAATCTTTCCATGAGCTTCAGCACGGTATTTCAAATTCTCTCTTGAATATCTCCACTTTCTGGCCTTTCTGATGTATCAAAGTCAAGATGTTAAGTGGCAAAACTGATTACCTTCTATATTCAAGCCATGATTTTCCTCCTGTGTTTCCCAGTCCAGTATACCCATTTGGCCAGGATAGAAGGAAATAGCACAATGTTTAAGAGCTTGGGTTCTGGGATTAACTTGAATCTGTCCTTCATAAATTTACTACCCACAAGATAACTTTGGCAAATTACTTATCTTTTCAAAGCTTCAGTTTCTGTCATCTGCTATAATCCTCAAAAGCTTGTGAAGAGGATTAAATAAATACCTATACAAACCCTCAAAACTAATTATGCAAACTAGACCTCCTGAAGCCATCCTTAGCTTTTTCCTTTCCCCTGGCACCTGACTCTCCCAAGTAACTGACCACAAAGCCCTATTAATTCCATTTCTAAAATGTATCTTAATATATGCCTTTGTCCATTGTCACTTCCACTGCCCAAGCATAATACTAAAGCATACTCCAAACGTTCATGACTAATCTAAACTGTCTTTCAGACCAGTGTCAGAGATAGCATTTCAAGAATACGAAGCAGATCACATTATTGCCTTCACTTCAAATTTTTTTTTAATTGTCCACTTCCTACAAACTAAAAAAGCAAGCAAACAAAACTAATGACAAACTTTAGAATCTGATGTTTGCCTTCTTTCCCTGAATTACCTTTACAGTCTAACTGTACATCACTTTTCACCATTCCTAGATTCTACACTGTCATTCCCCAAACATACCCTTCTGCCTTCCCAACAGCCTCACTCCCCACCTCTCCTCTGAGGATTCTTGCTCCAACTCAAATGTGATTTCCTCAGTGTCGTCCTCTCAGAACCCCCAAGGACAGAGATCACTCCCTTATCTATTTTCCCATAGGACTGTGTACAAACCTGTCACAGCTTTGACTGCACTACACTATAGCTATTCATTTATTTGTCTACCTAGCTATACTCTGAGTTCCTCCTCAGAGACAGGAATAGTGAAATATTTATTCTTACACTACCAATCTCTAACATAGTTCCTGAAATATACCAATACATGTGAAATGCTTGATAAATTGTTGAAAGAATGAATGAGTGAACAAAGAAACTATGTAGCCTGAATAGTGCTGGCTATCCATTATTTCGGAGAAGGCAATGGCAACCCACTCCGGTACTTTTGCCTGGAGAATCTCATGGACGGAGGAGCCTGGTGGGCAGCCATCTATGGGGTCACACAGAGCTGGACATGACTGATGCGACTTAGCAGCAGCAGCAGTATACATTATTTAAATATGAATTAAATCCAAATAGTTCTGACATACAAAAAGAGAAAAATCCTCAAATGTAGGCACTAATTTGAAATACATGATCTCTGTGTATTTTTCCCAAATCTAAAATTCTATGATATTATTGTGAACTGAGCTAAGCTTTTCTCAGGCATTTAGGATTAGAATTTTGTCTGGGACATGCAAATTTGTAGAATGAGATCTAATGAGTTGTTTAGAGTGTATTTCTAATTAATTCTATCATATTACCTTTAACAATTTATATTTGTGAAGTTTATACTTTGCAATTAAGAAAAATTGAATTATGTGCAATAGCTGATCTTTCAAAATGAGAACACAGTGAAGAGAGTGTTTTTTTCCAAAAATCTTGTCAGTTTGAGTGACATGTGAGTACCCAGCACCAAGCAGCTGTTAGGGAAATCTTATTACTCTGTGTCTGTCACTAGAAAATTGGAATAAATGTTGCAAGACCTACCCTCTTAAAATGTTATGATGTGTTTTTAAAACTGCTTTCCACAGAAGGTCCTTCATTTTATTAGAAAATTATAAGCAAACAAGTCTTGTTTAATGGCTTTCAAAGTATAAGCACATTTCATGTCAAAATTGTATCACTCTTGACTGCTTACTTGTGTGAGAAATCTGTCAAGTACTGGCGCCCAAGAAAATAGGGTACCATGGCAAAAGACTCTTTGCTGAAGGAAATAATGTATGCTCAATTAAACCAATACAGCGTGTGTAACAGTCTGATTCCATCTTAGGAAGAACTGTCAGCTTTCTGTTCTGGGATCAGAATTTTCCTAATGCCTGAACTTTTTGGCGAATTCTGTGTAACTGGAGGAGGGCATGGCAACCCACTCCAGTATTCTTGCCTGGAGAATCCCCATAGACAGAGGAGCCTGGCAGGCTACAGGCCATGGGGTCGCAAAGAGTCAGGCATGACTGATCAACTAAGCACAATGCAGCACCTTAACAAGAGACAGGCTTGAGCTTGTATCCAGGGAAAGGTGGGCTCTTATTTTTTTCTCCTTTTAATACTCAAATAGTCTTGAGAACTTTACCTTTTCTTCCTGATACCCTCTCTGTCTCTACCCCCCTTTCCACACTGCTCTTAACTTGCTAAATATTTTAACAATTCAACATGCATGAAGTGCTAAAATTATAGCCAGCTTTTCAGGAGAATCGAAGGTTGGTTGTGGTGTTACTTTATTTGAGAGTCATTCTGGTGTGCTTCAGTTTCAAATATCAAAAAACATGTGCATCAAAATGAACTGGATGCAAATAAAATACGGTGAAACACTCCTGGTGTACTCCAATGTCCCCTTTATAGTCTATGCTATTTGACGAGTTTATACTAATCTGTTTTATAAGCAGAGATCACAAACAGAACTTTCCCCCAAAAAAGATGACAATAAATACTAATATATAACCCTTAATGATATTTTTCTAGATAGTCTTTAACAAAGATGACTCCTAAATACAACATAATAATATTGTGTGTTACTAAACTGCCATCTACTGTGCTTGTTCACCCAGTACACAATATCATCTTTTACAGGCTTGCCTTTTTCAAAGAATATGTGAATTTATCCCCCAGCTGTTTCTTGACATTCTTTTTACCCCTTGTTCTAGCCATGGGTACTCCTTAAAGACCAGGAAAAAAAAAATTTCAACTAATTATAGTCCTACCAAAGCCTTTCACATCATTTAAAACTTAGATTGATTATTCACAGTACCAGGAAGACATGTCAGTTTGAGACAAGAAGAGGTTTAGAGAGGTTTACACTTTGCAGAGTGCCACCTGTCTCCAAAGGGCATAGTCATTAAAAAGCTCCAGGTGCAAGTTGTGGAAGCAAAACAGCATAATGAAGTCCTTTGCCTCCTTGTGCACCTTTTGATTAATAACATTCTCCTCCAGTTCCAGCAGATTGTGCACTAACGCTCACTACAAGAAACCTGGGATACCAGTCTACTTCTCTCTCCTTCTCTGAATAGAATAAATTGCCATTTATCTGTGACATGAATCAAAAGAATATACAAAAATGGGGTATTTTTGATACAATCTACCTTTATAAGAAAAGGGCAATTAATAAGCCAACAGAATGATACTGATTCAATAAACAGCATTAAATAAGTATCACTGATCAAATTCTACCTAATCCTTTCTGTCCTATAACCACACATGTAGAAATCTAAATGATAGTTATACTGATAACCTGAAGGCATTGTAAAATTCCAAGTTGCTTCAAGAATCATAAAAGTGGGAAAGAAAACTGGCATTTATCAGATACCCACTATTTACCAGGCATTTTCATTAGCACTATCACCTGTTATCCATATAACAGCCTAGTCAAGTAAACATTGTTATCGTCATTTTCATCACTGAGTGGGACTGAGGCTCAGAGACACAATAAGAACCAACATTTATTTGCAGCTTATGATTTTCCTGGCATTGTGTTTATTAATTTAGAGGTATGGCCTCAATTAATCCTCAGAACCACATTATGGAGTGGTATCGTTATTCTCCTTTTATTAAGGCTGACTCAGTGAAGTTAAATAACTTGCCCAAGATCACACAAATAATAGGTAGTAATGCAAGATCTGAACCTAGGCAAACTGTTTCCCATGCCTGTACTGTCAATCCCAACCTTATACTACTTATGAATGTGGGAATATGTTCATACTTTAAATGTTAAGTGAGTTATATTATTGTTTTGTTTTTGAAAATTAGGAATATATGTTTGGTACACTTGGTAACTTTCAAGTAATCAAACTCACCTACTAATAGCTATCAATACGTATTCCTTTTTATGCATTTCCTGTCGAGTATTTTACATGCATCACCTTATTTGAAATTCACGTACATACGTAATGTCATTCATTTGACTGATAAAACTGAGATTTGGAGAATAACATAATCACAGCAAACATGGCATTACTACATGCTAGACACTCTTCTCTCAAAGAGTTTAGAATACAGTACTTATTTAATACTCACAAAAACAAAATGATGTATTATTATTCCTATTACACAAATGAGGAAAATGAGAAGCAGCATTTTGACCTTTTCTGGGAAAGCGAAGAATTGGTCCCTCTGTGTTTGTTTTTAAACTACCTTTCCTATGTCCATCCTGCAGTCCTGTAGCGTGAAGGAGGAGCAGTCACTGTACCCATCAGTGCAGGGCCTAGCTGTGTCAGCAAAGCAGCAATTCCAATTCCAAAAGCATGATTTTAACAACTAACTACTCTAAATGGTGGAACAATTTAAAGTAGTCATTCCTTGTTTACTGCAGCAAATGTTAGCAACATGCCTTAACTATAATAGCATTCATCATAATCAAACATTTTGTTGCATACCAAGCAATATAATTCTGCACATTTGGTAGCGAGTGGGAGGGAATCAAGCCTGTGCAATTTCACACTGATCAGCCTTACACATAGTTTCAAAGACACCAGAAGTAAAGTTGTGTTCTACAAATATTGAGCACTAACTATGTCCCAGGTGCTGACATTAAGGAAATAAATAAGATTTATTCACTAGCTATAGGGAATCTGGGAGAAATAAAACAATTAAGTAATTACAACATAAAGAGAAAACTGCTAACATAAAGTTTTGCTTTCGAAGCCAAAGCCAAAGCTACAAACAAACCACTGTACATGACCTTGTCACACAGACCAATAGAAATCACACACAGGGTACAGCTGGCAAAACAGCATCCTCCATACTGCATAGGGTAAGATGGTAAAAATATTGTTATAACATTGCAATCTTATTCAAAATTTCAATAATATTTATGTATAAACTAGAGGTGGAAATTTGAAATAACTTTATGATATGTATTTTCCTTGTTTCTGATCTGCTTTTCACCTCTGAGAACTATTCTTTCCTAGCAGACTTGTTTGTTCCAGAGTTCCCAGTCCTCCTCCCAATCTAGCCCATACCAAATCCTAGCTATAATACTAGACAGAATTCCTGTGTTGCAAGTGACAGAGACCCAGTGCAATTTAGCTTAAGCAAAAAGAGAATGTGTTGACTTGGCTTGTGTAACTGGGAAGTCAAGGAAATAGACATGGCTTTAGACAGAACAAAATTCATGGACTCAAATGCTTTATCCACAGTTCACCTTCTCTCTGCATCCTTACCCCTCCTACCCCCATCCTGACTCCTCATCCTCTTCCCCTGCTTTAGTTCTCTACATCTATCACTTCTCATCATTTCTCCTTGACTTCTTTTTGTGAGTGGGTTCTCTCTATATACTGGCTGTCACACTCCCATTTACCAGCTTGGCAACTCAAATGGAGAGAGAATTTCTATCTCCCAATATCCCTAATAAAATCCTAGGTAATAGTTCTGATTGGTCTATCCTGATTCATATATTCATTCTTGAACCAATCATCATGATCAGGCCAGCTAACACAGAGGACTGGGTTATCAAATCAGCTTCAAACAGATCAGAGATTTTACCTAGCCTCAAGCTTTACTAAAATTTCAAGAGTACAGCAATCGAGAGACAAAGACAAAGCAGAGAAAGGTCTGGGACATCTTTGCCAGGTCCTTCCTATCCACCAGCCCAGAATAACAGAAAAGACCCATGTGAATATTTGCAGTTTTTATTTCACAGAGTGAAGCATGTAATTTCTAAGATATCTCCATTTTATACTTCAAAGGTACATATAATCAAAGCTATGGGTTTTTTCCAGTAGTCATGTATGGATGTGAGCACTGAAGAACTGATATTTTCGAATTGTGGTGCTGGAGAAGACTCTTTTTTTTTTTTTTTTATTGTTTTTGCCATACATTGTCATGATATCACCATGGGTTTACATATGCTTCCCCTCCGGGTCCCCCCTCCCTCCTCCCTCCCCCCCGGGAAATCTCGCTGCACCAGTCCCGAGCATCAATCCTGGGCTGGCGATTGATTAGACACATGACAATTAACATGCTTCAATGCCCTTCTCCCATATCATCCCACCCTTACCCTCATCCACAAAGTCCACAAGTCTATTCTATACATCTGCGTTCCTTTTGTTGTCTCCCATGTTGGGAGAAGACTCTTAAGAGTCCATTGGACAGCAAGGAGATCAAACCAGTCAATCTTAAAAGAAATCAGTCCTGCAAACTCATTGGAAGGACTGATGGTGAAGCTCCACCTGATGCAAAGAGCCAACTCATTGGAAAAGACCCTGATGCCGGGAAAGCTAGAGGGTAGGAGAAGAAGGGGATAGCAGAGGATGAGATGGTTGGATGGCATCATCAACTCAATAGACATGAATTGAAGCAAACTCCAGGAGATAGTGAAGGACGAGGAGCCTGGCCTGCTGTAGTCCATGGGGTCACAAAGAGTTGGACACAACTTAGCAACTGAACAACAACAAAAATACCTCAGAAAGCTCTGTAGCTTACATGACATTCTCTTGGGCAGCCCTGTCCCATAAATCAATAGATTTTAGATCTAATTACTGTAAGCAATCCTTATCAAGGGAGAGCCTGCTAAAGCACTCTGCAGGTAAGGCTCCTCCTCCTATCTAAAGTCCTACTCTATTTACCTGGAAATCCAGTTGAGATTAGACCAGATCACCTCCCTTTTTCTCTTTTTCCTAGTGCTGTTTCTCAAGTAAAGTAAGGGAATGTCACAGTGAAAGAGGGGAGTGAAAAAGTTGGCTTAAAACTCAACATTTAGAAAACTAAGATCATGGCATCCGGTCCCTTCACTTCATGCAAATAGATGGGGAAACAATGGAAACAGTGAGAGACTTTATTTTTTGTGTTCCAAAATCTGCAGATGGTGACTGCAGCCATGAAATTAAAAGATGCTTGCTCCATGGAAGAAAAGATATGACCAACCTAGACAGCATCTTAAAAAGCAGAGACATTACTTTGCCAACCAAGGTCTGTCTAATAAAGCCTATGGTTTTTCCAGTGGTCATGTATGGATGTGAGAGTTGGACTCTAAAGAAAGCTGAGCACCGAAGAACTGATGCTTTTGAACTGTGGTGTTGGAGAAGACTCTTGAGAGTCCCTTGGACTTCAAGGAGATCAAACCAGTCTATCCTAAAGGAAATCAGTCCTGAATATTCATTGAAAGGACTGATGCTGAAGCTGAAACTCTAATACTTTGGCCACCTGATGCGAAGAACTGACTCATTAGAAAAGACCCTGATGCTGGGAAAGACTAAAGGCAGGAGGAGAAGGGGACAACAGAAGATGAGATGGTTGGATGACATCACTGACTCAATGGACATGAGTTTAAGCAAGCTCCAGGAGTTGGTGATAAGACAGGGAGGCCTGGTGTGCTGCAGTCCAAGGGGTCGCAAAGAGTTGGACACAACTGAGTAACTGAACTGAATTCCCCTTCAGGGGACTGGGACGAGAATCCCAAACTATGCTTTGGTCCACTCTACTATTTGTCCAGATAAAAGACTTTTAAGATTTCTAGCAATGCTACCAATTTTCCTGTTCCTAAACTTTACTTTTCTCTAGTTTCTAGCTGTGAAAAACTTTCCAGTTTTGTCCTGTGGCTCGTTGAAAAAAGACAAAAGAACAAGCAGTGACAGTGAAGAATGGGAGTGAGGAAAGCCAATCTCATGGTCTGCGGGAAAGTCAAAGAAATGTCTAATAAGACCTCATAGGAATCTTACAAAGACTATCACAGGTAGGTATTTTCCATCCAATTCTCTTAATGTCTTCACATCCATGTGCCTACAGAAATTCTAACATAACAACTGAATTTCTTTAACCTTAGGCAAGGGAAACAAATGCTTGTCCTACTGACCTAATACTCCAACAAGCATTTTTGTTTGGCTAAAACAGTATTGAATGTCTCTGACTAGTTTGTCACAATCTCTTTCCACTACCTAATGTCTTACGCTGGCCTGCTCTACTCATTTATGCTGCCTGGTCCCTGTAAACATTCGAGTTTTTGAGTCATCATTTAAGGCCTTGACTTTTGCTAAACTGAAAATTCCTTTTAAAAGAATGTCAACATAATTGTTTTCAGTTATTTAAGTCAGTGTAAATGAGTTTTTCAACTGTTTTTATCAAGAAAAAAAAAAAAACTAGGAGAAAAGCATTGTGACCAAGGTTAAGACTGAAGGAATAAGGACTGGGCCAGGACTAGGGTTACCCAGACAGCTAGCGCACAGAATTTAAGGAGGCACTCTCAGGGCACACCTCTAGCTCAGCACCTGAGAAAGAGGGCCTCCTTAAATTTCATGTACCCTGTGACATGCTTGCCTCATTCTTGACCCAGCCCTCAAGGGAGACCTTTTAACCATTTTTGGTTTCTGTTACTTGTAATGAAATAACCCTGATGCATTTCCCTTTTCCACCTCTGAACTCAAAGAGTTGCTCCATTTATGAAAACTCTTGTATTAGTCACTCAGCAGTGTCTGACTCCTTGGGACCCCATGGATTGTAGTCTGCCAGGCTCCTCTGTCCATGGCATTCTCCAGGCAAGAATACTGGAGTGGGTTGCCATTCCTTTCTCCAGGGGATCTTCCGCACCCAGGGATAGAACCTAGGTGTCCTGAACTGCAGGCAGATTCTTTACCATCTGAGCTACCAGAAGGTAGCTACCAGAAGGTTCCTAGGAAGCCCCTAGGAACACTCTTAATACCCTCTAATTATGCCTATATTACACTTACAATACTACTTCCTATTTCTTATACATCTGTATTCACCAGCATTCTGTGAACTCCTTAAAGAAGCTGTCATATTGTCTTCTTTGCAGCAAATATAGCTTGCCTTGTTGAGTGAGTGAATAAATGAATGAATGAATATGTTGTTAACATCAAGCATCTCATTCCTCCTGTGACATGGAACACCCATAAAGTCCTGTGTCAGCTAAAATATCTTATTTTCATCATAGATCTATGACAGATTTTAACAACTTTTTTATTCTAATTATGATATGATTTTTTTCCCATAAATTTTCATGTAATCTCAGTATTATCCACTATTTTTTTTTCAAACACATGTGGTCTACAAAGTACTGTATTAAATTTGCAACTGACACCTTATACTTTGCTTCTCAGCCTCAAGCAGGGCTAGCCTCCTTGACCTAATTAGACTTCTCCACTCCCACATGGCTACTAAATACTATAATTAATTTATAAAGGACTCCGAAACACCAGCTGGCAATAACCTCCTATTAATGGTATGTAAAGAACAAAAAGAGCATTTAAGTTGCAGGATATTTGTGAAGTGTTTAGAAATGGATACATCTTTTAATCCACTGAATTTCTAGGAATGTCAATTTGTAAAGTGCACTAAGTAAACAATGTTTAATAACTTCTTGTCATTTCAGCACATTTAAATTGTAGAAAGAAATCTGTGTGACAAAAAATTCTTAGAGAGGAACACTTGGGGTATGTGAATAGCCACACATCTCAAGCACTATAGTAAACTATATTGCTCTTCAAAGACTACAAAAGAGAAAAACGTGGACAGTTAGTTTAAGGATTTCTCAATGCCTTGAGATAGTGAGAAGTGTAAGGATCATCTGTGGAAATATTTACCTATTCAAGAGCCCAGAATGAGACCAAGGCAGAATTTTTAAGATAGCCGCCAAGATTCTTGCCCCCTCGTACACATACATGACCTATGTTATACCCTCCCTTTGAGTCTGAGCAGGACCTGTTAACGTGATGAGATGTCACTCCTTCAATTAGTTTATACTACAGAACATAACCTTCCCAGGTGGTGCTAGTGGAAAAGAACCTGCCTGCCAATGCAGGAGACATGAGACGCGGGTTTGATCCCTCAGTTGGGAAGATTCCATGGAGGAGGGCATGGCAACCCACCACAGTATTTTTGCCTGAAGAATCCCATAAACAGAGGAGCCTGGCGAGCTACAGTTGATGGGGTCACAGATTCAGATATGACTGAAGCGACTTAGTATGTATAGAGCAAAGGTGATTGAATCATTTCTGCTACGATTACCTCATGTTAGATAACACGGCAGTTATAGTGGTGGTGTTGGTAATACTAGCAGCAGCAGGAAGGGATTGTAGAGAAATCCTCCTGCAGATTTTGGAGAAGTAATGTTCCACATTGCAGGAGGGCTGTGTGATTAGGACCTGAGGGCAGTCTCTGAGGGAAAACCCCAGCTGATGTTTGGCAAGAAGATAGGGGCCCCAGCCCTCTAGCTACAAGGAACTGAATTTTATCAACAACCTGAATGACTATGGAAGATGACCCTGAGCCTCTGATGAAACTACACTCCTAGCCAATACGTTGATTGTGATCTGGTGAGATCCTAAGCAAAGAATAATCCATTCCCAGACTTCCTACCTACAGAAACTGACAGATAATAAAATGTCACTATAAGCTGCTAAATTTGTAGTAATTTGTTACACAGCCTTGGAAAACTAATAGGAGAACCAAGAGCCACCCCACAAGTGCAAGACTAGAGTTCCTCAGGGACCTAGCAGACCCCATGCACAGTTAGAGTTTATTACGGAGACCTAGCAGACTCCATGCACAGTGAGGGGGGTACTATGGGGACCTAGCAGACCCCATGCACAGTGAGAGGGTTATTACAGGGACATAGCAGAGCCCAAGCACGGTGACGGGGGTATTGTTGAGAGGGTACTAAAAAGGGGAACCAGGGGCTGAGGCCAATAAAGTGCTGGTACAGATTTAGGGTCTCCTGCCCAGAAAGGCCTGCTAACCTGGCCAGTCTCCAGCAGCCTTCTATTTCCAGGACCCACACAGGACTGGGTTCTGCCTCTCAGACACTGCCCAGTGGTCCCAGACACCACAGAGGACTTGGAACATTTGGAGGCTCTCCAAAGTGTCTCCCACACTTGTCCCCCAGGGAGCAGGGCTGGATTAATAGTCCTTATTGCTCAGGTCTAATGATTGTAACTGCTTCTGTCTGCCCTGTGAACTAAATAGCAGGGGAAAGAGGTCTGCAAATAGAAAATTATGTGTAAGCAGAGTCAGCAGCAAGAGAGGAGAAAGCATGCTGCTTACAGGTGAGATGACTTCCTTCAGTTTCTTTCTGGATCTGTGCTGTATTCTTGCCTTCCTATCCCATCAAATACCTTCTCTTTATAACATTAACTCCTTCCCTTTTTTGGTTATTTAAGCCATTTTATTTTTATTACTTGCAAGCATACAGAGCTCTAATGCAGTATTCAAAGCCAGATTTTTAGTTTTGTAGGTTTAGAGGCTCAAGTTTATCATTTCCACCAGAACAAATTAGGGCTTCCCTGTGGCTCAGCTGGTAAAGAATCCACCTGCAATATCGAAGACCTGAGTTCGATCCCTAGGTTGGGAAGATACCCTGGAGAAGGGAGACTACCCACTCCAGTATTCTGGCTTGGAGAATTCTATGGACTATATAGTCCTTGAGGTCGCAAAGAGTTGGACACAACTGAGTGACTTTCACTTACTTACTTAGAACAAATTAACCTTTCGGGGATCAACATGTTAAGAATACTCATAAGAAGTTAATATGTCCCTCAAAATGTCAATTTATCAATATATAAAAAGCTAAATCTAGAAAGAAGAACTTGTATGGACAATTCACTCTGGGTATTTCACCGTGGTAGGTTAAATGCACTCAGGAGAGGAAATTACCAATTAGAAGGTTGTTTGATGAGCATATACAGTTGTTCCTTGGTTTCCTTGGGGTATTGATTCCTGAACTCTATGCAGATACTAAAATCAATAGATGCTCAAGTTTAACAGTTGGCCTTCCCAATCTGCAGTTCCACATCCTCGGGTTCAACCAACCTGGGTTATGTAGTGCTGCATTTATTGAAAAAAAGTATGTATATAAGTAGATCCCTGCAGTCCAAACCCTTGTTCAAGGGTCTATGACAATTAGAAGAAAGAGAATGGGTCCTATTAATGGACTTTTCTTTCAAAATAGGATAGTGGAAATTGCTTCGCTATTCTAGGAATGGTTCTCTTTGAAAAATTAGTTATAGTCCTTGAACACAAATAGCCTTCTCCTCTGGTCATTGCCAGATTTTCTATATTTTGTGTACTGTTATCCTAGACTTATCTCAAGTCATCTTTCTGTTGACATATGATTCTCCCAGAAAAATTTTACTAACTACAGTTGGTTAACATTTTGGTACCTTAACTACTTGTTATTCACCACCCCTACCATCCATTAGATGAAAAGGGAAAGTGTTAGTCTCTTAGTCTTGTCTTACTCTTTGCAGCCCTATGGACTGTAGCCCACCAGGATCTTCTGTCCATGGACTCCTCCAGGCAAAAATACTGGAGAGGGAAATGGGTAGTCATTCTCTTCTCCAGGCGATCTTCCCAACCCAGGGATCTATCTGCATTGCAAGTAGACTCTTTAGCATCTATTACCTATTGAAAGGTTGTTGATGAAATCACAACAAAGACCCTGGGAATCTTGGCCTCCAGAAGAGAATTCAATCTGGGGCCAGAGACATGAGGCTTGATTGCTCAGAGCTTTTGTGTAATAAAGTTTTATTAAAGTATAAAGGAGATAGAGAAAGCTACTGACGTAGGCATCAGAAGGGGATAGAAAGAATACCCCCCTGCTAGTTTTTGGCTGGATGTTATATAGTCACTAGCAGTTTACTAATGAAAGAAAGGAATGTCTAAAAACTCAGAATGGCACCAGGCCCCTCATACATAAGATGTATTTTGGGATAATCTTGGCACCAGAAGAGTCATCCCAGGCCATAAAATGACTGACTTGAATCTTGTAGAAGGGCAGTTACCTACAGATAGTTTCATTTACATAGATTAGGGGAACAGTGAGTATAACAGACTGGTTTGTCAAGTAGGCTTTAACCAAATAGGCTGAACCGACTTGAAGACAGAGTTTGGGGCAAAAGCATAGTACATTAACATAGCTTAAGACAAACATTTCCATAAGAAGAATGCATTGGTTAACTCAAGGTTTGAGAATAGTTAATTTCAGGTGAGACCAGGTGTCTATGGCAACACAGCTTCTTAAGAGAAACCTTTTTTAAATTTGTATAGAGAAGGAAAAAATAGTTTGTTTCCTCCTGCTGCTTAAGAGAGAGATAAAAATGTCTGACACTTGCAGCCTGTTTCCTCCATTTGGAGACCCCTGGCCTTCCTGCCTGTTACCCTCTCACTATGAGCCTTTAATTGAACAATAATAACCATTATTTACTGAGTTCTGTTTATCAGGCACCTAAAGTGAGCTTTCTCACTTAATCCTTTTCAGTTCAGTTCAGTTCAGTCACTCAGTCGTGTCCGACTCTTTGCAACCCCATGAACCGCAGCATGCCAGGCCTCCCTGTCCATCACTAACTCCCGGAGTTTACTCAAACTCATATCCATTGAGTCGGTGATGCCATCCAGCCATCTCATCCTCTGTCGTCCCCTTCTCCTCCTGCCTTCAATCTTCCCCAGCATCAGGGTCTTTTCCAAAGAGTCAGCTCTTCGCATCAGGTGGCCAAAGTATTGGAGTTTCAGCTTCAACATCAGTCCTTCCAATGAACACCCAGGACTGATCTCCTTTAGGATGGACTGATTGGATCTCCTTGCAGTCCAAGGGACTCTCAAGAGTCTTCTCCAACATCACAGTTCAAAAGCATCAATTCTTTGGTGCTCAGCTTTCTTTAAAGTACAACTCTCACATCCATACATGACCACTGGAAAAACCATAGCCTTGACTAGATGGACTTTTGTTGACAAAGTAATGTCTCTGCTTTTTAATATGCTATCTAGGTTGGTCTAACTTTCCTACCAAGGAGTAAGTGTCTTTTAATTTCATGGCTGCAATCACCATCTGCAGTGACTTTGGAGCCCCCCCAAAAATGTCAGCCACTGTTTCCCCCTAATCCTTTAAGCAATTCTAAAATACTATTAGCATCATCTCTAGATAAAGAAACAAAATACAGCTAGTTTAAATGATTTGCCTAATGAGTAGTAGAGCTGAGATCTGAACCCAAGAAATCTGACTCCAGTCATCATATATTACATTTCAAAACCTCTCACAAGGTCCTTATACTTTCTAAACCTTGATTTCTCATCTGTAAACAAAGCTAATAATATCTTTCCTAAAGACTGTTAGAAGTCTAAATGTGATAATTAATGTAAAGCTCTTAGCTCTACACACATCAAATATATAATAGCTATTATTAAAATAATTCACTCAGGAATATAGATTAGATTTGTGTTCACCTTAAATCATAAACACAAAGCAGATTTTAGAGTGAGTTAATTCTGTTTCCAGGTGGCTGATGTAAACAATCACATGCTAATATTTCTAACCTCAAAACCAAACGATGATATTTTATTTCCCAATTTCCAATTCTGAGTGCCTTTTTGGAGGTTACAGTTACCCACCACTCCATCTTGCAGACTACACAAAACTCAGCCACACTTCACACACTCCCCAACTTTGCCTAGGGTCACTGCTGCTCCCTGTGGTCAAAGAAGTGACTTCCACTTTTCATACATCCCCAGACTAAAATTAGGGAATTACTTAGGTATGAGTATTAAGTTCACAGATTTATTCATTTGTTTAATAAAATCCTTATTCTTCTGAGCAAGACCTACTTGTTTTAATAGCAACCATGCTATGTGGCTTGTTAAGTTATAATTCCAGATATTTTATAACACAAGGATTTATATATTATAAATTTTTAAAATTCTGGTCAGTTGAAAAGAACATTGTTTTAATATATTTCAATTGTGACTCATGCAGGGAATTTTATGATTTGGAACTTCAAAAAGTTATTTTTCATTGTCTCTGAATAGCAATTTTTTTCCCTGCATGTATCTGAACATGTATGAACAAAATTTGCTTGATTTAATCTATATTTTAAGAAAATTCTGAGTTTAAAAATGTAAACCTCAGAAGTTAATCACTACCACTTCAAACTCTCAGTTAACTGTAGAACTGAGAATATATCTTTTCTTAACAGCTTTGTAATACAACTTGACATGCGTTATGGCAGATTCAACACCTCAACTGTAAGAAGCCTCAATTACCATTAAGGCCAAAAGGCATCCATGTACCAATGATACTCAGAAAGTCACAAGGGGAAGATCACAAAGTGATCATTCCCTTTGCCTCTAAAGTTAGTATAATGTTTTGTAAGGATCTACTGAATGTGAGATAGGTGTGGTGGAATGGGCAAATTTATTTATTTTTTTACACTTCATTGAAGCTTAAAAAACAAAAATGCCTAAATCATAAGGGCACACAGTTTCATAAAAGCTTTGAGCTTTTATAAAATGAAGACACTTGTATAACCAGAACCCAATCATGACAAAGAATATGATCAGGACTCCAAAAAGCTCATGTCCCCTTCCAGGCACTGTCTCCTCCCCACTCCCTAAGGTAACCATCATCCTCGATTAGTTTGGCCTGCTTTTGAAGTCCATGTAAATGGAATTATATAGCATGTGCTAGTTTGTCTCTGGCTTTTCCAATTCAATACCGTATTTGTGAGTGACAGTTATATTCTTCAAAGTGAGGCAATTTGTTTATTGTCATTGTGGAGTATAGAATTCCATTGTGTGAACCTGTAACAGTTTATTTACCCAGGTTACCATTCACAAGCAAATGGGAACTTCTGTTTTGGGGCTATTATAGCACAGCAATGAACACTATTATTTACCCCTTTAGTGAACATACGGGCATTTCTATTGGAAATATACTTGAGAGTGGAATCTTAGGGTCATAGGGTATGCATATGCTAAGATTTAGTAAATTCTAACTTTCCAAAGTAAATGTATCCACTGACGCTTCCACTAGCAGTGTATAAGAATTCCAGTCATTGTTCAAAACCTTTTCCAACCCTTGATATTGTATAAATTTTTCATTGTAATTCTAATGCTTGTATAGTGGTAATTTCTATTTCCTTGACTTGCAGTGCCAGCGAAAATGGAGTAAGACTATGACAGCCTATCTTTCCTACTAATCACAACTAAAAGTTCAAGGCAAAATACAAAAAGCAACTACCTGAGGACTCTAAAAAAAAGTAAACAAAAACAGGAAGATTGGGGAGGAAAGTCAAAACTTGGAAAAATGCCTTCTGTGTTTTGTTTTTCCTACTTACAGATTTGACTGGAGGTCTGACACCCAGTGATACTGTGGTGGTAGCACAGGGAACTAAAACGGAGAGAAACCCCATATTTCTAGCTAGATGAATGGGTAGAGGGCTTCCATGAGCTAAAGTCTGTGAGGGAATATTTGGCTTTTTTTCTCCTTTTTTCTTCTGGTCCTGACTGAGAGTTAGGGCCAGGCTTGGGCAGTTAGGACACCAAGAAAAACCCTGTCTTTCTAGACAAGGAAACTGGGAAAGGGTACCTCTTGGAGGGAATTCAGCTTTTATTTTGCTCTTTTCTCTCACCTCTTTGCTCCAGTGTGCGCCCTAGTCAGATGCTGTAGCTACGGCATCAAGCTAAAACTCCAAGAGAAACCTCGTATTTCTAGCAAGAAAATGAGAATCTGCAAAACAGAGAGTAGGAGAGGGACATCAAAAACAGGAGAGCTGGAGAAGCAAACTCCCTAATTCTTTGTATGAATCTACGTTCTCTGCTCACACCTTGCATTAAAGCACCTACAGGGCAGACAAAAAGCTGCATAGCAAAAGATATGTGAACTACAATTTAAATTACTTCCCAAGTTCCAAAATAATTTCTGAGGGTTGTATGTATAGAACAGATTCAATGCAACACAATAAAGCCTCTGAAAACCGAACTGACATGGAACTAGCACGCACAGGTGAAACTCAACTTAAGATATGAACCAAATTGGATTGATGACCTCCTAAAAGAAAACAAGCAAACAAAAAATCAACATTCCCCAAAGGCTTTAATCAGAACCCAGAGTCTAAGAAACAAAAAATTCAAAATGTCTTGGATAAAAATCACCATTACTCAATACACAAAGAACTGGAAAAATAGGGCCAGTTCTTAAGGAAAAATGAACAGCTGCTAATCCCTAGGTAAACAAGACGCTATTATTATTACAGTCTTTAAAGCAATTATAATTAGAAAGCAGCTGACTATGTTCTCTGTAGATACAAGCTGTACACTAGAAAAATTCTTGCATTTCTGCATCCAAATTTACGACAAAAGTTGAGAAACAGAGGGATAAACTGTCACACGAAGCAACATTACCAATAAATAACAGCGACGTTAAACAAATACAAATACACCCAACAATCAAGGACGTTTTAAAAGCATATTGTTGACGAAAAGAAAGCTGCAGACGATTACACAACAATAAACTATCCTTGTAAAGTTCAACCGTTTATTAGACATAAACTACATTTTTAAAAGCAAAACAATAAACTCAAAATACAAGAGAGTGTTATCTCTGGAGGAAAGCAAGCGAATGGAATGGGGAAAAGACAGGTCTTTTAACTACAGTGGCAATCTCCTAGTTCCCAAACTACTGCTCACTTCCCAAGTGTATATTGCTTATCTGTTACACCTGTTTACGTACCCCAAAACAATATGTTTTAAACGATATCCTATGTGCATGGTGAAAGAACAGAGTTCTCGGGCCTTTATTAAAACCCCTTTCCCAAAAACGGGAAAACGCCGACTACACCCCAGCAGACTAGCGAAGCCCGCCTCGGCCGGCCCCGGAGTGTCACCGTCACTTCCGCCCCACCTCCCTAGCCCCGCCCACATGAGCGGAAGTATTTTTCCTTAAGGTCCTCCCGCCTGTAGGGGGCTCTCCGAGCCATCTAGTGCCACGAAGGCCTCCCGCCCGGGCTGTCCTGTTGGCGCCTGTGAGTTTAGTCCTAGAGAATATGTTTTCACTGGAACTCTTTCGGCTAGAAAAAAAAAATCTCACAGGCATCTTTTTCTGGACTATAACGTTCAAACCCAATCTCGGCCGAGTGTTGGCACCATCAAGTCCTGTCGCAGTGTTGGAAAGGAGTCAGGCGGTGTGCGGACAGCCCCGGAGCGCCCAAAGTCCCCGGCCCGCTCCCTCCTGTGAAGACGTAGCTGCGGGTGGTTGTGGTGGCGGCGGCAAGATGTCGACCAAGAATTTCAGAGTCAGTGACGGGGACTGGATTTGCCCGGACAAAAAGTGAGTTCGTGAAGGGTCCCGAGTTTGAGGCGGGGTTGGCCGTCGGAGGCTTTCTCGAGTCCATTGGGCATTTTCCGTTTTTACAGTCGCCGATGCCGTTGGCCGTGTGGTGGAGGAGAGCTGCCGGCTCCCCGGCGGGAAGGAGGCTCTTGGTCTCCTCACGATGAGGTCTTTCAAGAGCCTTTCTTTTGATGAGGTCTTCAGCGTCTCCTCGAGTATCTGTCTCCGAGACAGCCGGTTGTTTGGGGAGGGAGATGGCCGCCCCTTTCCCTCTCTCGCCACCCCACCCCCGGCCAGGTTTCCGCGATGAGGAAACCTCCCCGGTGGAGGCCAGCTCGGTGTCGGATCTCCCCCACGTGACGTTTCCCTGCAGAACTTGACTCTCGTTCAGAAAACGTCGCTTTCTTGAACTCATTTGTTTGCTTCACCTAGTTCGTTTTGCTGTTTTCTTATTTAATTCAAACTTTCTTTCAGTATTGTTTTTACTTTTTCCTCCCGAACGCTAACCTCCTTTGATTGGAGGAATTCTGGCTTTTTTTTAAAAAAAAAAAAATGGTGTTTAATTTCCCCACAAGAATTGAACCTTTCGCCCCTTCAGAACCGAAACATATGAGGTCTGTGTTTTTGCCTGCTCAGCCCTGGAGAATGCCTGCTTCAACGAAGCACGTGTTTTAGTGGCTCTGCTGAAACCAGTGTCCTCTATTAAATTGTTTAGGAAGATTTTATTGGCGGATGTTTAAGTAGGTGTATCTATTTGGAGATATACAAAAATTATTATGGAAAGTAATTGTCAAAAAGAACGCGCATCTCGTGTTCCAATAAAAACTTTTGAATGCTTGTCTCTAAGCAAGGAGTTCCTGGTAGTAAAGAGCGAAAACTTTGAAAATTAATTCCAATCCTATTGCTTATGTAACTTTACTTAGGTTATTTAACTTTGCTTAAAGAAAACAGATCCCCCTTAAAATGATATAGCATAGATTGTGTAGAGCAATAAGATGTAGCAAATACTCATCAAGCGATAACTATGAATATTAGTTTTAGAATGAAATGTCAAAGAAGATGGAGGTTTTATTTCCGCAGCATTTGTCTTCCATTCATATTTTGAGCAATTTAAATGAAGCCTGGCGTGCTGCAGTCCATGGGAACACAAAGAGTCAGACAGGATTGAGCAACTGAACAGAAAAACATTGTTCTTCTTTACATAAAAAGTTGATGTTTCTCGATTACATAAAGATTAAGATTACTTGAAGGGTATCAAGTCAATTTTGAGTAGAACAGACAACTGACTTTTTATGTTTTTGGTCACTTGTAGGATAATGTGCTTTTGACAGTGTCATTAATGACAGTATATTCAGATATTTGAAGGTTTTTCTAAAAGAGTGAATTTCAACTCAGTTACAAATACATGAACAGACTAACTTCTACAACGTGTGTAAATCCAGAAAACATTTTCAGAATATATTTCCAATGTTTATTGGAGTCTTAAAGGATATTCTTTATTGGGGGCGGGGCGGGGCGGGGCGGGGCGGGGCGGGGCGGGGCGGGGCGGGGCGGGGCGGAGGGGCGAGGAATGACCTAAAAGTTATTGGTGTGCTTCAGTTGAGTGTCTCTTCCATACTTCGCATCTTTATTTCATTCTAGTAAAATACCTAAAAAAAAGAAAAGAAATCAACTTTTCAAAGTTTAAGCTTTACATGTTATTCAGAGCATTTAGCATGCTTTTGTGATTTGCAGATGCACTATAAAAACCATGTTCATGAACCCTTGTTTTTTGTTTTTTAGTGTCAGCATAAAGTTACAGTATGTTACTTGATGTGTTGACATTATTGGTTGTAGTTTTCCAACTAGGTTTCAGAGGTTTGATAGATATCCCCAAAACTGAGTTTTCTTTTAATTATTGAACCTATTTCTGTTTTGTCATACAATCTATTTTCCGTTGTCTTTTTACCATCCCACCTTCTGTTTCTAACAAGAGGGTATTATTAAGATCCATGAAGCCATTTCTGACTTACCCATTTTCTCCCCCTTGGTTCACCTTTAGGATTTTGTATTATAATTCCTAACAAAATTTTGTGTAATCTTATTTTCTATACTGAGAGTTACTTTAAATCTTTTTGAACTCCCTGGTGTTTCATCACTAATTATTCAAGTGGACTTGCATCTCACTTAAATTTTGTAAGGGTATTTTATTGTACTTGATGATGTGTGCCAATATGAGGATACTGAGGCATAGATATCCTTAAGTGACTTACCAGAATCACATAATTGGTAATTAGTTTCTTATCCATGACTTGTAACTTCAGATCTTGCATTTTTCCACCTACATTGTGAGGGAGTTTTTTTGTAGTTAACATTGACATTAACATGAAAAGAGAAGTAGAAGTTCTGGACCCAGATATATAGGGAGGACACATTAAAAAACTGTGTAATAGAATCTTTAAAATTATGTAAGTTTAATACGTGTCTCTTTAAGTATTTTTTACTTTATTTTCAGATGTGGAAATGTAAACTTTGCTAGAAGAACTAGCTGTAATAGATGTGGTCGAGGTAAGCACTTAAGGAACCTTCTGTTAAGACTGTTTATACAGACCATTTCTTTATTTCCCCAGATTCATACTGCATTTTTCTGTTTTCAGAGAAAACAACTGAGGCAAAGATGATGAAAGCAGGGGGCACTGAAATAGGAAAGACACTCGCAGAAAAGAGCCGAGGCTTATTTAGTGCTAATGACTGGCAGTGTAAAACGTATGTGTTTTAAATGATCATCCTGACTTTTTTCCCATAATAATGTATGTAGCCACCACTTGTTAATACTACCTACTCTTTGTAGTCACATTGACAAGCCACAATAGTCTTTAAATCAAAGATCTGTTGATTGTTATTCATTCTGTATCTGATATTTAAGTATAAAGAACTTATAAATTCTATTTTTAATGCTACTGTTAGTTGTTAGTAAGATGAATTATGTATACCAATAAATGTATGCTCAGGATTAGCTGACATTCAAAAAGAAGACAGGGGGTATTTAAAAGCACTAAAAACCTATTTTGTCCTATTTTGAAAAAATCTCAGAAACTTTTAGCCTATATCATTAGTGTGAAATATATCGTGAAATATATTTTGTCTGTTTGCACAGTAATTTTAGAATTATAAGTTGTATCCTATAGATAATTATTCCTAATTCTTAATATTTCTGATTTTCATGTGCTATATTGATTTTTCCAATATCCATCTTTTAAGCAGATGAGTCAAATATGCATGAAAGGACTGAACCAGAAGAGGGTCTTACACAAATTTCTGGTCTTAAAAATGTTAAATTAGTATTGAATAATTTTCCAGCAACAGATTAAGGTACTGAATTTGGGATCCAGTACATGAACTGATCTGCGGAAGAAAAAAAAAATTTTTTAACTTTATTTGCAGGGTATAACCTTACTCTTGAGGTGAATTTGGAGAATGGGAAATTAATAGAACATTTCATTTAAAGTGGTAGTGTGTGGCCCCCCCGCCACAAGACAGCAGAATCTCTATAGATATAATTTCTCATTGATTTCTCATAAAAAGAGGCACTCTTCATACTATATAGCTTTTGCTTCTCTTCTTAAGTTGTTCTAACCATACTCTCTCCTCAGAAAAAGTACATTGATACATTTCCTTTGTAGTATCCTTAGTAAACATTTCTTTATGGTAATGAGTTCACTCGACTTTTTATTTTAAAATTCTTAAATATTTTGAAATTTACTATTTGTCTTATGTTATAATCTACTAATTTGATATTTTTCGCTTTTAAAGTTGCAGTAATGTGAATTGGGCCAGAAGATCAGAGTGTAACATGTGTAATACTCCAAAGTATGCTAAACTGGAAGAAAGAACAGGTAAGAGTCAAACTCATTCCAACTAAATGATTTTAAAACACCTGAACATTGAAATTGATAATTATATCACTTCATAAGAGCACAATAAATGAGGATTGTTTATTCTGCCCTTATATTTTTTACCTTGATAAAAGTCATCTTTTGTTTGGCAATTTCACAGTTTACAAAGTGCAGCATGAGGAAACTCTATCCTAACAAATAGTCAACATTAGGGTAGTTTTAGAAATCTTTATTCCTCGTTGTCCTTTGCTAGTCTAAACGTTTGTTATTAATAATGATAGGATAATACCATTTTTTTCATTTATTTGATTTCCTAGTATGACAAAAACAAATATGGGGCACCTTTTAAAGTATTTGTCTAAAGTTTAGGCAATAATTCTCAAACTTAGCCATGCATTAGAATCATTTGAGAAACTGAAAATCCAGATTCCTAAATAGCTGGCAAAGGTCTTTGGTGGTGGGTCCCAAAAATCTGCGGGTGTTTTAGATGGTATTTGGTCATCATTGGTCTAAATAATAACCCATCATTGACTCTATGTTGTCAGTCATTGCATTGTCAGCATTGTTATTCTCAGTCATGTCCAACTCCTTGTGACTGTAGCCGGCCAGGCTCCTCTGTCCATGGAATTCTCCAGGCAAGAATTTTGAAATTGATTGCCTTTCCTTTCTCCAGTGGGTCTTCCTCATATAGGGACTGAACCCAGGTCTCTTGCATTGAGGCAGATTCTTAACCATCTGGGCCACCAGGGAATCCTCTGTGTGTTGTCAGTAGTAGGGTGAAAATGTTTACCTGATAGAATGTAGTTTCCCATTATCATCAGCGCAACCACATTATCAGTATACTTCACATCTAGTGTTGTCATTCAACAATTTGTACAGTCAAAGGCTTCCTTCTGTTTATATGTTAGTTACCTTATTAGACCCAGACTTTATAAACAACTTCCCTGTTTCCTTTTCCGCCCTGACTTTAGACAGTTGCTCTGTCTTAGAGATTAAGCCCTTTTAATAAGGCCTCTTTTTCCTTTTCTTATCTCTTTAACATTTATATCCCCCCCCTTTTTTTTGTAAAATCTTACACACACACACACAGCGCCAATACACAAATACACCCCTCTGGTTGGTTATTCTATTTCCTTTTTTATTGTGTTTTCGTGGTCACAGAATGTTGGGTTTCTTCTGGGTCCAATTCCTAAGCTCTCATTTATGCTCTGTTTTCTGGGCATTTTCTTGAAGACCTAAGTTTAAGTAAGCATTGGCACACCATGATAACCAAATTTGTCTCTCTCAGACTTCTTTGACCTGTATATTCAGCTGCCTATTCATCATCACTATGTAAATGTCAAACTCATTATATCTAAACTGAATTTGTGATTTTCCCCCAGGACCTGGCCCTCTTCTAGTGATCTCTTTCTCATGATTGGTACCACCCACCATATGCTTGTTACATAAACCAGAAACTTAGACATCCTTCTTAATAACTCCTTCATCTCTCTTGTTCCCCCAAAAGTCTTCTCCATCATTACCCTAGGCAGAGATACCACTTTATCTTGTTTCTTGGGGGAAAAAAACAGCCACCTTGTTAACAAGTTGTACTTATTTCCCTCACAGCCAGGAGTTCTTTGTTCTAAACTAAAACTCCATTTGTTTAAAACATTTTGTTTTGATTGCTTTTAGGAAAAAGTCTAGAATCTCAATAGTTATAAGAATTGTAATCTCCAGAAAGCCTTTTATTTATTCACATTCTCTTTGACCTGTTGCGATTCCTCCTTGAAAAATTTCACTAATGCAGGAGCTAAAATCTTAAACTTCAATTGAAGTTGTCGAAGTTTAATAACTTTCACTTTCTTTTACCCATTATTTTGTGTCCTGACCCTTTCCCATTTCCTTTGATATGAGTAGTTGTCTTAGCCCGTCATTGTTGCAGATGTGAACTGATAATATACTGTTACTGTCTAGTTTATCTTTATTATTTGTTCTCTTTGCTGATTAATCAAAATATGGATTCTCAGAATTTTCACAGTAGCCTCTCAGTTCTTAATCTGAAGCACATGTTACATTCATCCCCTTTTCTCTCTTCACTTCCATTGTCACAACCCTAATTCAAGCCTATTTTTAATCTGTTTGATCCTTTGCTCATCTTTGCTCAGATTTTACATTTTTGAGACAAATCGTAAGATATTTTTATTTTAACACTTGCTAAAAATCTGTAGAGGTTGCTTGTTTCATATAAACTGTATCATAAAGCCTTTTACAGAATTCAGTCTTTAAATGATGCCAGAACTATGGTGTTTTCTATACTCAAATATTGAGTATAGAACTGAGGAAATATTTATTGGCCATTGGGCACAATGCAGGGGAATACTTGGTTAAGCAAAATAGAAATGTAAAGAAAAAATTAATGAAGTCCTCAAGAGAGCAATGTTTAGGCTCAAAAGTGAGTTAGTAGCAAGTTGAGAGATCATTCCAAGCAAAAGCAAACAGCTTATATGAATCAGGCCCTGACACTTGAAAGAATTTAGCATATTGGGTGAATTCCCGGTAGCTCCAGAAAAGGCTATTACTATGATGAAAATCATAGTAAGACGTTTTATTTTATTGTAAATATAATGAGAAATAACAGTTTTTAACAAGGGGTTGACACCTCTAATTTTTAAACATTACTGGTTTATGAAAAAGAATTAGGGGGTGGGAGTGGCAAGCATGGAAGCAAGAATACCAATTTTTACAATATTCCCTGAAAGCTTCAAACCAGTAGAGTGAGGGAAACACATATAAATAAGCCAGTTATTCCTCTCTCTTGTTATTCAGTGGAGATGATGCTGAAGGCTTTCTTTTTAATGATATAGCTACTGATTTCCCACATAGACTTCATAAGGTGTATTTGTTGTATGGACTCTTACAATGTATCTTAATAATGTATTGCTAGCAGATTATTTAGGTTCTTCTATGATTGTGTGAGAGAACATGAAAATAGCTTTGTTTGCTGTCACACTTATTTTGAAGTAATTTTACTTATGCTGCTAAGTCGCTTCAGTTGTGTCCTACTCTGTGCGACCCTATAGACGGCAGCCCACCAGGCTCCGCCGTCCCTGGGATTCTTTAGGCAAGAACACTGGAGTGGGTTGCCATTTCCTTCTCCGATGTATGAAAGTGAAAAGTGAAAGGGAAGTCGCTCAGTTGTGTCCGACTCTTCGCGACCCCATGGACTACCGTCTACCAGGCTCCGTCCATGAGAGTTTCCAGGCAAGAGTACTGGAGTGGGGTGCCATTGCCTTCTCTGAATTTTACTTATACACCTATGCAAAACTATATGTTTGCTTTTTAGATCTTGGTATAATGGACTCTTTGGCTCCCCATATTTGCCTTACCATTTTTTTACCTTCAGATTACTGACTGGACAAAGAACTTTACTGAAAGCCTATTGATTTTAAATAGTAGTGCTTTAATATGTTTACATTTCCACATATAAATAGCCCAGTTTTTCAGTACTGTTGGCTTGCAGTCATCCTATTGTATAATTTTATTTTTCCTTTTTTCTTATGTGAATCATTTTGCATTAACTTTTCCCTACTTCAAAGTGTTGTGGGGTTTAAGTCTTTACTACTGCATCTCCTAGGTCTCAGGACATACTGCCATAATATTAAATATATGTCTAGAGCCAAGAAACTATATTGTTGAATTATAATTTTCTACAGTGTTTATCTCCTCAAATTAACATTGAATATGAGCCTTTTTCTTTTTTAAAGTTATTAGTCTTAGTCACAGCATGTAGGATCTTTGATCTTCATTTCAGCGTGCGGGATGTTTTTTAGCTTATAGTTGCTGGGAAGCTTTTAGTTGCAGCATGTGGGATCTAGTTCCCTGACCAGGAACTGAATCTGGGCCCCTGCTTTGGGAGCATGGAATCTTAGCCACTAGACCGCCAAGGAAATCCCTGAGGTAGTTTCCTGAAATGAGCATGTACCTAGTTGTACTTATTTTTTGTTTTAATATTTGATGCTCTGAAAAACTAGAGCCAGGATTTTACTAAGGAAAAGTTGTTATTGATATTTAAAACACTTCACTTTTGTGTCATATGCATAGAAATGAGAAAATTCTTATATATTACAGTTGGAGTCTGTTTTGTCTCTGGAACAAGATAGTAAGAGATAAAAAGGGATGATATCAAGTATTCTGAGGACAGACACTGATATATTGTGGTTTTCAATGGTACAGAGTATAGTGAGGAAAAGAAAGGACACTGCATTAATGTGAGATTTTTTTAAGTGAGTTAATTTTATTGCATTATTTTACTGTGACACTTAAGTCCTCTCTACTATTAGTTTGTGGCTCTTATGAAATGATGAGAGGGTAAGTGATGAGTTTTTTAATGCCTGTGATAGATTTAAAGTCACAAATCTCAAATTTTTTAAAAATGCTTTTTTTGTCTATAAATTTAACATTTTGCTCATTAAATCCTTAAATCTGGGAATCACTTTTTGTGTGCCAGTACTGTTCTGAAATATGTGAGGTAGTTAGGTTATGTTACTCTTAACCACCTCTTTATTTTTTTCAGTGGGAAATATTTTTCAGAATTTGTCATCTCATTTTCTCTAAAACTAACTCACTTTCTTCCAATCTTTGTTAAGCCTATGTCAGAGATCTGTCAGTCTAAATTGTAGATAGTAGCTGTGGCAGTAAATAATAATGGTTTGTTGATCTTGATTGGTCTTTATTTAGAATATTTTCTGTTGAAAAGTTTACTGGCTTCAGAAAAGCTGAGTGACTTTTAACTGTGTTTAAAACCAATTTTTATTTTCTTTGTTGTGTCATTATATTTGCCTATATAATTATTTTCTAAGCTCTAACTGTATTTTAGCCCAGCAAAATTTCAGTGTATCAAAAGATTTCAAGATATTTTTAACTAGCAAACAATGGAATTTGATATTTAGTTCTTACTGAGCCCACTTCCCCCAAAAGAATTATGATCAAAACCACAGAGGAAAGTCATTTTAAAACTTGGTTATAGCATATGTTTAAGGAGATGTTTTCCATCCATAAATTCCATGTATTACTGAAATCATACAGGCAGGACATTTTGAAATCGAAAAGAGCTAAAATTGTAGCCATGGGACTTTTCCAGCTATATTCAACTTCAAGGCTGTTCTCTGTAGTGATACTTTTTCTTTCTTTTTTTTTTTTTTTTTGAGACCAGTAATTTATTAAAGGGATAAAGAGATGTCTTTGATAAGACTTTATTTTTTTTTCCTATTACTTGTAGGTGATTTTGGTGAATTATCATAGCAATTTCTGCTTCTCCCTCCTTAGGATATGGTGGTGGTTTTAATGAAAGAGAAAATGTTGAATACATAGAAAGAGAAGAATCTGATGGTGAATACGATGAGGTAAGCTATACATTAGTTTGTAAGTTGAATGCAACTTAGGGAAACATGTTAGAAAATATCTTAAATGAAAAAAGAAAATACTAAATTTATCTCATTTTTGTAACTACACGTTAAGTCTTTTACAGCAGCTTATCATTTTGTTGGAAATCATAATTGACTTAAAAATACATGTTGACACCTAAATATGTAAAACTAATTTCTTAAGAAAAAGTATTTTAATACTTTTAGCTAACAGAAATGTCATGAAACCTTTTTCTCTAGTTTGGACGGAAGAAGAAAAAATACAGAGGGAAGGCAGTTGGTCCTGCATCTATTTTAAAGGAAGTTGAAGATAAAGAGTCTGAGGGAGAAGAAGAGGATGAGGATGAAGATCTTTCTAAATATAAATTAGATGAGGTAACTTATTTCCTTATATTTCCCCTTTGTCTTGTTCAAGCTATGGCATATAAATGTCTTTGATAACCTTTGCCTTATGGTGAAGATGTGTTCTACAGTGTCATCATTTGTTTCCACAAAAATTTTGATCTGTTTCGCCAAGTGTTATTCTGACTTGAGATACACAATAGTGACTGAGACAGAACCATGCTTCTCTTAACTTAAATTGCAGAGAGGAAGAGACATAAACAATATAATTTAAATAGCAATAATATTATGAAGATGAATGATGGGATAGCAGATCATTAGAAGAGCTACTTTGGTTTCAGTGAATGGGGGATTTCTGAGACAGTGAAATTTGTGTTGCGACTTAAGTGATAGAGAGATATGAAGGAGCCTGCTGTAAGGGTTGGGGTCAGAGCATTTTTAGGGCAGTGAGAACAGCAAATAAAGTTTCCCATAGTAGGAAACAAGCCAGCAACATCCAAGAAAATCATACACAGGCTAGTGTGGTTAGAACAGAGGGGAGAAGGTAATAATGGGGTCAGCAAAGTGATGTTTATTCTATGGGGCCTGAGTGTAAAATTTGATGCATGCATAGATCCAGATTAAGGGTACTTGAGATCTGAGCATAGGAGGCCCTTGAATGCACATAAAACAGTACGGAACAAGTTTGAAAAAGGAACAAATGAGATAAAACAATATGGAATAAGTTTGAAAAATAATCAAATGAGGTATATTTATCTGATCTGTGTTTTAGAGATGACTGTCAACATACTGAGATATCGGGGAGGCAGAATGAATTCCCACAGTTACTTCCTAAAGGGTATACTAGAGAAAGGAATGAAGTTCTGAACTAAGTCTTAAAGGAGATGCATTAAGAACTTTTAAGGGAATAAAACTGAAAATTCTTGACAGTTTATATGGTAATACATTGTGTGAAAAAGAAAATGAGTATGATTTCTACATTTACATCTTTGAAATGTTTGAGACAGTCTTCCAGTCTCTTTAGCTGAGATCAGGAATGTACTAATCAGATTTCAGGATTGAGAGGGAATTTGTTGAGATGTTAGTGATAAAATATGTTCATATAAAGATGTCCATTACATAGAACTATTCATCATTGCTAGTAAATAGCATTGGTATCTCAAGGTCTAAATATAATTGATTTTGGATTTTTGTTAGGATGAGGATGAAGATGATGCTGATCTCTCAAAATATAATCTCGATGCCAGTGAAGAAGAAGATAGTAATAAAAAGAAATCTAACAGACGAAGTCGCTCAAAGTCTCGGTCTTCACATTCACGATCTTCATCACGCTCATCCTCCCCCTCCAGTTCAAGGTCTAGGTCCAGGTAAACGGGTACAGGTCAAGGGTAACACCAGTCAAAATGTCAGTATCTAACTTCTTTACTTATAAATTTTGTTTTTCTTAACTTTCCTTTTATTTTAGAGTTTTCATTCAAGTCATCATTTAAAAGATTATCTTTTCTATCTTAGTTCCATGAAGTTATTGTTGAGTATTTCAGAAGTACAAAATTTTAGTGTGAAACTTCCTTAGTCCAGTTTAGCACCGTGCCTTTTATTAAAATAGACTCTAAAAATTCAGTTGAATCATTATTTATAGATACTTAGTTAGCTAAAGAGATAATTTTACATTCAGAAAACTCAAAGTAAATAAAGTGAAGATTTAGATTTCCACTGATAATTTTAAACACTAGTACAGAAACTTTCTAGGCATTAATTGAACTGCTTATTACACAGTGTTTTATTTGGCATAGGTATTCTGAATATAGGAGAAATTTGGCTGTATTCTATTATCCTAATGCTCATACTTTAGAGCTGTCCAGGAATAGAGATTTAATTTGTGTTATACTTGCATATTATTTTGTTAGTAATGTAAAGTTTTAATAAAAAGTCACTGATTGTGTAGTCAATGATAAAAATGAAGTTTTGGTTGAGAAAAAGCAACACTTCATGTAAGCAAAATTCCCTTGAAGAATGCCTATTTAGTTAAGTGAAACTGTGTGCAATGAATTTCAACTGCATTTAGGAATAAAATATTAGCTAAGTGCTTAGGTGGTTTTTGAGTATTGTGAAGCCTGAAAACTTAAAACAGTGATTATTAATGTTTTTCTTCATATTGTTATTTTCAGGAACAAATTAAGTATAAATTAAATTCTAAATGAAATTTATTTGTTGACTTTTTAAATGCAAGTGGACTGTAGTTCCTGTCATTCTTCAATAATTTCCTAAAACGGTGACAGGATTGTCAGTGTAGTTTCCCTTTAATTCTCAAATCTTTGAGTAGACAGAAAACATACAGGTTAAAAACATACTCATGTCAGTATTGAAGCTTTGTGCAAGCTAATGACAAAGAAAACAGAAAGATTTCAAGTTAAATATAAACTGCCATATTCCTGAATGTGTCAGTCCCTCCCAGGTTACTTTTAAGTATTTGTGAACATAAAGTATTCAGTATTAATAAAGTGATAATATACAGAGAATTTTATCTTTACAATTTTAAAAGTGTTTAAAGAAATCTTGTCAAACTTGGAAAGTTATTCAGTCTCTCTAAGTCATGTCCAACTCTTTGCAACCCCATGAACTTGGAAAGTAGTTGATTATTTTCAAAAATTACTAATTTAAGTTTTGGCATAATTGTTAATACAGAATAAAAGTTTAAATGAACCTTAAAATACTGTGTTTTGAAAATATATATCCTAATTATTATATGAAAATGAATCTTAATGCATATTTTTCTTTCCGTGTTCATATCACAAAGCTTAATTAAATGGTCCTGGAAAAAAATATCCTTCCATGTTGTTCCAGGTCGCGTTCAAGAAGTTCTTCCAGTTCGCAGTCAAGATCTCGTTCCAGTTCCAGAGAACGTTCGAGATCTCGTGGGTCGAAATCAAGGTGAATGAGGTAGCATCTCTCTGTAAAGCAGAGAGAGAAAATATTTAAAGGCTGCAGAAGGCGTTGCTTTTTTTCCTCTTGTTTTGCTTCTATTTGTCAATTTTATTTTAGCATTAGAAAACTAATGCACTTGCCTCAGCTTAATTTTCTCACCATGAGATGTCTCCATTGCCAGCAGTGTGCCAAGACATTCCCATGATTGAATTAAGGTGGTTATTTTGCATTGTGCAAGGTCTGCTATTTTTGTGCTAAAATGTGATGAAATGGGAAGATGCAGCCAAGCTTTATCACCAAATGCCTACTCATTAAAGTTATTTTGCAGTAGTAGTACAATAATTATGCAGATAAAAAGGAAAAACTTACTTCGTGTTTAAAAGGAAGAAAAATAACTGCCTCAGCACAGTTTTGCAAGGCAGTTATTTCAGTATTTACAAAAATAATTCTGTAATTTATATCAGATAAAGTGGATTTTTTTTCAATCTCTGTAATATAACACGGCATATTATACACAGTGTGTGTAGTATGTAAGAAGTATAGACACTTCTTAAATTATACAAATTAAGAAGTTGGTTGGTGGTTTAGGTAGGATGTGATCTTGAAGCATTCTTGTTAACTTCAGGTTGCATTTAGTTAGCACTGCAGAGGGAAAAATAATTGTAAAGAAGCAAGTAAGAAACTAGCTTTTAGTCTCTTGAAGTTTTTTTTAGACTTGGTCAAAATACGCTGCCATTCTTTTAATTTAATTTGTTTGTTATCTATTAAAGACATCTAACACGAATAAGAAAACAACTAAAATTCCAATGAAGTGGAATTACATTGAAGTGTAGTGGTAGTGTTAGCTAGTTGGTAAAAATAATTGCTTAATAGCTTGTTTTAGAGCCAAATCTGTAGCATTAGAGAGCAACTACAATTTGATAACATTGAGAAAAGAATGATATACACACTTGTATTAAGTTAGTATGATAGAGAGCAATTTAGATTATTGTTACGTATTATCAATGTTTCAGTTTTTTTTATTTGAGTGCTTCTTAGGTGAAGATCCTTAAGTCCTAGTTCCTTTGGGAAGCACTTTAACGTTTACAGTAAAGCCTTCATATTCTTTTCAAACATTTTTTTCATTGCTTATAACTTTCCAAAGAATTCTCCTTTTGGGCTTTCTGATTTTATTTTAAGCCCAAAGGTGAATTTTTTGGGAAGTTTGAGCTAAATTACTTCAACCAAAATATGTAAATGAAGAAATACTGTATTTAAACATTTGCACATTTACCTCTACCTGAAACATGTGAATGTCAACACTTCATACTTCATGGATAGTAATCCTTCATAAAAATAAATATTGTTAAATCAAGTTTTAAAGTTACTTTATTTTTATTTGAATATTTAAAGAGTTAATAGCTACTGTTTTATGTCATTTTGTCCCTGTATTCCTGCTTTTACTAAAGCAACTTAACAAGTTGCTTAATTCCACAACAAACTATTATTTTCCTCAGGAAGTTGTATGATACATATTTTTTCCTAGACATTAAGTTATACAGATGCTTACCTGTTAGTTTTGCTACTTATACTTTAAAATGAAAGCCTTTAAATTTTAGAAAACAAATTTAAGATTCTACTTTAATACATTAAACTAGTTTTTAATTAAAGTAGTGAGCACTTATCTAGTGATGAAGTTAACTTAATTAGAATTGATTTCATGGTTGAACCAGAAGTCTTCTGTTGAGTAAGCAGTAAGTATTCTTTCTTATAAAATTTTTATAGCTATAAATTGTTTCTTTATTTTTGGAGGTAGAAACTAAACCATCTGCCTCATTTCTTCTTTTAATGAAATGTTTGATTTGTTTCTCAATCAATGAAGATCCAGCTCCAGGTCCCACAGGGGTTCTTCTTCCCCACGAAAAAGATCTTACTCAAGTTCATCATCATCTCCTGAGAGGAACAGAAAGAGAAGTCGTTCTAGATCTTCTTCATCTGGTGATCGCAAAAAAAGACGAACAAGATCACGGTCACCTGAAAGGTTTGGGTTTCTGTAGAAATAAGAATGGGTCTTAAGTGTGTTTAATAGATTAACTGAACTTCTTAGTCAAGGATTAGATTTTCATTATCTCCTTTGTTACCCACTTTAAACTTTTCAACTTTGAACTTCAAAAAACAGATTAATTACTTTGTTTACTCTATGTGTTTTAATCAGGTTGTTTAGAAAAGTAGATCAAACTACTCTCTTCCTCTCTGATTATTTTTATTGTTTAAATTTTTTATTTTCATTTATAATTATTATAGCCAACTCTCGGTTATTTCTGTCTCTTAAGACTAATTCAGAAGGTGTGTGTTGATGTAATTTAGAGGTTGATTTTTATAAATACTAATTTATGCTATCGATTTTACATTAAATATTAGAAATATTAAATATTAGGATTCTAGGGCGTCTAATAAGAAAATGAACTATTACAGATGATTGGAAGTCTGTCCTTATTTAAATATGTATAAATACATTTCCACAACAAATTGTTTTTGTTCCCTTTATAAAGAAATTGTTCTTATAGCTAATGTATTTTTATCTTTCAGTCCTAATTCCTTTTTTGTAGAAAAAGATCTTTACTAGATTACTTTACCTGTGTTGATATTTTTAAAATTTGGAGAGTGTGTCATCTGTCAGCCTTTTCTGCAGCAGACTAATTAATTATTCAGTTTCATTATTTTTCTCTTTTTTTCCTCAATGTCTAATTATATAGTCATCTTAATGGCTTCCTTAATAATCTTTGCAAATTTTTATATCCCTTCAGCTTGTGAAAAGTAAGGATTAGATAAAATCTGATTTTTGCTATGTTCATTGCTAGGATTACCTCTTCTTGTACATAATGATTGGTTTTGGGTCTTCCCATTTTGAAGTATAGATACTAAGGTTACACACAGCTAGTTTCATTTCTGCGCATTTATTCCTTTGTTAAAAAAAAAATTTACTCCATACTTTATGAAATTCATTCTGTTGCTTTTTTACCACTTCTGCAAATTTTTATCTTAGCCACATATAATCCCCCTAGTTTGTTGTCATCTAAACTTAATGAACATGTTCTCTATTCCATAAGCCAGGTGATTGGTGAAAACACTAAACAACCCTGAGCCCAGGGCCAACCCCTCGGAACACCACTACTTTACCCAGGTTGATATATTGACTTATTCATACTAGCTGCATGAATATAATCCTGTAACTTAATTGTACAGTCATCTTGTGCGACCTAGATTTCCAAAACATAATTATTTATGGATATATATTTGCATACACAGTCAGAAGCCTTGCTATATCTATTTTACTTACAGCCTTACCACACTATGTACAGTATATCAGAGAGAACGATTTAGTCACACTGCCATTACCCAGATGATATGCCTTTGTTGTATTAATCTGTAGTTATATACAGTTCTGCAAGGCTTTCCTTCATTGCCTTAAATAATTGAGAGGTGGCTATATGTTAAGAAATTTTTAAATGGTGGTTGCACTGCTACTGGGCTCATATCCAAAGTTAAATCCAACTTAACTTTATGTGTGTAAGTTTATATTTTAATTATTCCTTTTACCAATTTAATGAGGTTTAATTTTTCATATTCTCAAAGTCATATAAATGAAGTTGATATTCAGTTCCAGCTTACCAGATTACCTGTTTTCTCCATTATATCTTACAGGCACCACAGGTCACCTTCTGGATCATCCCATTCTGGTTCCCGTTCAAGTTCAAAAAAGAAATAATGTATTAAAATTTACATCTTAAAAAAAAAGTCCAGTATAATGCATGAAGCATATTTTTTAAGAAGTTGGTGTCTTACTTGGTCAGAAGTGCTAAATCTGCTAGTAGAGGTGCATGCCTTTCATTGCTTTTCAGAACAATACAGCTGTGTTTATTTGTGAAATTAAAAGTAAATAGTATTTTAAGCCATGATGTCCCAAAATAGATGCTTTGTTTGTCATTCGTTATTTACAACCATTTACTTTTTTAAGCTATAACATCTCAGCTATAACAAAGTACTTTGTTTTCTAATTTAAACTCTTGTTTTTCTCATCTCCAAATACGAGCATTATCTAGGCTTGTCTGGACTTTGGGCATGGAGGCAAGACTGTGGTAAAGTAGTTGGAAACTATCTGTTTATCTTAATATGGGGAAAGGACTCAGCCTGTTTGTTAACCTGTGACAAAGTGATTCTTATTAGAAAAAGTTTAACAGATTGTTAAACAGTTAACTAGAAACTTCTTTATTTTGAAATTCCCTATGTTAAGGGTGCCTTAGAATCATTGTCTCTATCCAGTTTTACTTTTTGCACCACCAAGTTTAATACAGAAAAGTTTTGTGAATTTCAGAGGAGAAAGGTGTTAGTTTCTGCCTTTCTGACACAGTGATTTTGAACAAGAATGCCTAGCAGTTCATCTCTACTAATGTGGTTGATGAGAAAAACATATGGAAATATTAATGTTTTTAGAAGCTTTGTGTGATACCTTTTAAAAATTCAGTTATCACACAATAGAGGAGACAAAATTAAATCCTAGTTAAAGAATAAATTGAAGAAAGCTTTTGAAATATAATTTTCTTTGGGTATAAGACCAACAGAGACAAGACATTGTGAATTTAAATGAACATTTGCCTTGAGGTGTTTAAACACTGCATAAAATTTTTTTCTGAGTAACAGATGCTTATTTCCTCATGACATAAGCAGAAATAATTGCTCCTATTCACTTGAAATTACTTATGGCTTAAAATACTTTCAAGACTTGCTTTATTTATCAAAACCTGGTCATTTGAGCTCTATTTTGTCTTCTGGTTTTAAAAAAAGGTTTCTCTTAACAGTATCTTCAGTGACAATGCAAGGTAAGTATATTAAGGGAAATTGACAGATGTGCTTGGGAACTTTTTGTGCATGGGAATCAATACCCACATTTTTTATTTTTGTTTTTTGTTTGTTCTTCCTTAACATTAATGTCTACTGTAACTGAAAATTAAAATGTTTTAAGGTACTTAGTAGACAGATCAAAATTACATTTGTTCTTTATTTTAAAATGAGTGATTTTTCTCTTCAGTTTATCTAAAGATGAAAGCAAAATAGCTTATGTAGAAATATTTTGATAATATTTTTACAATGAACTTCCCCTGCTTTTTTTATGTCTTAAATTTTTTTTTGCTACATTTACTGTAGGGTTGCACAAGAACTTTTACTCTCTTGTAATTGTGCCTCAGACTTCTTGAAAGTCCACCTTCTAAATTGCCCAGATGATCTTCTAGATTCTACATGTTATTGTTGGTTTATTCTTGTGCTTTCTGTATTTAAAACTTTGACTGTACTAATAAGCAAATGCAAGGTTATAAATTTAGCTAATAGTAGTTTACAGACAATTCAAATGATTATGATTTTATTTGGCTTAAGCTGTACTAGTATATTTCGTAAGGAAATGATGCTGTAGACAAATGTAAATAAAGCTTGTGAGCCAAGCATCAAGTGGTGTTTGTTAGAAATAAATTAGAATTTTTAAGCTCTGATTTAATGTTCATTTTTAAACTATTTGCAGTCTGGTTTATTACTTTTGATTGTGCATTTAGACTCCCTGTGTTCACTTACCTTTTATGTAAGGTCACCTTATTTTTATATATGAATGTTTGGTTTAAAACATACCAAAGCCATGATCACTATAACCTTTGTCAGTCAGCAGTTTTTGACTTTTTTTAAACAGAGTACCCAAACTAGTTGAACACTGTACCAGAACATACCTTATTCCATGTGGCAAATAACATGTCATAGTGTGCTTCTTAGCACTTAACAAGAGTCTTTTTTAACTGCTAAGTGTTCTTAAATTCCTATTTAGAATCCTTTTATCTAAACAATATTGAATAGTTGCTATTGGCAACAGATTCCAAGTTCAGAGCAAGCTGTAAGCATAAGACTCTCTAGGCACATGTACCAATGTAAAACTGATTTTTTTTTTTCTCGTATCTTTTTGATATTTGGCTTCCACAGCCAGTACTGTTTTAATATATACTGGTAAGAAAGTATGAAATTTCTCTCTTCTGCCATAACAATTTTGACATAATTGTTAGCTGTTTTGTTTTTTAATAGAAATAACTTGATAGCTTTCCTAAGCTGGAAATAGTTCTATTTCTGGAAAACAATGGAGTTTTATTTAAAGACAGTTGAAGATACATAATACTGATTTCCTGGCTAAGTCTTCCTGTCATCTTTATATCATTCCATGTTTTACAGTTAGAAAGATTACAGTTTAAGGAAATTAAAACTTTGCCCAAGGGAACCACAGGAGTGGCTTAATGGGCATTCAACCCCAAGTCTCATGGCAGATATCAGTATTACCTCTAGTAACAAAAATAACCTGTTTGAGGAGATAAATGTTAAGTCAAAATAGATTTGTTTCTAATCTGATTTAATCTCAGTCTTTTATAAGTAAGTGGATAAGTAGACATACTATTTTGAAATAACTTAAAATTTACAGGAAAGCTGCAAAGGTTGCACCGTGTTCCCACATACTCCCACCCAGTTTCCACCATCATTCCACCCACCTAGTCTCCACCATCATTAGCATATTACCCTGTGATTTTGTCAAAAAGAAACCAACATTGATATGTTACTATTACTTACAGTCCAGGTTTTATTTGAATTTCAGCAGTTTTCCATTACTCTAATCTACTTCCACTTGTTTCTCATATTTCTCCCGTCTCTTCTGGTCTAACAGGTTGTCATTCTTTCCTTGCTTTTGATGACTTAAGAAGGGTACTGGCTGTATCCTTAGAAGGTCCCTCATTCTGAGTTTGTCTGGTTTTTCTTGTGATTAGACTGAGTTTGTGAGTTTCAGAGCGGATACCACAGAAGAAAAGTGCCCTTCTCACGGAAGTTGCCTGAAATCACCATTGTAGTTCTGTTTTTTTCCCCTAAATCTGCTCCATTCTTTGTCAGCAAGTCACTAAGTGTAGCTCACCTTCAGAGTTGGGATGGGGAGAATTAAATTCCGCCCCCCTGTGGGAAAAGGCTGTCTACGCATATTTGAATTCACTTTTAGATTTGTCTCCTATTTATTTACACTTGTATGGACTTCTGCATATTTATTCTTTAAGTCATGGTTCAATGCTGTGTTATTTTCTGCTCAAACAGTTTCAACTTTGGCCATTGAGCATCCTTTTCAGATTGAGTCTTAACCTTTGACTTGCCTCCGTTCTCTGGTAGATGATGGAGAAAGGGAAGGAAGGAAGAATTGTTGGAGAGGGAGGTTTATCATCAAGCAGGTGAGGGAATAAAATCTAGACCTTGGTCATGGTGATAGCTTTGGTCTTAAGTAGGAGCCTTGACAGTTAAATATAATATCAGTAGGGTTGAATTCAGGTGGCATTAGAGCCAAGTGTACAGGCACTCAGAGACCAGTCAACACAGTTTTGTTTTTTTCCCAGCCACATTGAACCACCCGGATGCTTACAAGAGGCTGTTGTAGCATTGCACATGGTTAAAAGATGAACATGTGATAACTAATTTGCAAATGCATATATTTAGCAAAGTAAACAGACTAACATAAGAAAATAATAAGAACTGGTAACTTATACAAATGAATAATTAAAATATACATGAGAAGAATGCTATATACATTATTCAACTGAATAAGACCTGGGTTTGAAGCCAAAATAATGTAGGACAGCTCCTTTCACATAATCTCAATCTAGCAGGGAAATGGTCTTACTTATAGAAGCAATAAAGTCTTTGCTAAAGTGGGAAGAAAATCAGTCTTCTCTGAATGAAGAGACAAACTCTAAGGAATTGACTTGAGCAGTCTTGAAGCACAGGTATACTGATGAATAAGGTGAGCTAATTTGTGAAGCCTTAAGAGTTGGTTGTGTTTTAGAAGATCCAAAATAATGTGGTGATTTAAAACCTTAGAAAAAGAAGGAACCAAGTAATAATGCTGTCAGAAATAAACTGTACCACATTGAATAGTGCCTGAAAACAGTGATAATTAAAGACCATAATTGGGCACACACAACAAAGTTTTGTACCTACCCCCAAACTGAAACATCTGTGACCTGTTCTCAGTGTCATTATGCAGAGACGGAGTACCTCTGGCCTGAATGTGATATGAAGTGAATGGGTATGATCCCAGTGGTGGATTTGGCAATGATACTTCATTTCTATCTGTACTTTTCCCCTGGGGTCAGAGAGCCAGATTGAATTTTTACTTCATGGAACGTATATGACATTGGACATGTTTATGACTAGCGTATGAGTATACAGCAAATAACTGAATATTACTCCCTACTCGTAGCCTCAGATATTTTGTATGTTAATACTCAAGTATTCCTACTCACCCCTTTCTACAGCACCAGATCTGTTAAACTGCCTACTGTGTGTCTTTTTAAATGTTAGTTTCAACATATCTAATTTCTACCCAAGTAATCTGTCCATCAAAACTAGTATATTTCATATTGATAAGCAACATTAACAGTAACTTAGGGTGATTTCTCTTTTGCCTTCCCACCTCAAATAAATCTGACTTAACCTTGAATCAATGGTTCTTAACCCTCAGACCCACAATGCTCTACTACTGCTACCAGTGTTTTGGTTTATGGGCTATGATACTAAAGTTGGCTCTTAATGGTTATTGGGCCTCCAGGCTGGTAGGTGGCATATGCAGACGATAAAGAATCTGCCTGCAATGCAGGAGGCCTGCATTCAATCCCTGGGTCAGGAAGATCGTCTGGAGAACAGAATGGAAACCCACTCCAGTGTTTTTGCCTGGAGAATCCCATGGACAGGGGAACCTAGCAGGCTACAGTCCTTGGGGTCGCAAAGAGTTGGACAAAACTGAGCGACTAACAGTCACTACCCCTCTGACATATAGTAGAAGTCTTCCACAGTATTTGCTAAATGATATTTAACCAAATAGTTATCCTTTCATTACTCTGAGAGGTTTTAAGCTGTTTATGTTCATGTAATTTCCTTGTTTAAAAATTTTCCTATGGTTTTCAGGACTAAGCTAAAATCCTTTGTGACCACCACACCTTCCATTCCCGCTGCGAGTTCTAGCAACCTTGGGCACAAAGCCTATATAGCTGTCCCCATTAGCCATGCTGGCTACTTGTGATAAATTTCCATCTGTGTGCAAATTTCCTATGCCCTGTACACACCTCATTACCATCCCTTTTTACTTGATCTTCATGACTCAATTCAAAACACTCAGATGCTCTCCCTGATTCCTGAGTTTCCATAGTTGGGGTGAATTTCCTGAAAGTCTTTTACCCAGTATTTCTAGCTCTTTAAGCATCCTATAGCTAGCACCCAGTGTTTGACAAGAGAATAAATATAAATATCTCATGTTTCTTAAGGGGTTTAGTCAGTTTTTTCCTCCAATACTAATAAATGCTTATTCTTTACTGGAAAACATTTGGTTGCAGGAGTTTTCTTTGTGAAGTTATGATAGCCAGTTACCAAACTGGACTCTCTTTCTTTTTTTTTTTTTTTTCTGTTTCATAGTTCCATTCCATCACAAGCTAGTAAGGTTTGCATTTACTCATCCAGCTATGCTTCAGTGTTGTATAGAATCTGTAGAAATTGCATGTAAACACTGTTTATTGCCCTTGATGTATGCCAACTTAAAAGTGTTACTCAGTCGCCTCCAACTCTTTGTGACCCCATGGATTGTAGCCTGCCAGGTTCCTTTGTGAAATTCTCCAGGCAAGGATACTGGAGTGGGTTGCCATTTCCTTCTCCAGAGGAACTTCCCAACCCAGGGTTTGAACCCAGGTCTCCTGCATTACAGGCAGATTCTTTACCATCTGAGCCAGCAGGGAAGCCCGGCAAAACACCAACTTAGGTTTATTGTAAACAGCTAAGAGAAGATTTCCATGGGGTTGCAAAGAATCGGACACAGCTGAGCTACTGAACTGAACTGAAGAGAAGATTGGAAACCAAGCCTCACTGGTATATGTTTTGAAATCTGTTTAGTTTCTTATATTCCCAAGGACAGAAGCACAGAATTCTGAAAGTAAGAGAATTTTAGTAAGCTATTGGTTTATTCCTAACATGTCTCTGCAAAAATACCAACCTAAGCAAGTTTGCTTATGAATTGGTAAATTGAATTCCTTTAGAATGTATAACTCTTGGAACTAAGTACATTGGAGTGTGTCATTCGCAAAGTAAGCAATGAATTTAAAAATTAGCCTTTGTGTTCTTGTGTAGGAGCAGATAATAGAGGTCAAAATGATTTCGTGTTTATTAAAACACTGTCATACATTTACTTAAATTTTTAGAACAGTAAGCATAGACTAGTTACAACCATATTTAATAAATAGGTTTTAAGGCCCTAAAAGCTTTTTTAATAGAAAATAGCATAAAATATTATCAATTGATAACTTCACCAGTGAAGTTCATTTTATTGGCAAAGATGATTTGGACATTTATGATGAGAAATGTATTTAGGACTTATTTGCTCTTTAGTGAACTAAAAACCTGAAAATAAAACATGGAAGTGATGTGGTTGACAAATCTGACAAATTAGTAAATACGTTAATCCTCTTAATGACATTACCTCTAATCAAATCTGAAAATGTTGCCTTTTCAGTGCTTAAATACTTCACATCAGAATTCTGAGCAGAAAAGATAAGTCATCTTACTGTAATTTGGATTATGTGCCTATTAGAGCTTAAGAATTTTAATGTGATACTAGTGACCTTGATCAGAGAAAGTTAAATATTTGCACCTTTGTAAATGGTGTGGTTGGAATATATCATACTGTTCTTAATGCATTAGAAGCACCGAAAAGGAAAGGTCACAAAGTGTTCTTGTTAATTCTCTACCAGAAATGAAGACCATGTAAGTACTTCTCAGGCTGCATAACCCAGTGCTGTGGCACCTGCATTACTACAACCTTGAAATAGAAAAAATGCCAAGAGGATATTGGGACATTTCACTTGTAATATTTTCCCCAAATTACAGAAATGAATCTAAAATAATTGATGTAAAATCCTTGAATTTAAATGCTTCTCACAAAGCTTTCCATATCAAGGTCTAAGCATAGACATGGAAATTTAAGCAGATCTATTCATAATCAAGTTGTTGAAAGCCTGTGATAAAGATGAAAAGCAGCCAGAGAAAAAGTCGTTTATATAGAAACGGTAAGGATGACAGCCAGTAATGTTGGAGCAGTGAAAAGCAGAAGATCATGCAATAGCTTTAAAGATATTTTTTTAAAAATGGCCTACTATTCTATATATACCCATTCAAATGTATAAACTTTTTAACTTCTCCAAAACTGAATCTCTAATACAAAAAATTAGATTTTTTGGCAAAAGAAAATTGGTATCAGATGAAAATTGGATCTACACAGTAATAGCACAGAAAGTGTTATGTGTCTAAAAACAGGTTTGTTTTTTAAGTCACTAAAATAATTGTTTAAAGCAAATAGACTGAGACTTCGGTGGAAGTAAACAGTAGAAGTTGCTCAGGTCAAAAGGGAGAAAATGGAAGTGAGCTGTTTGTAGAGTTATAATCAAAGTTGCACATATCTTGAAGGTACTTTGATAAGTATGCTATAAAAACAACCACTAAACATAATCAGGAGTTACACATAATACAAAGGGGGGGGGAATAGAATCAAATAATGCAAAAGGAGGCAGAAAAAAAAACGTAATGGAAAATAAATAGGTGGTAGGTTTAAGTCGAACCACTAAACACTCCCCATAATAAAAAAGATTGTCACAATAAATAAATGGAGCAAGACCTATAAATCTACTGTGAACATAACGATACAAATAGGTTAGAAGTGAAAGGGTGGAAATACTGTAGTTGTAGTAAAAACTGAGGAAAGATTAAAGAATCATATAAGTCAAAAGCATAATCATAAGTGTTTATGTGTGTAATAGTCAAAAACATGAAGCAAAACTTGATAGAAACGTATGGCAAAAATGGGGAGATGAGTCAGCTTGACCTAATTGACACAGAACACACTACCTAGCAACAAACATGCTTTTCAAGTACACGGGAAGTTTTAAGTATGTGTGCTCTATTTGATTCCATGTACATGAAGCTCAGTTCAGTTCTGTCAGTCATGTCCGATTCCTTGCGACCCCATGGACTGCAGCATTCCAGGCTTTCCTGTCTATCACCAACTCCCTGAGCTTCCTCAGACTCCTCCATCAAGTCCGTGGTACCATTCAACCATCTCATCTTCTGTCATCCCCTTCTGCTTTCAGTCTTGCCCAGCATCAGGGTCTTTTCCCAAAAAGTTATTTGCATCAGGTGGCCAAAGTATTGGAGTTTCAGCTTCTGAATCAGTCTTTCCAATGAATATTCAGGATGACTGATTTCCCTTAGGATTTACTGGTTTGATCTTGCAGTCCAAGGGACTTGCATAAGTCTTCAACACCACAGTTGAAAAGCATTAGTTCCAAACTTAGCTTTCTTTATAGTCCAACTCACATCCATATACTACTGGAAAAGCCATATCTTTGACTGTCAGGCCTTTATTGGCAAAATAATGTCTCTGCTTTTTAATATGCTGTCTAGGTTCGTCATACTTTTCTTCTAAGGAGCAAGCATCTTTTAATTTTATGGCTGTAGTCACCATTTGTAGTGATTTTGGAGCCCAAGAAAAGAAAGTCTGTCACGTTTTCATCGTTTCCCCTTCTATTTGCCATGAACTGATGGAACCAGATGCCATGATCTTAGTTTTCTGAATGTTGAGTTTTAAGCCAACTTTTTCCTTGTCCTCATTGGCTTTCATCAAGAGGCTCTTTACTCCCTCTTCGCTTTCTGCCATAAGGGTGGTGTCATCTGCATATCTGAGGTTATTGCTATGTCTCCCTACAATCTTGATTCCAGCTTATGCTTCATCTCGCCTGGCATTTCATATGATGTACTTTGCGTATAAGTTAAATAAGCAGGGTGACTATACAGCCTTGATGTACTTTTTTCCCAATTTGGAACCAGTCTGTTTTTCCATGTCCGGTTTTAACTATTGCTTCTTGACCTGCATACAGATTTCTCGGGAGGCAGGTTAGGTGGTCTGGTATTCCCATCTCAAAGAATTTTCCAGTTTGTTATGATCGACACAGTCAAAGGCTTTGGAGTAGTCAACAAAGCAGAAGTAGAATTTTTTCTGGAACTCTCTTGCTTTTTCTATGATTCAATGGATCTTGGCAATTTGTTCTCTGGTTCCTCTGCCTTTTCTAAATCCAGCTTGAACATCCAGCAGTTTTCCATTCACATACTGCTGAAGCCTAGCTTGGAGAATTTTGGGCATTATTTTGCTAGCATGTGAGATGAGTGCAATTGTGCAATAGTTTGAACATTCTTTGGCATTGCCTTTCTTTGATATTGGAATGAAAAATGACCTTTTCCAGTCCTGTGGCCACTGCTGAGTTTTCCACATTTGTTGGCATAGAGTGCAGCACTTTCATAGCATCATCTTTTAGGATTTGAAATAGCTCAACTGGAATTCCATCACCACCACTAACTGTTCGTGGTGATGCTTCCTAAGGCCCACTTGACTTCACATTCCAGGATGTCTGGCTCTAGGTAAGTGATCACACCATCGTGATTATCTGGGTCATTAAGATCTTTTTTCTATAGTTCTTATGTGTATTCTTGCCACCTCTTCTTAATATCTTCTGATTCTGTTAGATCCACACCCTTTCTGTCATCTATTGTCACCATCTTTGCATGAAATGTTCCCTTGGTATCTCTAATTTGCTTGAAAAGATCTCTAGTCTTTCCCAATCTATTGTTTTCCTCTATTTCTTTGCATTGAACACTGAGGAAGGCTTTTTTATCTCCCCTTGCTGTTTGGAACTCTGCATTCAGATAGGTATATTATCTTTCCTTTTCTCCTTTGCCTTTCCTTCTCTTCTTTTCTCAGCTATTTGTAAGGCCTCCTCACACAACTATTTTGCCTTTTTGCCTTTCTTTTTCTTGGGGATTGTTTTGATCACTGCCTCCTATACGATGTTACAATCCCCATCCATAGTTCTTCAGGCACTCTGTCTATCAGATCTAATCCCTTGAATCTATTTGTCACTTCCACTGTATAATCGTAATGGATTTGATTTAGGTTATTTAATGGTCTAGTGGTTTTCCCTACTTTCTTCAATTTAAGTCTGAATTTTGTACTAAGGAGTTTGATCTGAGCCAGTCAAAACTATTCACCTAGAGTCAAAACTGTTCACCTAGAAATATAAATAACTTAGAGGAATAAAGTAAGAAATTACAGAAAAGAATATACTTATATATATTCTTATATATATATATATATATATATATATATTGGTATATCCTATACCTGTAATATTTGGCATAATCTGTAAGAATACAGGAAACCAATATTCACATGTTACTGTTAGCTCCAGATTTCCTTTAATTTCACCAGTTTACCAGGCATTCTACAGAATACCTGACCACCAGAGTACTCTGGTATCCTGTAGAATAACCTTCATTTGGGGTTTATCTGTTACTTTCTTTTCATGATTAGACTGGGCTTATGGGTTTTGGAAATGTTACTGTAGGAGTGAAGTGCCTTCCTCATCACATATCAAGAGATATAATATCCACATGACATTACTGGAGATGTTAACCATCACTTTGTTAAGACAGAGTTTGCCAGATTTCTCCATTATAAAGGTACTACTATTTTCTTTTTTATACTATATTCTTTGGAAGCACAAGCATACCTTGGAAATACTGCTGGTTCAATTCCAGACCACCACAGTAAAGCGGGTATCACAGTAAAGTGACTCACACAAACTTACTGGCTTGCCAGTGCATATAAAAGTTATGTTTACCCTATACCAAAGTCTGTTAGTGATATTATGTCTAAAAGGACAATATATATACCTTAAGTCTAAAATACTCTTATTTTAAAAAATACTAACCATTTTCTGATAGTGCAAGATTGCCACCAATCTTCTATCTAAAAATGCAGTGTCTGAAACTCAAAGCACAATAAATGCCTGAAAGTCATGAAGTCAAGCATACCCTCAATAAGGGGGACTACGTTTCAGTTCCTGGAGAGGGAAGTATCTACATATATTAAGCAGGTTTGCCTCTTTTTTACTGATTTACTCATTTACATCAGTAGTGAACTTGTGTATATTTATATTTGGATTATATTCAGGATTACATTATATATTTTATTGGTCAGATTGTTCCAGTTTGCCACTGGGAACTGTTTTACGTTGACTCCTGTGTTTCTTTGACATATCACCATCCTTTTGTCTTTTGAGCACTCTAATTTTGGATACGACAGATGCTGTAGGCTCATATCTTCCCTGCCACAGCCATCGATCATCATTTCTCCAAAGAGCTCTGATTGTTCTTATTGGAGAATGGTATTTAGAAAGCAAGATCTAGATTCTAGGCTATATAGAAATTTAGTATATGATAAAATGGTATTTAAGAGAATTATTTAGTTAGTAGTGCTAGTTAGCCATATAATAATCCATCAGAAAAGTTAAACTTCCACCTTAACTGCTAAAAAGTAAAAATTTAAATCTATTTGATTAAACATGATTATTAAAGCAGCATTTTCCAAAATGTAGTGAGTATAGAAATTAAGGAAAAACTTTAACTTTCTTAAGCTGTAATCCTAAAAACAATAAAGGGAAACATGAACATTTTACTGGACAAATTTTCTACATATTGGTAATAAACATGACACAAAAAATTAAAAGCAAAATGATAGGGTAGGAAAAGTTAATAGACATGTGAAAATGGACTTAACTTTACTAGTTAGGGAGATCCAAACTAACAGTAAAATATTTTACACAGATTGTAATTCAAGAGTCAGCAAACAGAGCAGCAGGAACCCATGTATTGTAATGAATGTATCTTTGTATGAGCATAAAGAAAAATCTGAAGTCATACACCACAATCTGTTCATATTGGTTAGTTTGGAAGTGAAAATAGGACAGGTGTAGAAAGTATCATAACCTTTAAAAACATATGGGCTTCCCTGGTGGCCCAGTGGTAAAGAATCCACCAGTGCAGGAGACAAAGGTTCAATCCCTGATGCAGGAAGATCTCACATGCCTCGGGGTAAACAAGTCCATGCACCACACTACTGTGCCTGCGCTCTGGAGCCTGCAAGCTACAGCTACTGGGCCCATGCGCTGCAGCTACTGAAGCTCGTGCTCTAGAGCCTGAGCTCCGCAACCAGAGGAGCCACCACAGTGAGAGGCCTGCACACAGCAGCAAAGACTCAGCACAGCCAAATCAATGACTTTTTTTTTAATATAATCTACATTCTATTTTCTTAGCTTATTTTGTCACAAGAAAATTTAAAATGATAAAACCAAGACAACTAAAAACAATAGCCATAGATGAGGTAAATGATGGCAGTGACCTGAACCAAGATAGTAGCTGTGAGATGGAGACAGTGAATGTATATTTTGGAAATAGAATTAATATTACTGGATAATGGATTGGAAAAGAGAAACAATGAAAAATGAAGAGTCAAGGATGGCCATTTGATTTCTGGCTTGAGTTTGCGGATGGCAAACCAGGAGTGGGGAAGAAAATTTGAAGTTCCATTTGAACATACTGTGGTGTTACTGGTTCATCCAAGTGGGATGACAGTCAGTTGGATAAATGAGGCTAGAATTCCAGGGGAAGTATAGGCTGTGGATACAAATTGGGATGTATCAGTCCTCTCCTAAGGATTTATCATAATAAAAATAAGTCTTACAAATGTACACACCAATAAATATAAAAATGTTATTGTACAATTGCTGCTAATAACAAGAAGTTATAACCTAAACATTCAGAAAAATTATACTCCATTCAAGGAAAAAAAAAAGATTGTTCCTGGAATTTCAGAAGATTATAAAGAATTTCTATATATAATGACCAAAAGAGATAATCACATTTGTTAAATGTTCAAAAAACAAGAAAAAGCTGTAGGAGTACTTCTAGTAACAATGAGAGGGTAAAGAAATAACAAGAGTTTTTCTCCTATTTTAATTTAGAAGGCTTATAGTCTTAAGATTAAATAATTTTATTTAATGTATGATACTGATACTCTGTGTGTGGTATGAGATAAGGCTTGTGTTATTTGCATATAGGTATCTAGTTTTCCCAGCACCATTTGTGAAGACTTTACTGAATTACCTTAACACTGCTGAAAATTAACTGAATTTGCATTTATGTATGTATACATATCTTTATGCATGTATATATTTATACATGTATATATGTATTTATACATATCTTTATGCATTTATGTGTGTATACATATCTTTGTATCTATATCTCTGTATTTTTATATTTATATATCTATATAAACATATATATATATATATAACTACATATCTATATAAAGTGGGCTTCCCAGGTGGCGCTAGTGGTAAAGAATCCGCCTACCAGTGCAGGAGACAAGAGCCGAGGGTTCCATCCCTGGGTGGAGATGATTCCCTGGAAAAGGAAATAGCAACCCACTGCAGTGTTCTTGCCTAGAAAATTCCATGGGCAGAGGAGCCTGGTGAGTTATCATGGGGTTGCACAGTGTCGGACACAACTGAGCACACACACACACATTTATATGGAGTTCAGTGGAAAAACAAGCATACTATTCTATTGAACTGCACGTATATCATTATGCCAATATTACTGTCCTACAGATAACAATTATAAAGTCTGGTTAAAAGATTTAAAACCACTACTGTTTAAATTTATTGGAAAGCATTCAAAAGCACACAGAACTGGGAGAAAAAATTAATCTCAAAAGAACTGCAACTGACGGGTAAGAATTAAGACTTCTGGCCTTTTGGACTAAGGTGATACCCAATCCTCATGACTGTCTCATAGGAAAAATAGCAATAGAGAAATTGCCACCTTGTTGGCAAAAAGTACAAGAGATTGAAGTTCAAGGTTAGAAAAACCATTGCAGATTTAAGTAGGAAATTCAAACAATGAGAGCCACAGAAAGAGTGAACTGGAACCTCTGCCCAAATCTACATTTGACAGCCAAACTATATGTGAATGACAGAATCGCCCTGGGACCTAATTTTAAAAAGCAAGCTGAAGCTTCACAGGCTTGAAATACCAGGGCACAGCCCCAAACTGACAGAACAGCTAGAAATTAGAAGAGACCCCCTATAAGCAAATAAACCAGACAGAATGATCCCCATCACTGAACAACCAACAAATCATACAGGTACGTTGTTGTTCGGTTGGTAAATCATGTCTAACTCTTTGTGACTCCGTGGATTGTAGCATGCTAAGCTCCTCTGTCCTCTGCTCTCTCCCAAAGTTTGCTCAGATTCACGTCCATTGAGTCAGTGATTCCTTCTAACCATCTCGTCCTCTGCCACCCGCCTTTTTCTTTCGCCTTCAATCTTTCCCAGCATCAGGGTCTTTTCCAGTGAGTTGGCTCTTTGCATTAGATAGGATAGATCAATTCACAAGAAACCAGATTAAAGAGCAGTCATGAAGAGACAGAGATAACAGTAGCCGCCTATCAGAGGAGAGAAAATGTTAGCATTTTGAATCCAGGCACGTTAACTGCCAAAAGGACTACCTCCACCATTACCAAATCAGTAATATTCAGAAGAAAAATGAAATCCACAGTCACTACAGTATATGGACTTAAATGCCCAGTTTTCAGTTAAAAATTACTAAGCATATAAAGAAACAGGAAAGTTTGGAAAAGAGCCAGTGAATAAAAGGGACTTAGGCTATCCAGATAATTGATTTAGAAAAGAAAGCATCTTCTTTATTTTGTTGAACTACTAATACTGATAATGTTTGAGAGCCACATCTACCTTGTGTTCCTGAGATAAACCTTATTTGATCCTGAAAACTACATTTTCCACTTTTTCATCAAAACTGTACATTGTTTCCAAAATTGGGTTTCTTGATTTGCATGATAAATCATAAAAGCCACTGAGTTTAGCATTCTTTATTATTTTGGGTTAAGAAATCAAGAGTTTCCATTAAAATATAAACTCCAAAAATGTAGAAACTTTTGTTTCTCTTGTATCCTTGAAGACTGTATGGTGTCTGACATAGAGTGAGTGCTCAGTATTCATATTTACTTTTGGCTGCACCAAGCAGCATATGGGACCTTAGTTCCCCCACCAAACATTGAGCCTGCATCCCCTGCGCTGGCAGCGCAGAGCCCTTACTACTAGACCAGCAGACAAGTCCCAATATTTATTGAGTAAATGACTTGAAAACCTGCTGAAGTTAGTAGTTGGCTCTATAGAGTAGGAACTGCAGATATCTTCAGGTAATCAAGGGCTTGATTGTGTGAAACTATTAATTTTTCCAGTTCAGTCACTCAGTCGTGTCTGACTATTTGCGACCCCAGGACTGCAGCACACCAGGCTTGTCCATCACCAACTCCCAGAGCTTGCTCAAACTCAGACCCATCGAGTTGGTGGTGCCATCCAACCATCTCATCCTCTGTCGTTCCCTTCTCCTGCCTTCAATCTTTCCCAGCATCAGGGTCTTTTCCAATAAGTCAGTTCTTCACATCAGGTGGCCAAAGTATTGGAACTTCATCTTCAGCATCAGTCCTTCCAGTGACTATTCAGGACTGGTTTAATTTTTGTTAATTTATTTCTAAATTAATTTTTAATTAATTAATTTAGTTAATTTAATTTTTTAAATTTAAGATTTCCCAATAGAAGTTCAGTAGAAGTATATACAATAAATTCATCAGCACTAGCTAAGTACTGACATATGTCATGAATTTTAAGATGTAAGATGCAATAGGGGATTTAAATTTATGGACTAAACTCATTTCTAGGCATAATGTCAGTTAAAAATACATAATGGGTGAATACATGCTTTAAAATCTTTTTAAAAGTTTTTGAATATGTGGTCTTTCAGTTACCTGACTCTATAACTTTAATCCTCACTGGAATATTGGTTAAACAGACACTTGAAGAAAGACGGAATGACAACAGTTATGTATTAATGAGTTAGGCCCCTATGAAAAGTATCAGAGGTCCCTAAGCAAAACATGTATAGTTCAGAAATTATATGGCATGTTATTACCCTTTGGTCACTAGAGGGCGGTGATGTTTCAGATCAACCCAATTCAGTCTATTTCTGTTCTGACACCAAGAAGTGTGAATCGGGAGTCATTCTGTGCCAGCATTCTATAGTGACACCTCAGATCCTCCAAATTACTTGTTTTCAAGGTGAATAGCTACAAAACATACAACTTAGGATAAGATGAAGCAATCAATACACAGAAAGGAGTAAAGTGTTATACAAAAATTCTGAAATGCAGTACATTTAAGGCATTGGTGGAGGGGAGTTAAGAGAGGCTAAAATTAACTGTTTGATACTATATGCCCTTATACTTTTAACTCTTACATAGTCTAACTGGTTTATACTGCAGTGAGGGTAACAAAAGTTTCAAAGAGGCCAAATATTCATAAATAAAACAATTTTTGATGTAAGTGTAGATTGGCTTTGTTTTTGGTTTTTTGTTGTATATATCATGAAAAGGCCTTAAATTTTAAAATAAATATACAGTTACACTATAGTTTTATTGCTATAACATTAAACTTTGATATGTACTTTCAATCCAATGTTTTGGGTAAAACTTGTATCTGAGAATACCATCGAATATTATTTTACTTTTCAAATGACACATTAGAAAAACATTTTCACAAATATGAGTTTGAGACTAATTAAAACTAATAAAAGCTTGGGGGAAGATTTAAAAAATGAACCACTTCTCTATTCCTTCTTAATTGTTCTTTTTAGACACATGGCATTACAAATAAATTTCAAAAAAATTAAAGAAAAAAATAAAACGCAAAATGAAATTAGTGATGTGATTAATACATGTTGTTAAAATAGAGTTTATATTTCATTTTTGCTTTTTCTCCTTTAAAAACTATATAGCCCTATAATGATTTTTTTTTCATACTCTCATACAGAGTCAAAACAACAACATAGAAAGAATGCAAGGGAACATATTCCATTCTCATCTCCTACCATTCATTTACATCCAATAAGGAGATCAACTAAGCTGGAAAAGACAAACAACTGAACTGACCCAGGCTTGCTCTGAAAGGCAGCGGAAGTCTGAGTAATGGTCTTCACAGGGCTAAGTAAATGGGCTTCCCAACTGGCTCAGCGGTAAAGAATCCGCCTGCGATACAGAAAACGCAGGAGATGCCGCGGGTTCCATCCCTGGGACAGAAAGCTCCTGGAGGAGGGCATGGCAACCCGCTGCAGTATTCCTGCCTGGAGAATCCCATGGACAGAGGAGGCTCACAGGTTACAGCCCATAGTCTCACAGAGTCGGGCACGATGGAAACGACTGAGCTGAATGATAAGGTCTAATTTCTTAAATATGAGGAAAAATGAAGTTCGTAAATAATTTTTAAAATCCTTCCATTTCCCCGACAAGATGAAAAGGCACAAAAACTAGACTCTCCCTAGATTTGAGAACTGCTGGTCTTATCACCTGCTGAGAGTGTTTATGGTATCTATGTAAAGAACACTATGCTAAAGATAAGAAGTTGGAGACTGGAGAGTTGCTGAAAGACTTGGGCACATCCTTTAACATCAGGAGCCTCAGTAACCTCACCTTAAAGGGGGAGGGGAGTAAACAATACTTGAAGGATATATGGGGGGAAATGGGGAAATGGTTGTGAAACATAAAATATTGGCTTAATAAAAGATGTTACTAGGCGATTATGCCCATTTTCACTAAATGTGAAGACCTTCATAACATCTAAATGCAGTTTCTAGTCCTAATTGCATAAGAATGGTCCAGGGTGAAGAAAGATGGTTACAGGCTTTGTAAGAGTTTGCCTTGTTTCTCTGCCCCACCTCCTCTTACTCGCCTTTGATTTCAATATTTCAGATGTGCTGAGACAGTGAAATAGTGAGGGGCAGTCACCTGTCTCTAGCCCCTTTTGCCGCAGCTAACTTTTAAAAATATTTTTAAGTAGTTAATATGTATATATATATATTTAATGTTAAGGAAGGAGAAGAATTTAGGTGAGTGATGGAAGAGGTTGGTAGTTGGGATTTCTTTATTTTTGAATCCGACAGTCTGATTTTATTTTGTCTTCCTGTACCTATTCCCTTAAATCTTGTGGCACCATTGGTTTTACAGTTTCAGTACGCCCCTGGGGACAGAGCAACCTGGCCTGCTTAAGATCATGCGAGAGTCCCAAAGTAGAAAGGGGAAAATGTTCATGCTCATCTACGCATCAGGAGAGTGGTTTGCCTAGATTGCTCAGGGTCAGGTAGGTAAGATACACTTGCCAGGGTTACAAAAGAGCGTCGAGAGGAAGATCCGCTCCTTGCGCGAGCCTCTGTGGATGCAGAAGGAGGAAGGCGGGCCCCCTGGCAACTTGCCTGAGGTGGGGTAGCCAAGGGAGATCTTTTAGCCCCAGCCACTCCAGGACTCTCCTCTGGCTGGGCGGCCGGTCCCGGCAGGAGCTGGGGCATCTCGAGAGGAGTCCTCCGGGGGGCGGAAGGCTGTTCGGAGCCCAGGCGGCCAAAGCAGTGATCGAGCCGCAGCGAGAGAGAGACAGGCTCTCGGCGGCTTCTGCATCCTCCTCCCACCGCCCTTGGGCCCACGCCCACGGGCGCCCCGCCCCCCTCGCGCTTATAGCAGGCGCCGGCACCTCCGGACGCCAGGGAGCCGACGGCGCGGCTGCCTGCTCTGCCCGGGAGCCCCGGCGCCGCCGCCTCCGTGGCGCAGTGAGGCGGCGGCTGCGCCCCTCATCATGGAGGGCAGCCTAGCCGCGACCCCAGCCCCAGCCCCGGTCGCCACCGACAGCCGCCGCCTCCCGCGCCGGGTCTGCCGGCTCCCGTCGCTATTCTCAAGGTGCCGTCCCTTCCTCACCTCCAAGGCAATATGAAGGCGACCCGGGACCAAGCGAGCGCCCCTTTCTGTACGCGCTTCAACCACTCCGACCCGGGCATCTGGGCGGCCGAGCGCGCCGTTGAGGCGCCGAACAACCTCACGCTGCCCCCGGAGCCCAGCGAGGACTGCGGCTCGGTGTCTGTAGCCTTTTCGATGACCATGATGATCACCGGGTTCGTGGGCAACGCGCTGGCCATAACGCTCGTGTCGAGGAGCTACAGGCGCCGGGAAAGCAAGCGCAGGAAGTCGTTCCTGCTGTGCATCGGCTGGCTGGCTCTCACCGACATGGTCGGGCAGCTGCTCACCAGCCCGGTGGTCATCGTCCTCTACCTGTCCCACCAGCGCTGGGAGCAGCTCGACCCTTCGGGGAGGTTGTGCACCTTCTTCGGCCTGACCATGACCGTCTTTGGGCTCTCCTCCCTCTTCATTGCCAGCGCCATGGCCGTCGAGCGGGCGCTGGCCACCCGGGCGCCGCACTGGTACTCAAGCCACATGAAGACCAGCGTCACCCGCGCCGTGCTGCTGGGCGTGTGGCTGGCCGTGCTCGCCTTCGCCCTGCTGCCGGTGCTGGGCGTAGGTCAGTATACCATCCAGTGGCCCGGGACTTGGTGCTTCATTAGCACCGGGGCTGGGGGCAACGGGACTAACTCCCGGCAAAACTGGGGCAACGTTTTCTTCGCTTCTGCCTTCGCCATCCTGGGGCTCTCGGCGCTGGCGGTCACCTTCGCCTGCAACCTGGCCACCATTAAGGCCCTGGTGTCCCGCTGCAGGGCCAAGGCCACGGCGTCGCAGTCCAGCGCCCAGTGGGGCCGAATCACGACCGAGACGGCCATCCAGCTCATGGGGATCATGTGCGTGCTGTCGGTCTGCTGGTCGCCCTTGCTGGTAGGTAGTTGCAGGGCATGGGGAGTTCGGGGTGGGCGCGTGCGCGCCGGCGGGCATGGAGACTTCGGGGAGTGACAGCACCAGCAGGGGCGTGTCTGCAAGCGGAGAACTTCGGAGAGGGCGCTACCTGCGCTTCCTTGGTCTCGGCTTCAAAACGCAGCTCCTCGTTTACTTGCTGAGCACCTTCCAAGTGTTAGGCATCGCCTTAGGCTCTGGCTGTGCACGCCTCGAGACGCCAGGGATGCTCACATTCTAATCGGAGAGAGTAAGAGGATAGATACCCAGGTGTTAGTTCACTGCTGGTGCAGAAACTGGTTTCTCCCGGGAGCACCAGGAGCAGAATAGAATGGAGATGACAACTCTAGCCCGCTGCTCTGGGTTTTCTCCTTATTTCAAATACCTCTCTCAAGTTGAGTCGATTTGCACTCTGCAGAAGTACTTTACCGGCGCCCCCACCCCACCCCCAGCCCGCGAACAGGCACAACCTCTGAGCCAGCGCGCCCTCCAGCAGGCAGATGCGAGGCAGGAGAGGCGTCTCGCCCTCGGCCAGCCTCCGTCCTTTGAAACTGCGCTGCGCCCTCTAGGAAGTGCTCGAACCCACAGCCATCCCTTGGGCCCCGAGGCCTGCTAACTGCCTCGGACCAGACTTTGCTTGTCCTTGTGGTCACTGCGCGGGGCTGGTGACAAGGCCCTTCCTGGGATAGGAAACTGAGGGTTCTGCACTTCCCAGCCCTCACGGGCCCGCAGCCCGGGAGCAAGTGAGTTCCCCCACGCTCCTTGTCTGACACCCGCTCTTATATGTTACTTTCCAGGTTTTCCTCTGCTGTCCTTTTAGCTCGACATTTGGCCCCCAGCAACCTGGCTCAATAGATATTCCTGCAAGAGCGACCTGGTCACTGTGACAGGGTTACAACAGATGACATATTAGACAGTTGTGAGAAACTCCTGAAATCCATGGCACAGTTTTCAGAAACCACCCACGTATAGGGTTTTTTTTCTTTTTTTCCCTCGTTTAGTTTTTATCTGTGTCTTGCGGCTTACGGAATCTTAGTTTCACCGCCAAGGATCCAACCGGTATCCCCGGCATTGGGAGCTTGGAATCTTCATGGCAGGACCATGGAAGTCCAGAGCTTTTCTTTTTTTAATTGTGATAGAATACATGTAACACGAAATTTCCCATTAGGTTTAAGTGTGCAGTTAAGTTCTATTAAGTACATTAACATTCTTGTACACCCTGTACAATTTTTAAATCGTTGTACTTTTTAACAGAACCGTAGTTCCTTTCCTCCTTTCACCCCACCCCACTCCTGCATTTGACAACACCAATATTCCAGAAGACTCTTGTTTAATTGTGTAGTATATTTAGAGCAGGCGTCTTGACTTGGAATGGATCATAGGTGGTGACAAGGAGAGTTATGTTGGGACCTCATAGCCCACAAATCTCTGTAAGGTCTCAGTTCTACATTCCAGAAGCTAGACGTCAGGCTGATGTCATCACCATGGTTTATCAAAGCCAGCACCAATTTTAGGCATATTTACTTCTACTGTGTGTAGGTAGCCAAATTGAAGACAAAAAGAATTCTAAATAATAAGCAATTTACTACAGTTGATAGTTAATGTAGCTTTAAAGGCAAACAAAATATTTGAATTTTTCATAACAGTCATTTGAGTCCCACATGTTTGAGTTTGTTCTATCACACTCTTTATATGTGTGCTCTATATATCCAAGGAAAAAGGTAAATCGTATGAATAAAATGCTTACTCATACAGTTAACCAGACTTACAGTTGTTGCTTTTTTTTAAGTAGAAGAGAAAATAAGCAGTGTGTTTTTTATTTCAAAACTATGCTTCTAATATGATGGGCACAGTGACCTTATGAAAACTTTAGATCAGTTCTGAAAACTGAAAGCTGGGATGACCAAACTCACTCTTAGGAAACTCTGTATTTGGAATTCATCTTATTTAATTTCAATTAATATTTGCATATAAACGTTATTGGTTTGCAGCATTTTATCAAAGTTTATTGGGTCAGTTCTCATAAAAACATTAAACAAATTCAACATGTGATTATATCAAAGAGAAGAAATTCATGGGTTTCAAAATAGGTATTTTTTGAACTAAAGGAATTATTCTGTCTTCTGTTTTGTGCACCACTGAAGTTAAATCTCCAAATAGCTTCAGAAAGATCTGCAGTACAAAGTTGGAATTATTTCAAAAGAAATAAAGTGGCAAAACTGCTCTCTTAATATGTTAGGGAATTATATGAATGAAAACACTAGAATTTAGTGAACTGAAGTTTTAGTGTATTAATGCTGAAGCGAGAGGGGTTTTTTAAAATATGTTTTTCCTAATTATAAAATACAGATTCCCTGTTAGCTTAAAAAAAAAATTGGGCAGTGGGTACTAATCTAATTATCCAAAATTCTTACTTAAAAGGACTCTGAGTGTATCTTATCTTGGAGGACTAATGTGATGATAATAATGTTCAGTTGTCACTGCTGAAAAACTTAGCAGAGAAGAGATACCATAATAAGAAAATATCTCAACTGCTACAAATTCCTTCTGTGTACATAGGAGCGGATTCTGGGTTTATCTGGTTTAAATAGAGGTTTATCTATGGTGCAAACAAAAGCTTTCAAACTTTTTTCCCCAGAAGCTATACAATCGAAAATCCGAAATTAAGGGAGAATACAGTGGGAAGTGATGTCACCATTGATAGATGACCTACACTTCTTAGTCAATATAAGGCATCAAATTCTATTGAAATCAGTCAATTGACTCAGCAATGCAATCTGTTTGACTTATTATCATTAGGTTTTTTATGAACTACGATCACCAAATAGTCCAGTTGTTTGACATGATAGCCAAGTTTCCAGAAGCAGGAATAATCCGAGGCTGTTGTTCAGAGAAGCTATGACAACAGTTTGTACTTTTGTACACCTGGCACTCCTCAAACAGGTACAACAGCTATAATACTAATACCATAAGTGGCTAATGCTGTAGCCATCTTAAAAATAGTAGGCGAAAAGCTATCTGCACTGTGAGAAGAGAGAATAAGGAACAGAGTTTCTCATCCACAACTTGGGAACTGTATAAAAGCAGCCTTAGGAACTTTGCCTTTAATCTTGAACCAGCAAATTCCCTGCTCAATAGCCACAGATACGGGCAGAGATGCTTTGATTCAAGGAGATATTTTGCAACATAGATGTAGTGTTTTTTAAGTTTAAGGAATCACTGACATTTTTTGACATAGAAAATTTGCCTTAAATGCACTACATGTGAAAAATAGGTACAATAGGTTATTTTACAGAAGTAATGGTGTTTCATAGTGTTATAAAAAGTATTATTAAATTGCTAATATTTTCTCTGCCTATAAATTTGTGTCATGTTCAGGATGTTAATTCAGGGAAAATGGTTAACCATATGAATTGACATTATAGGAAAAATCTTCTATAATTTGTTTTTATAAGAATTTAGATTATTCAGAATTCTTAGCTTTTTTTTGTTGTTGTTGTTTACAATTCATTTTAAGCACTGTGCTTAAATAGACATTAAAAACTGGTCAAAGCATTATAATCTATTCAGAGAAGTAGGAGTCCCACATTTGTAAGTGAAACAATTAGAGAAGAATACAAGATTAGATGTAATTAATAATGCCTTTGGCTCTGGGAAGAAATCCCTCTGAATTTGCCAGAGTAGGCTTCCAGAAAGAGATGGGCTGGCATAGCTTGACCTCACAGCTGAGAGTGTGTTATGTCTGGGAACTCAGCCCACGAGAGTACAGAGAGTAGACGCTGAAACCACAGGAAAAACGGTTTGAAAAAGTTCTGCAGATGCACAGAGGATAAACGCAGGATGAGGACTGTGTTCTTTGGCCTGTAGGCTATAAAACCTCTATTTTGGGTTTTTGAATAGGGGAATGAATTTTTAAAAGATTGGCAGAGATGTAGTAAGTGGATAGATTTGGGCTGGAAAATGAGATTAGTAACAACTTGCTTCTGCAGGTCTGTTCGGACATAAGGATAGAGACCATGGAAAGAGATGAGTCACAGAAAGAAAGGTAATGCTGATAGAAATGGTCAGTTTAAGTAGTGATTGATGCATTTGAATTGTGGTTTTGGAGAAGACTCTTGAGAGCCCCTTGGACTGCAAGCAGATTAAACCAGTCAATCCTAAAGGAAATCAACCCTGAATATTCATTGGAAAGACTGATGTTGAAGTTGAAGCTCTAATACTTTGGCCATCTGATCCAAAGAGCTGACTCAGTGGAAAAAATCTTGATGCTGGGGAAGGTTGAAGGCAAAAGAAGGGGTCAGCAGAAGAAGAAATGGTTAGGTAACATCACCAACTCAACTGAACATGAATCTGAGCAAACTCCAGGAGACAGTGAACTGCCACTATGTTCTACTTCATTCAGATGAAAAATTGAAGTGTAAAGAATATTAGAACCAGATTTCTAATTCAAGATATTTGACTCTGAGTTTATTTTTTAATCTTTTTTCTGTTGTATTGATTTGTTTGTTTGACTTAGCTAAAAGCCAGCAATTCTAGTGCTAATCATAGCACTGGGAAAATTACATATCCTCTTAAAATGCAAAAGTAGAGCTAATAGATATCTAAGGTCTTTTCCCATGTGTTATTCTCAGTTTCTCTTATTTGGGAGAATCATGGTTTAATGACCCAGAATGAGAAATTTGAGGAGACTGCTTGGTCAATTGTCCTTTAGTAAGAATGAGGTTTTCCAGTAGTCATGTATGGATGTGAGAAAGAAAGGGGGCAGTGCCAAAGAACTGATGCTTGTGAACTGTAGCGTTGGAGAAGACTCTTGAGGTTCCCTCGGACTGCAAGGAGATCCAACCAGTCCATCCTAAAGGAGATCAGTCCTGACTATTCATTGGAAGGACTGATGCTGAAGCTGAAACTCCAATACTTTGGCCACCTGATGAGAAATGACTCTGATGGAAAAGACCCTGATGCTGGGAAAGATTGAAGGCAGGAAGAGAAGGGGGCAAGAGAGGATGAGATGGTTGGGTGGCATCGCCAACTCAGTGGACATGAGTTTGAGCTAGCTCCAGGAGTTGTTGAAGGACAGGGAAACCTGGTATGCTACAGTCCATGAGGTCACAAAGAATTGGACACAGTTGAGTGACTGAACTGAAGAGTGGGGGCTTCTGAGTGACTTGGGCCTTTGGACACCATACGTAAGGAGATGGTAGATTATCTAAGTGATATATCCAGAAGCAAATATAACTTGAAGATTAAAAAGATAAATCGGAGCTTAAAATGTAGGTTTTTGTTTCTTGAGTTTATTAGAGAGAGCCAAGAATTAAACACATTCTTAAGCCATCTTATTTGAAGACATTCAGATGGTCTAGAGCTGCAGCATACGTGTGACTCATTGGCCTTTCTCCTTTGAAAAAGCTGTAAAGGTCAATAACTCAATTATGAAACTTTCCCTAGGATCATTTTTCTGGGAATTACACTCAGGAATATGCACTACAGGCATTTGTCACAGAGGATGATCGATGATTTGTCTGGGGGAGCTGAGAGGTGGTGGTGAGAGGTACTGGGTGTCATGTTCAATTTCCAGTCCTCGTCTTGCAGAGCTAGAAGGCAGGGAGAGAAGTTCTCCTTCAAATTCCTGGCATACGGGTAGCACTTTTATATGTAGAACCAGCAGTGTTCTACATGCATCTCTTTCACACTTGGCAACTCTTGGAATCTACAACTGTAGCATGAATTCCTTATCACAGAAGTAAGTAAGTGGTTTGTATTTCAATTCCTGCCTTGCTTCTTGAGAATTTATTAGATGACCTCTTAAGTCCTTCTTTTCCCTAGAAAAATTCTAATTTTCAGAGATTAATGAGGGTAACCCAAGAAGGGACCTTATTTTTCTTGGGGTTCCTCTTATATCTTGTCTCCTGAGTGTATGTCAGCATTTTATGGTAAACACAGTAATTCATTCTTACACACAAATGACAATTGGACAGTGTGTTACTTTCTTAAATGAGAGGGATGCACACATACGCATGTGCACACACATACACACATGGAAATAATACTGTGGAGTAGTGACTCTGCTCCCTTTATTCGGAACACTTTGTCTTCATTTTCCAACTTTACACCTCACCCCTCAGCCATTCGGGACAGCTGCCAAGCAGTCACTGTCTTGGATTGGCTATGGTCCCAAGTTAGCAGTGACTTGGTTAGAGGAGCCTTTGTTGAGCCTCTTTAGACTTGGTTGGGTGCTCCAGCTCTTTGGTCCCACAACGCTTACCTTGCAGATCCGTGTCTTGATCTGAATCACACTTTACTGAACATTCTGGTTAATTGACCTCCTGAGAGCAGATATAGTAACTACCCAGTAAATTGTTCTTTTCCTAGGAACTATCATGATGATCAGCCATACACGGTATGTCCAGTACAAGCCTATTGAGTGAATATCTGAGCATATAAATCAGAAGACAGGTTCTTGTGCCAGTGACATACACAATCCATTGTGTGACCTTAAACAGCTTGCTTGATATCTTTGTGATCACTTTTCTTTTTTTCCTGTAAAATAAGAATTAAAACACCAACTCAACTTATTTCACAGGATTGTAATAAAAAGCAAAATAAATGTATGTGAAAATAATTGAGACTATTTCTTCCATATTAAGAATACTACTATGATGTTTTATAGATGATAGTGTTGACTTCTTGTCTTCAGATAGACCTTTCTCCCAGGAAACTGGAGAAAAGAGAGACATGATGTTTCACAGCTTGATTAGTTATAATTAACTGGTGGGGAAATGTGGTGGAGAATGTAACTTTTCAGAAAAAAAAATAAGAAAAGGGCAAATAAATATTGTAAGATAAATATTTGTAAATATTTGCAAGGTATTGTAATTCATCCCTCCTCCCCACTTCAGTCACCATCACCATCCTCTCAGCTCTGGGATGCTTTCCCCCTCACAACTGTCAGTCAACTCTCTAAACCTAAAACATGCTGGATCCCACCTCCCCTTTCCTTGAACTTGCAGGAGTACCCACCACCTCGTGCTCTGAAGACCTCTGTCTAGAATATGTCCCTTGTCTTTCCAGTCAGGGACTCCATGTACTCAGACCTGTCCTCATGTAAGTGAGTCAAATTAATTGTGCATTTAGTTGCTGTGCTAGGTCAGATCATTCTACAGACCTCTTAAGGCTAGAGCCTGTGCCTTGGTTGTCCTCATCTCTTCACAGGTGATCCAGAGCATTGGGACTGCACAGATTCTCCACCACTGACTCACAGTCCAGAACTGAGTTTACATGAGCCTTAAATCAGACCAAAGCTTGAGAAATACACAAGCAGTTATAAACTGCCTCACAGTTAGTCTAGGTCCTGACAAGGCATTAAAATTATCTGTAGTCTGCAAACAACACAAAGTGTAATTTTCCCATCCAGTAGCCCTCCTAGAATTCTCTTGGGCATCATTTATAAGGAAAACATTTCAGTGACTGGTCTGGTCACCTTTTCAAAATCAGTATTTTATTTTACTGGTGCTAATTTTTATGATTGGTGTTTGAGGACTATAACTCTAAAGATGAAAGATGGTGGCACAGATAGAAGTTCAGTTCAGTTCAGTCGCTCATTCATGTCCGACTCTTTACGACCCCATGAACCACAGCACCCCAGGCCTCCCTGCCCATCACCAACTCCCTGAATCCACCCAAACCCATGTCCATCAAGTCAGTGATACTATCCAGCCATCTCATTCTTCTGTCGTCCCCTTCTCCTCCTGCCCTCAGTCTTTCCTAGCATCAGGGTCTCTTCCAATGAGTCAACTCTTCACATCATGTGGCCAAAGTATTGGAGTTTCAGCTTCAACATCAGTCCTTCCAATGAACACCCAGGATTGATCTCCTTTAGGATGAACTTGTTGGATCTCCTTGCAGTCCAAGGGACTCTCAAGACTCTTCTCCAATGCCACAGTTCAAAAGCACCAATTTTTTGGCACCCAGCTTTCTTTATAGTCCAACTCTCATGTCCATACATGACCACTGGAAAAATCATAGCCTTGACTAGATGGACCTTTGTTGGCAAAGTAATGTCTCTGCTTTTTAATATGCTATCTAGGTTGGTCATAGCTTTCCTTCCAAGGAGTAAGTGCCTTTTAACTTCATGGCTGTAGTCACCATCTGCAGTGATTTTGGAGTCCAGAAAAATAAAGTGAGCCACTGTTTTCACTGTTTTCCCATCTATGCCATGAAATGATGGGACTGGATGCCATGATCTTAGTTTTCTGAATGTTGAGCATTAAGCCAACTTTTTTCACTCTCCTCTTTCACTTTTATCAAGAGGCTCTTTAGTTCTTCTTCCCTTTCTGCTGTAAGAGTAGTGTCATCTGCATATCTGAGGTTATTGATGGAGGAGGCTTAATTTTTCTCACTTTAATTCTGTTGGAAAGAAATTAGGTACTATTTTAGGTAAGAGTCATATCATATAGTGAAGTGAAAGTCGGTTAGTCATGTCCAACTCTTTGCAACCCCATGGACTATACAGTCCATAGAATTCTCCAGGCCAGAATACTGGAGTGGGTAGCCTTTCCCTTCTCCAGGGGATCTTCTCAACCCAGGGATCAAACCCAGATCTCATGCACTGCAGGCAGATTCTTTACCAGCTGAGCCACAAGGGAACCCCAAGAGTCATATCATATAAGTACAGGATACATTTTACACCAAACAAGATTTTTACAAATCTTGGTAATACAAAGACAGAATGCCATGTTGGAGCTGGAAGTATATTTATTTTAAGCAATTTTTTGAGTTTTTCAAAAAACATATATATATATGTATATATATATATATGTGTGTGTGTATATATATATATATTTGACTTTGCCAAGTCTTAGTTGTGGCATGTGTTCTAGTTGCCTGAACAGGAATGGAACCTGGCCCCCCTGGATAGGGAGCACAGAGTCTTAGCCACGGGGTCACCAGGGAAGTTTCCTATTTTAAGCAATTATTGATCTAATAAAAATCAAATATGATTTTAAGAACACACTTTTCACTAATCCTTTCTTTCCTTTATTCAGTGTGTCATTTTCTGTGCTTGAGAATATGCTGCTGTTGGTGTGACTCATGAGCATTTGGCAAAAGAAGTATGCTGTTAATGCTGAAAATACTGAAAGAGAGATTCTAAAAGATATGGTGTGTTTTGAAGAATTCACCAGTCCAATCAAGTAAAGTTTTCATTGTGGTCTTGATATACGAAATTTCCCTGATAACATTCTACCACTTTGGGTCAAGTAGAGCACACACATCTGCATTTCCCTAATTAATCCGGTGCGTTGGCAGTCAATGGCACAAATAGCAGTCAGTGATTAAGTGACCTCTGCCTCTGTTTCATAAGAAGAACAAGAGAAAGCTACTGAAGAGCAGGCAGTAGCTATAGAGAGCAAAGGCACTGTAAGGCAAGAGCCGGCGGTTCTCATCTTAGCTTTTCTACCAAAAGATAAAAGTCATCCTGTCCTTCTGGTTTTCCCTTTCCTCATGAGCAAAATAAAAACACTTATCACTCTAACCTTCTTTTCGGTTCTGACTTCCTGTGGCTCAAAATAGATAGAATCATCCCTTTTGGACATACCACGTTAGGTATGTGAGGGGAGATACCCAAAAACATCTTAAGAATCATAGAAGTGTATGCAAATGAACAGAATAGATCATGCATTCTGTTCTATAATTATTCTGTAAGTATGTATTGAGTGCTTGCTTCATGTCTGCCTCTCTGGTGACACAGAGATGACTAGGGTAAGGTTGAAGGTGTTGAGCAGTCACCTGGCTCTAAGGGACAGTCTTCATGTCATGTTGCATGTGAAGGGCAGACCTCGTGGAGCTGGGTGCCATCTGTGCTGTACTTAGTAGCCCCGAGTGTGAGCCAAACAGACACGCTAGCTTCTTCCATGAAACTCTCAGTCTCCTAAGGTAGACCCACAGAGAATATGCCATTCATCCAGTAAACAAATATAACCCGTCCGGCGGTTCATCACCCTGGGTGCTTTTACGGCCACATGCTGCAGCTGTTGCAGGTTGATCTTATCTGGGATGAAGGGCAGTGCCCGTCCGCTGCCACTGTGAAGCCCTCACGGAGCATGTCCCTGCCCAGGCTGTAGCGGGTCTGTGCTTGGGCACCATCGATAGGAGTCATATTAATTCCCACCCTCTAACTTCAGCCATGAAGCTCAGCAGCAATTCTCAGTCAGAAGCACAACCACTCTACTAGAATGTAAGGACCCAGAGAGCAGCTGGCCACATACTGCCTGGCACCTCCTCCTGGGGTCCTTAGGCTCTGGGTTGTACTCAGATGACTTTCTCACAGCTTGTCTTTCTCTTCCAGTAAATTTTCTTTTTTAAGACATTCCATGTCTTTTCCCTCTACTGATCGCAACCAAAGTTGCTCTCTTCTAAGTTTCTTGGCTTCAGATATTTGGAGAGGAGGTTAGATTTCTCTGTTTTTTTTTCCCCCAGAAAATATGATAAATATGATGGTCTGCTTCTTCCCAGGTAACCAGAAGTTTATACCAGGGGTGTTGTGTGAATTTCCTTTGTTGTACACACAACTTTCCGCTATGAAAACCAACTCAGTCAACATTTACCAAAGTGAATGTTTCTTATTTCTCTAGTACCTGCTCCAATGTGACTTGCTCTGCCCACCTGAACAGGGAAGAGCAGGGCAGCTTCTGACATCCCCCTACATACATCATGAAAACAATGTATGTGTGTATGAAGTTGCTTCAGTTGTGTCTAACTCTTTGCGACTCTGGACTGTAGTCCTCTAGGCTCTTCTGTCCATGTAATTTTCTAGGCAAGAATACTGGAGTGGGTTGTCATTTCCTTCTCCAGGGGATCTTCCCAAACCAGGGATTGAACCTGTGTCTCTTATGTCACCTGCATTGACAGGCAGGTTCTTTAGCACTGCACCACCTGGGAAGCCCACATTAAAACAATGGACATGTTATAAAGGCAAGAAAAAGGTGCTTTGGCAAAGTGTCAAGGAGGACCTTCTTTTGATGTATTGGTAAATGTGGGGGTGGTTAAAGAGGATCTCCCTAAGAAAACATCATTTATGGTGAATCTTGGAAGTTGGTACATTAAGGACGAAAGAGCAACTTGTGAAACTATCAGTGTAGGAAAGAGCTGGAAGCATTTGAGGAACTTAAAGAGAGCCAGAGGGGTACATTAGCATGAATAAAAGGAAGAGTAGCTTTAAGGTAAAGCTAGGAAGGGAGGCAGGGACAAGCCATGCAGAACCTTGTCATTTTTGTCTGGGAGTTTATAAATTTTTATCTTAAGTATCTTGGAAAACAACTAGCTTTGAGTGAGGGAGTGATTTGATCTGCTTTGTGTATTAAGAAGATTATTCAGGTTGCCTTATGAATTAGAAAATGTATCAGAGCCCTTGAGTACTGAGTTCAGATGGAGATGTAGAGACATTAATTTAAAAAAAAAATTTTTTTCCCTCAAGTGTTGCTTTAAAAGGAGAGATATAGCTTGGCATAGAATTGACAGTGGGAGTGGAAGTCTGTGTAGAAGCACAGAGGGAAAAACTGAGCCAGGTGTGCTGGGAATGGTAAGCAAATCTGTTTTTGTTGAAGTATGTTTGAGAGTGTCAAGAAATATTATGAGTCAAGTCAGGACTGAGGAGTAAGGAAGGAAGGAGTGCACTGGTAGATTGCCTTAAAGATTAGAAATAGGAATTGCATTTCGTCTTGGGCAAGTTGTATTGCTTGTCTGTACTTCTGTTCCATATTTGTAAAAGAAGAGGGTTGACCTTATAAAATCTCTTCATTTATAAAGGGTCATTTAGTAAAATAACTCATCTAATGTTTGATCTATTTCTAGAATATTCTTGGTGAAGTTTTCTGTTTTGTTTGAATACCTCTACTTATTGGAAATTTATTGCTTTTTAAGGGGCACAAAGAATTTTCTTAGAGGTTCTTTCTCGCTCTCTCTCTCTTTCTCTCCCTTCCTGCCTTCTTCCCTCTCTTTCTTCCTTTCTCTTTTAGGGTCAGACATAGTACTACTAATATATGTAAAACACTTAAAGACCATATCACACTTAATAAGCACTTAATAACTGGGCCTCCCTGGTAGCTTTGCAGTAAAAGAATCTGCCTGTAATGTAAGAGCTGCAGGACACACAGGTTCGTTCCCTGAGTTGGGAAGATCCCCTGGAGGAGGGCATGGCAAACCACTCCAGTATGCTTACCTAGAAAATCCCATGGACAGAGAAGCCTGACAGGCTACAGTCTATAGGGTTGCAAAGAGTCAGACATGACAGAAGCAACAAAACATGCGTACACACATATATTGGTTGAATTGAAGTGTTGCTAATTCTAGTTCTTGGTTTATGTGGAACAATACAAAATTTAATTAGAGATATCTTTTATTTTTAAGGGAGAAGGAAATGTTAACCCACTCCAGTATCCTTACATGGAAAATCCCATAGACAGAGGAGCCTGGCGGGCTACAGTCCATGGGGTCACAAAGAGTCGGATACTGCTGAGCAATTTCACTTTCACTTTCGCTTCACTTTATTTTTTAAGTTATATGACATTATATTTCTCAATTAAGTATCAAGGAGCTCTACTAAATCTACTAAATTTAGCTCTACTAAATTTAAAACAGTAAAATAACATGAAATTATCTTGATGACATCAGGGACAAGAGCCATGATGTATTAATTCATTTAAGTGACACTGTCAGTTGTGTGCAAGACACTGTACTACATCCTGATGGAGCCATGGCACGGTCCTTGCCTTTAAGGAGTATGTTGTTTACTGAATGATTTCCTGGAGAAACTTGAGGTTGTGACTCAAAGAAGGAATGTTATTTTTCTTTATCAATTATGAATATAGGAAAAAAAGTTGGGACCATTCAGAATTTATTTTCCTATTCATGTGTTCAGTGATTGTTTACTGAGTACCTGTTATGTGTCAGACCCAGTTCTAGATGCTGGAAATACAGCAATGAAATAAGCAGACTAGCTTCCTGCTCTCAGCAAACATGCATTCTAGGGGAAGGAGAAAGTCAATAAATTAGATGAGAAGTCAGATTGTGGTAAGTACTGTTAAGAAAATACAGCAATGTGATGTGATAGAGGAAGCCCGGGAAACTTTTGTAGATGGAGACATCAGAGAAAGGTGCCTCTTAAATGAGAGGTAATATGTAAGCTGATATGAGGGAAAGGAAAGAACCAGATATGAATGATCTCCAGGAAGAATACTCTAGGTCGAGGAAACAGCAAAGGCCCTCTCTTGGTAAGCTCAAGGGGTAGAAATAAGTCCTGTGTGGCTGAAGTGAGATGGGTAGAAGAGTCCATGAATTGAAGTAGAGACAGTGTTGGGGGCCAGATTGTGTGAGGCCCTGAAGAGGAGTTTTGATACTATTTTAAGAAAACACTGGAAGATTTGGGGAATGACATTATTGGATTTATGTCTTTAAAAGATTCTTCTCGAAGCTGTGTGAAGACTGGGTTGCAGAAGGGCCAGAGTGGGCATAGGGAGACCAAGTAGAAGGTATTGAAACTGTCCTGATGGGGAACGATGACAGCTGAGGTTGGAATGGGAGATAGACTTTAAAGACCTTCTGTGATTTCTCTAATCCTTGTCCTGTGACTCTGACAGGAAATAAGGCCCCATCTTCCTCTCTGGGCGTCTGGTAAGGAAATGGCTATCTGTCCACAAATGACTTTCCATCTGGTTCCTTAAGGTGGAAGTGACTACTCCACCTAGTAATGGGCAGATTGAGAATTAAGTTCTAGCTAATGGGGGCTATTTTTTGCTGTTGTTGTTCTGAGATGTGAATTGAAATAGTCAGAAAGGGAAATAAGCAAAGTTTGCTTCTGAAATAGTAGGATGTTATAAGGCTTATCATCCCTGAAGAAGATCCAGACCAAGCTAAAGCAAGCTAGTTTAAGGGGGAAAAAAGGAATGGGGAGGTGGATTTCTTGGTTCATATAAATTGCTGCTGGTACCAAGAGTGGAGGTGACCCTGCGGGAGACGAAGCCAGGACCCTCTGTACCTTTCACTCTGACTTCTTGCCTGCGGCAGGATCGCCAGTTCAGGCTCTGTTTCTAGGGAACTAACCTGGGATATACTCTTGCCGATCACTGGCCAAGTTCCATGTACTTTTTCCCGAAGCTTCTGTTTAATAGGTTTATGTTAACAGTCTGCATGAAGGGGTTTAATTTTGCTATTTAAAATAATCTTTAAATTAACTTTATTTCTGGTTGTCCTGGGTGTCTGTCACTGCACGGGCTTTTCTCTGGTTGTGGCGAGCAGGGTCTATGCTCTCGTTGTGGTGCGCAGGCTTCTCACTGTGATGGCTTCTCCTGTGGCAGAACGCAGGCTCTAGGGCACGCAGGCTCAGTGCTGCAGCTCCCGGGCTCTAGAGCTCAGACGTAACAGTTGTGGCACACAGGCTTAGCCACTCCACGGCATGTGAGATCTGCTCTTCCCTGATCAAGCACTGAACCCATGTCTCCCGGACTGGCAGGTTGTTTCTCCACCACTGAGCCACCAGGGAAGCCTTAATTTTGTTTTTATAGCAATACAGTATTTCAGAGACTATGAAGCACTGTTTCAACACATTTTTTCCTCCTTCTTTCCTCCCTCCCTCCTTTTTCTTTGTTATTTATTTATTTATTTAGTAAATACAAGAAACAGTTATATGTGACATAAAGTTTCAGGACCCGATTTCATCTTCGAAGACATTGTGAGTTTGTTAAATTACAATTAAGGATTTAGACTTAGAGAAATGTCCAGAAGTGAGTTGAGTATAGCTTGAGGTTTCCAGTGGAACAGAGGTAGTTATATAAGTTTCTGAAAGCTCACAAATATGCCATAAACACCACAGAGAGGCAACAAGAAAAGGAAAAAAGAAAAATTTTCTTGATTTTTCCCTAAAGGATGAATTGCAGTCTGGGTTTGATGCTAATCTGGCAACTTTCTGTATAAACCATTGGATGTACTAATGGCCAACATTCTGGGTGGCATATTTTTGAATTCCTTTAACGGTAATAATTTCCTCAAGTATAGATTAAGGATTTGCCTGGATCCACAAATTAAATTTCTTAACTTCTTCAATTTTGTTCTATAAAAAATATTAGGGGATGTCTTGATTTTTTTCCCTCTTGCATTTATTTCTAATTAAATCATGCTGTAGGTCAATTTCGGGAAGCATGAGAATACCCTCTGACTTCAGAGCTCTAGTCTTCTCCCTCAACTTGATATTTGGTCGCAAACAGTAGGGTCTAACACCAAACACAAAGGGCATATGTGAAAAAGGATACTGCGGGCTCACAGTGTCCATAGAAAGCTGGCAGGTTTGGCAGATAGGCAGGACACAGGCTGTTTTAGATGCTGAGCATCAGGCCACGATCCTATTGCAAAACAGTTTCTGTTGTTCTTTGTGTCCTGGGGGCAAACCTGACTGCTTTAGCTTGGATGTTTTGCCTCCTGGCCAAATAAAGAGGTTACTAGAAGAAGAATCAGGCAACTGCAACAACTTGTTTTTGAAGTAGGACCTGATAGTGAGAGGTAAGTGCTGGGCTTTCTCTCCCACCTAGAATATATAGAAAAAGGTTTTCAAAATTGGGCTGTTAATAGCAAAAGATGGGGATTCGTTGTTACCATTTAAATCATCCTTAGAAACATTATAACAGTAAAGTTGTATCTTTCAAGTCCTGTGTGTGTGTGTTCATGTCACTTATTGTGAAGTTGGAATGGGAATGAGACTGATGGGGAGGAAGCTGTAAAGATCCACAAAAGGAAAGGACATACTTATTGAGTGCCTACTATACGCAAGCACTTGAGAATTACTTTATTATCTAATTTAACTGGCACACGTTTATCAGTTTGGTATTTTTTTATCCCCATCTTTCAGTTGTACAAACTATTCTTTAAACAATTAGAAAACTTCCCCCAGTCCTTCCCATAGAAATTAGTAGAAGCTAGATTTTTTATGCTGTAATAATCTCTTTCACATTCATTGTCTCTTCTTATTAGCCTACGGGTGGCTCAGATGGTAAAGAGTCTGCCTGCAATTGAGCAGACCTGTATTCAGTCCCTGGGTCAGAAAGATCTCCTGGAGAAGAAAATGGCTACCCACTCCAGTAGTCTTGCCTGGAAAATTCCATGGACAGAGGAGCCTGGCAGGCTGCAGTCCATGGGATTGCAGAGTCGGACACGACATGACTGAATGAAAACACACAAAATATTTTCAGGTTACTTCACTGAAAATGTCACACACAAAACGAACAGACAAATTGAGAATGGTCACCATTCATGGAAACTGTCTGGGTCACATAATTATAGTGATTAAAGGTTTCCTGCAATATCTTTGTTGATTCATTAATTGATTGCCCTTCTTAAGAGCTTAGATTTCTAGAGAACATACTGTGAAAACCCCTGTGGAAGTGACAAGAATTTTGATTGTTCTACAGCAAACTGTGTTCAACACAGCGCTTACAATTTAGAAGGATTTTTTCTGTAAAGGGGCAGCATTAATTTCATCCGGTTCCTTCTGTCTCTTCAGGTTTAGAAAACTCACATACATTGGTAAAGTTTTACTAGGCAAACATTTTTCAGCTAGCACAATTCACAAATATTATTCTTTTTACTAAACTATTTATAAAACAAATAAAACTGTTTATTGAGTTCTCTTTGCTTAGCGGGAAAGTGTTTGACTACAGTCAAAATTAGAAAATTTGTTTTGACAGTTTTAAAACTTCTAGCATGATAGAATGCAATTGGGATTCTTGCAAACCTGCTTTTATCTGTCCCCCCCCTTATATTATAGAGAAGAAAAAGAGCCCTCCTGAACCTCAGTGTGTTCACAGTGACCCTCTAAGACAGAATTCAGGCATTTTTCCATCTAGCACTCTCTCACTGAGATTAAAAGCTTCAGATTCCTTAGTTTAATCCTAAAAATCTTGAATTTGGCCATGTTTACCACTCATTTTCCATTCCTCCCCCAGCATCCCTACCTTTAGTTGTAGAAATCAACCCATAGTTCCTAGAATAACTCACAGAATTACACACTTAGAAATGTGAACTCCATATTGCAAACCTCTTCAGAAACGTCTGCTATTTTAGGGGAAAGTGAAAGTGAAAGTCACTCAGTGGTGTCCAGTTCTTTGTGACCCCATGGACTATATACAGTCCATGGAATTCTCCAGGCCAGAATACTGGAGTGGGTAGCCTCTACCTACACCAGGGGAATCTTCCCAACTCAGGTCTCCCACATTGGCAGGGGGATTCTTTACCAGCTGAGCCACAAGGGGAGCCCCTATTTTAGGGGAAGTGTGTGCTAAGTTGCTTCAGTCACGTCAGACTCTTTTTGACCCCACAGGCTGTAGCCTGCCAGGCTCCTCTGTCCATGGGATTCTCCAGATGGGAATACTGAAGCGGGTTGCCATGCCCTCCTCCAGGAGATCTTTCCAACAGAGGAATGGAACCCTTGTCTCATGTCTCCTGCACTGACAGGCAGTTTTTGTTTTTATTCTTCCATCACATCCTAGATTTATTACAACTGGCCTGCAGGCAAGAGGAGAGAACTATTACATCGACACTTCAATTCCATGGATACATCTTAGATAGAGGGAGAATTCAACCAAGAATACAGGATAAACTATTTCCAAGCTCCAGGAAGCAGTCATGTGACTGAGCTGCATTTTTTTACAGACAAATAAGGCAGTAGTCCATCACATCAGTTTTCTGTCAGTTTTTATACAATATGCTTCTGTGGTACAGGAAAGAAGTGATCAGAGCTCATAATGTAGTTTTTACACTATTGTCGCAGTGTGTGAACACTGTACACTCTTGTTTTCATCAAGATACATTGTAATAAACTTCTTGTCCTTGAGTTTATAGTTTGTAATAATCTATGATTAATGCACTAAACTGGCCTTTTTCACGTCGTCGTCCACATGAGAGAACGGTCAGGTCAGCTCCTGGACGGTCAGCACCGTGTTCCTCTCCATCTGCACGTGGCCAAGTGAGGCCAGGAGGAGCCAGACGGAAGGGTGGCCGCGGAGATCCGGAGCCCTCCTGAGTCCCCGGGAGCCCTGGGGCCTGGGCGCGTGCGGGTGGAGGGCGATGGCTTGGAGCGGTCGGGGCCGGCGCTGCGGGGCTGCCCCTCCAAGGCTGGGACGCCTGGGGTTTCGATACCCCCCGGGAGAAGACAGAAGATCAGGCGAGCGGACCAACGCGAGAAGCCACCGGCGACTTCTGAAGGTGACCGGATGCAGCTGTAAGCAGCACCGTTCTCCCTTTGTGGTTAAGTGTCTGTGACTGTCCCCTGGGAGGAGACACAGCGACTCTCACCGCGTTTGGCCCCGTCGCGGCATCCGCGGTCTGCGGGCACGAGCCGCTCGCGGCGCTGCTGGGCACCTTGGCCGTCACACCGCCGCTGCGCGCCAGGGTGGCCGGTGGGGACTTGGAGACCCGGCTCGCGGGAAGGGAGGGAGAATGCTGAGGTGGGCTGCCAGGCCCTTCTCCAGGCCATCTTCCCCACCTAGGTCTCTTATGCCTTCTTCGTTTTTTTTTTTTTTACCACTGTGCCCCCAGGGAAGCCCATTTTAGAAGACAGAGCTTTTCTAATCCTGGAGACTGATTTGAATGCCCTGCTTCTATACTCCATAGGCATGCACATAACCCTTTTCATTTAATTCTGTGCAGTTATATTTACAGTTGTCATAATATTTATTATGACAATAAGGATGATTGCCCACAGTAGACAAATGCTTACAATAGGCACTGAGCTAAGCATTTCGCAGACATAATCTCATTTTCTTCTGTCAACAACTCTACAAGGGGATATTGTTATCTCTTTTTTCAGATGAGAAAATTGGTTTTGAGATGTTAAGTAACTTTGCCAGGGTCACAAAGTTAATGAAAAGCGGAGCTGACTCTCAAATCCAGATTTGTCTAGCTTTATAGCCTATGTAATGAACTGCTAAATTAAATGGCCTCCCTCTTGTTAATATCCACTTATTTGTCTGATTCACTGTAAACTGCTAAAGAGCAGAGACCTTGCCATATTTGTCTATAAATCTTCCTGGCCCATAGCAGCCACTCAATGAAATGCTTGTGGAATAACTGAATGAAGAGACGAAGTTGTAGTCAACGGAAGGGGACATGAGATTGAGAATCAGAAAATTGATTTAGAATCAGAAAATCTTAAGTTCAGCCCTAAGTTTTACATATATTACATGGTTTATAATCTTCGCATGAATTTTTCAAGGCAGGAGACATTTAATCTTTTTATTTTTTTCTTTGCTGGGCAAGCAACTTGCTTTAAGACCCACAGTTGGTAAATGGTATTGAGCAAATCAAGCCCAAATGTTTTTTATTCCAAAATCACCAACGAGCTTGGGAATGCAGCTTGAGTCTAATGAATGATGGTACTAATTTAAACAGTAAAACTGTGAGCATAATATAAAAACACACAAAAAAATTACGCCTTTCCCTTTATTTGTTACCTTTTATTGTTTCTACATTGTTGTTAGTAATAAAAATTCTTATAAAGTCTGAAAACTGTAAGAATGGAAGACACAGCATTGTTTTTGTAAAACAAGAGAGAAATTAATTAGAAGCAGTGGGTAGAAGCAGTGGAAAACAGCTGCTCTAATGCCTGGTATCCAAAGAAGAGAAAAACAAAAATGATGTTTTGGAAGGTGCCCTGCGGATAACAATTAAACAGTGAGGAATTTTTAACAACAATAGGGAAATAGTAAAACTAACAAAGGCAGGGAGAAACAATGCCTCAAAAGATACCCAAAACTTTCAGTATATCAGTGTTGCCCTCGGTTGTTATTAGAGATGGTATAACATGGTATTATTAGAGATGATATATAGTCTTCAGAATATTTCTATTCTTCAGAATAAAGAACATAATTACAAATCTAGGGTTGGGACAGCCTTGACAGTTGATTAGTCTAGAAGCTTAGCACTGTAATCAAGAAAGCTTGCCCCTCCTTATACAGTCTACAGTTTGGGCCTCATCGTGTCTGTGGCTTGTTCCCCTCTGGTAGTAGGCTGGTTGCTAGCACATGCTTCTTTGTTCATTTCTTGCAGGAGAAAGAGGCTTTGTTTTTCTATGGCTCGCTCCTAAAAATGAAGAAACTTTTCCTGGAATGTCCCTGGGGAGCTTCCTTTTATTGCCTAGTATGGGGTCATATCACCATCCTTCGTCCAGACATTTCCGGCAGCTAGGGATGGGTCAGCCCTGAAGCACTTAGGCTCCAATGAAAATAGGTGTTCTGGTGAGAAGGGGAGATGGGAGAATAAAGGCAAAAATGGACACTGTGGTGATGATATTTCTACTGTTTAATTGAGAGAATACATGTGGAAGCCCATCAAAATATATAAGGCACTGGACCTGCGCTGTCCAATATGGTAGCACTAGGCACTTGTTATTAGATACATGAGATGTGATCACTCCAAACTAAGATACAATGAAAATGGAAAGCAGTATCTTTTCATTAGAGCATTTTGAAAAATAAAACTTATCATTTACAAAGTAAATATCACATGATGGTGCTCATCTGCCATCTGTACAGTGCCTGAAAGGAAAGAGTGATTGTGAAGATGTCTTACAAAGCTGCTACATAAACCCTAATGAGTTATGGGGTTAAAAAGGGACCTGTGCCTCTACTGGATATGGCAAGTTACCATTCTGTTGTGTGTTAGCCACACTCTTCCGCACTGGAATTTATGTACTAGTTAGAAGGTGACAGTGAAGGGCTCTTTTATGCTTCATTGTATTGTTCTTAACATCAAAATAAGAATAATACCCAAAACAATAACAACCAATACTTACATAGTACTTATTATAAGTCAGAATACAATACTGCTACCTCTATGTCTGTTAACTCAACAGACCTGGAAGGTGATTGGGCTGCAGAAATCAATGTCTTCAGTCCTGCTACTTTGAAACCCAAAAGGATAGTCAGTCACCAGAAATATTTGGTTGCCACTTTTCCCCTTCACAAAAGCCAAGCAGTAAAATTGCAAGTTAAACTCAGTTAACACAGTTCTCTTTTAAAAGGTAGAGGCATTGGCAGCTGAGCTTCTCGTCATAATGAGGAAACCGTAGAAAGTTCTCCTTAATATCAAGGAGCAAACGATGCTGCGCTTTGATGCTTTACTCCCCCCAAGTTGCGGATCTGGCATCGCACTATTGCTTAGCCCCTATTTATAGTCAACAGAACAAGAGTTAACTGTAAAGAAAGCTGGCAAATTTTCAGAGGGAGTGTTTTGTTTTGGGGAAAAGAAAATATTAGAGTGTCAGGAAGTTCCTATGCTAACATACCTAGAAACCTAACACTGGCAGGAAATTTTGTAAGTAAATTAAACTTATTGATGCATTATCTGTTAGACTCTGAGGGGAATTTTACATATTTATTATAATATAGGCATAAGATATGGCTTCCCAGGTGGCACTAGTGGTAAAGAACCTGCCTGCCACAAGAATATACAATGGAGAAAAGACAACCTCTTTAACAAGTGGTGCTGGGAAAACTGGACAGCCACTTGTAAAAGAATGAAACTAGAACACTTTCTAACACCATACACAAAGATAAACTCAAAATGGATCAAAGATCTAAGCATAAGACCAGAAACTATAAAACTCCT
>ML661344.1:8523966-8650160 GCA_007570785.1 Antilocapra americana | reverse complement strand
TATACCACATTTTCTTTATCCATTCATCTGTTTAGGTTGCTTCTATGTCTTGGCTGTTTAAAATAGTTTAAGAAAATAGTTACAGTAGTTAAAAATAGTTAAAAAAATATAGTTAAGATAAAAATATATTTACCTAAAAATAGTTTAAAAATAGTTAAAAATAGTTGAAAAAATATGTTAAAAATAGTGCTGCAGTGAATAGGGGCATGCATATATCTTTTTGAATTGTAGTTTTCTCCAGATAAATGCTCAGGAGTAGGCTGCAGAATCATATGATGACTCTATTTTTGGTTTTTCTAAGGAAACTCCATACTGTTCTCCATAGTGGCTATACCAATATACATTCCCACCAGCAGTGTAGGAGAGGTCCTTTATATCCACAACCTGTCCAGCATTTATTATTTGTAGATTGAAAAAAATATATATTCTTATTGAACTATAGTTGACATACAATATTATGTTCAATATTATGTTAGTTTTAGGTATACTACAAGGTGATTTGACATTTTCATACATCAGTACCATCTGTCCCACACAGAGTTTTTATAGTATTATTGACCATATTCCTTGTGTTATATTTTACATCTGCATTACTATTTATTATATAAATGGAGGTTTGCACCTCTTAATCTCTTTGATTTTGTGCTCCCACCTCCCTCTCTTCTGGCCACTAATTGTTCTCTCTGTATCTAAGAATCTGTTTTCTATTTTGTTTTAGTCTGTATTTCATTTATTTCTGCTCTAATCTTTATTATTTCTTCCCTTATAATAACTTTGGGTTTTGTTTGTTCTTCTTTTTTAGTTCCTTTAGGTATAAGGTTAGATTGTTTATTTTAGATTTTTTGTTTGTTTGCTTCCAAAGATAAATTTACATCACTATAAACTTCCTTCCTAGAATTACTATTATTGTGTCCCACAGATTTTGGATTATCATGTTTCTTTTCTCATTTGTCTACAGGTATTTAATTTCCTGTTTTTTGCTTCAGTCACTCATTGGTTGTTTAGTAGCACTGTTTAGCCTCCATAGGTTTGTGGGTTTTTTGGCAGCTTTTTCCTATTAGTTGGTTTCTAGTCTCATTCTGTGGTCAGCAAAGGTGCTTGATATGATTTCAGTTTTCCTAAATTTATTGAGACTTGTTTTTTGGCCAGCATGGAATCTATCCTGGAAAATTTTCTGAATGCACTTGAAAAAAAAATGTGTATTTTGCTGCTTTTCTTTTGTTACTTTTAAGATTCTCTCTTCATCTTCAATTTTTTATTTTTATTTTTTTACCATTTTTAATTATAGTGTTTCTTGATGTGGACCTCTTTGGATTCATCTTGTTTGGGACTGTCTGTGCATCTTGGACCTGAATATCTGTTTCTTTACTCAATTTAGAAATGCTTTCAGCTATTATTTCTTTAAACAAGTTCTCTTTCTTTTTCTCTCTCATATCCTTTTTGGACCTTTATAATGTGAACACTCCTCTGTCCATGGAATTCTCCAGGCAAGAATACCGGGGTGAGTTGCCATTCCCTTCTCCAGGGGATCTTCCCAAACCAGGGATAGAACCCAGGTCTCCTGCACTGTAGGCAGATTCTTTACAATCTGAACCACCAGGGAAGTCCAGTGTGAACATTCAGATGTTTAAGTTGTCCCCTAGATCTCTTTAATTATTCTCACTTTTTAAATTCTTTTTGATGTTCAGCTTGAGTGATTTCCACTGCTCTCCCTTCCAGTCCGCTGATCTATTCCTCTGTTTCATCTAATCGACTACTGATGCCTTCTAGAGCATCTTTTTTATTTCAGTTATTATATTCTTCAGCTCTGTTTGATTTTTATCTGTATTTTCAAACTCTCTGTTAAAATTCTCACTGTGTTTACCCATTCTTCTCCTGAGTTTTGTTGAACATCTTTATGATCATTACCTCAAACTCTTTATTGGTTAGCTTGGTTATCTTTGCTTCATTCTTTTGGTTTTTTTTCCTGAGGTTTTGTCTTGTTCCTTTATTTGAAATAGATTCCCCCATCTCCTCAGTTGGACAATTTTCTGTGTTTACTTAAGTGTTAAGTAGGTCAGTTACCTTTGCTGGTCTTGGAGGAGTGGCCTTATGTAGGAGATGTCTTGCAGCATCCAGCAGCACACGCCCCTCTGCCCACCAGAGCCGTATGCTCTAGGGGCACCCTCTATATGGGTTATGTGTGCTCTTCTGTTGTGGCAGGGTCTACTGCCATGGGTGCACTGGTAGGCAGGGCTGGCTCTGACCCAGGTGGCTACTAGTCTGCTGGTGGCAGGATCAGGTCCTGGGGCAGCTGGCTGCAGGGGTCGGGGCTGGTGCCAACCCACTGGTGAGGGCAGGTGAACCCCTGAATTCCAAAATGGTACTTTCAATACCTGTTTCCTTGTGGTAGAATGAGCTCCTCAGAATGACTGTCACCAGAATCTATCTCTCCAAAGGGAATCCCAGTTGATTATTCCCTATCCAGGAAGCTCTCCAAGATCAGCAAGTGGGCCTGACCCAGGCTTCTTTTTTTTTTTTTTTTAATCGTTTTTGCCATCATTTACTGTCATGATATCACCATGGGTTTACATATGCTTCCCCTCCGGAACCCCCATCCCTCCTCCCTCCCCCCCGGGAAATCTCCCTGCACCAGCCCCGAGCATCAATCCTGGGCTGGCGATTGATTAGACACATGACAACATGCTTCAATGCCCTTCTCCCATATCATCCCACCCTTACCCTCATCCACAAAGTCCACGAGTCTATTCTATACATCTGCGTTCCTTTTGCTGTCTCGTATGTTGGGTTCTCGTTACCGTCTTTCTAAATTCCATATATGTGCGTTAATATACTGTATTGTTGTTTTTGCTTCTGGCTTACTTCATTCTGGATAATGGGCTCCAGTTTCGTCCATCTGAGTAGAATTGCTTCAAATGAATTTTTTTTTTAATGCTGAGTAATATTCCATTGTGTATATGTACCACAGCTTTCTTATCCATTCGTCAGTTGATGGGCATCTAGGTTGCTTCCATGTCCTGGCTATTGTAAACAATGCAGCGATGAACATTGGGGTACACGTGGCTCTTTCAATTCTGGTTTCCTCGGTGTATATGCCCAGCAGTGGGATTGCTGGGTCATATGGCAGGTCTATTTGCAGCTTTTTAAGGAACCTCCACACTGTTTTCCATAGTGGCTGTACTAGTTTGCATTCCCACCAACAGTGTAAGAGAGTTCCCTTTTCTCCACATCTTCTCCAGCATTTATTGCTTGTAGACTTTTGGATGGCAGCCATTCTGACTGGTGTAAAGTGGTACCTCATTGTAGTTTTGATTTGCATTTCTCTGATAATGAGTGATGTTGAGCATCTTTTCATGTGTTTGTTAGCCATTTTTATATCTTCTTTGGAGAAATGTCTGTTAAGTTCTTTGGCCCACTTTTTAATTGGGTTGGTTATTTTTCTAGAATGGAGCTGCAGGAGTTGTTTGTATATTTTTGAGATTAATTGTTTGTCTGTTGTTTCATTGGCTATTATTTTCTCCCATTCTGAAGGCTGTCTTTTCACCTTGCTTATAGTTTCCTTTGTTGTGCAAAAGCTTTTAATTTTAATTATGTCCCATTTGTTTATTCGTGTTTTTATTTCCAATATTCTGGGAGGTGTGACCCAGGCTTCTTTCAAATTCCTGCCTCTGAGTTGTGCCTTGGGGAGTATGAGATTTTGCTTGAAGTCTTTAAGAGTAGAGTCTCTGTTTCCTATGGCCCCATAGTCCTCCCATATGCAAGCCCTGCTGGCCTTCAAAGCCAAACATCTGGATGCTCATCTTTCCAGTGCAGGATCACTGGGCTGAAGAGCCCTTTGTGGAGCTTGAACCCCTGAATCCTTGGGGAGAACATCTGCCATTGTAATCCTCCTATTTATGGATCACCTACTTAGGGTTATGGATCTTGACTATCCTGCATCTCCTTCCCTCCGATTCATCTTGTTGTGGTTCCTTCTTTATATCTTCAGTTGTGAAAAATCTTTTCAACTAGTCTTCAGGTAGTTCTCATAGACAATGTCTCTGCAAAAAGTTGTAATTTTGGTGTGCCTATTGGAGGATTTAAGCTCAGGGCCTATCTACTCCACCATCTTGGTCACACCTCTGTTTTATTATAAATATTTGCTTCTCCTGTTGATTTTATAGCCCAGATTTCTAGCTTCTTCCAGGTTACTGCTGTAACTATGAATATTCTACTTCAAATCATGAATGATAAGATGTGCTTGTGAAGTGAAAGTCACTCAGTCGTGTCTGACTCTTTGCAACCCCAAGGACTACACAGTCCATGGAATTCTCTAGGCCAGAATATTGGAGTGGGTAGCCTTTCCCTTCTCCAGGGGATCTTCCCAACTCAGGGATCAAACCTAGGCCTCCCTCATTGCAGGCAGATTCTTTACCAACTGAACCACGAGGGAAGATGTGCTTAAAGTCTATTAATAGCTAAATTGAAGCTGTCATCTTGGTTATCATAACAGAAAGAAAAAAAGACCAGCTTCTTGAATAAAGAATAAATATTAATAAATTGGTACCTTAGGTGAAACCTCTAGAATCTCTTACCCATGGATGAGTAGGATGAACTCTACTATTATTATTTATTCATTTGCCAATTCAAAACTATTTATAAATCTACAGTGTAATATATTCTGGGCTAGGCCTGTCGGGAGATACACCTAAAAAGATAGGAATATGTCCTACTCTTGCAACAACTTTCATCTACTAGGAGAGGCTGACAGTTAAGAAATAATGTAAAATGTGCAGGAGAGATAAAGGTAATCAAGAATTTGGGGATTCCATATTATGAATTATCTACCAGGCTTTTCAGCAGTACGTGAACCATGAACTTCCAGATATTCAAGCTGGATTTAGAAAAGGCGGAGGAACTAGAGATCAAATTGCCAACATCTGTTGGATCATCAAAAAAGCAAGAGAATTCCAGAAAAACATCTACTTCTGCTTTATTGGCTACGCAAAAGCCTTTGGCTGTGTAGATCACAACAAACTGTGGAAAATTCTGAAAGAGATGGGAATACCAGACCACCTGACCTGCCTCCTGACAAATCTGTATGCAGATCAGGAAGTGACAGTTAGAACTGGACATGGAACAGACTTGTTCCAAATAGGGAAAAGAGTACGTAAAGGCTGTGTATTGTCACTCTGCTTATTTAACTTATATACAGAGTACATCAGGTAAACTTCTGGGCTGGATAAGCACAAGCTGGAATCAAGACTGCCGGGAGAAATATCAATAACCTCATATATGCAGATGACAACACTCTAATGGCAGAAAGTGAAGAAGAACTAAAGAGCCTTTTGATGAAAGCAAAAGAGGAGAGTGAAAAAGTTGGCTTAAAACTCAGCATTCAGAAAACTAAGATCATGGCATCTGGTCCCATCACTTCATGGCAAATAGATTGGGAAATAATGGAAACAGTGAGAAACTTTATTTTGCAGGAGTCCAAAATCACTGCAGATGGTGACTGCAGCCATGAAATTAAAAGATGCTTTCTCCTTGGAAGGAAAGCTATGACCAACCTGGACAGCATGTTAAAAAGGAGAGACATTACTTTGCCAACCAAGGTCTGTCTAATAAAGCCTATAGTTTTTCCAGTGGTCATGTATGGATGTGAGAGTTGGACTCTAAAGAAAGCTGAGTGCTGAAGAATTGATGCTTTTGAACTGTGGTGTTGAAAAAGACTCCTGAGAATCCCTTGGACTGCAAGGAGATCCAATCAATTCATCCTAAAGGAGATCAGTCCTGAATATTCATTGGAAGGACTGATGCTGAAGCTGAAACTTTGGCCACCTGATGCAAAGAACTGACTTATTTGAAAAGACCCTGATGCTGGGAAAGATTGAAGGCAGGAGGAGAAGGAGACAACAGAGGATGAGAGGGTTGGATGACATCACCAACTCAAAGGACATGGGTTTGAGTAAGCTCTAAGAGTTGGTGATGGACAGGGAGCTCTGGCATGTTGCAACCCATGAGATCACAAAGAGTCAGACACAACTGAACTACTGAATTGAACTGACCAGGCTTTTGGCAGAGGAAATAACAGATAAACTGATATTTCAGTCAGTCAGCTCAGTTACTCAGTCGTGTCTAACTCTTTGTGATCCCATGAACCGCAGCACCCCAGGCCTCCCTTTCCATCACCAACTCTTGAAGTCCACCCAAAGCCATGGCCATCAAGTTCATGATGCCATCCAGCCATCTCATCCTCTGTCATCCCCTTCTCTTCCTGCCCTCAATCTTTCCCAGCGTCAGGGTCTTGTCCAATGAGTCAGCTCTTCGCATCATATGGCCAAATTATTGGAGTTTCAGCTTCAACATCAGTCCTTCCAATGAACACCCAGGACCGATCACCATTAGGATGAACCGGTTGGATCTCCTTGCAGTTCAAGGGACTCTCAAGAGTCTTCTCCAACACCACAGTTCAAAAGCATTGATTCTTCAGCAAATATACACAAAAATAAGTTGAAATTAGTTAAGTAAAGAGAGAGGAGTGAGAGTTATAAGACCCAGGGTCTACAGTTATAAAAGTTTAGAAGAGAGAAAACTGGCACTTTTGAAGAACTCAAAGAAGTTCAAAGTAATTGAAATATAGATGTGGGAGTAAAAATGGTGAGCATTTAGTCTACGGGGTCCAAGTGATGATGAGCCTTCAATGTCCACCTTAAAAGATTTAAACTTTATACTCAGGGCAATGAAAAGCCATTGAAAAGCTTTTTAAAATGGAATAACAGTCAAATTTTTTATTTCAGGAGCATCCTTATAAACAGCACAAGGGGCCCAAAATGGAGTCTAACAAATCATATAATAGACAACTGTAGTAGATTAGACAGAGATGATGGTTGTCTAACTTTAGGGCCATTGGGAGTGAAAATGACATAAGTGATAGATTAAAAAATATTAGGAACTTATTGGACAATTTGTGATTGAATTTGAATAATATTATTAATGAGATGGAATGGGAAAGAAACAGCTAGAGATGAGAAACAGAGAGAGCAGTAAATCAAGATGAACCAAGAATAATTCTTTACGTTTCTGTCTTAGGGATCTGGGTTTACTGAGACAGGGAAGATTGGTGGAGAAGCAGGTTTGAAGAAGATAATGATTTCAGTTTGAACCTGTTGAATTTAATATAAGACATCTAGGCAGAATTGTGCTTTAGGCACCTAAATCAATCAATCTGGAGATTAGAGAAGAGGTACAGCCTATAGTTCATAGATGGATTTTGAGGTCTTTGGGGTAGAAGAGTTTTCCCAATGAGTCTGTGCATAGAGGCTCCTTCCCATATATATGAGATGGAACTAAAAAAATGCTAACATTTTCAGGATGAATAGAGAAATAGGGGCCATAAAAGAAACAGCAAATGAGCACTCAGAGAGATACTGGGAAAATTAGGAAGAAAATCAGAACAAATGGCAATTGGAATGTTTGGAAAATAGTATCCTGAGTGTTAGGCAACCTGAATTTTAGAGAAGAATGTCTCAAGAAAGGCTGGTGAGTGTCCAGGGCATTTCAAAACCTTGTTGGCTGGCTTGGAAACAGCCTTTCCTGAGGATTTATGGGCACTGAGGTCACATTATAGCAGGTTGAGGAATAAATCTGAAGATAAAGAGGATAGACAACTTTTTGGAGAGTTCAGCTGTAACTTCTGGAGCAGTGTATGTAAAGAGATGAGAATTCCACAGAAGGTAAAATGATAATGGGAAAAAGCAAAAAGTTAAAAATAAAAGAGGAAGGAGGTTAACTGAGAAAATAAGACCTATGACATTCATGAAGGATAGGATCCAAGGCACAAATAGAGGATTAGTCTTAGCTGGGAGATAGAGACTCTTCTGTTATAGCAAGAGGAAAGGAGGAATGCATAGCTGCTGATGCTGATCTTGGTCCTAAGAAGGTGAAAGGCACCTAAGGAGCTTATTTTTTCTGTGATGTGAGTTAGGATAGAAGTAGCTGTGTAAAATAGCCATTGTGGTGAATAAAAGTGAGAGACAGAGAGGGAGAAAGAGAGACAGAGAGATATGAGTTAACTAGGGAATGAGATAAGGAGTCTGGGGACCAAGAATTCAGAAAGAGAGCCCAATGTGCCCATATTTACCCAGTGCCCATCCCAAGTACATGATTGTCTGTTTGAATCCCTCTGTGAGGTAATGTTGTCTCACAGCATAGATCTTAAAAAAGAGTGTCATTTTGACATGAAACAAAGGAAGAGGCTGTCAGGTTAGAATCTCAGTCATTAGCCTGTGTTGTATACTTACTGTGGCACAGGAAGGGACCCTTGTATGCTATGGCTGTGCTGTCCATGAGTCACAGAGGCCGGTAATTTACAGCCAGACGTCATAGTCTCTTTAGTAAACCAAAATACATTTGTCTATTAAATGTTTTGACCCATTATAGACTGTTAAATTGTTTAATTATTGTTAAACTGGTAAATTATTCTCACATCAACTACCTAAGCATTCAAGCTAAAATGACCACATGATGGTTCTAGGTTCTAAAATTTTGCCACTAAATTATATAATAGGCCATTGTTTATACCTAAGCTTTCAACTTTTTGAATATGAATGCTCATTTTCTAGGTATGAAAATAATACATACGTAGTGGAGAATCTGGAGAACAAAGAAAAATATAGAGAAGAATATAGAACTGACCCTAAGTTCCTACTCCAGGTTAACTATTTCTAGTATTTTTCTGTATATACGCACAGAATTGTTTTTCCCTTTTGGATTATGTTGTGTCATAAACATTTGTTTTCAGTTTTAAATCTTGAACATTTCTCTGTATTATTCATTATTCTTCAAAAACATGATTTTAAATGTTAGCATTGGGATGCATGCTGCTGCTGCTGCTGCTAAGTCGCTTCAGTCGTGTCCAACTCTGTGCGACCCCACAGACGGCAGCCCACCAGGCTCCTCCATCCCTGGGATTCTCCAGGCAAGAACACTGGAGTGGGTTTGGGATGCATACTGATATATATTATGCACGCTGATAGATGCTCTATATTTTGAACAATGTCCTTTTGTTGGTCACTTGTTTTAAATTTTCTGTTATATTTATATTGAGGAAAATATCCCTGCCCACAAAGCCTAGCTCACACCTCCGATTCCTTCCTTAACCACTTAGCTGCTCTTGTCACTAATACTGTGGCTTTCTGAGTGTAAGACAGTAGTAGGATAGAGCATTTGGGGTTTAAAGGAAACTATACTTTGGCACACACACACACACACACAAAAACCTGTCTTAACTCTAAATATGTTTAGATTAATGTTCCTTACACTTTGACAAAGACATATTGTCTAGACTTTCTCTTGACACCTAGGATACAAAAGTTTGAAATACAATAAAGTACCTCTTCTGACATGTATTACAAAGCTAATCCATCATCTATAATCCAAGGAATGAATATTTTTATAGAGTAGATTTTTCCTTCCTCTTTTCAGCCAGAGTTTGTGTACTTGTTACTGACATTTTTGGACTATTCTAATAGAAAGATTAAAAATTTATCTAGATATAACACATGTACCCAGTTATACTGAGGCACACTGATTTTACAATTCATGCTAGCTGAGAGGAGAGAGTAATTCCTCAGTACCAAATAATGTGGTGGCAGACTTCAAGCTTCTTTATAATTTTGAGGTCCCTCCTGTGTATTGATTGAATAATAATTACGCATTTTCAAATATTTTTAGGGTGCAAATTTGGAAGTTTGGGGTTTTTTTTTTGAAATGGCTCTGTTGGGTAGAATTTTAAGGAAAGCAGACCTGTAGACCATGCATTCATTTCCTTGCCCTTTCCCCATAAGCATTCCTGTTCTTTCTCTGAACATCAAAGCATTCTGTTCTGGAAGCCTATGCAATAGTACAATAGCCTGGGGCTGGGGAGAGGTATGCTGTGTAGACTGAAGGTGTCAATTATCCTTATCTCATTTTAATTTTCACAACTGCACTAGGTGAGAAGATGCTCAGTAAGCGTGGATGAATGATGTTTTAGAGAAGAGGAGAAATCAAGAACCAAAGTTAGGTAACTGGACCCCAAACTAGAAACAGAGCTGAGTCAGGTTCGTGGCAGGTCTTTGACTGATCTATGTGTTTGCCTAAGCCTGCAGTTTCTGTAACATCTCCCCTTAGCGCTTCCTGAATCTTGTCCCTTGTCCACTTTCTAACTTTGTAGTTTTCCTCTCTCGTCCGTTTCCCAAAAATCACATGTGGAGTTTTCCTACAGAAAAGTTTTGTCTTTTGTTCTACACCTTGTACCTTTTGGTTTCTTTTTCTTTTTTCTCCGAATAAAACCCTTATTCATTTTCCAGCTTTGCCCCAGAATTCATCAGAAAAAATTTAGCCATAGAAGAATATGCGAGAGACCATCCAGTCCAGCCCCAGGGTTTAATATTAAATTTAATAAAGCACAGAGAGTAAGTGACTTGCCTAAAGTCATAAATGCTGGCAGAGCCAGGATAAGATTTGCTTTTTCTGATTCTTAGCCCATTGTTTTGAAACATTTAATAAAATTGTATAATAGTGAAGATGAAATAATGCCACTTCTAGTAACTTTTCTTAATGTGTGTGAACTGTTTATTTCCGAAGTTTTCAGATTAGATAAGGCTAGAATGCTGAGATGATTTGGCAACCTGAGAAGAGAGTTGTAATCAGACCAGAAAAAGACTATAGTTATTTCTTAAATCTACAGTGAAGCTTCCTCCCATGAAAGTCCTTCAAATTATGTAATTAAGTGATTCAAAGGGCCCAGGCTGGTTTGAGTGTATTATAACATAGCACATTTATCACACTGTACAGGGAGTTTCCAGTAAAGCAGGTTTATTCTCCTGTAGCCTGACAACAGAGAATTAAGAAAACAAAGCAGCATAGATAAATTTGGCTGTAAGGAAAGTTCTTTGACGCACTTATATTAGGAATAATCTGGCAATCATAAAAACCACATAATAGAGCATAAGGGAAAAATAAAAGTTTTATTCCCTCCCCACAAGTTATTTTTTCTGGATTTTCTTATGTATCATCTTCAATAGATACATGTAGTCTATAACCCAAGGCATTTTTGAACCAGGAAATAAAGTACTAGAGGTTTTTAAATGTGTGTTTTAAAATCCTACTGCAGTAAAATAAAATCCAAATGCAGAATATTAAAAACAGTCTTCCAGGGACCCCCCCTGGAGGTTCAGAGGTTAGGATTCTGTGCTTTCCCTATTCTGGGGCTTGTTCAAGCTGGTGGGAAGCTAAGATACTGCAAACCATGCAGTGTGATCAAAAAAACAAACAAACCCAAAAAACCTGAAGAACAGTTTTCCTCTTAGTGTTAGTTAGTGTTTTGTACATTTTAAAGATCATTCTCACTGGGGAAGGGACAAATCTTGTTTTTTTTCTTTAGGATAAAGAAAAGTAATTGCCCTTGACACTAGGCAGGGATGGAGAATTTAGGGGCTACTGATGTGGTTGTGTTCATTCTTATCATGGTACAAAAAGAACTCTCTCTTCCTGCTGATAACCAGAGGAGAGGCAAGAGGCCTGCCTGGGAGAGTCATATGAAGCCTGGGGAAGATTCAGGCAGAAAAGTAACTTCTCCCTTCAACAAGAGATGGTCTCACAGCTCTCTTGACCGGATTATTATATGAGGCTGTTTTGAAGGAGCAATTGTGCAGTGTGTTTCCTAAAAAAAATAGCTTCCATGGTGGCCAAGCATCCTGTTTTTTGTTTGTCCCTTGTCCCTGGTAGAATGGGACTAATAGGAATAAGTAATTTACCAGAAATCTACATATTGATGTCAGAGTTTTTCTCCTGAAGTCTGATCATCTAAAAAATATTTGCAAAAATTGTAATCTCTGGTTAGCTCCTTAAATAGAAGGAAGTCTAATACAGGACACCTATAGGACACCAAGGTGTCTATAGGGCTGGAGTCCCTGCTGGGAGCTCTGAAGGAGCATTGAAGACTCTTCTTGGATGCTAACTTGCATTTGGGCTTCCCTGGTGGCTCAGTGGTAAAGAAGCCACCTGCCAGTGCAAGAGATGTGGGTTCTATCCCTGGGTCGGGAAGATCCCGTGGAGAAGGAAATAGCAAGCCACTCCAGTATTATTCTTGCCTGGGAAATCCCATGGGTAGAGGAGCCTGGCGGGCTACAGCCCATGGGGTCACAAAAAATCAGACACAACTGAGCGACTAAATAACAACAACCTGCATTTATGTTCACAATTAGACAAGAAATTAGGAGTTCTATTTCCATCCTTGCTGCCATTTGGAAATGGGAATATCACCCTCACTGCCTCTAATTCCAATTATCTTCATACTGCACATACTGCACATGAAAAGCTAGAGTGTCTCTCCCCATGTGCCAGCTGTTGCTTCCAGGGCTTGGTTTCATAATTTCATAATCACTGCATTGTCAATAGGAAATTATGGAAATTACAGTAGACTAACCAATGTTAGGCATATGAAACCTGTATTAGCCTAATGAAATAATTTTAAATTATTAGCCTCATAAAAATTAATTTTAGAATAATCAAGGAGGACTATAAAATGACTGAAATTCCATCTTAATAAGTAATTTTCCTGATTATATAAAGTGGGAGAAATTCAGTATTTTATTTTGTAAAAGAAAATGAAGATGTAACTTATATGAGTTCTTAAATTGTTTTAGATGAGGGTCAGAACACTTCCTGAAAAGTAGTAAATGGCCAATTATATTTAATTATTTGGTCCATCTTCCTCTGACCACAGCTGGAAAGGTTCTCAGATTTTAAGGACCCATGTGGTTACATTGAACCTACCCAGATAATTCAGGATAATCTTCCCATCTTGAGGCCCTAAACATTAATCACATGTGGGAGGTAGTGTTCAGTTCACAGGGTTATGAGCCTGCATCAGAAGATACTTAGATTATTCATTTTCAATAAGCTTGGTTATAATAATTCATATTTATTAATGAAGGGAATAATCAATTGCCTTTAAACAAGACTTTCCTAAATTGTTTAAATGTTTTTATGCACATAAAAATTTTTAAATAATTGAATAATTATTTAATAGTAATAATTCCATTGCCTTCCACAAATCAAAATACATATTTTGCATTTAATTGTAGTAACAATATAACTTTATATACTTGATACTACCTTACATTCTGTTTTTTTCACTTAATTCATATACATATATATATAATTAGGCAACCACTTGTATTTTTTAAGCTTTATTTATGATACTAGAGATTTATATGTTTGCAGTTTCTTACTAGATTATTCTTCATTTACCATTCATTTAATTGTCCAGTTGATTGAATAAATCCTTTTATTGAATAAATCCTTTAGAAAAAATGTCTTTGAAAGAAATGACAGAGTTTATGTCTATGTCTACACATTTTTATCTTCTTTTTGTTTATAGAGCCATAATTTTGTTCAGATAGTGGGTGTAAGTTGGTCAAGGACTGAAGTAAGCCACAGAGAACGGTTTTGTCTTACAAGCTAGTGGACCCCAGCCCTTTTGGCACCGGGGACCAGTTCTGTGGGAGGCAGTTTCTCCACGGCCGGGGGAGGGGGCATGGGGGAAGGATGCGGTGGGGGTTGGGGATGAAATGGCGCGGGGGACAATGGGAGTGTGGGAAACTGGGAGTGCGGGAGCTCGGGGACAGGGTGAGGCCTGGCTGCCTCGCCGACGCCCACCTCCTGCTGTGCAGCCTGGGTCCTAGAAGGCCATGGGCTGCTACCCGTCCATGGTCTGGGGTTGAAAAGCGAAAGTTAGTCACCCAGTCATGTCCAAACCTGCCAGGCCCCTCTGCCCATGGAATTCTCTAGGCAAGAGTACAGGAGTGGGTTGCCAGTTAGGGACCCACATTGTAAGCAAAACCTGGGCATTTTCAGGCCCTTTGCCAGTGACTGTTTTAAGAATTAACCTGTGGGTAGGTGGGTGAAGAAGGAGGGGCCCTCGCTCTTCTGTTTCAGGGCCTCGTGCTCTCTCGGGCCACATGGCGGGTGTGGAGGAGGCAGTGTCCTGCAGGAGTCACCTGAATGGCGACCTGGATCCAGACGACAGGGAGGAGGCAGCCAAGAGAAAAAGACAGAAGAAGAAGAAGAAGAGTAAGGGGCTGCCACAGGGCAACAGGAACCTGATAAAGAAGCAGGAGGCTCAGTTGATGAGGTGGCAAGACAATTGGGAAGAGAAAGAAAGAGATGATGACGATGAAGATGGAGATGGTGATGGAGATGGAGCAACTGGAAAGAAGAAGAAGAAAAAGAAGACAGGACCAAAAGTTCAAACAGACCCTCCCTCCATTCCAATATGTGACCTGTATCCTAATGGTGTATTTCCCAAAGAACAGGAATGCGAATACCCACCCACACAAGATGGGCTAACAGCTGCTTGGAGAACTACAAATGAAGAAAAGAAAGCATTAGATCAAGCTAGTGAAGAGATTTGGAATGATTTTCGAGAAGCTGCAGAAGCACATCGATAAGTTAGAAAATATGTTATGAGCTGGATCAAGCCAGGGATGACAATGATAGAAATCTGTGAGAAGTTGGAAGACTGTTCACGAAAATTAATAAATGAGAATGGATTAAACGCAGGCCTGGCATTTCCTACTGGGTGTTCTCTGAATAACTGTGCTGCCCATTATATTCCTAATGCTGGTGACACAACAGGATTACAGTATGATGACATCTGTAAGATAAGACTTTGGAACACATATAAGTGGTAGGATTATTGATTGTGCTTTTACTGTCACTTTTAATCCCAAATATGATACATTATTAAAAGCTGTAAAAGATGCCACTAACACTGAAATAAAGTGTGCCAGAATGGATGTTTGTCTCTGTGATGCTGGTGAGGCTATCCAAGAAGTTATGGAATCCTATGAAGTTGAAATAGATGGAAAGACCTATCAAGTGAAACCAATCCGTAATCTAAATGGACATTCAATTGGGCCATATAGAATACATGCTGGAAAAACAGTACCCATTGTGAAAGGAGGAGAGGCAACAAGAATGGAGGAAGGAGAAGTATATGCCATTGAAACCTTTGGTAGCGCAGGAAAAGGTGTGGTTCATGATGATATGGAATGTTCACATTACATGAAAAATTTTGATGTTGGACATGTGCCAATAAGGCTTCCAAGAACAAAACACTTGTTAAATGTCATCAATGAAAATTTTGGCACTCTTGCCTTCTGCCGCAGACGGCTGGATCATTTGGGAGAAAGTAAATACTTGATGGCTCTGAAGAATCTGTGTGACTTGGGCATTGTAGACCCATATCCACCATTATGTGACATTAAAGGATCATATACAGCACAGTTTGAATATACCATACTTATGCGTCCAACATGTAAAGAAGTTGTCAGCCGAGGAGACTACTATTAAACTTAGTGCAAAGCCCCTGCAACACCTTTTATTTTCTAAGACTTGTTGGAATACATTATACCGGATTTAATTTGCAACATGTTGTCTTAACAGTGGACCTATGTAATACTTTTATCCATGTTTAAAAAGGAAGGAATTTGATCAAAGGCAAACTATTTAATATTATTAACCAAGGAAAAAGCTTCCAGGACTTTGAAAAGTTAACTGTTTTCTGTCTGTAAAGCTCCAAATAGTTAGAATGACTTATACATTTTTTTTCAAACATCTAGGAGATGCTTTTCGGATATTTATATTGCCATATTCTTAATTGAATGCTTTGAATGACTACATCCAGTTCTGCACCTATATACCCCCTGGTATTGCTTTTTAATCTTCCTGGAATCCATTTTCTAAAAAAATTAAGACATTTTCAGATCTGAAAAAAAAAAAAAAAGAATTAACCTATGACTCAGCTCTGTCCCTGGTAGGGCTTCCCTGGTGGCTCAGATGATAAAGAATCTGCCTGCAATGCAGGAGACTGGGTTCAGTCTCTGGGTTGGGAAGACCCCCCGGAGAAGGGAATGGCTAGCTACACCAGTATTCTTGCCTGGAGAATTCCACAGAGGAGCCTGGCGGGCTACAGTCCAGGGATTGCCAAGAGTCAGACATGACTGAGCAACTACCACACACACAACTCTGTCCAGTAAGGCCAAGTTGACATTTGTATAGCTGGTGAGGATTCGACCAGAGCTGGGATTTAGGGTGCCGAATTTGTGTCATGCTGAAATCTGTTTGCGCTATCGGGATGTCTGTTATTACTATAAATCAGATGAGAGGATGTGCTGAACTAAGATGAGATTGGAAAAAGAGAAAACTGCATTGCAGAGGATGAGGTAAAAGAAGATTTCATAGGTGACCCTGACTTGTTGAATCAGGGTGACTCTAAGAAAGAAAGTGCCATTGCTGTGGATAGTAGGTTTGTGGGTGTTTAGGACGCTCAGGGATGTTTCAAACCCTTCAATTTGGGATATATGACCTGGGGACAGACCATCCAAATAAATGTGGGTCTTAAGTGACACTTTGAGTTCAATCAAAATATAATGTGAACAACAAATTCATGCCACATATAATTTTAAATTTTCTACTAGTGTAATATTTTACAAAATGTTCTTTAAAAGTAACAAGAAACAAGTGATGCTAAGTTTAATAATGTATTTTAACACACTATATGAAAATATTATCATTTCATCATATAATCATTACATATCCCAATGTCTCAATTTTCTTCAGCCACATTTGAAGTGCTTAATAGCCGTGCATATCTAGAAAGACCAATTTAGGAGCTGGTAATAAAGTCAGCACTTTTCTTTGCTTGCAAGTGTGAACCTGTTTTGGGGTTGTTCCTGCTTTTTTATTGCTGTTGTGAACAACGCACAACCTCTGGTGCAGGAATTCAGGGCAGTGCATTCTTGGGAGTGGGACTTCTGCAAGGTAACAGGTGAGACAGAACTTGATTTTCTTCCAAGGTGGTTGCTCCAGCTCACGCTCCTGGCAGTTCTGTGTGCGAGAGTCTATATTGCTCCCCGTCCTCACTAACATTTGGAAAAGTCATGCTTCATTTTTCTCAAACTAGTGAATATAAAATGTCTTCTTACTTTGTCATAACATTCATTTCTCTGATGGACTAATGAGCTTGAATATCTTTTCTGTGTATGAATCTTCACTTTTTTCTCTCTTGTGAAAATCACAAATATTTATTCATTCAAATAGAAATATATTATGTTTATTATAGATGTCATATATTAATATATTCATATATGTGTCACATATTCATTCACAAATGTTTATTGAATACTACCTGCTAATTATTAGTCTAGATACTGAGAATGAACTAGTGGGGAAAAAGATATTGGCCCAGATCCTACCTTCAGGGGGTTTACATTCTAGTGTGTGTGCAGTGACTGGGTCGAGACCCAGAAGGGTAAAATGCTATGTGTCATACGTTAGTGAACCTAGGTTTAAGTCAGACTCAGTTATTTTATGTCATTAAAGCTTGGTTTCTGCAATTATAAAAATGAGATGGCAGTAGTATTTATCTTCTATTATTTATTAAAAGCCTATGAAGAACTTGACACAGTGTCAGGCAAATTGTAAGGATTCAGAGAATGCTAATGGCAATAATAATAGTACTAATAACAAGTAACTGCTATTTTCCCCTTTCTTGCTTCTATCTTTTCTTAAGTAGTCTTTTTTTCTTTTTTTAGTTATAACTACCAAAATTTAAGATTACACATGTTTTGGTTTTGTTGAAGTGTTGACCAATTGGGGTATCAACTTAGTGACATTTTCTGCAACAAGACAGATGACTTTGGCTAATTTTGAGATGTGTTATTTTCCAACTTCTAAAATCCCAAGAACCAAGAGCCAGAGAAAATGTGCTTTAAAAAAGTCTGCCTCATGTTGAATAGGCAAAAATGTGGGAAAATCCAGAGGAATATTTTATATAATTCAGGGCTGTGTTCTGTGAGTACAAATGTTGCTTGAATTAGTCATTTTAATCCAACAACCAACTTATTGTAAACTAACCATGTGCAAAGTACCATGTGGGGAGATGCGTATGACTTTATTAATCTTTGGAATAATAATATGTCCCTTTTTCTTAGATAATGATGTTGAAAATGATCTTCAATCACACGTCAGTTGAGCACTGCAAGACATATACAGAAAATCAGGATGAGTGCAACTTCTTCTTAATAGCTGTTCGCCTGGCTTCACTGAACCAGATCTTGGATCCCTGGGTTTATCTGCTGCTAAGAAAGATCCTTCTTCAAAAATTTTGCCAGGTAGCAAATGCTGTCTCCAGCTACTTTAATAATGGACCTAAAGTGCCGACTATCTCACTATCCAATGAAATAACACAGACAGGCGCATGAAAGAGAACACTTAATCAACTTGCATGTTCACAGCTTTTGGCAAAAAATAGCCCTAAATCTTACTGTGAATTTAGGCATCTCTGGCATGCTGCTATTTATGCATTGAAGTAAAATGTTTGATATAAGGCCTAAATGGTCTCAGAAGCATAAATATTAATAATCCCCTATGTGCCAAAAGTATTGAAACACAAGCAAAGGAAAATAGGTTAATAACATTCTAGTGTTTTGGGGTCTCTTCCATATGTAGCTGAATGTGATTATTTATTAGGTGAAAGCACTTCTCTTGTTTTTATCAATGATCTTGGTCTGTGGTGGGTGCTGTGTAGGGATAGTTAATTTTCTAATATACTGAGTACATGAGGAATTCAACACACAGATATTTGAAGACAAGGCAACAGTTTGTTTTTGCTCAAAGGTCTTGGTCTTCTGCTTTCTCTTTTACTCTCTCTCTTTCTCTCTGTGTCACTTTTATTCCTCTTAAATTTTTTTCAAAAGTTGATTTAGGATGAAAAAATGTATAACATATTCACAGTATTCATTGATACTGATGTTATTTAAATATCATTCAATATGCAAATTAGCTGCTAACCTTACAGAGTCTGTTTTGGTTGGGTTGGTAATTAGGTTTATTCGTTATCTGAATAAGTCAATTAATTCCATTTATTTCAAACATGACAATTTGTGAACATCCAAATTGTTAACTGTTCTTTAAATTACATTTTTAATTCCTACAAGCCTGGAGAAGATTCATGAAACTGTGCTTGGGAGTCAGTGAAGTGATTTTTTTCAAAATTCTATTTAAGGACTGGCTTGAGACATAAATATAGGTACTTGGGCTAATTATTTTTCCTGATTTTTCCACCCATAGTATTCTCTTCAGTCTTTTGTGTATTTAAATACTAACTCCTATTCTAAGACCAGTAAATATTTTAAAGCTTCCATAGAGACTTTCCATAGTTTAGCCTATCTATAGGATATGGAAATTAATAATATTGATACCTCACAGCACTTTCTTTGCCCTCTCTTCAAAGTTTCTATCTAAATATTTATTATTAAAATGTATCTCTTATTATGTGCACTAACCTTGACAGCTAAGCTTGATACTTTTTTGGCACAAGTAGGTCACTACATTAAATTCTGGGAATTACACTTAATAAAAACTGCCCAAAAAACATAACAATCTTTCAAATCAGACCTACATAAAATGTTCTTTGTACTCTTTAGAGCATTTGTTTTGCAGACTTACTGTTTCTCATTCAGCGTTTAACTTACTTTTTCCTTTATTGTTTTCCTAGTTTTAAGAAACTTGAAATTTATTTATACTCCTTTATAGTAACTACCTTTTTGTGTGTGTATTCAGTAGGCACCTGGGGAAGAATTAATTTTAAGAGGTGTAAAATATCTATTAGATTAATATGTTTACCAGGCTAAGTCAATCAGGAGAAATCAATTTAAATGATCATGTCAAATTGAGTGAGAAGGCAAAATCTGCCGGGAGTGCTTATGTAACTCATGGTAGATCCACTAGTCTAGATTTTGGGGAAAAAAAATGATGACAACCTATACTAAAAGGACATTTAAAAATTTCTCTATACCATAGAATTGATTTATCCCACAAGTTATCTCATGGAGGATAGACAAAATTACATACTTTAAAAGAAGTGTACTTAAATGACCTTATAGTGAAGAGGTTTTAGGCCCTAGGTTTAGACACATACACATAGCATAGATTCAAGTAGTGTGAGCTTGAATGGGTTATTTCTTCCAGCACCTTGCACTTGGAATACAGGAAGTGTTCAGTGAATGAATGAATAATTATCTGCCAAAACCCAGTGCACACCAGTGGGTTCCCACTATATGGTTGAAGTGCTTCAAGACTTTACAGACCATCGAGCTGATAAAGGGAATGAACTCCGCTTGTTTAATTACAGAAATACACATTTACCTTCAAATGTACAGCATCATATTGCTTCATAACAAAGTACATCATTTGTATTAATAATTTAAGAAACTACTACCTCCAAGTGGTAACTGAGATGACAGTCAAATAAATATCACTCTTCATCAAACCACAGAAATTCATAAAGACAAAACAACCTAAAATTCATGCTTAACTATGAAATAGTTTCCTGCTCAGGGATATGCGATAGCTGTGGTTGATGGCAGTTTTTGAACAAGCTTGAAAAGGAAGTGGAAAGGAAGAATTACGTAAACAGCATGTGATGTGTTAGTACATGAAAAACCTGGTAAGAAATGTTGGTCCTCAGTGATATCGGCCTTTGGATGATAATTGAGGTTAGAATTTAGGATGTTCAGAAGCCCTAAATGTATAAGGAAGTAAACATCTAAAGTCAATGCAGAAGAGTATATCAGTTTCCAAGTTTAAGTTCCTTAGTCTTTAAGTTCACTGAGTATACTTAGTTTTGAGCAGGAAAAAAAATGCATGCATCAATTATGACAATCCCCAAACTTCTCCGTTTAAAAAAACGGAGGCCTAAGAAACCAAATAAAAAGAAGTGACTGCAATGTAAAAATAGATGTAATATCAACTACTGTAGATTTTACAAAGATATTCTGATTTTCCACACCATGAATTTATTGAGCTATGTTGTATCAAAGAAGAGAATGATGACATGTCAGCCACTAAGAACAGTATACTTTTCAAATGAGATAAGTATGGCAGATATCTTTAAAATATTTTAAATTGAAAAAGTTAAATGTGTTATTCCAGGATTTAGCAAAGCTGCTTAAGCTATATACCAAGTCATTTTAAGTAAACATAAGCATTTAATCATGCCAGATTCAAATGATTGCCAATTTAAAGCCACACAGTGGAACACTTATTTATTATGTAAAAGACCTCTTGACCAGGTTATGGAATAAAATTTTAGAAGCTTATATAAAAGGCAATTGTAAAAGACCCTGAGAACACACTGGCATTAAGTAATAGACAAACTAAAAACTCTGACAAAACAGTATATTAATAAGTATATTAATAAGGACAATCTGTGGCAGTATTCTTAGATTTTCAAGAATTAGGTCTTTTATTTAATATTTTATATGTTTTTGTTGGTTTTGACCCCAGATTAGTGATCTGTTTTCAGTCTTCCCCATGTCAATAACCATAGCCCTTTTGTATTGGGATTAAGTCAGCTAAGAAAATAGAAAAATCTTATTCTTTGAAATTTTAAACACATATATTGCCGATTTATTTTCATACTTTATTCCCAAAGCTTCTTTTGAAATATGCAGATTACTAGAAGGTGAATGACACAGAGAGACTGTAGAGTATTTATTACTACAAACATTAAAAGTTTATTGTGGAATAACTGAAGTTTCAGTGTTTACCTCTGTAAAAAGTTTAGGTCATCAAGCATGCCATATCTTCACAGCTGCTTGTTTATTGCTGGCTTTGTGATTGTTGTGTCTCAAATCTGCTAAAGCTGAGGTCTAAATAAGCGAACAAAATTGTTCAGTAAATGAGATTATATCATTTTTTAAATAAAGAGTATTTAATACTGTGGCTATATTGATAGAACTGTTTTCTGAGTTGCAATACAGTGTTGATAAGAGGTGACATACATCTATGATGTTTCATAATGGAGGTTATGATATAGTCTATTTACAAAATTTGAAAATCAAACTAAAACTCACATGCACATTTGCTAAGAAGGTGCTGTCAATTCAAAACTCTTAAGACAACTAACAGGTAGTGATTACATATGACCCATAAAACAGAGAATTATGGCAAATTTAAGAATTAGAACCCCATTATTCTGGTATCATGTATATGGATGCTAATTACATGTGGAAGTTCATTACCCCTGGATTACTCTCACCCAAAAGGTTTCGATTTTATAATGATTCATGTTGTAGCTATTAAGTAAAATCTTTCACATGCCTTCCCTGAATGCCTTTTTTGGATTGAGTCCACCTTGAATAACACTAAAAAAAAATAAAAAGAACAGTACAGGGTGACTTTGTTCTCACGGTGACAAATGGAAAACTGAAACTATGCACATCTATGAAAGACTTCAGCACTTCTAGAAGTAAGCTGTTTCCCCCCACCAAAGGAGGTCAACAATTAGTTTTTAAATCAAATGGAATTATATCTTCAAAACATGCTGCTTTACATTTTCTTTTTCACTCTTTCCTACTCTCTACTCTTCTAAATAATGAAAGGGCACAGAATTTTAATCTTATGGTGTCTCTATTTTATAAATCTTAAGTGAGGATTCTATTCAAAGGCTTGCCACTTATACAAGTTGAGTTGTAAACCATTACATTATGATACCGCAAGCCTACAACATTTTGATTCTCTAGAAATGCAGTTCAATCAGGTATATACCATATTTGCTCATATATAGATTACACTTTTTCTTACTGAGAATGAAAATTATTCTATTTTCAGAAATTGTACATTGATTTGTTTTAAATCATAAACAACTCATATATCTACTGAAATGCTTATTTCTTCATTAGAAAGAAGACAGTTTCCCTGGCTCCCTTGCCTCCAGCCTGTTTACCCATTTTCTCATGGAGAGAAAGTAACAGAAATATTTACTATTGGTGAAGCTGGGATTGTTTTTAAGAGAGAATGGTTTCACATTTCTAATGTACTAATGTACTAATCTATGAAACAGATCTGAGTCTGTTTTTTAATATCTGCTTTAATGAAATAATTTTATTATGGGAGGAAAGATAAGAAGGAGAGAGATTAACATCAGGTACAATTAGGCTTTTCAGGCTTATCAAGCATTTTAGAGATGATAGCACTTCTAAAATTTTTTGATCAGCTCTTAAATTCCTTTGCCAGTTACTTTACTTTTTTTTCTTCTTCTTTTTTTTTTTTGGCCTCACCCCGCAGCATGTGGGATCCTAGTTCCCCGACCAGGGATCGAACCCGGGTCCCCTGCATTGGAAGCACGGAGTCTTAACTACTGGACCACCAGGGAAGTCCCTGTCAGTTGCTTTAGAATTAGAATAGTTTGGCTTTTTAGTTAAAGTGAATCAGATATTTAGCCAAAAGCTTGCCAATCTCCAGACTTTAATATGAAAATAGTTTCTTTCTATGGTTTTCAATTTCTGTAGAAAGCAAAGCTGTAATGTTTTGCAGGAGAAAATGCATATGACTTACTGATGGACTTCAGTGTTCTTTCAGCTTTTGAAAGGACACTCCTATGAAATAGACATGGAGGGTGGGGCAGAGAACAAAGACAAAGAGATGAAGGAAAATCTATATATTTCCAACTTGTCAAGAGTCTTCATCCTTTTAGGCCATTTCACAGAAGCAAGGAGAGGAAGGGGCCTCATTTATCTTCATACACTTGAGCATCAGTAGGACAAAGTGAGGAATGGTCAGTGTTCTTTTCTGTAAAAGCAAATGTTTAATTCACTCAAGTAATCACTGACTGCCAAACTCTTTTTCTTCCCAAGCCTCCTGTATATAGATAGAATAACTTACTTTCTCCTTCTTCTTTAACAAAACAATTTTGTACAGATAGCATAAAGTTGAACATTTCTCTAAGCAAGCAAATTAAAAATAGGCACTGATTATCTTAATCTGTTTACAGCAAATGAATATATTATTTTCAAAATGTATCTAAGTAAGAATTGAAATCATTGACACTTTAATAAATGATGTAAAGCTCAGTATAGAAATTGTATGTTTCTCCACCTCTCCTATTCAGCATTCCATCCCAGTGGGTTAAATGGAAAGGTATACTTTTGTCACCTTTATGTAAAATATCTAAGCATATCTTCCAGTATGTTTGAAAGGATAGTCTTCAATATTGTGGAGACAAAGAATAAAAGACTGAAAAGTATATCAGAATTTTTATGGCATTCAAGTCATAGCTAGTCTTATATTTAACAAATGTATGTTATTTATGTCATGTTTGTCAATGGAAAATAAAGTTGAATGTTCTGAAATGGCCCTGTCTTTCTTTCCTGATGCCAACTCATGTCAGGAATATTTTACTGAAAATTGCATTAAGTATTTTGCTGAAATCCTATTAGATTTGCTTTATCAAAATAACAGCACAATATAATACAATCAGTTAAGTTCAGTCACTCAGTCATATCCAACTCTTTGCAACTCCATGGACTACAGCACATCAGGGTTCCCTGCCCATCACTAACTGCTGGAGATTACACATACTCATGTCCATTGAGTCGGTGATACCATCCAACCGTCTCAGCCTCTGTCGTCCTCTTCTCTTCTTGCCTTCAATCTTTCCCAGCATCAGGGTCTTTTCAGATGAGTCAGTTCTTCCCATCAGGTGGCCAAAGTATTGGAGTTTCAGCTTCAGAATCAGTCTTTCCAATGAATATTCAGGACTTATTTTCTTTAGGATGGACTGGTTGGATATCCTTGAAGTCCAAGGGACTCTCAAGATGCTTCTCCAACACTACGGTTCAAAAGCATGAATTCTTCAGCATTTGGCTTTCTTAGAGTCCAACTCTCACATCCATATGTGACTCCTGGAAAAACCATAGCTTTGACTAGACGGACCTTTGTCAGCAAAGTAATGTCTCTGTTTTTTATGTGCTATCTAGGTTGGTCATATCTTTTCTTCCAAGCAGCAAGCATCTTTTAATTTCATGACTGCAGTCACCATCTGCAGTGATTTTAGAGCCCAAGAAAAGAAAGATTGTCACTATTTTTATTGTTTCCCCATCTATTTGCCATGAAGGGATGGGACCAGATACCATGATCTTAGTTTTCTGAATGTTGAGCTTTAAGCCAGCTTTTTCACTCTCCTTTTTCATTTTCATCAAGAGGCTCTTTAGTTCTTCTTCACTTTCTGCCATAAGGGTGGTGTCATCTGCATATCTGAGGTTATTGATATTTCTCCCAGCAATCTTGATTCCAGCTTGTGCTTTATCCACCCTGGCATTTCACATGATGTACTCTGCATATAAGTTAAGTAAGCAGGGTGACAATATATAGCCTTGACGTACTCCTTTTCCTATTTGGAACCAGTCTGTTTTTCCATGTCTGGTTCTAACTATTGCTTATTGACTTGCATACAGATTTCTCAGGAGACAGGTCAGGTGGTCTGGTATTCCCATCTCTTGAAGAATTTTCCGCAGTTTATTGTGATCCACACAGTCAAAGGCTTTGGAGTAGCCAATAAAGCAGAAGTAGATGTGTTTCTGGAACTCTTGCTTCTTCAATGATCCAGAGGATGTTGGCAATTTGATTTCTGGTTCGTCTGCTTTTTCTGAATCCAGCTTGAACATCTGGAAGTTCTTGGTTCACATATTGCTGAAGCCTGGCTTGGAGAATTTGGAGCAATACTTTACTAGCATGTGAGATGAATGCAATTGTGCGGTAATTTGAACATTATTTGGCATTGCCTTTCTTTGGGATTGGAATAAAAACTGACCTTTCCCAGTCCTGTGGCCAGTTTTCCAAATTTGCTTGCATATTGAGTGCAGCACTTTTACAGCATCATCTTTTAGGATTTGAAATAGCTCAACTGGAATTCCATCACCTCCACTAGCTTTGTTCATAGTGATGCTTCCTAAGGCCTACTTGACTTCACATTGCAGGATGTCTGGCTCTAGATGAGTGATCACACCATTGTGATTATCTGGGTCATGAAGATCTTTTTTGTATAGTTCTTCTGTGTATTCTTGCCACCTCTTCTTAATATCTTCTGTTTCTGTTAGCTCCATACTGTTTCTGTTCTTTATTGTGCCCACCTTTGCATCAAATGTTCTCTTGGATCTCTAATGTGATGCCTATTCATGTTATAATCCATTTTTTTTCTTTTGCTTTTAGTAAAAAAGCACATTTATAAATAATCCTAAATTTAATTCTCCCACTTTGTGGATTTGCATATAATCTATAGGCAGCCAACAAAAGAACTATCCCTGTTCATGGTCAGCTCCTTTAGTATATTTGTACATGGGTATTTGCGGGAGCTGACTACTAGTTGAGATTAGTGTTGGACTACCTCACTACCCTTTTCATGTGTTCATTAAGCTCACTCTACTTTTTCCTTCTTTGGTGAAGGAAGAAGTTCTGTAGAACACAGGCTGCAAAACCAGGCTTATTAAAAGTAGCATGTCAACCTTGCCCTCTTTCCTCTAAGAAAAGGCATTTAGGGAGAGCTCTGACGTAACACCCCAACTAGATCTTATGATCTCTGCAGTCTTTGTCTTGTGGCATTTGAGGTAAACATCATTAGGGCTATCTTCTGGTAGGCCAAGAATTTCCACTAAAATGCTGATGAACCTACATGCCAGGAATGAGACGTTGCTCACTTTCATGTCCTTGGAGGACAGGCCATCAGATATCCTTAGATATTTAGCTGCGCTGCGTCTATAGCTGCAGCACACAGAATCTTTAGCTGCAGCATGTGAGCTTTTAGTTGTGGATGTGGAATCTAGTTTCCCAACCAGAGATTAAACTCAGGGTCCCTGCATTGGGAGTGGAGAGTCTTAGCCACTGGATCACCAGGGCAGTTTCTAAAACAGTCTTGAGTAAACCTATTTTGGAGGCAGGTAGTCAGAATCCAAGCCAGTCCTCCAGCCTTTTTCTTTTCTTCCACATATATTTGCCATGTACCTACAATGTGCTAAGCATTCTAGTAAGCGCAAAGACACAAGGATTTAAAATAAACAAACATAGCTTTCAGTGAATTTATAATCTAGTAGGGGAATAGGAAGTAATTTGAACAAAGCTGCTACTGGGGTAAGCCTATAAGTACTATGTGGGGAAGGTGATGATGGAACAGGAAATAGTTTCGTGTAGGAGGTGACATTTAATTTGCATTTGGCTTCCTGTGTAGCTCAGTCAGTAAAGCATCTGCCTGCAATGCTAGAGAGACCTGGGTTCAATTCGTAGGGTCAAGAAGTTCCCTTGGAGAAGGAAATGGCAACCCATTCCAATATTCTTGCCTGGAGAATCCCATGGACAGAGGAGCCTGGCAGGCTACAGTTCAAGGGCTCGCAAGAGTCAGACATGACTTAGTGCTATATTTTTTTTTGGAGAAAGGAGTTGATGTTAACCAGGAAGGCAGAGGCACATTTTAGAATATTTTTTCACTCCTTTCTGCCCAAAGCGGTACAATTTGCAAGGCATTCAAACTGATTAAATTCTAGTGGCCCAGTAAAAAATGTGGTTCTGAATAGTGCATGCCTCTGTAATCTTGCAGAGTGGGAAAAGATCTTAGGACAGGATTTCTGAATCTTGGAACTACTGGCCCATGGGGGCAGAGAATTCTTTGTTGGGGGTGCAGTATCCTGTACATTGTAAGCTGTTTAGCAACTACTTGTTGGATGCCAGTAATATCACCCTAGTTGTGGCAATCAAAAATGTCTCCAGATATTGCCAAATGCACCATCAAGGACATATTGGCTCACAGTTGGGAGTCTCTGCCTTAGGACAAGGGCCCTGGTCACCAAGAGGAGGCTATGTGTGTGAGGGTTTGCAGGACAAGGCCATCTGTGGGATCTTGGTCCAGACAGGCGCCATTCTGGCTTTTCCCAAGGAAGCAAGCACTAGAATGTCAATTTGCGTCTGAATGCACAAAAATGTGGCGCTACCCCTACAACAATGCCTGGATCACCATGGGCCCTGATCCACTTCCATAATCACATAAACCTATTCACAAAGGAAGAGGTACAATTTCTTAGAGAGTTTCATCTTTCTATTGATGCTCCAATCCCTATTTTGTTCTTGATAAGAAGGCCTAGGGTAATATGTTCTTGAAGTGATATCTAAAGACAGCCCATTTCTCCCAGAACCTTTAAAAATCTGTTATGATTCCTCTTAATTCAGTTTATATTTCTAGGTAAAGTACCTTAGTAAGAGAGACTAATTTACCAAATTCTGTCTTTAATAGAATTGTTTCATGTCTGGTCTAACAGAGTTGTAAGAGCTTTATTTAATCTGAGATATAATTTTTATTAAAGAGCAGTCAAATTTGGGGTAAATATTTCCTCATCAGCCTATGTCTTTCTGAATTTGTGCCAGTCTGTAATATCTCAGGTATGAAGCTATTACCATATATTTTGCTGACAGAGTTCAAGTAATGAGCTCTATATTTGAAATTTAAACTCTCAGTTCAGTGGCTCAGTCCTGTCCAACTCTTTGAGACTCCATAAACTGAAGCACTCCAGGCCTCTCTGTCCATCACCAACACCCAGAGTTCACCCAAACTCATGTCCATTAAGTTAGTGATGCCATTCAACCATCTCATCCTCCATCATCCCCTTCTCCTCCTGCCCTCAGTCTTTCCCAGCATCAGGGTCTTTTCCAATGGATCAGCTATTCCCATTAGGTGGCCAAAGTATTAGAGTTTCAGCTTCAACATCAGTCCTACCAATAAACACCCAGCACTAACCTCCTTTAGGATGGACTGGCTGGATCTCCTTGCAGTCCAAGGGACTCTCAAGACTTTTCTCCAACACCACAGTTCAAAAGCATCATTCTTCGGCACTTAGGTTTCTTTATAGTCCAACTCTCACACCCATACATGACTACTGGATAAACCATAGCCTTGTTTTTGCATAGACAAAAACCAATGTCTCTGCTTTTTAATATGCCATCTAGGTTGGTCACAACTTTCCTTCCAAGGAGTAAGCGTCTTTTAATTTCATGGCTGCAGTCACCATCTGCAGTGATTTTGAAGCCCCCCAAGATAAGGTCTGCCACTGTTTCCACTGTATCCCCATCTATTTGCCATGAAGGGATGAGATCAGATGCCATGATCTTAGTTTTCTGAATGTTGAGCTTTAAGCCAGCTTTTTCACTCTCCTTTTTCACTTTCATCAAGAGGCTCTTTAGTTCTTCTTCACTTTCTGCCATAAGGGTGGTGTCATCTGCATACCTGAAGTTATTGATATTTCTCCCAGCAATGTTGATTCCAGCTTGTGCTTCTTCCAGCCCAGCATTTCTCATGATGTATTCTGATATAAGTTAAATAAGCAGGGTGACAATATACAGCCTTGACATACTCTTTTTCCTATTTGGAACAAGTCTGTTGTTCCATGTCCAGTTCTAACTGTTGCTTCTTGACCTGCATACAGGTTTCTCAAGAGCTAGGTCAGGTGGTCTGGTATTCCCATCTCTTTCAGAATTTTCCATAGTTTATTGTGATCCACACTGTCAAAAGCTTTGGCATAGTCAATAAAGCAGAAATAGATGTTTTTCTGCAACTCTCTTGCTTTTTTGATGATCCTGCAGATTATGGCAATTAGATCTCTGGTTCCTCTGCCTTTTCTAAAACCAGCTTGAATATCTGGAAGTTCACAGATCACAAATTGCTGAAGCCTGGCTTAGAGAATTTGAGCATTACTTTATTAGTGTTTGAGATGAATGCAATTATGCGATGGTTTGAACATTCTTTGGCATTGCCTTTCTTTGGGTTTGGAATGAAAACTGACCTTTTCCAGTCTTGTAGCCACTGCTGAGTTTTCCAAATTTGTTGGCATATTGAGTGCAGCACTTTCACAGCATCATCTTTTAGGATTTGAAATAGCTCAACTGGAATTCCATCACCTCCACTAGCTTTGTTCATAGTGATGCTTCCTAAGGCCCACTTGACTTCACATTCCAGGATGTCTGGCTCTAGGTGAGTGATCTCACTATCATGATTATCTGGGTTGTAAAGATCTTTGTACAATTCTTCTGTGTATTCTTGCCACCTCTTCTTAATATCTTCTGCTGCTATTACGTCCATACCATTTCTGTCCTTTATTGAGCCTATCTTTGCTTGAAATGTTCCCTTGGTATCTCTAATTTTCTTGAAGAGATCTCTAGTCTTTCCCATTCTATTATTTTCCTCTATTTCTTTGCATTGTCCTCTTAGGAAGGCTTTCTTATCTTTCCTTGCTATTCTTTGGAACTCTATAAGCATTCAGATGCTTATATCTTTCCTTTTCTCCTTTACTTTTCATTTCTCTTCTTTTCACAGCTATTTGTTAGGCCTCCTCAGACAGTCATTTTGCTTTTTGCATTTCTTTTTCTTGGGGATAGTCTTGATCCCTGTCTCTTGTTCAGTGTCATGAACCTCCATCCATAGTTCATCAGGCACTCTGTCAGATCTAGTTCCTTAAATCTATTTCTCACTTCCACTGTATAATCATAAGGGATTTGATTTGGGTCATTCCTGAATGGTCTAGTGGTTTTCCCCACTTTCTTCAATTTAAGTCTGAATTTGTAAATAAAAAGTTCATGATCTGAGCCACGGTCAGCTCCCGGTCTTGCTTTTGCTGACTGTATAGAGCTTCTCCATCTTTAACTGCAAAGAATATATATAATCAGTCTGATTTTAATGTTGATTATCTGGTGATATCCATGTGTAGAGTCTTCTCTATTTTTGATGGAAATGGTATGTGCTATGACCAGTGTGTTCTCTTGCAAAGCCTTTGCCCGGCTTCATTCTGTATTCCAAGGCCAAATTTGCCTGCTACTCCAGGTGTTTCTTGACTTCCTACTTTTCCATTCCAGTCCCCTATAATGAAAAGGACATATTTTGGGGGTGTTAGTTCTAAAATGTCTTGTTGGTCTTCATAGAAGTGTTCAACTTCAGTTTCTCCAGCATTACTGGCCAGGGCATGGACTTGGATTACCATGATATTGAGTGATTTGTCTTGGAAATGAACAGAAATCATTCTGTCATTTTTGAGATTGCATCCAAGTCCTGCATTTTGGACTCTTTTGTTGATTATGATGGCTACTCCATTTCTTCTAAGGAATTCCTGCCCACAGTAGTAGATATAATGGTCATCTGAGTTAAATTCACCCATAGGTTGCATGAAATAAAAAGTTGCAAAACTTAAACCCTAACTCTGGTCAAAATTAAAATTAACATGAAGATATTCATTAATCTACTGTAAATTTCTGAGGTAAAGTAAGAAAGGACTATGGATAATCAGTGCTTATGCCTAAGATTCTTATGCAATCTTTTTAAAAGAAGGCTCTGAATATTACATATCAGGTTGTTGGATTTCGAGTTTGAAAAGAGTATTGGAAGAAAATAACTCTGAAACCATTACCACCAACTGAGGCCTTTTCAAATTAGATTTGACTAGAAGTACTCAGTAGAACAGGCTTCCCAGGAGCACTAGTGATGAAGAACCCACCTGCCAATGCAGGAGATGGTAAGAGACATGGGTTCAATCCCTGGGTTGGAAAGATCTCATGGAGAGGGTCATGGCAACCCACCCTAGTCTTCTTGCCTGGAGAATCCCATGGACGGAGGAACCTGGCAGACTACAGTCCACAGGGTTGCACAGAGTTGAACATGACTGAAGTGACTTAGCACAGTATGCACGCCAAATAGAACCTAGTTCTTAAACACTGTGGGGTCAGAGACACCTCTAATAATCTGGTGAAAGGTTTGGATCTCTTTCTCACAAAACATACATAGAATTTCTTTTTTTTTCTATAGTGTCAGAGATTATGCAATCCTCCTAAAGTCTGTCTACAGATGTCCTTGAAATTTATAGACACAGGTTAAGAATTCTTGCTTTGAGAGAATTTTGTGATTTAAGGAACCTCACAAGTTTCCTTATTTGGTTAGAAAGCTAAAATCCAAAACTGGAGCTAAATCAACATAATTACTTCCCTGTGAATGCCAAAATTCCTTGACAGCTCACTGTATGCCCATAATAGTAAATCAACATAAAAGGGGGTGGGGTGGGTAGAATTATTAAAAGGAATTGCAATCATTTAAAAAAATTGGCATCATGTGGGGCAAAGAAACAACATAATCCTAACGAGAAGAGGGGCATTATAGGTTATTCACCAAAAACAGGTTGAAAAATGAAAGGGCCATTATTTAAATAAAGAATTGCCTCTCTTCCAATGACACATTTGCCTTCCACAGAGCTTATTTTCATTCTGGCTAGTGTTGATACCACAAGAGAGATTTAAAACCAAGCTATTAAAAAAAACTAATTAAAAAAAATAACATCCTACCTGAAAAATGAAACCTTGAAAATGGTTAGAATCTAATTTCCTATTACTTTCTGTTTCATAACTTTATGTTATGATACATATATGAATAAATATATATTTACACTTATGCAGGTACTACATTTTTGTGTTGCTATTTAGAACGAAAGCAACAAGGAGGACTTATCAATTGAAACTTTCAATAAAATGCAAGGTATACACTTTCAGACTTTTTTACAAATGTAAAATTAATGATGCTTTAAGCCAATGCTTAAAGCTATTGGAATGCATATTGATGTTTAGAGTTTGTATTTCACTAAAGGGAAACATCTGGAACAATTAATGACATTTATCTTTGCATTTTTCTTCCCTTAGTGAGGAAAAAGAAAATGCTATCTTTCTACACTGAAATATTTATATTTTGGAAACAGCACTTTGATACCAGTGCATCCTACGTTCTGGATGCGGCTACGTGAATTGGACAACTGTAGGCAGTGTGCCTGAAATTGCAAGCTTATGTCCAAAAGTCAGTGGTTTGGAGTCTTCTTAGAAGATCCATGAAAAGCCATTTCAAGAAGAAAAGCAATTGTGTTTTGTTACTTACTTTCAACTTTCCTTGACTGTTATTTATTTATTTTTTTGCCTAGTCTCTTAAAGAATCGCAGTGACAGAATTAACTTTATTATTTGAAAAATTTTGGAGAAATAATATTGATTTCTTGCCAAGTTCTGGAGGGGAATTACTGCCTCAAAAGTTTTGCAATTCTAGTTAGATGGGCATGACTCCTCTCCTTATCATAGACTTTCTCCTACCATGGCTATTTTGAATATTCTTGTTACTATCCCTTCAGCAGAATTATCATTGAAACTTGAAATAATTCATTTATTAATTTAATTCAATTTGATTGCTGCTAGGAGATTGTGTGTTTAAAATACTTAAAGCATTTTTAGTGGTAAAGAATCTGCCTGCCAATGCAGGAGACAGTAAGAGTTGTGGGTTCTATCCCTGAGTCAGGAAGATCCCCTGGAGGAGGAAATGGCAACCCACTCCAGCTTACTTGCCTGGAGAATCCCATGGACAGAGGTGCCGGTTGGGCTATAGTCCATGGGGTTGCAAAAGAGTCATATACAACTGAGTGACTGAACACACACACACTTCAGCCAAACTACCAAATCCTGTATTAGTTATTAGATGATAGATCTCATTTACTTTTTTAATTTTGGCTCAGGAAAATATTACAAAGATTAGATTGTGTAGATTTTTATACACTTGGGTTTATCAATGTGTGTGTGTGTGTGTGTGTGTGTATGGGATGTCCATTATATCTCAAATGTGTATTTATTTTCTTAAAAAAGTTTCATTTTTAATCACAATATTATGTTCATCCCTTTAAAAAGTCAAATGGCACTAAAAACTTATTATGACAGCTGAAGGATAAAGATGTGGTATATACAATGGAATAATACTCAGCCATGAAAAAGAATGAAATATTGCCATTTGCATAACACATGAATGGACTTGGAAGGCTTTATGCTAAGTGAAGTCAGAGAAGGACAAGTACTTTATGATCACTTATATGTGGAATCTAAAAAATACAACAAATATGAGTAGAACAAAGAAGAGAGGCAGACTCACAGATACAGAGAACAAACCAGTGGTTACCAGCAGGAAGAGGGAAAGGGGGAGAAGGGAAAGGGCAATATAGGAATAGGGGATAAATAAAAAGATTGTGATTATATGAAGTAACATAAATGAATATGAAATAACATAAATGAAACTTTTGAAAATTATGAAGTACTATAGAATTTAAAGGGTTTCCTAGGTGGTGCAGTGGTAAAGGATCCGCCTGTCAATGCATGAGACGCAGGAGGTACTAGTTCAATTCCTGGGTCAGGAAGATGTCCTGAAGCAGGAAATGGCAACCCACTCTAGTATTCTTGCCTGGAAAACCCCATGGACAGAGGAGCCTGGTGGGCCACAGTGTATGAGTTTGCAAAGAATTGGACATGACTGAGCAGACAAGCATAGAATTTAAAGACTCTTTCACTCAATAAAAACGTTTATTATAATACCCACACTCCTTTTTCTAACCCTCTCCCCACCACCCTGCTCTCCAAACAACTCCAATACTTCCTGCTTTTTTCCAGCATTTCTTCTGGCATATACCATTATATTTTTGAATAATATATTTATGTCGCCATGTCCTGATTCATCAACTTTGAACCTTATAGGTTGATTTTCTATTTTACTGGATTTAACTCTCTCCTCACTAATTGTCCCATTATGGTTATAATGCAATTTTATTAACACAATTCAGTGTTTTCATTTTTATGGCAGTGTAAATAACCTTAACTGCAGAATCTGTAGACCCGTCATCATGTTTCCTTTCTTGGACATGTTTTTTATTTTCTAGAGTTAAGAACTTACCAAGCTAAATTTGCTTAACTTTCTTTGTGTTAATAACTAAACCTTAACAGCTTTCCAGGTGTTGAAACCTATTAGATAATCTTTACCTCTTTTAGAGTAACATTTTTTTAAAGTTTCTCCTCAATTCAGCATATTGCCTCTTTTTTTATGAGGTACCCCATTTCCTAGGGGGCTTCCCTTGTGGCTCAGCTGGTAAAGAATCCTCCTGCAATGCCAGAGACCTAGGTTCGATCCCTGGGTTGGGAAGATTCCCCAGAAAAGGGAAAGGCTACCAACTCCAGGATTCTGGCCTGGGGAATTCTGTGGACTATTTAGTCCATGGGGTCTCAAAGAGTCAAACACACCTGAGCAACTTTCACTTTCACTTTATCTCCTAGGCACTTCCCAGGTGGCACCAGTGGTAAAAAGTCTGCCTGCCAATGCAAGAGATGCAGGTTCGATCTCTGGGTCTGGAAGATTCCCCTGGAAGAGGTCATAGCAACCCACTCCAGTATTTGTGCCTGGAGAATCCCCTGGCTGAGGAACCTGGCAGGCTACAGTGCACAGGGTCGCACAGAGTTGGACATGATTGAAGCGACCTGGCATGCACCCAAGCTGTTTCCTAAATCTCATGTCTTGGTATTTCTGAATAATTCACTCATTTGATTACATGTGCTTTTAAAAGGGCTTTTAAACAGAAAAAAATAAATGTAAGGAACCAAACTCCTAGAAAAGAAAATGATCATAAATAAACATGAACACTAATAATAATAGTGATAATAATAGTAGAGGCAGATATTATTTTATGAGCACATATATTGTACATGTGGCTTCCCTGGTGGCTCAGCGGTAAAACAACCCACCTGCAATGCAGGAGAGGCAGGTTAGACCTGGGGGTTGGGAAGATCTCCTGGAGGAGGGTATGGGAACCCACTCCAGTATTCTTGCCTGGATGATCCAATGGATGGAGGAGCCTGGTGGGCTACAGTCTATGGCGTTGCAGAGTCAGACACGACTGAAGCGACAAGTTATCAAATTCTCAAGCCAATGCCACAAACTAGCTGCTATTATCATCATTTTCCAGATGAGAAGTCTGAGGCACTGGGAGGGTAAATCACGAGGCCAAGTCCACAGAGTTAATAAAGAGTGTGGCTAGGATTCTTATCTTATTTCAGGTTAGAACATAATTGCCACGAATTCCCTTTATGAAGAATTTCTACTATAGTTATTTTCTGAAGCATGAAGTTTATCGTGGAAAGATGCTCTAAGGTCTCATGAAAGAAAGGCTTTCACTCTGTTTCAAGGCCTGTGCATTTTCAAGCTGCAGAAACAGTCATGCACAGCAGTCAGAAGGTGTATTTTTCAACAGGACAGATTAGATTCAGCAAACAAGGTTTTCAGCAAAAAATATAGTCCTAATGTCAAATCTGCTGCTGCTGCTGCTGCTTAGTCGCGTCAGTCGTGTCCGACTCTGTGCGACCCCATAGACGGCAGCCCACCAGGCTCCCCCGTCCCTGGGATTCTCCAGGCAAGAACACTGGAGTGGGTTGCCATTTCCTTCTCCAATGCATGAACGTGAAAAGTGAAAGTGAAGTCGCTCAGTTGTGTCCGACTCTTCACGACCCCATGGACTACAGCCCACCAGGCTCCTCCATCCATGGGATTCCCCAGGCAAGAGTACTGGAGTGGGGTGCCATCGCTTTCTCCCTTGGCGTGTGCACACTGCTGCAAATACTCAGACCCTTCCTTATTGGATGCAGGCCACTTCTGCAGTAGATGGTTGCAGAAAAAGAGGGCACTTCCTCTTGCTGCCCTTTTAGCTTTTCCTTTTGCTAAAAGCTAAGAGAGATTATTGATGCTTTTGAACTGTGATGTTGAAGAAGATTGTTGAGGGTCCCTTGGACTGCAAGGAGATCAAACTAGTCCATCCTAAAGGAGATCAGTCCTGAATATTCACTGGAAGGACTGACAATGAAACTGAAACTCCAATACTTTGGCCACCTGATGAGAAGAACTGACTCATTGGAAAAGACCCTCATGCTGGGAAAGATTGAAGGCAGGAGGAGAAGGGGATGACAGAGGATGAGATGGCTAGATGGCATCACTGACATGATGGACATGAGTTTGAGCAAGCTCTGGGAGTTGATGATAGACAGGGAAGCCTGGCATCCTGTGGTCCATGGGGTCACAAAGAATTGGACATAACTGAGTGACTGAATTGAACTGAAGAGATTATCATGATCTGGACTATTAAGTATACAACTCTTTCAGTCCTTTTGTGTTTCATTTCTTTCGTTTGTTTTTCCTTTCACACTTCCTCTCCTGCTTGTAAGGTAACTTAAGATCAGGCTTATTGAGACAGCGTTTTACTTCCTAATGACAGGATCTCCTTTGAGAATTTGTAAAACTCAGGACAGGCAAGAAGGAGAGCAGACCATTTGTCAGCAGTGAAATGATTCTATTTAGCACCTGTTTAATTTTGAAATTTGCTCTACCTTCTTCCTGCAAAATCCAATGCTCTTTCAGAATGGAGCATATTTTAGAAAGGGAAATGCTGTCCCCAGTTTCTGAGCTTTCTTCCTTTGCTGCTAGCAAGCAAAATCTATTTGGTGTATCTGACATTTTATTCCTTCTCCAGTTTTTTGCTCAACAGAACTAGTTAGGCTGATTAAAACAGTGCAGAACATTTTGCTCAAGGAAATAATATCTCAGCAAGATCTTCAAAACTCAAATTCTTATGTTATCAAGTGAATTCAAATGGTAGCCCATCAATAGCAGTTTAACTTGAAACAATGAAAAAAGATCATTGTATCTTGGAATTTATCTTTGGTCTAATTTTGCAACAATAGTCAACAATTCTCAGGCATCTCAGGCGTCAATTATTGTTTATTCAGGACAGACTGACATGTCAACCCAATGACATGTAAATCTTTATTTAAATTAATTTTTTTTTATTAACCCAGGAGTTAACTAAACCAGATCAAACGAGTTACTGCTTAGGGAAAATGTTTGAAGGATAAATTCCCTTCTGGCTGCCAACTTTTATGTAATTTGCTTGAGAAATAGAGCCTGAAGATCTTCATAATGGTCTGTGGTTAATAATAACATAACTTTTAAAATAATGTAGTAATTTATGAACCTCATTTCAGAAAAGTAAGTTTTCTTAAGAGAAAGGGATCGGGGGGGAAAATGTAATAACAATGAATGATGACATTACTTGAAGTTTCTTAATGGGAAACACCATTCTCCACTTCATTGAAGAGAGAATGATCCACTCCAACTTAGGGTATTTTTCTCAGTTGTGTGAGACAACCATTTGGAAGGGAGAGTGATATCCTTGGAGAAAGGCAGGAAGCAACTAGGATGCCAACTAAATTAGTAGGAACTTCATCTGGATGAGAAGTGTCACGGTCAGATTACCTTCAGAGGTATGAAAGGATAGGTTTTGGAGTTAGACCTGGATCAAATGTTGGGTTAATAGCTATGTAACCTGAAAAGTGATTCCTTAAACTCTGTAAGATTTTTGAATCCTATTATGAAGTACTGGAATTTTTTGAGCTTACTTTATAGGGTAGCTATAAAGATTAAATGTGTAAATATTCCAGAAGTCTTGTGGGTATGATACATATGCATAAATATGCAGGGATCATTGTTACCACAGTAACAATATTAATTGCTTGAGGAATTCATAAACCATATTGGGAATGTAGAGAAAGACATCCCAACCTCTGTAGTAATTCCTTAATATTACTGTGGAAGACTTAAGCATATAGCATTGTGTTTGAGAGGATGGGCACTGATATTAGACTAAATATGGTGTCACATCCTAGTTCTGTTAATTTCTTAGTAGGCTGACTTTAATCAAGCTAGTTAACCTAATCTTTCTAAACCTCAGTTTCTTTTAATTGTAAATGAGGATAATGATTTTATCTAAAATTTAACAGATTTATTGCAAACATTCAATGAAACAGTACATGCAAGTGTTTCCCTACTGCCTGGAATGTAATAAGCACCCAATAAATAGTTATTATTATGCTACTATAAATTATGATCACCAATATTAAAATCAAGCTCAGAGACTTTAAGTTGGCTCAGTTTCCATGTTAGGCTGAAGGTCTTCACAGGCATACACATTTTATTCAAACTTCTTAAGACTTAGGGTAAAAAACATAAGAATGTGAATCAACTCTATGAGAAGTAGGATTAAAAAGAAAAATAAAGAAATTTAACTAATTTTTCTTTGTGACTTTTAAGTGTATATCTTTGTGAAATAAGAAAATGATTCCAAGGGCACAGGAGAGGTATTTTATTTGTTTATCTGTTTATTTTTCCATTTTATTGGGATATAATTGACATAGAGCATTGTATTAGTTTGTGCTGTACAATATAATGATTTGATACATGAATATACTGTAAAATGATGACCACAAATAATCTGGTTAATATTTATCACTTCAAACCACTAAAATTTTTTTCTTGTGATAAAGATTTCTAAGATTTACTCCCAGCAACTTTCAAATGTAAACATAGTACTATATAGTCCCCAGGCTGTACATTATATCCTCAGAAATTATTTATCTTATAACTAGAGATTTTTACCTTTTGACCAACTTCATGTATTTCCCCAACTCTCCACCCCTACCTCTGGTGGCCATCCATCTGTTTTCTGTTTTCTGAGTTTGGTTTTTTAGATTCTGCATATAATTGAGGTCATAGAGTATTAGTCTTTCTCCGTCTTATTTTTTTCACTTGGCATAATTCCCTCAAGGTTCATCTGTGTTGATGTAAATGGTAAGATTTCCTTCTTTATTAGAGTTGAGTGATATATATATGTGTATATATGTGTGTATGTGTGTATATACATACACATATATAGAAGAAAGTTAATATATTCCTCTATTAATAGACAGATTGTTTCCATTCCTTCAGTTCAGTTCAGTCATTTATCGTGTCCAACTCTTTGTGACTCCATGGACTGCAACACACTAGACTTCCCTGTCCATCACCAACTCCTGGAGCTTACTCAAACTCATGTCCATCAATTCAGTGATGCCATCCAACCATCTCATCCTCTGTTGTCCCCTTCTCCTCCTGCCTTCAATTGTTTCCAGCATCAGGGTCTTTTCCAATGAGTCAGTTCTTCACATCAGGTGGCCAAAGTATTGGAGTTTCTGCTTCAGCATCAATTCTTCTAATGAACACTCAGGACTGATCTCCTTTAGGATGGACTGGTTGGATCTTCTTGCAGTCCAAGGGACTCACAAGAGTCTTCTCCAATGCCACAGTTCAAAAGCATCAATTCTTTGGCACTCAGCTTTCCTTAGAGTTCAACTTTCACATCCATGCATGACTACTGAAAAAACCGTAGTTTTGACTAGACAGACCTTTGTTGGCAAAGTAACATCTCTGCTTTTTAATATGCTGTCTAGGTTGGTCATAGCATTTCTTCCAAGGACCAAGCATCTTTTCAGTTCATGGCTGCAGTCATCGTCTGCAGTGATTTTGGAGCCCAAGAAAAGAAAGTCTGCATTGTTTCCATTGTTCCCCATCTATTTCCCATGAAGTGATGGGACCAGATGCCATGATCTTCGTTTTCTGAGTGTTGAGCTTTAAGCCAACTTTTTCACTCTCCTCTTTAACTTTCATCAAGAGGCTTTTCAGTTCCTCTTCACTTTCAGCCATAGGGTGGTATCATCTGCATATCTGAGGTTATTGATATTTCTCCCGGCAATCTTGATTCCAGGTTGTGCTTCTTCCAGCCCAGCATTTATCATGATATACTCTGCATAGAAGTTTAAGCAGGGTGACAATATACAGCCTTAATGTATTCCTTTCTCAATTTGGAACCAGTCTGTTGTTCCATGCCCAGTTCTAACTGTTGCTCCTTGACCTGCATACAGATTTCTCAGGAGTCAGGTCAGGTGGTCTGGTATTCCCATCTCTTGAAGAATTTTCCACTATTTGTTGTGATCAACACAATCAAAGGCTTTGGTGTAGCCAATAAAACAGAAATAGATGTGTTTCTGGAACTCTCTTGCTTTTTCTATGATCCAACGGATGTTGCCAATTGGATCTCTGGTTCTTCTGCCTCTTCTAAATCCAGCCTGAACATCTGGAAGTTCACAGTTCATGTACTGTTGAAGCCTGGCTTCAAGGGTTTTGGGCATTACTTTGCTATCGTATGAGATGAGTGCAATTGTGCAGTAGTTTGAACATTCTTTGGCATTGCCTTTCTTTGGGATTGGACTGAAAACTGACCTTTTCCAGTCCTGTGGCCACTGCTGAGTTTTCCAAATTTGTTGGCATATTGAGTGCAGCACTTTCACAGCATCATCTTTTAGGATTTGAAATATCTCAACTGGAATTCCATCACCTCCACTAGCTTTGTTCATAGTGATGCTTCCTAAGGCCCACTTGACTTCACATTCCAGGATGTCTGGCTCTAAGTGAGTGATCACACCGTCATGATTATCTGGGTTGTGTAGAAATTTTTTACAGTTTTTCTGTGTATTCTTGCCACCTCTTCTTAGTATCTTCTGCTTCTGTTAGGTCCATACTATTTCTGTCCTTTATTGTGCCCATCTTTGCATGAAATGTTCCCTTGGTATCTCTAGTTTTCTTGAAGAGATCTCAGTCTTTCCAATTCTATTGTTTTTCTCTATTTCTTTGTATTGTTTGCTGAGGAAGGCTTTCTTATCTCTCCTTGTTGTTCTTTGAAATCTGCATTCAAATGGGGTTATATTTCCTTTTCTCCTTGCCTTCAGCTTTCATGCCTTAGCTTTTTTAAATAAGGCTGCCATGAGAACGGGAGTGCTGATATCTCTTTGAGATGGTGATTTTGTTTCCTTCAGATATATATCTAATAGTGGAATTGCTAGATCAATGGCAATTCTAGCTTTAATTTTTGAGGAATACAAGAAAGTTATTCTGTAAAGTCCTTGTAACAACTGCAAGTGGAACCGAGGGAAAAATAATAAGGCATATAGGAAGAGAGGTTTGTCTCAGGATAACAGTTTTTGTCTGAAAAGCAACAAATAGAGTCTGGTAAAATTGTTAATGCCTTCTCACCACTGTCTAATATAGATAAGTATAACACGTACCTGTTTCCTCAGTTTTCTAATCTGTGAAGGACAATGGGGACAATAATTTCTAGTTTATGGGCTGACTTTAAATTCTGGAAGAGATAATGCATGCAAACTACCTGGTATACATGTCAGATTAAATCATCATCATCATCAGAATCATCATTTCATGTGCAAAATCCTCATAGATTCACCACGACCAAGTAGAACAATACTTTATTTTTAGGTGACTTAAGATCATTTATTTTTCTTCACTTGTAGAATTTTTAGACTGTGATGCATTTGGAAAAAAATACAACAAAAAGACATTAAATTAGTTTAAATTAGAGTAAAAATAATCTTTTTCCTTTTCAGACTTGGAATGAAGGCAATAACAAATTGGTCTTTAGAGCAACTATTACTTCCCAGCAATGAATATATCTCCAAGAAAGAAATGAGAATATGACTATTTATGTTGGATTTTGATAGATTTTCCCTGGAGAAGGAAATGGCAACCCACTCCAGGACTCTTGCCTGGAAAATCCCATGGATGGAGGAGCCTGGTGGGTTACAGAACATGGGGTAGCAAAGAGTTGGACACAACTGAGTGACTTCACTTCACTTGCTAGATTTTGATCATTGATTAAGTGAATGATTGCTTGGTTTATTTAACATTCACACATCTTCGTGTGTTGTGTGTGCTTCATCATTCAGTCGTGTCCGACTCTTTGTGACCCCATGGGCTGTAGCCCACCAGGCTCCTCTGTCCATGGGGATTCTTCAGGCAAGAATACTGGAGTGGGTTGCCATGACCTCCTCCAAACCCAGGTCTCCCCCATCACAGGCAGACTCTTTACCACCTGATCCATCAGGGAAGGCCACACATCTTTACTGAGACCCTATATGGATCAGTTTCTTGGAGGAGTAAGGCTTGTCATTCGGACATATCACATTTAAATTCTCTGTTTATTTGAAGTGAAGTACCAATTTTCATTCATTACACTTAGGACTTAAAAATGTTTCTCAAAGTGTAAATAGGTTTACGTTTTATTTTCATTCCAATTAGACTATATATTCATATAGGATTCAGGCAATGAAGAAGAACAAAGATCAAGGACAAATTTCCAATACTACTTCACCATTCAAAGTAAACCGTTGTAAATTTGTGTGTGTGTTTTTTTTTAATCAGTATCTTTTCAAATACTTGTCTTTACAAGTTTCTTCTCAAACCTGGCTGCCTCTAAGAACAATGGTGAGATTCTCTCACATGTTTGAAGGAGTGTGACATGAAATAGAGTCTTATTTCATATTCCCTGTAGGTTGGACTGATATTTACAGGAAGAATCTCTATAGAAAAAATTTTGACCTAATTTAAAGAGATGCCAAAGCCATGTGTTCAAAGGTGGAAAGGTCTACCTTAGTAAATAATGAGTTTCTATTGCTGCAAATCTTCAAGCAAATACCAGGAAACACTAAGGACTTCGCTGTAGCAAGAGAGGATATAAATACTTTAAGTCTGCTTCCAACTCAGGAGTCTATAATTTTATGCATTAAACCAGTCACAAAATGACTAAAATGTTTGAAAAGATGAGAAAGAAATTTGTCTGAATTTAGCTATTGAGTCTAGTGCTCTGCTTCTAACCCCATTTGTATGCACTTTATATTCTGCCTCATTCAACACTAAGTGACACTTTTGTGACGCTGAGTCACAGTTGTACCTAATCTCAAAGCCAGCCTTTCAAGATCTCTGTATTCACTTATAAGTTTACAACATTTTTTGAAAACAAGAATGTTATGTTAAAAAACAAGAAAATGAGAATGTTATATTAAAGCCAAGAGCATTATATTAAAAAAAAGAGCAATAGCAATTATTTTCCAATTAAATTAGAGTATCTGGAGGCCTTATTATCAATGATTTTATTCCCTAGAGTATCTCATTATCCTCATTAAATATGAAAAACTGCCAAGATTATGAATTTGGCAAAAGTCAGCTTGTTATCTGATAATTTACTACATGTAGATACATATTTATAATCTGAGCATGAATAATATTCATCAAATTTTTGGACATATCAATACTATTTAGTGGGTTTTCTTTTAAGATTAATGGTGAAGAAAAAAGAAATATATTTTAAAATTATTCAGTTGGTGTTAAAGAAGCTTTTAAAATTTAGAATAACTATAAGAAATCAATACAATTACATATTGAGTTTTGTTTTGTTTCTTAAAACAACAGAGAAATTATTCCTAAAGAAAACTTATTTCAAACAGAAGAAGTCATGTTGTCTAGTTAAGTTAAACCTAAAGGAAACATCTTCTTTATTTATTTATCATGATTTTTAAGAAGGTTAGAAATTGTTACAACTTTCTGGAAACAGAATCAGACACTGCCATTCTGGCTGGAAGTGTTGAAATTGCTGGCATCATTAATTGCTCCCTGGAGACATCAGGCAGGTTTGTAGCATCATTAATGGGAAAGTAGTGGGCAGTCTATGGAATGAATTTGGGGATTCAAAGACTAGGTTTGCTCCCTGGTTCTTGACTTATTGGCTAAGTGAACGGACATTTTTTTTTTTTAATCTCTTTTTGCCTCTGTTTACTTAAATGTAAATTGGAGATAAAGACTCACAGCATGGTGAAAGGGAATAGATAATACATGTACAAACAGAGTAGAACTCAATCATTTATAGCCAGTATTAACATTAAATAACAGTACTTGCACTTAGAAAAATGCATTTATGCTGCCTTCAGGAATGAAGTTAGTCGTAACTGTGATAACAATAAAATAATACTAAAAAATTAATACTTACAGAATTCTTCTGTAATTTCTAAAACTTTTAGCATATGTATTGGGGTTGGCAAAAATGTTTGTTAGAGTTTTTCATAAGCTGTTATGGAAAAACCTGAATGAACTTTTTGGCCAACCCAAATCATTTTATTTGATCAAACTATTAGGTAGATAAAGAAATATTATTCTTATTAATACTTTACAGGTAAAAACTAAGACTAGATGGATATAAGCTTAGGGAAGATCCCCTGGAGGAGGAAATGGCACCCCATTCCAGTACTCTTGCCTGGAAAAATCCCATTAGCAGAGGAGTCTGGTGTGACAGTCCATAGGGTTTCAAAGAGTCAGACATGACTGAGTGTGCATGCATGCATAAAATAAACAAGTCACGGGGAGGTAATGTACAGCTTGTTGGCTTGTGTTAATAATACAGAGTTGTGAATTTGAAAGTTGGCTAAGAGAGTATATCTTAAAAGTTATCATGGAACTTCCCTGGCAGTCCAGTGTTTAAGACTCTGTGCTTCCAGTGGAGAGGATGTGAGTTCAATCCCTGGTTGGGTAACTAAGATCCCACATCCATGGGGCAACTAAGGCCACGCACCACATTTAGAGAAAGCCTGAGTGCTGCAACGAACAGCCTGTGCAGCCAAAATAATTTTTATAAATTTTTTTTAAAAAAGAAGAAAAGCTCGGAGAGTGTTTTGCCTATGTTATCCTCTAGGAGTTTTATAGTTTCTGGTCTTATGATTAGATCTTTGATCCATTTTGAGTTTATTTTTGTGTATGGTGTTAGACAGTGTTCTAGTTTCATTCTTTTACAAGTGGCTGTCCAGTTTTCCCAGCACCACTTGTTAAAGAGATTGTCTTTTCTCCATTGTATATTCTTGCCTCCTTTGTCAAAGATAAGGTGTCCATAGATGCGTGGATTTATCTCTGGGCTTTCTATTTTGTTCCATTGATCTATATTTCTTTCTTTGTGCCAGTACCATACTGTCTTAATGACTGTGGATTTGTAGTATAGCCTAAAGTCAGGCAGGTTGATTCCTCCAGTTCCATTCTTCTTTCTCAAGATTGCTTTGGCTATACGAGGTTTTTTGTATTTCCATACAAACTGTGAAATTATTTGTTCTAATTCTCTGAAAAAGACCTCTGGTAGCTTGATAGGAATTGCATTGAATCTATAGATTGCTTTGGGTAGTATACTCATTTTCACTATATTGATTCTTCCAATCCACGAACACGGTATATTTCTCCATCTATTTGTGTCCTCTTTGATTTCTTTCATCAGTGTTTTATGGTTTTAAGCGGGATCCTCTATGACCCACCTCCCAGAATATCAGAAATAAAAGCACGAATAAACAAATGGGACCTAATTAAAATTAAAAGCTTCTGCACAACAAAGGAAACTATAAGCAAGGTGAAAAGACAGCCTTCAGAATGGGAGAAAATAATAGCCAATGAAGCAACGAACAAACAATTAATCTCAAAAATATACAAGCAACTCCTGCAGCTCCATTCTAGAAAAATAAATGACCCAATCAAAAAGTGGGCCAAAGAACTTAACAGACATTTCTCCAAAGAAGACATAAAAATGGCTAACAAACACATGAAAAGATGCTCAACATCACTCATTATCAGAGAAATGCAAATCAAAACCACAATGAGGTACCACTTTACACCAGTCAGAATGGCTGCAATCCAAAAATCTACAAGCAATAAATGCTGGAGAGGATGTGGAGAAAAGGGAACCCTCTTACACTGTTGGTGGGAATGCAAACTAGTACAGCCACTATGGAAAACAGTGTGGAGGTTCCTTAAAAAACTGCAAATAGAACTGCCATATGACCCAGCAATCCCACTGCTGGGCATATACACCGAGGAAACCAGAATTGAAAGAGCCACGTGTACCCCAATGTTCATCGCTGCATTGTTTACAATAGCCAGGACATGGAAGCAACCTATATGCCCATCAACTGACGAATGGATAAGAAAGCTGTGGTACATATGCACAATGGAATATTACTCAGCATTAAAAAAAAAATTTCATTTGAGTCAGTTCTACTCAGGTGGACGGAACTGGAGCCCATTATCCAGAGTGAAGTAAGCCAGAAGGAAAAACAACAAAACAGTATACTAACGCATATATATGAATTTAGAAAGATGGTAATGAGAACCCTGCATGCGAGACAGCAAAAGGAACGCAGATGTATAGAACAGACTCGTGGACTCTGTGGAAGAGGGCAAGGGTGGGATGATATGGGAGAATGGCATTGAAACATGTTAATTATCGTATGTGAAATCAATCGCCAGCCCAGGGTTGATGCTCGGGGCTGATGCACCAAGATGTCCTGGGGCGGGGGGTGGGGGAGAATCGGGAGGGAGGAGGAAGGGGGTTTTGGAGGGGGAGCATATGTAAACCCATGGCGGATTCATGTCATTGTATGGCAAAACCAACACAATAAAGTAAAGAAAATTAAAAAAAAAATGTAACCATTTTTTCTCTGTCAATAAACATACCTCTGCATATAAAAAAATAAAAATAAAAAAGAAGAAAAGCTCTTATCCCAAGGGAAAAAAAAATCGCTTAACTCCATGTGGTGGTGGAAGCTGAGTAGACTTATTGTCGTGATTATTTTACAGTATTTATGCAATTATCAAATAATTTTGTACACCTGAAACTAATGTGATCCATTATATCCTTAAAAAAACAGTGTAGTGTTTAAAGACTTTTAAGTTAAGCCTCTGTTCAACTACCATCTCCACATTTGCCTCAGATTGAGTTTCTTGCTCTTTCTAAGCCTCAGTTTTTTTATTTGGAGGGTGGAGATAGTAGCAATGCCTCTCAGAAACCTTTGATGTTTTCCCAGTATCCACTGTACAAAGTATGACTGTTTTCACTTATTCAAAGCTCTCAGTAAGCTAGTCCCAATCCACCTTTCTGTGTTTATCTGGCAACACGGGTCCCAGCCTTCTAGGGAATCCTTTCCTCAAATACACTATGTCCTTACATGATTCTGTTCCTACTATTTTCTTTGCTTGACTATTATTCTTCTTAAAGGAAAAATTTCTACTCATTCATTAGGATCCAGCTTAAATGACACCTATTTTAAGAATTCCTTCCCAATGCCTGATTTGAAATCACCAGCTCTTCCTTTGTGGAATCACCTTGTTTGGGCTTCCCTGGTTGTTCAGGGGTAAAGAATCTGCCTCCCAGTGCTGGAGACATGAGTTCAATCCCTAGGGCAGGAAGATTCTTCGGAGAAGGAAATGGCAATTAACTCCAGTATTCTTGCCTGGGAAATCCCATAGACAGAGGAGCTGGTGAGTTATAGTCCATGAGATTGCAAAAGAGTCAGACCCAACTTAGCAACTAGACAATAGCAATAATACCTTGCTTATGCCTCTATGATCATTTCTCTCTGCTTGGTTTGTATTATAGTCAGCTGTGCATGTTTGTAGCTCCCTGACTGGACTGTCAACTTCCTTGAACAAGAGACTACATTTTTTTTCAATCTTAGTGTCTCAGGCCTTTCCATTTTCTCTCCTCATCATCACCCCACCCTTCAAGCCAGTGAAGACTTTGAAGTGTAGACACATTGTAGACATAGAAGTATCTTTTAGATCAATTTTAATGACCAAAGTGGAAATAGTACCAATCAAAAATGCAAGGATGTCCAAGGAAGGGACTGAGAGTTCTTACCACAGTGCTATATATATACAGTACCTGGTATTTTTTAACATTTATTTTTATTTAATTGGCTGTACCGGGTATTAGTTGCTGCATGCAGGATCTTTAGCTTTGGCCTGCCAACTCCTAGCTGTGGCATGTGGGTTCTAGTTTTCTGAACAGGGATCAAACCCCAGTCCACTGCATTGGGAGTGTGGAATCTTAGCCAATGGACCACCAAGGAATTTCCTACAGTACATGTTTCAGCAAATATTTGTTAACTGCTGATATTTGTTAGATTGGAGATGATAGTGTTCAAACTTTTGGCATACATGTACTCAGAATGTCCCATATTCCTTCCCAGTAAAAAGTCCCTTGATGCCATTATTGGACACAATGTTAAATTGGAGGGACCATTAGTCTCAGTGGGTGCAATACTTCTACTTGTGATAAGTTTGTAAGCTGGCATGAAGGCTTCCCTGCTGGCTCAGATGGTAAAGAATCTGCCTGCAGTGCAGGAGACCTGGGTTCCATCTCTGAGTTAGGACAATCCCTTGGAGATGAGAATGGGTACTCACTCTAGTATTCTTGCCTGGAGAATTCCATTGACAGAGGAGCCTGGGGGGCTACAGCCCATGGGCTCACAAAGAGTCAGACACAACTGAGTGACTAATACTTTCAAGAAGGGCAACCTTTGCCTGTGTTGATTCATCTGTTTGTGGAATAACCTTAGCTAGGGATTGGGCTGGCTAAGATGCAATCATCCAGGCTGGCAGAGAGAAGGCACCTGTGGTTAGTAGGACAGTGTGAGGAGCAGAGCAGCCTTTGGCTGAATGATATAAATAGCCTGAGCTTTGGATCCCACACGCTTGCTCCTACCTCTTTTGGCAATACAGCTGTGGAGTCAGAGGCTGATAAAGATGGGGGAAAAAAACACTTCCTTTCCAAGAACGGCTAGCTTTTTCAAGAGAAACAAGTTCTGACCACCTCCTTTTGACTTGCAAGGAAGCTGAACTAGGAGTTATCAGCCCAGAGTCAAGGCATTAATGCCTGGAAATGCGTTTGTTTCCTCTCAGGAACACATATCACTAAGACCACAGTTTCCCCATCAATTCTATTTCTCACTCACTCCATCTCTCATTCACCCATTCACCCCTCCTGTCTGCCTGTTAACTACGCTGGGCCACACAGGAATATCGGCTGACCTCAAGGAGTGATGCATGCATGTCTCACACCTCAAAGGCTGAAAAACCCAAAAGCACACCTGAGCAGCCTCCCTAGGTCACTCCTGAAAAACCTGCCCTGAGCCCTTCAGACAGAGACTATAGCTCTTACTTCCACTAATGCGCCTCAGCCACACTCAGGCTTATCAAAGCGCTGCAGCAAAAGGAGAGTCGTGTTGAATGTTTTAGCCTAACTATGCAAAATGTACTTTGCTGCCTAAGACTGGCCCATTTGGCAATACATAGTGAATTTGGGAGGGCTTGCCTGGTGGCTCAGATGGTAAAGAACCTGCCTGCAGTGCAGGAGACCTGGATTCAATCCCTGGGTTGGGAAGATACCCTGGAGAAGGGAATGGTAACCCACTCCTGTATTCTTGCTTGGAAAACTCCATGGTCAGAGGAGCCTGGCAGGCTACAGTTCATAGTGTCAAAAAGAGTCAGACACGACTGAGCGACCATTACTTTTAGACTACTTGCAGTGAATTTCTGAGAAAGTGAAGAGTCTTCTCACTCACCAGAGGTGTGTTCACCAGCGTCCCACATGTAGGCAGGCACATGACAAAGCAAACAAAAAACCAACGGATCTTCTTTGGTCTCTAGAGAACCTTTCCTTTTAAAAGAGGCATCATTTGTTATATATTCTGCTATTTTCAGAAAGAATGCATACCCAAGGTAGAATAATGATATTGAAAAGTAAATTAATTAAAGATGAATGTGTTCCACTGTGTAAAAAGGAAGGATGAGGTTCTTAAGAGACTGCCTAGAGTTGGAAAGGAAGGAAGCAAATACAGCTCTCAAATCTATGTTTGGAGTTAGAAGAGGAAGAAGTTCAACACTGAGTGGCTAAATATGTTCTTGTATTGAAGTAAGAGGAAAAATAAGGTCAATGAAATTGACTTTTAAGCATCTAATGGAATTAATCACAAAGAGTTCTGCCCAGTGATGGAACCATTTATGTTGTGAGTCTTGGATATATTTTGCTATAATATTCAATTCAGTTGAAATGATCATTCATCAAGCACAAGATGCTAGTCGCTGTGCTAAGTTCTAAGTGCTTAGAAACTGGGTTTCTCATTCCTGTTTCCCTGAGAGAAAGTCATAGCATATAGTGAGGCTTTAAATTAATATTTCTTTATTTGCTTGAGCCCTAAAGGAAATCTAATGAAATGATGAAATGTTTATTTGCACTCTTTTCTAACTAGGGTCGTTTCTACTTGAGAACATTGTAGAGAGGAGGGCGTATTTTGAGATTTTACTGCTAGATGTGTCTACACAATTGTACATAGAATCCAACAACTGGAAGAGGCAGAAAAGATCAGGGAGTCAAGAGGATTTCAACTGGGTTCAACAGAGCCCTATCTACAGGAATAACTTCGTATGTGTGTGTGTGTGTGTGTGTGTGTGTGTGTGTATGTGTGTGTGTAAGACAGAATTAGGAGAAAGGGATGGTGAGCTGGGTTTTGAACAGTACAAGACCAGCTACTAATATAGCCTGAGCTCAAGGTCTCTCTTTTGTCTGTCATGCCTATTAGTCTTCTAATTGGAATTTCATTAAAAAATGGTTCTGCTTCTTAAAAAAAAAAAGTGTTTCTTCAGCACTCTCAGAAGTTATTACACCAAATATGAGGACTTTTTACCCCACACTAATTTTTCAATACCAGCTGGGTGTCCTACAATTCAATAATGACTCTAAAGATTTTGAAAAACTCTCATAGTCCTAAAGGACCCGTCACAGGATCTAAGATACCAGAATTATTATCTGGGTGCAGAATTATTTCTCTGCACTACTTCAGATTTTCTCTTGACATTTTTATTGGCTGATGGGAAGGGTTTGTCAGTATGTTAGATTTTGATTGGCTGCAAAAAAAAAAATCTAAAATGCCAGTGGCTTAAAAAAATCATAAGTATTTCTCTCCTACTCATATAAACTCTGTATGTAGTCAGTCCAGGCATCCTGATCTGGCCACTTCTTGATCATCAGTGATTGATGCTATTTTTAGTTGTCATTCTTGGTGTACTAAGCATGACTCAATAAGGTTGCTTGAGTTCTAACCACTGATCTGCATGCCCTTTCCTGCTTTCATATAATTGGCCAGAGTTGAGTCTCACATGGCTACACCTAACTGGACAGAGCTGGAAATGCAGTATTTAGATTTTCTCAGCTAATCCTCAGGATTCTATTATAACAAAGAGGAGAGTAGAAATTAGGAAGCGACTGTCAATCTCTGCCACAAAGAATGTTTCCTTATTTTATCTACCTTTAAAATTATTTTAAAATTTTATATATTTTTTCCCCTCCCTTTTATTGTTTTTGTCATACAATGCCATGATATCACCATGGGTTTACATATGCTCCCCCTCCAGAAACCCGAGAATCAATCCTGGGCTGGCGATTGATTAGACATATGATAATTAACATGTTTCAATGCCATTCTCCCATATCATCCCACCCTTTCCCTCATTCACAGAGTCCATGAGTCTATTCTATTTACTGAAACTAATTTGACATGTCACAAGGTAAAATTTAAGGTGTACACGTCCATTTGCTCCATTTATAGATAATGATATGAGTGCCATTGAAGCGCTCGTTAACACCCCTATCACGTTACATGACTATCAACGTTTTTTAGTTGTTGTAATAACTAAGTTCTAGTATCCTGGCAAGTTTGATGATTATGATACAATATGGTTGTCTACATTCACTATACTGTGTATTAGATCTCTAGAGCTTATTTACCACCTGTTGCAAGTTTGTATCCTTAAACATCTTTCCCTCCTCCCCACCAAATGGCAAACCACCATTTTACTCTGTTTCTATGACTTTATCCACTTTAGATTTTACATATACGTGGTATCACACCGTATCTTTCTCTGTCTGATACCTCACTTAACACCATGTCCTTGGGGTCTATCCAAGTTGCAACAAATGGCAGGCGGTCTTTCTTTCTTCTGGCTGTACTACATGACTTTCTAGCTGTCTTTTATATATATTGATTATTTTATGTCAACCTGAGTATCATACTTATTACATTATTTTACTATATACTGTATTATTATTATATTACTAAGAATAAGATAAGATGAATATTAAATGATTTACTATATTATTTTGAACTTAAAATTAAGTATCTTGCTTTTAAACTACTTTTATATAAGACCCAGATTCCAAATGGCCAAATTGTGACTAATGGGACTTTAGCCATTTTTCTCTGCTCTCATCACTTAGAGAAATAGGAATGTGTTGACAATTTAGACTTATAGCTATTAAATATGTATGACTTATACCACATAATGAATACCGTTTAATTATATACAGCTTATAACATTGTTATTGATGAGTCAAGATTTCCCTTTAATGCCTCTTAGAGGGTCTTACATGTAGATGATATGTAATCAAAGAGTGCTGAATTGGACTCACTTTCACTGCTCTATGGAATTGATTTGCCTGACAAAGACTCTCAACTTCTGTTGGTGTCTAATTAGTCTCAAGACATTGTTACTCTAGTTCTTATTTAATTTGATTGTATTGGATGGTTGTGGTTGTTGTGATGCATAGAAGGGACTGCAGGGGATCAGGTAAATTCTTAAATAAGCAAGTGTTTGGCCTCAGACAGCGACCACACCTGCGCCTTCAGGGACTGGGAAATCCTCCAGAATACACGAGTGCCTAGAGATCACGCAAATCAACTCTAAACTGGACGATAAGGATTAATTTATCACAAAATCCATTACTTGGTGCAATTACCGTATTTATAATAGTTTTTAATGTTATTTAATCCTTCACAGCTTTCATTATGGTAATATACTATAAGAATGTATTTGATTATTTTCTTTTTATCTGAATCATATTTCCTGTGATTTACCTTTTAAAAACTGGACATAAAATTGCAATGAGACCCTCCATTGACTATGTGTGATTGCAAGTAATACTGCAGAACAACACTTACAATTAATATTAGATTTAATTTGTCTTTTAGGTGTATATTCTTGACTTGTTCTGAATTATGATGGGCTTCTTTTATGAGTCATCTTGGGCACTGTTTCAGCTTCCTCTTGATCTCCTTTGCAATGCATTAAACTGGAAAACACTGTATTTATTTAATGCTATTGGCATGTGTTTGGCTCTTAGAGTCTCTATTTTTATTAAAGGCTAGGGTGATAATTATACAGGCTACAACTTCGGTATTTTTTTAGAACCAGGACCTATGTGTGAACAAGCTGCCTCTTTTTCTGACCTCATGACCATGAGGAAAATAAGCTTTCTCCTTCACACAGATTTCATGTCGACTAAGGGAAGAGGGAGCTGGGAGAAGCCAGTAACTGAGCTATCAGGGAAGCCGATAGGTATTTATGTCTTAAAAAATATTCTATATGGAACAGAACTTCCTTGCAAGTCAACATTCTCTGCTGGCTGAGGCTGGGAGGTGGGGCAGTAGAGAATGGGCTCTTAAACTTACCGTTGAAGGTGTGCTGTCGGTCTGCTTTCTCAGTTGGCATTAAATCTTAGTCTCTTTGAGGGACACGTTCTTTCTTCATGGATTCTCCCAGCTCTTTTTTTCCTAAGAAAGAGGGACATGAACTAGTGACTAAAACAACACAACGACAATTCTTTGGTCACCCTCCCAGTTCTGGGGGTTGATGCCGAGGCAGTTGCGGTAGAAAAGTAAAGATATCTCTCTTCCTTCTTTTCTGTATCATCCCCTCCTCCTAGCACTAGAAAGACTTTTGTCTGCCTCTAAGCCATTTTCTCTTTCTTAAATTGGTCCCATTTGCTGGAGCTATGATGATGGCTTCCCCAGTGATGCTACAGGTAAAGAATCCACCTGCCAATACAGGAGACACAAGAGACATGGGTTCAATCCCTGGGTTGGGAAGATCCGCTGGAGAAGGAAATGGCAACCCACTTCAGTATTCTTGACCAGAGAATTCCAAGGACAGGGAAGCCTGGTGGCCTCAGTCCACCGGGTCAGGAGGAGTGGGACACCACTGAGTCTGCACACACACATGAATGACAGAGGTTTTCCATGGCTGTGGGGAGGAGATGGGAAGCCGTACTTTTACTGAGCTAAAAAAAGAAAAAAGAAAAATTAAGAGGCATTTGACACTTCAGAGAATATTGTTGTTTCATCAAAATACCTTCCCTATTTTTCTGAACTTCACAGTTTCATTTTTTCCCATCCTTGAAATAATAAGTTTTAAAAACATTTTCCCTTCAAACTGATGAGTAGTTTGTGAGTTTCTAGGCTACCTTTATTCTTTTATTAGTAATTTTGAATAGTTAAAGTGATTTTGTTATTTTGATCAATCTAAATAGTGTTATTATTTAATGAATTAGCAACATAACAGATAGCTACAATAACTAAGCCATATAGTAGTGTATATCTAGCAACAAGTTTTCATTATTCAACCTAACAATTATGTGCATTAATAGGCCTCTGACCAGTTCATGGTCTCCATGACAATAAACCCCAGCAGCCCAGAAATTTTTAGGAACCAGGCTCAGATTAAAGTCTATGTCTACATCCTCCTGGTTCTGAGACCCAGGAAACCCCAAGTATGGAATGAACCAACAAAATTCAATAAATTAGAGAGTGGCAAGGAAGGCATAGGGAAGGATTAGTCTCTAGAGTACTGTCTTGCTGATGCCCATCAGTTGTTCTCCCTTTTTCACAGTTTAACTTTACAGACCTGGGGAGTACATACAAGATAGGCAGGATGTGAATTTGACCAGGTGTGTATGGTTATCATGAAGCTTAAAGAAAAAAATCTCCCTTGTACATACATAGTGCATCATAAATCAGCCAGCAAATGCTAACTAGTGTCACTCTGTGCCATACATCATTATGGGCTCTTGGGCGTTAGGGAGTATTTAGAGCATAATCCCTGTTTTAAAGAGCCAGAGTCTTTTTGAAAATATCATGCATTCATTCATTCATTCAGCAAATATTTATTGAGTGCATCCTTTGTGCCAAGCACTGTGATATGTAGGCCTAAGGCAGAAACAAAACAGATATGAACCCTGCTTCCACAGAGCTTATAACCAGGTGATATTGACACTTGTAAGTGAATTTGACTATGTTCAAATATCCCTGTGTATGTGTGTATGAGTTAGTCACTCAGTCGTGTCTGACTCTTTGCAAGCCCATGGCCTGTGGCCTGCCAGGCTCCTCTGTTCATAGGATTCTCTAAGCAAGAATACTGGAGTGGGCTGTCCTGCCCTCCTCCAGGGGATCTTCCTGATTCAAGGATGGAACTTGTGTCTCCTGAATTGCAGGCAGATTCTTTACCCTTTGTGTTGTTGGAGAAGCCCCCAAATAGCTCTAATTCTAGCCAAAAGGAAGGAAAACTGTTGCAGCCCAGTCACAAATGATGGTCTCAAAGTGGGAGGCAAAGTGTAAGACTGTAATAATTTTTCTAGCAAGTCTGTAGGGTTATACACATTGCTGTAAATGTACCTGGTAGAACAATTTGATGGAGGGCAAGTTTCTCCTATGTTTGCACCAGAGACAGATGTATGGTTAAGCTAGTGAAGCTCAGGCCTCAAAACCTTTTAATTCACAGGTCTTTTCCTAGGTCCTGGGCCTAGTTTTACATGTACTTAATTAAAGAAAGCTATATATTCTTCAGGTTCTGCAAGCCTGGATCTAGTTCTATCTGGTGTGGGTCCCAGGTGTTCATGAAGAAAATGGGGTTTGGCATAGTTCTTGAAAGAAAATTAAGCTGTGCATATGCCCCAAAAGAATGGGAGACAATTCAGGATGAGGAGAACTGTATGGAGAGTGTATAGGGTGAACTGGAGGGCAGTAAGTTTTAATTAATGGGCAGTGTAATTGCTAAATATAGGGATCCGATTACCAACTCAACTAAGGTGTCTTCAGGGACCAATGTTATCATTTAGTTTCTTTGGGATGTAAGCAGTGGTGTGCCACTCAGGTTAACTCAAGCAAAGGGAGGTTTATTAGAATGGAATATCATGGCCTGGAGTAGGTAGGCTGAAGTTGGAGGGTGGATCACCACCCAGAGAATCAACTGTTGAAATAAATGAAAGCCTTTCTAGTCCTCCACCATCTCTGGACCTAGCTATTTTCTACCTGTTTGATTGTGTTTCCATTTCCAACTGCCAAGTCTTTCTCTCTCCTGTCAATATGATTTCTTAACTTTACAATTTTTGCTTACTTACCATATCTGTTTTCTCCTGGTGCTGATCTTGCTGCTAACTTCCTTATTTTCTCAACATTTCCAAATTCAGATTCTCAAGAGACCAAATATCTGCTTTGTCCATTCATTGTTCCTTGACTGGCAAGGCAATGTCTTAGGCTTTTATACCTTGTCCAACTGAGTATGCCTGGGATATATATAATCCCTGTACAAAATATGGTGGTCTGTTGATGCCCCTTCAGTGGTATTGTGTGCTGAAGAACTTCCCTTACAAGGCTCTGTAGGTGCAGCTGGTATAATGAATGACATGTCTAATGTAGCTGAAATATTGGGGTGGCCAAAAGGTTTGTTCAAGTTTTTCCATAACATCTTATGGAATAAGCCAACAGACTTTTTGGTTGATCCAATAGTAATAGCTAATACTACCTGAGAGCTTACTTTGTGTCATTGCATTAGGCTCTGTTCTAAGGACTTCCTTTACATTCTCCCTTTTAATCCTACTGATAATATTATGGGCTAGAACTACTACTGTTCCCATTTAACTGAGGAAACTCAACTCAGCTCAGCTCAGTTGCTCAGTCATGCCCCATGAATCACAGCATGCCAGGCCTTCCTGTCCATCACCAACTCCCAGAGTCTACCCAAACTCAGGTCCATTGAGTCGGTGATTCCATCAAGCCATCTCATCCTCTGTCGTCCCCTTCTCCTCCTGCCCCCAATTCTTCCCAGCATCAGGGTCTTTTCCAATGAGTCACCTCTTCGCATGAGGTGGCCAAAGTATTGGAGTTTCAGCTTCAACATCAGTCCTTCCAATGAACATCCAGGACTGATATCCTTTAGGATAGACTGGTTGGATCTCCTTGCAGTCCAAGGGACTCTCAAGAGTCTTCTCCAACACCACAGTTCAAAAGCATCAATTCTTCGGCACTCAGCTTTCTTCATAGTCCAATTCTCACATCCATACATGACTACTGGAAAAACCATAGCCTTGACTAGATGAACCTTTGTTGACAAAGTAATGTCTCTGCTTTTTAACATGCCATCTAGGTTGGTCATAACTTTCCTTCCAAGGAGTAAGTGTCTTTTAATTTCATGGCTGCAATCACCATCTGCAGCTATTTTGGAGCCCCCCAAAATAAAGTCTTCAGATTCCAGGATGTCTGGCTCTAGGTGAGTGACCACACCATCGTGATTATCTGGGCTGTGAAGATCTTTTTTGTACAGTTCTCCTGTGTATTCTTGCCACTTCTTAATATCTTCTGCTTGTTAGGTAACTGAGGAAACTAATGCCCTGCAAATTCAAGTAACTTGCTCAAGGTCACACAGCTAATAACTACTGGTATTATTAGTGGAACCAGGATTCTAACCAGGTATTTTTTTTTTCCATAATGAATTTTTTTTTTATTGAGGTGTAGTTTATTTGCAATGTTGTGCCAATCTCTGCTGTAGAGCAAAGTGACTCAGTTATATATCCATATACATTCCTTTTTAAAGCTATTTTTTCCATTATGGTTTATTACAGGATATGGAATGTAGTCCCCTATGCTATATATATTAGGACCTTGTTATTTAGCCATTCTAAATGTAATAGCTTGCATTGGACGGAGGAGCCTGGTAGGCTGCAGTCAATGGGGTTGCAGAAAGTCGGACACAACTGAGCGACTTCACTTTCACTTTTCACTTTCATGCATTGGAGAAGGAAATGGCAACCCACTCCAGTGTTCTTGCCTGGAGAATCCCAGAGATGGGGGAGCCTGGTGGGCTGCCATCTATGGAGTCGCACAGAGTTGGACATGACTGAAGCGACTTAGCAGCAACAGCAGCAACCAACCCCAAACTCCCTGTCCACCCCTCTCCCTTGCTCTCTCTACTTTGGCAACCACGATTCTGTTTTCTATGTCTATGAGTCTGTTTCTGTTTTAGAATTCACTTTTTTTTCTATACCATAGGCTCAATGTGAGATTTTATGATAGCAGAAACTAGAGACACAGAAATCAGTTAGGAGACGAAGAAGGTTGCAGTGACCCTGTGGGTAGGTAATTGAAGAGGAACTAAGAAAGATGCAGTGTGGTTAGGGAAGAGAGGATTTCTCAAATACATTAAAAATAAAAAAACAAAAATCACTTCAATTCGGTGATAAGTTTGAATTGCAATTTTGAAATAAGTATTCGAGTAAAATGTCCTCCTAGTGAAAAACAACCATTTATTTTTGTTTGTTTTATTTGGAAAAGAGATTTAAATTTTCTTAGCAGTGGAAAACTGACTAATTGACTATTTGGAAGTATAGTATCCAAAGATTTTATCAACTTCTATGGGAGAAACTATTACACTCTTCTCACAGAGAAGTAGCATGCAGTCAAAATTTCTCTGCCCTGAAATAGTCCCCATAAAAGGCTGGCCAGGCTTTTAGGGTATTGAGAAACTCCTGTACTTCATTTATCTAATGTAGGCCAGATTTCTGAAGGGACAACTTTCCCCTTAATTTTTCCCTTTATTGGTAGCATGAAGTAAAGTTTCTGGGATGAGGTACAACTTCAGTGTATTCCAGCTTCCCAGAGTCTCCTGAGGAGCCAGCTGTGAAAGCAGATGAGCCAGGCACTGTCCCAGGAATGGGAGAGAGTGGATAGTATTCCAAGAGCCAGAGACTGGAGCAACTATTGCTAGGTATAGGCTGGAATGCTCCTCTCAGAAGGGATTTTTAACATTTAGCCTTCCTTCCTGTATGAGGTTTTTGGCTTCCAATTATCAGTTTGTAACCCCCCAAACTGTGTCAAGGTCTTAGACTTCTTAGGTGGGTAGCTGTTCTGTCTCTCCCACTGCTGCCCAGGTCTAAGTCAATCTTAGTCCTAAAACAAAGTACCCATACTTGTGCTTTTCTGACTCATGTACAGAAAGCCTCTGTCTTTGTTCAAGCTTTTCTCCTCCTCCTCCACCAGTTCTTCTTTTCACACCTTATACCTCTTGAAACCTCAGTCTCTCCTCCCAAAAAATCACTTTTAATCCCCTCCCTCTCTGAATTCTTCCATGGTGGCTCAACTAGTAAAGAACCTGCCTGCAATGTGAGAGACCTGGGTTCAATCCCTTGGTTGGGAAGATCCCCTGGAGAAGAGAATGGCTACCCACTCCAGTATTCTGGCCTGGAGAATTCCATGGACTTTCGGACATGGACATGACTGGGTGACTTTCACTTTCACTTATGAATTTTGGGGGTTTTTACAATCTGTACTATTGTAAGGAAAACAGTGTGAACTATAAGGTCTCTTTTTAGAAAATATTTTGTTTTAGAAGGAGAAATAGGCGGAACACCTTTAAAAGATTAGGTTAAAACAGAAGCATTGAAGAGTCACGTAGCCAAGTTTCAGTGTCACAGTTTTGGACTGTAAGGCTGTGAAAACCCAGAAGATGAAGTTCTCCTGAGAAGAAGATGGGCAGACAGTAAAGCCTTCAGTGTAGTCCAGAAGCACAAAGTCTCATGGAGAACATGGAGACGTGGAGAACATGAGAGAGGCACTGGGATATCTCTTTCATTTCTTTGAGAAGAAGACAATGAAAGGAAAGAAAGCTTTGAAGAGTAAGAAGCAAAACTGTTTCTTCTTCTTGACAGCGTGGATTCACAGGACCTGTAATAGAAATGATGCCTCTCATGGGGACCAGAAAGTACGTAATGACAGTAGATAATGCAGCAGTGGTAAGCATTTTCTCAGAATGTTGCTGAAGTTTCCATATCTTTATCTCTTATACAGAATAATTAACTGATTTCTGGGAGCAAAGTCCCAGTTTCTAGTCCTGGATGTAGCTAGCTCTAGACTTGAGCAAGTTACTTAACTTGTTGAGCTTCCATTTTTTGTCTATAAAATGGAAATAGTATACACCCATTTTCAGGCACTCTGTATAAAAACACATAGAAGTCATCCATTTAAACATTCAATAGTAATTAAGTTGTATTGTGGCAGGCTCTGATCTAGTCACTGGGGGTGCATCAGTGAGCAAAAACAGGGAAAAATCTCTGTCCTTGTGGAAACACTGACTAGTATAACCAGCAAGGTCATATTTTAGTTTTTCACTTGGCTCAGTTATCCACAAGGCAGGGCTTCTCTGGTGGCTCAGTGGTAAAGAATCTGCCTGGAATATGGGAGAATGGGGTTCGATCCTTGGGTCAGGGCAATTCCCTAGAGAAGGAAATGGCAAGCTGCTCCAGTGTTCTCGCCTTGGAAATCTGGTGGACAGAGGAGCCTGGCGAGATACAGTCCATGGAGTTTTAAAGAGTCAGACACAACTGAGCACCTGAGGAATCTTATCTGCATCTTTCTTTTTTGATAAAACAAGTGTTTGCTCAATAACTTATACTCTAGGGGTGTTTACAAGTGAATCAAATCTTTAGATTGATTATTGAGCCTTATGATGGAACAGAAATAAGGAAGCTGAATTCCGGATAGGGCTTTGCTGCAAACTAGCTCTGTATTCTTGCCTGGAGAATCCCCATGGAGAAGAGCCTGGCAACTACAGTCGATGGGGTTGCAAACAGTTGGACACAACTGAGTAACTAAGCACAACAGTGCTCTATGGCTGAAAAAATAACTTTGCCATGTATTTACTTTGCAACATTCTAAAAATATATATGTTTTTCCTCCTGGAGCAGGTCAAATTTTGCCCCTACTGACATATGTTTTACTTATTTTTTGACCAGTTAATCCCTTTGTAAACATCTTTAAAATACACACTTTAGCTCAACCCTCATCAGAATGATTTGTTCATTCCAAATTAGTGAAGTTTCATTCAGTTCAATTCAGTTCAGTCACTCAGTCATGTCTAACTCTTTGAGACCTCATGAACCTCAGCACGTCAGGCCTCCCTGTCCATCACCAACTCCCGGAGTTTACTCAAACTCATGTCCATTGAGTCGATGATGCCATCCAACCATCTCATCCTCTGTCGTTGCCTTCTCCTCCTGCCCTCAATCTTTTCCAGCATGAGGGTCTTTTCCAATGAGTCAACTCTTCACATCAGGTGGCAAAAGTATTAGAGTTTCAGCTTCAGCATCAGTCCTTCCAGTGAGCACCCAGGACTAATTGCCTTTAGGATGGACTGGTTGGATCTTCTTGCAGTCCAAAGGACTCTCAAGAGTCTTCTCCAACACCACAGTTCAAAAGCATCAATTCTTTGGCACTCAGCTTTCTTTATAGTCCAACTCTCATATCCATACATGACTACTGGAAAAACCATAGCCTTGACTAGATGGACCTTTATTGGCAAGGTAATGTCTCTGCTTTTAAATATGCCATCTAGGTTGGTCATAACTTTCCTTCCAAGAAGTAAGTGTCTTTTAATTTCCTGGCTGCAATCACCATCTGCAGTGATGTTGGAGCCCAGAAAAATAAAGTCAACCATTGTTTCCACTGTTTCCCCATCTATTTCCCATGAAGTGATAGGACCAGATGCCATAATCTTGGTTTTCTGAATGTTGAGCTTTAAGCCAGCTTTTTCACTCTCCTCTTTCACTTTCATCAAGAGGCTCTTTAGGTCTTCTTCACTTTCTGCCACGAGAGTGGTGTCATCTGCATATCTGAGGTTATTGATATTTCTCGCAGCAATCTTGATTCCAGCTTGTGTTTTTTCCAGCCCAGCGTTTCTCATGATGTACTCTGCATATAAGTTAAATAAGCAGGGTGACAATACACAGCCTTAACGTAGTCCTTTTCCTATTTGGAACCAGTCTGTTGTTCCATGTCCATTTCTAACTGTTGCTTCCTGACCTGTCTACAGGCTTCTCAAGAGGCAGGTCAGGTGGTCTGGTATTCCCATCTGTTTCAGAATTTTCCACAGTTTATAGTGATCGACACAGTCAAAGCCTTTGGCACAGTCAATAAAACAGAAGTAGATGTTTTTCTGGAACTCTCTCGCTTTTTCAATGATCCATCAGATGCTGGCAATTGGATCTCTGGTTCCTCTGCCTTTTCTAAAACCAGATTGAACATCTGAAAATTCATGGCTCACATGTTGCTGAAGCCTGGTTTGGAGAATTTTAAGCATTACTTTACTAGCGTGTGAGATGAGTGCAATTGTGTGGTAGTTCGAGCATTCTTTGGCATTGACTTTCTTTGGGATTGGAATAAAAACTTACCTTTTCCAGTCCTGTGGCCACTGCTGAGCTTTCCAAATTTGCTGGCATATTGAGTGCAGTACTTTCACAGCATCATCTTTCAGATTTGAAATAGCTCAGCTAGTCTCCTCCACTAGCTTTGTTCATAGTGATGCTTCCTAAGGCCCACTTGACTTCACATTCTAGGATATATGGCTCTAGGTGAGTGATCACACCATCATGATTATCTGGGTCTTGAAGATCTTTTCTGTACAGTTCTGTGTAGTCTTACCACATCTTCTTAATATCTTCTGTTTCTGTTAGGTCCCTATCATTTCTGTCCTTTTTGAACCTATCTTTGCCTGAAATGTTCCCTTGGTATCTCTCATTTTTTTGAAGAAATCTCTAGCCTTTCCCATTCTATTGTTTTCCTCTATCATTTTGCATTGATTGTCAAGGAAGGCTTTCTTCTCTCTCCTTGCTATTCTTTGGAACTCTGCATTCAAATGGGTCTATCTTTCCTTTTCTCCTTTGTTTTTTGCTTCCTGCCTTTTCACAGCTATTTGTAAGGCCTCCTCAGACAGCCATTTTGCTTTTTTGCATTTCTTTTTCTTGGGGGTGGTCTTGATTCTGGTGTCCTGTACAATGAGTTCATGATCCAAGCCACAGTCAGCTCCCGGTCTTGTGTTTGCTGACTGTATAGAGCTTCTCTATCTTTGGCTGCAAAGAATATAATCAGTCTGATTTTGGTGCTGACCATCTGGTGATGTCCATGTATAGAGTCTTCTCTTGTGTTTTTGGAAGAGGGTATTTTCTATGACCAGTGTGTTCTCTTGGCAGAACTCTTAGCATTTGCCCTGCATCATTCTGTACTCCAATGCCAAATTTGCCTGTTATTCCAGGTGTTTTTTGATTTCCTGTTTTTGTATTCCAGTCCCCTATAATAATGAAAAGGACATCTTTTTTGGGTGTTAGTTCTAGAAGGTCTTGTAGGTCTTCATAGAACTGTTCAACTTCAGCTTTTTCAGTGTTACTGATCGGGGCATAGATTTGGATTACCGTGATATTGAATGATTGGCCTTGGAAACAAACAGAGATCCCTTGTATAAAAAGAGAGGGACAATCCAGTAATTATATCTTAATATGTAGCATAGGTGTATCTAGCTCAAGTATTACAGTAGCGGAGATGATGTGTGTGTGTGTAAGTTGCTAAGTGTCTCTTTGTGACCCCATGTACTGTAGCCCACCAGGCTCCTTTGTCCATGATATTCAGGCAAGCATACTGGAGTGGGTTGCCATTCTTTTCTCCAGGGGTCATCCCAACCCAGGGATCGAACCCAAATCTCCTGGTTGCAGGGAAATTCTTTACTGTCTGAGTTACCAGGAAGTCCAGCAAAGACGATAGACAATACAAAAGTTTCCAAGAGACTAGTTTTACTGTCATATGGTTGAAATCCAATGGTTTGGAAACTCTGTGGGAGTGTAGAGTATAGCTACCATGTATTCTGGAGCCAGACTGTCTGCATTGGAATCTAAGCTTTGCCTCTTAATTGCTAGTGATCCTGGATAAGTTATGTAATCTCTCTGTGGCTCAGTTTCCTCATCTGTCAAATGGAGATGATAGTAGTGCCAACTTCAAAGAATAAAATGAACGAGCACTTGTCAAATGTTCAGAACAGTGCCTGACAAAGCAAGATAACATAATAATTTGCAGTTGTCATTGAGAAGGGAGTTCAAAAGAGAGGAAGTAAGTAGCAGATATATCTGGCCATTAAGGAAACAAGAAATTGGGTCACACTTAAAGAAAGGATCGGGGCAAGCAATCAAGAACAGGAGTTTGTGTGTAGTTTATTTCCCAAGATAAGGGAAGCCTATGCATATTCGAAGCAGTGGACTAGAGCCAGTGAACAGAAAGATGGAAGAGAGAGGGTTAGCCATAGGGACAGTGTGATCTATAACAAGGTCACAGTTAGAGGTGTGTGCTTGCTAAGTCTCTTCAGTTACGTCCAACTCTTTGCAGTATGGACTGTAGTCTGCCAGGCTCCTCTGTCTATGGTATTCTCCAGACAAGAATACTGGAATGGGTTGCCATGTTCTCCTCCAGGGGATCTTCCCAATTGAGAAATCGAACCCTTTTCTTATGTCTACCTGCATTGGCCAGCGAGGTTCTTTACCACTAGTGTCACCTGGGAAACTCAGTTAGAGGTGATGGGAGGTAAATAATTATCAAATAGACTTCTCTGTGTTCCTCTGAAATTCAGTTAGCCTTTATAATATGCTATGTACCTCGTATTGAAATTCTGAAGGCAGCTGATCAGACTATACACCTCAGTTGTTCAGGAGCAAGCAGTGGATGGAGAGGAATTACTGCATTGATGTGAAATGAGCAGAGGGAACTCTAGCAATGTGCTAAAGGGTAGTCTTGTCCCGTGGCGTGGCTGGGTCATTCTGGAAGACTAACACAGACTAACAAAATTTTCCCTAGACGGAGGCAGGGTGGCTCCAGGAACACAGGCATCAGGCATTTTCAGGCAAACCATAAACACCCAGGGGCAACCAACAAGCCATGGCAGCAGATCTGACAACTGGACTGTGTTCATGTGTATGGAATGACCACTTATAAGTCAATCTCTTTACCACAGTTGCCATAAGAAATTAATTTGGTCCAAGAGTCAAATTAAAAATGAAGGTCAAGCTCACACACACACACACACACAGAGTCTTTTCTACCTTAACTGAAATCTTTTAAAAATCTTGTAATAAGGCTGAGTAAATGAAACTGCTTGAACGGAAATCTTGGGTTTTATAATCAGAGAGAGCACCAGCTTTTGGGAAGAACACACAGAGCTATAAGCTTATCTGAAACAAGCAGAAAATGAGGGAGGAGGTCTTATTCTGAGCTGGGAGGTCTTTGGCAGCATTAAGGACAGCACCTTCATGTCAGTAAGAGCTAAGATGTCTTAGAGAGGCCTGTTAGCACTTCTACATTCTACACTCTCCGGGAAGACTCCTGCATTGGTGTGAATGAAAGTCAGTGTGTTAAAGGAGTAAAGCATTAAGTGGAATTAGATATAAAAGAGTTTGGCATTGCCTGACATTGGCATTAAATAGAATTAAATGTAAAAATTAGTTAGGCATTGCCTGACTTTGTTTCTATTTTTTTTCCCTTCCAGCCAAGGTAATTTCCTTTGAAGTATTGCTTCTCAATATAGAAGTTTTATCCCTAGCCAAGGGGATTCCTGTAGCTCAGTCATTAAAGAATCTGCCTGCAGTGCAGGAGACCTGGGTTCAATCCTTGGGTTAGTAAGATTCCTTGGAGAAGGGAATGGCAACCCATTCCAGTATTCTTGCCTGGAAAATCCTATGGACAGAGGAGCTTGGTGGGATACAGTCCATGGGGTTGCAAGAGTTGGACACGACTTAGTGACTAAACCACCAAGGGGATTCCAGACATCATAGCAGGAGTGAAGAAGATTATTTTCAACAGGACACTCTGCTGAACAGAGCTCCCCAGTCTATGCATATGGGCAGCCTCCTTCACGACCAGCTAAACTTAAAGAACTGAAAGTGAAAGTCACTCAGTCATGTCTGACTTTTGCCACCCAGGCCAGAATACTGGAGTAAGTAGCCTTACCCTTCTCCAGGGGATCTTCCCAACCCAGAGATTGAACCCAGGTCTCCCACATTGCAGGCAGATGTTTCGCCAGCTGAGCCACAAGGGAAGCCCAAGAATACTGGAGTGTGTAGCCTATTACTTCTCCAGTGGATCTTCCCAACACAGGAGTCGAACTGGTGTCTCCTGCATCACAGGTGGATTCTTTACCAACTGAGCTGTCAAACTTAACTTGCCTAATATTTGCTTGGCAGAGTATCCCACATGACTACAGCCCTACCCAGAAACTGTCAGATCCCATACACCAGTTGTATATCTGTTCACAGCTTCTGCTTGTTTAGCTGCTGTTTACACCTTTACCTTCAGAGGCTCACCCAAAGGCAGAGCCAAAGCAGAGATGACTTATGGTTATGGAGTAGGAAAGCCCAAACCCTTGTCGAGAGATGGGATAAGCTCTGAAGTGTAATTTATACTCCAGAGTTTCCCAAAGGTTCATATGGAGACTGGAATTACTTAAAATCTCATCACACCATGGCTTCTTCTTCTCTGCCCTACTTCTTCACTCCTTTACTGTTTTTCCTGCAGGTACATCTTTAGTAAGTTACATGCACATGAGTCCTTGGCTCAGGGTCTGCTTCTAGGAGTACTCAGCCCAAGACAGTCCTTAATACTCATTCATTCAGTCATTCAAAGGAGTGCACTATCTAAGTGCTTTCATCCTGGTCCAATGAGTTAGAATGATACAGAGTTGGGTGAATCATAACCATGGATATTCAGAACTATTACATGGGACATATAGAGACTACACATTTCTAAGCCAAAAGAAACTTAAAATATGAAAATAGCATCATATGCTCTGGGCTGGTGAAGCGAGATGTCCCAGGGGGAGGGAATTGGGAGGGAGGAAGGAGGGGGGTTCTGGAGGGGAAGCATATGTAAACCCATGGCGGTTTCATATCATTGTATGCCAAAACCAACACAATAAAGTAAAGAAAATTAAAAAAAAAAGAAAATAGCATCATACCTGATAAAGTGATTTCTACTTAGTAGGTTCTTATGTGTGCCAAAAATTTGCTTAGTCCTTTTCCTTATAATGTTGTCCATTGAGGAAAGCCAATTACTTGCTTATGTTTATTCACACACATTTTGGGGGACCCTCCTATGAATCAGAGAGTGATAAAGTGACACTCTCACAAGTACAGTATAATGAGATAATTAAAGTCTCAAATAATGTGTAATCTCAAATTATGCAATGTATATAGTTACATAATATATAATGTATAATCTCAAATAATGTATACAAGGCTATGGAAAAATGGTGGAAGAAATGTTAGTTTTCCAAGGAGATGAAAGACTGGATCTTGGAGGGAAAATAGAATTGATTCTGGGCAGAAGTAGAAGCATTTTAGAAAGAGAATAACAAACTCCATAGTAACTAGGTGTGAAAAAGCACTGGCAGATCTCTAGAAGAGTGAGTGGTTTACAAAATTGAATCAAAGGTCACATGAAGAGGAAAGGCAGGAGATAAACCCAGAGATGCAGATTGGAACCGCTCAGTGGTACACCTTAGGTGCTTTAGAATCCTATCCTGTAACTATGGGGAACCTTCAAAGATATTGAGAATTTTCCAAGGTTTGCCTTAGAAATAATATGAAGAATGTGTTAGAAAAAACAAAGACTTTAGTTGGAAATACTAGTTAGTTAAAAGGTTGTTACTAGGTTAAAGCAGATATAATTTCCAATGTCCAACTTTTTTTATTTTTAATTGGAAGATAATTGCTTTACAATGTTGTGTTGGTTTCTTCCATACAACAATGCAAATCAGTCATAATTATATTTATTTCCCTCCATCTTGACCCTCCCTCACCCCTCCCATCCCACCCCTCTATGTCATCACAGGACATCAAGCTGGGCTCCCTGTGTTATATAGTAACTTACCACTAGGTTACAATAGAATATTACTCAGCCATAAAAAAGGAATGAATTTGAGTCAGTTGTAGTGAGGTGAATCAACCTAGAGCCTATTATAAAGAGTGAAGTAAGTCAGAAAGAGAAAATCAAATATCCAACAATTTTTAACCCATTGAAAATGTGAATTTCATATATTTCAAGTTGATACACTAACCAAGAAGAATAAGAATGAGAATTTGAACAATGACACAAAGACTGGAAAGAAAGAATGAAATAAAAGAGATGCATAGGAGAGAAAATTGACATGAAATGCAAGGGCAGAGTAAGCCACAGAATTAGGTGTGAGAGTAAAACAAAATTTTCTAATGCAAATGATGGAGTGAATCGTTGAAAATATCTGTAAGAGATAGGGTCCACCAGAGTAGTTTAGAGAGTGGCACAGGGAACCATACCATGCTTCAGAATTCTTGTCTCTTCACATATTATTTACCTTGCAGTAAACAGTTTCTTCTTTTCCTGCTACTTGACATTAGACAGGCATGTGGTACCCAGATTCCTAAAGTTGTTATTGTTATTCAGTCACTCAGTCAAGTCTGACTCTTTGTGACCCCATGGACTGCAGCACGCCAGGCCTCCCTGTCCTTCACCAACTCCTGGAGCTTGCTCAGATTCATATCCATTGAGTCAGTGATGCCATCCAGCCATCTCATCCTCTATGATCTCCTTCTCCTCCTGCTGTTAATCTTGCCCATCATTGGGGTCTTTTCTAATGATTCAGTTCTTCACATCAGGTGGCCAGGGTATTGGAGCTTCAGCTTTAGCATCAGTCCTTCCAGTGAATATTCAGGGTTGATTTCCTTTAGGACTGACTGGTTTGATCATCTTTGGTTTGATCTCCTTGTAGTCCAAGGGACTCTCAAGAGTATTCTCTAACACCACAGTTCAAAAGCATCCATTCTTCGATGGTCCTTTTTTATGGTCTTCTTTACGGTCCAACTCTTCACATACTTACATGACTACTACATAGCTTTGACTAGGCAGACCTTTGTTGGCAAAGTAATGTCTCTGCTTTTTAATATGCTGTCTAGGTTTGTCATAGCTTTTCTTCCAAGGAGCAAGTGTCATTTAATTTCATTACTTCAGTCACTGTCTGCAGTGATTTTGGAGCCAACCAACAACGCAACTCCAAGTGTATTTATTTAGTTAAAACAGGACTTTAAAAGAGAACCTAAGCAACATGACAGCAGGAAAAGAAACCTAATTGTCCTCTAGAGAAGGGACCCCATCTAACCAGATGGCTCTTTACCATATAAAGGATCTTCTCATACAGGGACTCACAGGGGATTCTGAAAGTCTCAGAGAATGAATAGGAAAGCTTATTTTGTTTTTCTTTTCTACTCTGACCTTAACTCTAATCACTTTTTCAGAACCACAATATTTCTATAAAAAGTGCCAACTAAACTTTTCCTGTTTGCACTGAAATAGATATTGACCAACCCAACATAATTTTCTGTTGCAAGCAAGACATGACATTTTATTGTCCTTCAAATAACACTGCCTTCCTAAAACAGAAATTATCTATTTGCTTAACACAATCAAGAACCAGAGAATTACATGTCTGTCTGGATATCTTCTGTAATGTCACGCCACTTGGGAAGGGCATGCTATTTAAGATGATCTTAACTATACTTTTGAGAGAAAAAGAACTCTAGGAATCTGATAAAAACGACTAAGGGTACATTGAATTAAATTTCTTTAACAATTTCTTATAAGAATTTCATTTCATTCTGCTAGTTCTTGAAAGAGAATTGCTAAGAAATACATAAAAAGGAAATACTTTCCAAGTATATTTTTTATATATTTCAACTTGGATGAAATATGTATAGTTCAATATTTTATTGCATCAAATGAATTTAAGCTATTATTTGGAGATGCTGTGGAGGGATGGGCCACAGGGCAAATTATACAGCATTGTTCTTTTAGGCTCCAAATATATTTATTGACCATCACCTATCTGACAAGCAGTGTGGTAGCTGCTGGAGACACAGTGATATGCAAAACCGGTCGTGGTTCCTGGTTTCATAAAACTTGTGGCCTAGAGATAACAACACACATTAAACAAATAATCACACATATTACATACACACTTATTACAAACTACAGTGAATTCTTGAAAAGAAAATGGTGGGTATCACATAGTGAGGAACCAGTGCTAGTCAACAGGGTATTCTCTGAGGAAGCGATTTTTAGAGTTGAGACCTGAAGACCAAGAAGCAGTCAGCCAGGTGATGAAGGAATGAAAGCACTCCAGGTAGGGAAAGCTTCAAGCGCAAAGGCCCTGAGATAGCAGGAGGATGACCTTGTTTGTGGTGTTTGTAGATAGCTAGTATGACCTGAGCACACAGCAGCAAAAAAGCTCAAAAGAGAGCTAGAGTTGTAGCTATAGACCAGATCAGACAGACAAGGTTAAGAACTTTGGTCTCTACCCTAAAAGCAACAGGAGGTCACTGAAGGCTGGAGATGGACAGAACTAAATTTACCTACAAAGATCATTTGAAGTCAACGACCTTTTATTCAGCATGTAACAAATGCCCTAATAACCGCCCTAGGGCTCCTAAAGTAATGTTAGCCCTGGTTTCTGATCTCAAGTAATGTCTGATGAGGATGTGTGGGAAGAAACAGAGGGTGGGTCGAAGCACAGGAGGCAGCAACGAGACAATCTTGGGGAGAGGATATCTAAAACATCTTCATTTATGAAGTCAGAGCTGATGTGAGTTGACGTATGGGTTGTGGTTCTGCTCTTCTTTGAAAATGTTCAGGGAAGTGTCATCTGATGAAAGGAGTCATAATCCATAATTCTGTCCACTGAAACCCTCTGTCTGTCCACAGATAAGGCACCACACAAACAACTCCGCATCCAGTTCCACCTCTTTTCCCCACCAGTGCTCCTCAACCTTGATGTGACCACCTGGAAAGGTGAGATGTAGAACTGTCTGAATTGACAGCATAGCTCTTCCCATCACTCTGCTCTGACCTGACTTCATGCCACAAAGGCAGAATGTCTTTAAGAATTAAAATGCAGACTAAGCACACATGTCTGATGAAGGAGGACTCCACTCCCCAGAGGAGCTGCTGTTGTTTTTACAACTTCATTTACATTTCCTCTAGCTGAGAACTTTCTGAGACTGGCTCCAGGCTGCTCTTGGAACTGACTAATTCTTGCATAGTGAAGAGTCTGCATGTCTGCTCTTTTCATAGTAAGAGCAATCTCCCAGGAGAACTTTTAATTTTTTGAAAAAATTGAAGTATAGTTGATTTACATTGTCATATTACTTTCAGGTGTACAGTGCAGTGATTCAGTTATATGTATATATATATATATATATATATGTATGTATATTTATTTATTTATTTAATATTTTTTAGATTCTTTTGCCCTATAGGTTATTATAAAATACTGAGTATGGTTTATCATACTATACAGTAGATCCTTGTGCTTAGCTGCTCAGTAGTGTCCAACTCTTTGAGACCATTGGACCATAGCCTGCCAGGTTCCTCTGTCCATGGGATTTTTTCAGGCACAAATACTGGAGTGGGTTCCCATTTCCTTCTCCAGGGAATCTTCCTGACCCAAGGAATCGAACCCCATCTCCTGTCTCCTGCCATTGTAGTTGGATTCTTTACCCGCTGAGTCATCAGGAAAGCCTTGGTTACCTCTTTTGTATATAGTAGTATGTATATGTTAATCCACTCCTTCCAGAAATATTTTAAAGCTAAGTGACCCCTGTTTTATTTAGACACCAGAACTTGGCCTGTTCACCATATGATTAACACACTCTTGCTTGCTCTTTCGATTAGATCTGCTTTGTATAAAACATATTTGAGTGAATGAACATTGTAGAAAGGAGAACATAATGCCAAATGTGATGCATGTTTAGTTGGATTAAATTTCAAGCATTAGTTTCCTCCCTCAAACATTTCTTTTCAATATTCCTGCTAGTGACTATAGGGTTAATTGAATGGTCTCTGCATTATTGCATGTGTGATTGCTTTTGTTTTAATAAAAGAATGTAAAAAGTTTTAATTTATTTTCAAAGACTATTCAAATAAGTTGAACTCTTCAATTTTAATGGAGAGTCTGCATGTTCACCTTATTTCACTCCCTGGGTACGGCTAGGTACCATAACTCCAGTATAAGTTGTTATAACAGATGTGGGCATTCAAGCAGCTCAATTCTTTAAACAGTTGTTCTCCCATGGTTGAGGTAACTGAGAAATAATCACTTCTGTTCTTCAGGGCAAGATTTAAATGTGTTTTGAATAAATACTTTGCAACAATACCCAAAGGATAAGATAAAGCTGGCTGCTTCTGGAACACACCTCAAAAATCACAAAGCCAGTAAAGTTTTTTCTTGACTCACCTTTATGGACCTCCATCCTTGCCTTATCTGCATATAAGACACATATTCTGAGCAATTTTACTATAAACACAGATCCCTTGGAAAATAAAAAAAGGGAAAAGAATCGAGATACCCAATTTCCATTTGGTAGGTTCATACTAATCCTATTTTCAATTTTTTAAAGTAAATCTTATTGTACTTACCCTCCTTAATATAAATAAGCCAAGCTCTCTATAGAAACTTTGGAAAGTAGAGAAAATTTAGAAAGAAAGGCAGCTTACTAAGAAAAGCCCACCATCATTCTAGTGGATTTCTTTCTCATTATTTTCCCTTTCACGTTCCTTAATTTTCTTTTATATACATATGATAATATACACTCATTATTGTATCTTGTTTACTTTATTTAACACAAAACAAGCATTCCCCAGATTATTTACAAATTACTTTAAAGTGATTTTAGTATTTATATGTCTATTAAAAGGATACACCATATTTTATTTAATCATAATCTGTGATCAGATCTGGTATCATGATAAACAGAACTGCATCATCACCCAAAAACTGAAATTTTTTTTAATATTTGTGATTTTTTTTTACTAAAAGCATACTTTAAGGAATAAATAAAATCTAAATTTTTAATAATCTTGAAAGATAACTATAGTCTGACTGCTTTCCCAAAGAATTATTAGTGATTAAAAATTTCATCAGCAATGTGTGAGTTTTTACTTTGCTTTACTCTAACCAGCACTGTATGTTATCTTAAAACACACACACACAATATTTTGTTGGTTTGATAGGGAAAAAAAAAATTGTATTTCATGGCTGTTTTAATTGGTACTCTTCCTTATATGTTTTTAGGGTATAGTTATATACTGATTAGGGTTTAAGGCAAGATTATTTGACCATTTGATGTGTGTACAATTGATATAGCTTTTCAATTTGATTATTCTTCTGGATTACAGTCTTGGAAACCAGAAAAATTACTCAGAATAAAGGCATTCATTTAGTATAATTAGGTAATCCAGAGGCTTTTGGGTGATCCAAAATCCAGAATTATTTACATTGCTTTTATTTATAAAACACAGGTGTAACTACTTCAAACAAGAATGTTTTGACGTCTAAGACATTATATTCCTTACTTACACCTTAGTCCTCACACCAAAGTGTATCCCTATCTGTGCTTATTATATTTTTTCTTTCTATTCTAACAGATAAGCAAAGAATGAAGTTGGACTCTTTATTGCAATTGCTGTCCCTGAGTTTGTGTGTTTCTTCCCACCTGAGAAGGAGAACTTCATGTTTTGATTTGGATTATTTCTTCTTTTTTAACTTAAAAAAATTTTAATGCTTTTTTATTGTCAGTAATATTCACTGAGACCAAGTTTATTACTATAATCTATGTCTTTAAGTATTCAGTCAGCTTCTTGGACTGGGTATTAAGTATTATATTTAAGAAGTTGGGCAAGATTGCACAGATGGTGACTGTGAAAAAATGAGAAAAAGAAAACCCCATCTTCCCAGAGTTTCTCCAACTTTAAACCTTTATGTGAATCTCAACTGATGTGGCTATCTTTACATTTTATGGGAGTTTTGATTTTACAATGAATTTGAAAAATCAATACAAGCTTTTGTCAATGAAAAGTCAGCTTATTGAGAGCGAGAATTCAGTTAACAAGACATAAACTCCACAAGATAGAAAAGGATGCCACATGAAGTCAGAAAGATACCATGACCAAAGATATTTATGTAAAATATTTGGAGATGTATTCTTCTGTGCTAAGCTGGGAACTAAAAGTCCTAAATCTGTATTCTGGTTATGTATCATTCAGGTACGCAGTAACCAGCTTAATTATCATTTTTCTGTTTTTGAAGAGTGAAAGCTGTGATACAGCTAAAGGCGCTCTCTAAATGTTATAGAAAATAATAATGAGGCTAAGTGATTAACTACTGAGTTGGAGCATTCAAAAAAAAATCTAGGTATAGCTTCTGATTCACTCCTAGCAATTCAGCATTTCTTACAATTTCTTCTTGGGTGGCATACAAAATTAATAAGTGATATAGTTATAAACTACCAAGTTTTGTTGCTTTCTTATGGAATTAAAAGATCTGGTTTGTGTGAAATAAGAAATTCTGTGGACTTTAAAAAATGCTTTGTGTCATCTACTGTTTCTTACCTGATGTGCCCTTGTGTGTGCATGCTCAGTTACTAACTTTTGTCTAACTCTTTGTGACCCCATGAATTATAGCCCACCAGGCTTCTCCATCCATAGGATTTCCCAAGCAATAATTGTCTTTGTGCTGTGCTTAGTCACTCAGTCATGTCCAACTATTTGCAACCCATGGACTGCAGCCCACCAGGCTCCTCTGTCCTTGGGGATTCTCCAGACAAGAATACTGGAATGGGTTGCCATGCCCTCCTCTAATCCAGGGTTTGATCTTCCTAACCCAGGGATCGAATCCAGGTTTCCTGCATTGTGGGAAGATTCTTTACTGACTGAGCCACCAGGGAAGCCCAAAAATACTGGAGTGGGTAGCCTATCCCTTCTCCAGGGGATCTTCCTGACCCAGGAATTGAACCAGGGTCTTCTGCATTGCAGGCAGATTCTTTACCAGCTGAGCTGCTGGGGAAGCCCTATAATTGCTTTTTTCTACCCATAAATTCAACCAACATTTCTTTTGCTTATCTTTCTGTCCTCTTTCTTCCTCCTTCTTTTCCCTCTCCCAATTCACCTAATTCAACACCTAGGCAAGGGCCACGCTGCCATCTACAAGGATATCTTGGAAAGAGATGATACTATAGTATCAGCAGTTTAGCCACAGGATCCAGCACTGTGGCTAACTGTCGTTTCTGTCAGTGAAAGGAAACCAAGATAGTTGAATCATCCCTCTGATACGGCTGAACCAGTTGTGAATTATCTATAAACTATAGTTATTTTCACTCAAACTTATATTGAAATGGCCTTAGGTAACTAGCTCAAAACATGATGTACGTATCCCTTTATTCAGGTTTAAATTCAACATGTTTTATTGAGCAAGGAGAATTTGCAGATCATAGGGCTGTTTATACTCCTGTTACCTCTGTCTGTCCATCATTCAACTATGTTTGTCTGTCATCTATTTACTATTTTATTTTTACAAAAGAGGGTAAGGTTTACAGAAGGCTTACCCAGTGTCACTTAGCTAATAATGTAAGATTTCAGATCCAAGTTTAAGCTTTTTGATTCCAGGTTTATTGTTTTCCCTACAGCACAGCGCAATGTGAGAATTGTTGTAATGATATTTCATTTATAAGACAGTGTGATCTAGTAATAAAATCATAGGTTCTGGAACCAAATTTGGATTTAAATCTGGCTGTGCCATTCATTAGCTCTATGAACTGGAGAGAGTTAATTTCATTGATTCTCAATGAATTAATCTATAAACTAAAGACTATAATACTTGCTATGAAGTTATTGTGATAAGGTATGTAAAATGAATTCAACACAATAGGTACTCAATAAGTATTAACTGTGATTAATTCTTTATCTAGACTTACCTCCAATTGTATAATGCAAGTCCTCAATTTCAACTATAAACTGGCTCCCTGACCGTGTGGGTTGGAATATCATGGACAGAAGCAACTTCAAATCCCTGGATGTTATTCTTCTTGATTCTAATACCTCATGGTTATTATTTTTGCCGACACAAAACCTACTCATCTCCCACATGTTTGAATCACATCTTGTCCTTAGCCTTTGGACAATTTAAGTACAGAAGCCCCCTGTTACTCACAATTTTAGTTACCAGTAGTCAAACACAGACTGAAAATGTTAACTGGAAGATTCCAGAAATAAACAATTCATAAGTGTTAAAATTGCATGCCCTTCTGAGTAGTCTGATAAAATCTCCTAGGGTCCCACTCTGTTTCTCCTGGGATGTGAATCATTCCTTTGTCCAGCATATCCTATTCACTAGTCATGTAGTAGCCTACCTAGTTATCAAATCCACCACTGAGGTTTTGCAGGGCTTGTTCTTCAAGCGTTTAATATGCTTTACATTAACAAAGGATCCAAAACCCAAGAGTACAGATGCTGGTCATTCAGATATGCCAAAGAGAAGCCATAAAGTACTTCCTTTAAGTGAAAGTTTAATAAGGAAAGGAAAAAAACATATGCTGAAGTTGCTAAACATCTATTATTATTGGTTATCATTGTTAATCTTTTACCATACCTAATTTGTATATTAAAATTTTAAAACAGGTACATACGTACAGGAAAAAAGCATAGTGTTTATATATATATATATATATATATAAGTGTGTGTGGGGTTCGGTACTATCTGTGGTTTCAAGCATCCACTAGGGTGTTAGACCATATTCTCTAAGAATAAAGGAGGACCGCTGTGTCCTTGTTTTTCATTATTCATGTCTTTTTCCCTTAACAGAATTCTATTTTATGGTGGACAGGACACTTTTCTTATATTGTCTTCATGAGTCTCATAGCACTAGTACAAAATCTGCCACCACAAAAAATGCTTATATGGTAAACTGTCAGCAGAGGTAACATTCATGTGTGATACTAGCTGTTGTAAATTTAAATGAATGTGATAGGAAGCCCTATATTTCCATGCTATTGTTCGCCTTGGGAAATTTCATGTTAAACTTTCTGACTTAAAAATGCTGCATCCAGGCAGAATAGTCACATGCAGTTTAATATAATAATGTTTATTAAAACTTTATATGTGAAAGCTTAAAGGAATAGGAAAAACTTGAACAATAATGATTATTTGGTAAAGATATTGCTCATACAGTTAAGAATATCTTTGTCCAGTTAGTCTGAAATCTGATGTAGAGACAATATATATCAGTATAAAGTACTTTTGATACTTCTATCTTTAATCCACAGAAATGTATACATTACAGGCTAAATTCACCTAAGATAATAACTTCTGTAACATATGTTCTCAAATACCCTGGATCATGGTTCAGTAACACATACTGATTTTTAACAAGTGTCTTCATCTACATTTTCTTTATTATCCTCAAAAAACAAGAGTTCTCATAATCGTGTAATTGAAGACAGAACTGAACCTCAAAATAAAATAAATCTCTTTGGAACTCTGCCAAAAGAAGGTTACTTGTAGAAAATAGTGCTTGATCTACAATTTTATCGAAATTATAGTAACTATTGTAAAGCTCAGTGAAATACATATACAAAACTGTATATGATATTAATATGCTTTGAAAATGGGCAACATAGACCTGGTTTTTGACTGTGGATCTTCCTGACCCAAGGATCAAGCCCACGTCACTTAATGTCTCCTGCATTGGCAGGCAAGGTGTTATCACTAGTGCCACCTGGGAAGCTGGTAAATTTGTATATGTATCTTACAAGTGTTGAATTGATCTAGATTTTTAGTGTCTACAAGAATGACTTTCAAAAATTCAATAAATAATGAAAGATTATAAGAAAACTGTATAAGCTACTTAAGAGAACATAAGTGTTTTTAGTCTCTTCAGTACTTGGAAGCACATTTAAAAGTCTGTTGCTAAGATAATTGTAATTATTCAGGTACCTTAAGGATCTGAATAAAATATGCTTAGCTTGATATGCTTTTAATCAATCACTATGAATACTTAGATGTTTAATGGTTGTCTTAAAAATATTTGTACTTATGTTTTTCATGAATCCAGGCTTTTACTGAATATTTTAATTCAAAATATGTCTAAGCTTATCCCATAGATTAAAGTGTTTCTCTGTTTTATTCACATTCTAAGATTTCATTTTATTGTCATTATCTGAAGTACTTTATGTAAAAATAATTTGAACATTATGCATTTTTAAGAATTATTGTAGCTTTTATTTTTTAAATTCTCAACCGTATTGTAAACCCTCTGTGGGAAGGACCTCTGTTTTATATATCTCTTGTACTACAGAGCCCAGCAGTATGCTGAACACAAAGAAATTGTTCAATAAAAGCTTAATGGAGAGTCTAAGTGGCCTGACTGCAATCTATATTAGTAATGCCTGAGACAGTTGGTGTGCTTGGTATGGGGAAGGGTGGCATTTAGTTGACGTAGTGCTCCTTCGGTCAGTCTTTAAATCTGATTAGTATAAAGAGTCTTCTTTCGACTTTTTGAAAAAAACAACTGCAAATATTTGTAGAGAACGGGGCAATTGCTGTTAGAAAAAAGATGAGCTAAATAGAAATCTACATATAAAACTAACCTGTCTTTAGTTGGCTGTTATTTCTTACCTTGGTATAGGAGCTGGATTTTTCGGCATTTAGAATTAAATGAAAGTGCTGCTGAAGATATATAACTTACGGAATAAGATGAACATAATTTCATATATGAGGGCAGTAGAAAATTTTCATTTTATGATTTTTTTTGAGCAAAGTATAGTTGTTCTCTTTTTTGAAATAAGTATACCAGAGCTGTAGTAAATGAATAATCATCATTAGTTGATTTCTGAAAGAAAGTTAGTGGCTGCTGATTATGGTTTTTATCAGTTTAGTTAACTTATAATTGAAATGCAGGTATACATAGAAAACATGAGAAGGTCAGTAATAAGCATTAAAATACTATGGCATAGGAAGGGCAGAAGAGATTACACACTAAAAAGCCACAGTGCCCTTTAAAACACATAGTTAAACCAAAATGAGACTACCAATTCAAATGCAGGATTTAAACAAAAGGATGTAAATTTGTTGCAAGATTAGACAAAGTACAAGTTAGTAATATGTACTCCATAAATATTAATATTTGCTGAATGTTGTGGTGATGGTGAGAGGGACTACTGCTTCTGCTGGCAAAGAATAGAAATAGATATTCAAGCAAAATTAAGTAAGTGTAAAACAAAGAAGATTAAGAGAGAGTAGGGAAAATGAGGTAATATATATTTAATAAGACTGAAAAAAGGGGAAAAAAATTGAATTAAACTTCTTTTTATATAGCTAACCTTCTTTTATGTTCTGTTAATTCTACTAGTATTTCTCAATTCTGTCTTTTCATCATTAATACCATGTTTTAAATCTATGCCTCCATCATTTCCCATCTGAATTATCCCAGTACCCTCTGTCCTGATTCTGGTCTTAGGCCCATTAGTCACCTTCCACATCAGCTATGAGAGTATGATTGGTATTAATAAAGATTGTCTCTCAGGGCATCTGTTCATGAAGAGGAGTGCAGTTCTATGGTTGGCCCATAGGACTAGCAGGTTAGGATTACAGAACCAGTGACTGTGCTACTCTTAATTTATCTTGCAACTACTGCCATATTTCAAAACCTACCCATGGGTACCATGTGGGAAAATGACAGACCCTCAAAGGGAACTCAAGGAGATTTGGTGCAGTGTTTCTCAATCATACTAACCACTCTAAATTTATTTTATTAAAATAAAAATATCAGTCCCTTCCCTGGAGGTTGAGTCTGAAATTCTGGCATGAGACCTAGAATTTTGTATTTTTAAAATAAACTTCTTCTAGGTGATTCTTCTCATCAGGCAGATGAGACAACATTGATGAAGTCTAGTGTTTCTCAAAGTGTATCCCCAGACAAATACATTAGCATTGTTAGGGAATTTATTAGAAATGCAAATTATATAGCCCCATCTGACCCTGAATCAGAAACTTCAAGCCTGGAGCCCAGGAATCTGTGTTTTTGAAGCTCTCTGGATGATTCTCATGCACACTAAAGTTTGAGCACTCTGTATGTCAAATGTGGCACAGAGAGCTGGAAGTAGGGAGTGTATGTAGTTTAGGAAACTCACCTAACCCAGATTCTCCTATGATTAGGTAAGTCAGGACTTCAGTCCTGGTGCTGATTGCTGCTTTTCCCTTGACATTACTCCTTTCATATTTTCTAAAGAGCAGTTTGATTTTTGTGGATTTCTTTTTGGTTTCCCAATTGATCAGGGTCATGCCCTTCTCTCTTTCCTGAACACAAATATACTTCATTATTTATTTTCCTATGTGAAATCCTTCTGTTGCTTAACTTTCCCCATAAAAACATTGGCTGACTTCCCATTTGGCTCTAATTATTTATGATTGAGGCTCACACTTTTATCAAAATGTTTTTCAGCGTTAGTGTGTACCCAGACAGTTGCTATGATTATTTTTTTTAAAAGAAAGGTATAATCAGATAACAAACTATCTTATTCTCTCTTCTAAGTCTCGTCTATTTTCACCCTTCAGAAGGCCAAGGCAATGCTGAAAGATATTGTCTTTAAAAAAACAAACAAATATCATTTTGAAGGCTAACTAGAAACACTGTTAATGTGCAAATATTCTCATTTAACATATAGGAACAGAGATAAAAAGAGAATCACCAAGGAGACTATTTGCTACCACAACAGTGAAGAAGTTGTATTAGTTTGCTAGGGCTGCCCTACCAAAGTACCACAGATTGAGCGGCTTAAACATCAGAATTTCTCACATGGTTTTGGTGGATGGAAGCCCAACATCAAGGAGTCGGAAGGCTTGGTTTCCCCCATGGACTGTGAGGGAGATTTTGATCCATGCTACTCTCCTAATTTCTGGTGGTTTGCTGGCAATCTTTGGCATCATTTGACTTATACACACTTTATCCCACATAGCATTCTCCTTGTATGCATGTCTCATGTCTAAATTTCTCTGTTTCTAAAGATAAGAATATGAGTCCTTTGGATTAGTTCAGTTCAGTTCAGTCGCTCAGTCATATCCGTCTCTTTGCAACCCCATGGACTGCAATACACCAGGCCTCCCTATCCATCACCATCTCCCAGAGCCCACCCAAGCTCATGTCCATTGAGTTGAGCCATCTCATCCTCGGTTGAACCCTTCTCCTCCTGACCTCAATCTTTCCCAGCATCAAGGTCTTCTCCAATGAGTCAGCTCTTCACATCAGGTGGCTAAAGTATTGGAGTTTCAGCTTCAACACCAGTCCTTCCAATGAACACCCAGGACTGATCTCCTTTAGGATGGACTGGTTGGATCTCCTTACAGGCCAAGGGACTCTCAAGAGTCTTCTCCAATGCCACAGTTCAAAAGCATCAATTCTTCAGTGCTCAGCTTTCTTTGTAGTCCAACTCTTACATCCATACATGACTACTGGAAGAACCATAGCCTTGACTAGATGAACCTTTGTTGGCAAAGTAATGTCTCTGCTTTTCAATATGCTATCTAGGTTGGTCATGACTTTTCTTCCAAGGAGTAAGCGTCTTTTAATTTCATGGCTGCAATCACCTCATGCAGTGATTTTGGAGCCCCCCAAAATAAAGTCTCTCACTGTTTCCACTGTCTCCCCATCTATTTCCCATGAAGTGATGGGACCAGATGCCATGACCTTAGTTTTCTGAATGTTGAGCTTTAAGCCAACATTTTCACTCTCCTCTTTCACTTTCATCAAGAGGCTCTTTAGTGTTTCTTCACTTTCAGCCGTAAGGGTGGTATCATCTGCATATCTGAGGTTATTGATATTTCTGACAATCTTGATTCCAGCTTGTGCTTCTTCCAGCCCAGCATTTCTCATGATGCACTCTGCATATAAGTTAAATAAGTAAGGTGACAATATACAGTCTTGATGTATTCCTTTTCCTGATTTAGAACCAGTCTGTTGTACCATGTCCAGTTCTAATTGTTGTGGCCCATTCTATTCCAGCAAGACCTCATCCTAACTAATGGCATCTGACAATGACCTTATTTTCAAATAAGATCACATTGTGAGGCACTAAGTGTTAGGACTTCACCATATGGATTTGACTGGGGCAAGAGTAACAGTTTAACCATAACGGAATGGTTGGTTGATATAGGGAGGAAGTTGTATCTAAACTCCAAGATCATGAGACCTAAATGATGTTGCTTTGGGAATTTAATGGGTTTAGGAATGGAATAAAAATATCAATGGCACATGCCAGCCCTGGCTCCAATTAGAAAAGACAATTCAAAAGTGATCGTATTTCTGATACTGAAATATCTGGAAGTTTTCCCCATAAATAAACAGTAAAAAGGTCATAAAGCCTATGGTGGGAAAGATTTGTGTTTGTACCAGGTTTTAAATGATCAAATTAAAATCAAATTGCTCTATTTATTCTGGGAAGAGTGGGAAGTTGTAAGAATTCTTGCATTTATGTCACCAGCTCAGATTGATTTCACTGCTTTGAATAGTCACATTTTCACTGTGGTAATTTCCAAATCAGAGCAATATACCCATCAAGATGTTGAAGTCTGAAGGGGTACCAGATGTTACTCATTTAAAAGAGGATAATTAAGGATTTACAAAGTCATTTGAACAAGTGGGCATTCATGCAGGTATGAGCCCAGAAGACAATAGTATGTCCAGTGATTGCCTTCTTGAGTCAGGTTGCTTATTTGGTGATCTTTATTTATGATTTTATGCCTGTACACAAACCTTCAAAAGAACATGATAAGCAGTTGTATTGCTGCTTTACCACTCATTGAAGTCTCATCTTGGGTTGAGGGTCAATTGTTGACACCATGTCAGGTGGGTGCTCTGGGCACCTCTGAAAGCTATACATGATCACATGGAACATTGTTCAGTGTTAATCTAATGGGTTAGATTGACTTAAAGGTTGTGCCAGTAAAACTCCACTGGCAGTACTTTTTCATTTCATCATTGTATTTATGTACACCCCCAAATAGTTTTTAAAAAAGAAAAACAGTGGTTGAAAAGACATGTACTTTTGTTTCTGGGAAGTGATGCAATTGTTTTCGGAAAAATAAGGAAACTTTCAGCATATTTCTAGAGTTCTTTTTGTATCAACACTTCTTGCTATGTTTTCATAGTCATGGTGGGAGATTTTGCCAACACCCGGCTATTACTAATCTGGTACAGAGCTGAACAAATCATTTTCTTAAAATGTTCCTCAGTAAAATCTAATTATAAATGCCTGTAATTACTCAGGGTATCTGTCTATGTACTAATGATTGTTGGGAATAGAGAGACTGCGTGATAGGATTCATTTGACAACACTCATTGCGTACTTAAAAATCTCACACTTCACACCCTGAAACTGTACAGGCAACCAAGCCTTCTTTATGGTGGAGATAATTACCCAAACCTGTATAGGTTCTCCTGTTAGCTGAAGGTAGCAATAGCTACCTAAACTAGCATAATAGCAAAAATTCAGCTAAGACCAGTCCTAGACTGGGTACTGGAAAATTCCTCTGTCTCATAGCCTTGCATTAGATGTCTGCTCAGATGTTTAAAAGATAAACGTAAAATTGGGTATAGTGATGAGATTAATGGTCCTGAAATGAATTTCTGTAACAATTTCACCCAAGAATAAATGACAAAATCAAACAGGGCAAAAGTCTTTCAAGCAGGAGGTTCTTCTTTGGGAACAAATGACCAATTTCTAGTGATATTATCAAAAATGTTATTAAAAGGTTTTACAACACTTGTGTTTCTACTGGGGAAAGAGGTGAAGGACAGAATAATTCTAGGGCCTTCTAATCTCTGCTGATAGAACAGTATCAGATTATTAAGAAAAAAAAAGTATCTCCACATGATTTTTGAATTGTTTTTCTTGTTAGGGATGTTTATTTCATTCCTTCCCTTGCTCCCTCCCTTCTCTCCTTCCTCTCTTTCTTGCTACCTCACTACTTCCCTCCCTTCCTGGCCTCCATCCAATACTTCTTAAGTTAACAAAATCTTGACTATATATTTCTTGGGAATAAGAATAAGAGAATAATGTGAATCTATATGATGCAAAGAGAAAACAAAAGTAACATTTTCTAAAATTTACAAGTATGTAAATGCTTTCTGTTCACTATATCAAAATTCTCCAAGCCAGGCTTCAGCAATACATGAATCGTGAAATTCCAGATGTTCAAGCTGGTTTTAGAAAAGGCAAAGGAACAAGAGATCAAATTGCCAACATCCACTGGATCAAGAAAGCAAGAGAGTTCCAGAAAAACATCTATTTCTGCTTTATTGACTATGCAAAAACCTTTGACTGTGTGGATCACTATAAACTGTGGAAAATTCTGAAAGAGATGGGAATACCAGACCACCTGATCTGTCTCTTGAGAAACCTGTATGCAGATCAGGAAGGAATAGTTAGAACTGGACATGGAACAACAGACTGGTTTCAATTAGGAAAAGGAGTACCTCAAGGCTGTATATTGTCACCCTGCTAATTTAATTTATATAAGAGTACATCATGAGAAACGCTGGGCTGGATGAAGCATAAGCTGGAATCAAGATTACTGGGAGAAATATCAATAACTTCAGATATGCAGATGACACCACCCTTATGGCAGAAAGTGAAGAGGAACTAAAAAGTCTCTTGATGAAACTGAAAAAGGAGAGTGAAAATGTTGGCTTAAAGCTCAACATTCAGAAAACTAAGGTCATGGCATCTGGTCCCATCACTTCATGGGAAATAGATGGGGAGACAGTGGAAACAGTGAGAGACTTTATTTTGGGGGGCTCCAAAATCACTGCATGAGGTGATTGAAGCCATGAAATTAAAAGACGCTTACTCCTTGGAAAGAAAGTCATGACCAACCTAGATAGCATATTAAAAAGCAGAGACATTACTTTGCCAACAAAGGTTCATCTAGTCAAGGCTATGGTTCTTCCAGTAGTCATGTATGGATGTGAGAGTTGGACTACAAAGAAAGCTGAGCACTGAAGAATTGATGCTTTTGAACTGTGGCATTGGAGAAGACTCTTGAGAGTCCCTTGGCCTGTAAGGAGATCCAACCAGTCCATCCTAAAGGAGATCAATCCTGGGTGTTCATTGGAAGGACTGGTGTTGAAGCTGAAACTCCAATACTTTAGCCACCTGATGTGAAGAGCTGACTCATTGGAGAAGACCTTGATGCTGGGAAAGATTGAGGTCAGGAGGAAAAGAGTTTGACAGAGGATGAGATGGCTGGATGGCATCACCGACTCAATGGACATGAGCTTGGGTGGGCTCTGGGAGATGGTGATGGACAGGGAGGCCTGGCGTGCTGTGATCCATGGAGCTACAAAGAGTTGGACACGACTGAGCGACTGAACTGACTGACTGATTCACTATATCATATAATACTAACATCCTATGAGATTGTTAATGTGAACTTCCAATTTAAAGATGAAAAACTTCCATTTTAGGCCCATCTCTACATTATGACTTAATTATCTTACTTTCCCAACATCTATAACTTCAGGTCATCAAACCAGTGTCGAAATCCAGATTTATCTGGCCACAAATCCTGTGTTTTCATTGTATCTTCCAAGATGTTTCCAGTGTTTAAAATTGAGAAGAGAGACAATATTATAAATTTATTAGCCACTAGGAAATAATTGTAGTTTCTTAAAGAAATGATAGGACTCAAAAATTTAACATCCTTCTCCATTTCCTTCTCTTTTCATTCACATAGGAAGAAAGATTTCTCTGAAACCGTGAGTATTATTCTTAGCCAGAATACATGGCCATACAGGATACATCACCTTACTTTTATTTTCAGGAGCATATTTATAGTTTTTTTTAACCCTCATGTGTCTTATTTCTGTTTCCCAGTTATTTTATAAATGTAGAAAGCATAATTTCACATTCCCAATTATATGACTAGTGAGAGATACCTGCATTTCATGATGCTGTGCTATTAAAGTCAAGACATGTTATCAAATTTGCTCCTCTCAGGCAGGAAAACAAAACTATGATAGTGAAAAGGAGAAAGTGTATCACATTTGAAATCAGAGCTAATGGTTTTGGATATATATGCTTTTGCTTCCCATCTATGTGAATTTGGTAAATGATTTAAAAGGTTTACACTTTAGTTCTATCATCTGCCATGATAATCTTAATGCCTTTTTGCAGGATTGCACTGAGGCTTAACGCGGAGGTAACACATAAAGGCATTACATTTTCAACTCATGCAGACACGCAAACACACAGCACTAGTACTGCCAGTCCCTACTTCTAAGCCCGTGGGAGATTCTGCCAAACTATCATGGTAATTTCCCGGCAGATTCTGGACAGTCTCATAAATGGAAGCCTTATCAAAGCCTTCTTTAAAGACTACACAGGAGACCTACCCAGTTTAGTGGATCTAACAGGCCTGAGGAATCCTCTTTGGCATCCTGGGTTTGGGTGAAAGGTACCCCGCTCCCCTTCACTTGAATGCCATGAGATGAATACCATGCTAGAGCTTTGGTCCATCAACTCAAGTTATTTCCTATTAAAATGCAGCTATTTTAATGCATGGTTTAATGAGTTATACAGGCTTTTCTGGGAGCAGTTTGTAGCAGAGGGGTTGGAAGAAGGCAAAGAAAGCATTAAGTTACACAGAGGAAAGGGAAGGGCATGCTCACGACTAGGAAGAAGTTTGCATGAGGGAGAAGAAAGGGGAAGTGAAGGGATAAAGAACAATCCCCCCCCCCCACCCCTCATTTTTGCATCCCCTTCAAATTCAGTCCTACCTATATGGATATTTCCTTTTTGACTGTTAGTCAATTTCCCATTGTGCTGTGCTTAGTCATTCAGTCGTGTCTGAAACCATGGACTGTAGCCCACCAGGCTCTTCTGTCCATATTTGGAGATTAACAATTAGCAAGCAAACATTTATTTCTTACTATCTCTTCCTATAGGTGCTACAGTATCTCTCAATTTGTCTTGAGCAGTGGTATTGCAAAATTATTTGAGTTTTTATTGCCATTTTTCTCTTATTCAAAAGTGATTAGAAATGAAAATATAAATATGCATAAAGCAGTGATTAAAAAGTCAGGATAAGAATGCAATTAAGACAAAGGTGAAAATAATTACGCATGTAATGGATAGTTAACATTTAGATTTTATGAACACATTGAAATTAAAATGATTAACACAATATTTACAAAGGAAAAGAGTGACTTTAAAGACCAGCATGACATGCTAGAATTTATTATCAGATATTATATCTGAAAGGTGAGGCATAATTATGAAATTTACATCAGTTCAGTTTCCTGTGGGACAGAATTTCATTCTAAAATACATCTCTTGGGACTTCCCTGGAGGTCCAGTGGTTAAGACTTTGCCTTCCAATGCAGGGAGTGCTAGTTCAATCCCTGCTTGTTGAACTAAGATCCCACATGCCTCATAGCCAAAAAAACAAATTGTAAGACGCAATATTTAACAAAGTCAATAAAGACTTTTTAAAAAAGTAACCCACATCAAAAAAAATCTAAAAAACAAAATACATTTCTGCATCTTGGGCTTTATTTTATGTTTTTAGTCTGATTTTGTCTGAAAGTACTGATTTGCTAATGAAGCATGCTCCTTTTCTCTCTGAAAGATGTACTAACTCGCTCCCTCAGTTTATTTTTGAGGAACTCATGACTCAGTGAAGTGAAGGAATTAGTCCATCTCAGTTCTTCTTGATCAGCTGCCTGAATTATTTTAGAGTTGAGTTTTGCTGGCAGAAAGACCAGTGTTTACTTAAAAGAAACCTTGCATGGTTCCAAACTAATATCCATTTATAAAATGGTATATAAAAATCCATTTTGAAGTGGGAAACATTTACCAATGGACTGCCAATAACTCCAGAGGCACAAGAAGAAAGACCCTCAGATGTCTTTTACTTCGTTTTCTTCTTGGTTAATCACTTCCTAAGCAATACAATGTTTACATCAGTCTGTTTCTCGTTTAAGATCGATGAAGGTCAACCCGTGGGGACTGACTGCATCTTGTGTTTCTAAAACAACTCTGCTTCAATGAATCAGGTCTAGAAGAATGTTCCTGACTTACTACAAGCCATCTGTGCTTCTTAACTTTTGCCAGTTTCTGCCGGAATCTGCCTAGGAACCATGACACATTCACTCTTTAGATTTGGTGTGTCCTGCAGTTACTGACATTGGCCATGTTCTTAACATTGCTCTGAATTTGTAGCATGGATTTTGGAATTAAGCCCATATTTCCTAGTATTTAATCCCTAACAAGTCTGTATCTATTTTTCCTTCATTGAAATAATCCTCCTGATTGCACAAGCTTCATTTTAAGTTTTCAATGGATTTGTGAACTGAAAATCTGCAAACAGCTAGAATTTATTGTCTAAAAAGTACAGCAAGCTGTATTGATCAGCACTGCTCTGGAGTACCCAAAGCATCACTTATCTGTGGTACGTGCATTTCTTAACGTATGACAACCTGATGAAAATGCAAACAGCCCCAACTGGAATACATTAATGACCGTGCTGCAACTCTTTAGCAAGCTGAATCTCAGTATAGATGTCCCTGACATTTCTCTCTTTTCAATTAATGATGCACATCACTGCTTTCCAAACTCTTTCACAATGCTTGCAAAATCCATCACGACCTTTACCATTTGTCTAAATTCACCATCCTTTTCTCCCTTGGAATGTACTCTTCTGAACTACTTTACATTTCTTGACTGCAGTTTTAAACATGCCATTCCTTTTGTCTGGAATGTTCTCTTCCCACTCAGTCTCTCAAGTGTACCCTGGTGATGTGAGACGCCAGAAGAGGAGGTCCCCTGAACTCTTCGGACAATTTAGAGAAATGGGGTTAATTTGATGTTGCTTGACTATTCACATCATTCAATATCAGAAAGCAATATGGGACTTAGGGAGAATGTTAAACTGTATTTTGCACATAGACAATGAAAAAATACTTAACTTCTTAAGGGAAGGGATCTTAACTCTAGGGACTTAAACTATTCCAAGTCTATTGTATAGAAACAAACCTTTTGTATCTTTGTCTGTAGGCATGTCCACACATGTCTACATGTTTACGTGTGTGTGCGTGTGTGTGTGTGCATGTGTGTATGACTCCCTCCTCATCACTAAAACTTTTCTCTCAAACCCTTTATCCCACATATGAAGGGATACATGGAGCTCTGTGAATAAGGTATACATTATATCTAAATCTATTCAGATCATGAACTCTTTATTGCCAAATTCAGTCTTAGATTGAAGCCTCTAGGGGAAACTAATAGACCATTCAAGTATGACCTAAATCAAATCCCTTATGATTATACAGTGGAAGTGACAAACAGATTCAAGGGACTAGATTGGTAGACAGAGTGCCTGATGAACTACGGATAGAGGTTCGTGACATTGTACAGGAGACAAGGAGCAAGACCATCCCCAAGAAAAAGAAATGAAAAAAGGCAAAACGGTTGTCTGAGGGGGCCTTACAAATAGCTGTGAAAAGAAGAGAAGCTAAAGGCAAAAGAGAAAAGAAATGATATACCCAACTGAATGTAGAGCTCAAAAGAATAGCAAAGAAAGATAAGAAAGCCTCCCTCAGTGATCAGTGCAAGGAAATAGAGGAAAACAATAGAATGGGAAAGACTAGAGATCTCTTCAAGAAAATTAGAGATACCAAGGGAACATTTCATGCAAAGATTGCCTTGATAAAGGACAGAAATGGTATGGACCTAAAAGAAGCAGAAGATATTAAGAAGAGGCAGCAAGAATACACAGAAGAAATGTACAAAAAAGATCTTCATGACCAGATAATCATGATGGTGTGATCACTCACCTACAGCCAAACATCCTGGAATTTGAAGTCAAGCGGGCCTTAGGAAGCATCACTATGAACAAAGTTAGTGGAGATGATGGAATTCCAATGGAACTATTTCAAATCCTAAAAGATAATGCAGTGAAAGTACTGCACTCAATATGCCAGCAAATTTGGAAAACTCAGTAGTGACCACAGGGCTGGAAAAGGTCAGTTTTCATTCCATTCCCAAAGAAAGGCAATGCCAAAGAATGTTCAAACTACCATACAATTTGACTCACCTCACATGCTAGCAAATTAATGCTCAAAATTCTCTAAGTCAGGCTTCAACAGGCTGTGAACTGTAAACTTCCAGATGTTCAGGCTGGATTTAGAAAAGGAAGGAGAACCAGAGATCAAATTGCCAATATCCCCTGGATCATTGAAAAAGCAAGAGAGTTCCAGGAAAACATCTACTTTTGCTTTGCTGACTATGCCAAAGGCTTTGACTGTGTGGAGCACAACAAACTGGAAAATTCTGAAAGAGATGGGAATAACCAGACCACCTTACCTGCTTCCTGAGAAATCTGTATGCAGGTCAAGAAGCAACGGTTAGAACTGGACATGGAACAGACTGGTTCCAAATTGAGAAAGGAGTACTATTGTCACTCTGCTTATTTAACTTATATGCTGAGTACATCATGCAAAATGCCAGGCTGAATGAAACACAAGCTGGAATCAAGACTGCAGGAGAAATATCGAAAACCTCAGATATGCAGATGACACCTCGCTTATGGCAGAAAGAGAAGAGGGCCTAAAGAACCTCTTGATGAAAGTGAAAGAGGAGAGTGAAAAAGTTAACTTAAAACTCAACATTTAGAAAACTAAGATCATGGCATCCAGTCCCATCACATCACGGCAAATAGATGGGGAAACAGTGTCAGACTTCATTTTCTTGGGCTCCAAAATCACTGCAGATGGTGACTGCAGCCATGAAATTAAAAAACAGTTGCTCCTTGGAAGAAAAGCTATGACCAACTTAGACAGCATATTAAAAAGCAGAGACATTGTTTTGCCAACAAAGGTCCATCTAGTCAAAGATATGGTTTTTCCAGTAGTCACGTATGTATGGATGTGAGATTTGGACTATAAAGAAAGCTGATTGCAGAAGAATTGATGCTTTTGAACTGTGGTATTGGAGAAGACTCTTGAGAGTCCCTTGGACTGCAAGGAGATCCAACCAGTCTATAGTGAAGGAAATCAATCCTGAACATTCATTGGAAAGATTGATGCTAAAGCTGAAACTCCAATACTTTGGCCACCTGATGTGAAGAACTGACTGATCAGAAAAGACCTTGATGCTGGGAAAGATTGAGTGTGGGAGGAGAAGGGGATGACAGAGGTTTAGATGGTTGGATGGCATCACCAACTCAATGGACCTGAGTTTGAGTAAGCTCTGGAAGTTGGGGATGACAGGGAATCCTGACATGCTGCAGTCTATGGGATCGCAAAGAGTCGGACATGACAGAGTGACTGAACTGAACTACTCCAAAATTTAACTCTACCAACACATTTTAATACTGGCAGACCCTTTGAGAAACAGTCTAATTTATATTTTTTCGTTATGATAGTTATCAATGGAGGAATCATTTTTGAAGGAGAATTATCCACAACAAGAGGAGAATTGTCAGCAGTAGTTCAGCTCCCATCTAGCTCTTGACCAGCGTTTAATTAACACCTAACCTCTATCTGGTTAGCAGCATTTAAAGGTGAAGTTGAATTATAGCAAAGAATGCAGAGCACTGTAATACCTCCACTGGAGATACTTTCTGTGTTGAAATAGACTGGTACTAAATATATTTGAGTGGATATAAATCACGAGCTGGCATCTCACCCACACTGCTTCTTCATTGGCTTTCCTTGGTCTTTCTGTCTCCATCTTTGAGGTAGTGAGACCAAGGAAAAAGATCCCTGCAGGAAATGCCTTTACTTTGTGACAAACATACAAGACATTTTTACTCAATCCTTGATAATTGAATCTGATGTGCATATTTCAGACTGGTAAGAAAATGGAGAGAAAACTTAGATTTTATAACATACCTATAGTTGATATACCACCCTGAAAATATAGTTAACTATTAATAAAAACCTCACAAATCCCATTCTCAAGATCAGAATATTCGCCCTAGTTTCCTGGCACTTGAACCAAGAATGCATAATCTTGATTAAGACAAGAATGTGGATCAACTTGAGAAATTATGTAAGATTCAAATTAAATGCTGCTGATCATTTTTCTTTCTCAGTTCATGCAAGGCCCATTTCAGAAACAGCATGCTCATCTGTTTCTATATAATTAAAAAATATCTTGTTCAAAAAATAAAGTACATAAAAGAATAGTCAGACACATTTGCTAAACTAACTGCAAATTGAACTGTGCCAGTCTCCAGTCTCAATGATTAGATTATGTCTCTCTTCTTTAGATATCACAAAAATGAGTGTAAATTAACAGGCAGCTTTTTTCAGATTAAAGGCAACATGTAAAGCTCAAAAATTCATATTCAGTGTTGCAGAGATTGTTGGTTCTATATGACAGCAGTTATGTGGTCCTCCAAGCAGTGAGTTGTGATCAGGCTTTTTCTCAAGCATTCCAGGAAGTTTTACTGTTCCATTACACTATGTCTTCAGCAGTGAAGAAACCCATGATTGTGTTCTCTGTACTTAGTGTATGTTTTAATTACTATGGACATTTAAAAACATATTTTGTTTCTTAGGATTGCCAAGCACAAACAATCATGCATCCTACATAAACAAGACAAACTATAGCATGTAAAAGTAAACATTTTTAGAACAAATATACACAGATAAATAAACAAAAGTGTATGGAGTGTAACCCCTTCTAAACGATATCACGCTGCTTATTTGAGCTGCAAGTAATCAACACTGGTAAAACCATGCATGATTCCATCAGCTTTGGTGAGTTCTAGCAATGCCACCTGAATCTCAGTCCACAGTAGTGTGAGAACCTGAGATTGTGTGCTGTCTGATGCAAAAGTTAACTTGGCTTATTTTTCTAGATATATGGAGCCCTTCTTCACTTTTGGAAGGTGATAGAAAGTAAATTTGTTGAGCATCTACTTTAGCTTAAACATGGTGCTAGACATATCCACATAGGATATCAATTTTAATTCTAATGATCACCCTGAAAGCTCATATCCTTATTTTACCAATGAGGAAACTTATGTCACACAGCAGATAACTTACTTCCCAAGAACATGTCCCTGAGGCTAAGGTTTAAACCCAGGTCTGGATCCCTCAAGTTTATTGCTGTTCTAAATTACATGCTATTTCAGGTCACTGAAGACCTTCTTATATAGTTATCCCTGGAATGACATAAACCTGTCCAAGGACATGCAGGGACAAATCAACAAGGGAAAGTAAAGTGCCTCAGGTCATGAAACGTAAGAGCTGTGACCACCTGATTATGAGTTCCACCTGATTCTGGGAACAAAAACAGTCAGGACCTCAGCCAAATGAGCCAGGAGTCAGATTTGGGCCCCAGTCCCATGGGAAAGAGGAATGTCAAACAGCAAAACTGCAGCAAAAGTCCAGATGTGCAGACTGTGCCAGCAGGGTAGACTGTTGGAGAAAATTCACAAATGCTCAGGGCCCACCAGCTGCACAAGTTTTACAGCACCGGACTACTTTCGGCATCCACAGACTGACTGTGAATCTATGCCTGCTATTGTACAATGGTTTTGTGTGGATTACCTGAATTAAACTCACCATAGCCATGGAGAGAGCTTCCCCAGTGGCTCAGTGGTAAAGAATCCACCTACAAAGCAGGAGGCACAGGATATTCGGGTTCAATCCCTGGGTCAGGAAGATCCCCTGAAAGAAGGCATGGCAAACCACTCCAGTATTCCTGCCTGGAGAATCCCATGGATAGAAGAGCCTGGCAAGCTGCAGTTCGTGGAGTTACAAAGGTTCGGACATGACTGAAGTGACTTAGCATGTATGCACATTGCTATGAAGAAACAAAATCATTTGCAACAGTCTAGCCTGGTCAGCTGAGTGGTGGTAACAAGCATGGACTCTGGAATAAAAGTGCCTGGGGCTGATTTCTGGCTCTCACTGGCTCTATACTCTCTTGATGGAGAAATTTACTTTTTCTGTATACCTAGTCGTTTCATTTGTAAACCAGGAGTGATAATGGTGCTCACCTTTTCGCACTGAATCTAAAAAGCCTCAAACAGTGCCAGGCTTAGTGTAATTACTAGACAAGTGTTTGTTAAATAAAGGAGAAGACTGAGTAGTTTGTATAAATTCATAAATGTAATTTGTGGTGCAGCTGGACTCAAGTGCAGATGGTATGAGCCGAGAGCCAAGGACATAGTCTGTGGTATTAATATATAGAGGATGGACACCCTAATACCAAAACCAGACAAAGATGCCACACAAAAAAAGAAAACTACAGGCCAATATCACTGATGGACATAGGCGCAAAGATCCTCAACAAAATTCTAGCAAACAGAATCCAACAACACATTAAAAAGATGATACGTCGTGACCAAGTGGATTTTATCCCAGGAATGAAAACATTCTTTAATATTCACAAGTCAATCAATGTGATACACCACATTAACAAAGTGAAAGATAAAAGCCATATGATCATCTCAATAGATGCAGACAAAGCCTTTGACAAAATTTAACACCCATTTATGATAAAAACTCTCCAGAAAGCAGGCATGGAAGGAACATAGCTCAACATAATAAAAGCCATATATGATAAACCCACAGCAAACATTATCTTCAATGGCAAAATATTGAAAACTTTTTTCCAAAAGTCAGAAACAAGACAAGTGTGCCCACTCTCACCACTACTATTCAACATAGTTTTGGAAGTTTTAGCCACAGCAACCAGAGAAGAAAAAGAAATAAAAGGAATCCAGATTGGAAAAGAAGAAGTAAAACTGTCACTGTTTGCAGATGACATGATCCTCTACATAGAAAACCCTAAAGACACCACCAGAAAATCACTAGAGCTAATCAATGAATATAGTAAAGTTGCAAGATATAAAACTAATACACAGAAATCCCTTGCATTCCTATACACTAACAATGGGAAAACAGAAAGAGAAATTAAGGAAACAATTCCATTCACCATTGTGATGAAAAGAATAAAACACTTAAAAGAAATCTACCTAAAGAAGCAAAAGACCTATATGTAGAAAACTATAAAACACTGATGAAAGAAATCAAAGATGACATAAATAGACGGAGAAATATACCATGTTCATGGATCGGAAGAATCAGTATAGTGAAAATGAGTATACTACCCAAAGAAATCTATAGATTTAATGTAATCTCTATCAAGCTACCAATGGTATTTTTCACAAAACTAGAACAAATAATTTCACAATTTGTATGGAAATACAAAAAACCACATATAACCCAAAGCAATCTTGAGAAAGAAGAATGGAACTGTAGGAATCAACCTGCCTGACTTCAGACTATACTACAAAGCTACAGTCATTAAGACAGTATGGTACTGGCACATAGACAGAAATATAGATCAATGGAACAAAATAGAAATCCCTGAGATAAATCCATGCACCTATGGACACCTTATCTTTGGCAAAGGAGGCAAGAATATACAATGGAGAAAAGACAATCTATTTAACAAGTGGTGCTGGGAAAACTGGTCAACCACCTGTAAGAGAATGAAACTAGAACACTTTCTAACACCATAGACAAAAATAAACTAAAAATGGATTAAATATCTAAATGTAAGACTAGAAACTATAAAACTCCTAGAGGAAAACATAGGCAAAACATTCTCTGACATAAATCACAGCAAGATCCTCTATGACCTACCTCCCAGAGTAATGGAAATAAAAGCAAAAATAAACAAATGGGACCTAATTAAACTTAAAAGCTTTTGCACCATGAAGGAAACTATAAGCAAGGTGAAAAGACAGCCTTCAGAATGGGAGACAATAGTAGCATATGAAGCAACTGATAAAGAATTAATCTCAAAAATACATGAGCAATTCATGAAGCTCAATACCAGAAAAATAAACGACCCAATCAGAAAATGGGCCAAAGAACTAAACAGACATTTCTCCAAAGAAGACATACAGATGGCTAACAAACACATGAAAAGATGCTCAACATCACTCATTATCAGAGAAATGCAAATCAAAACCACAATGAGGTACTATCTCATGCTGGTCAGAATGGACGCTATCAAAAAATCTACAAACACCCAAGGGATGGAATCAGGAGGGAGGTCGGAGGGGGTTTCTGGAAGGGGAACACATGTATACCCATGGCAGATTCATGTCAATATATGGCAAAACCAACACGATAATGTAAAATAAATATATAAATAAAATAGAAAAAAATCTACAAACAATAAATGCTGGAGAGGGTGTGGAGAAAAGGGAACCCTCTAACACTGTTGGGAATGCAAACTAGTACAGCCACTATGGAGAACAGTGTGAAAATTCCTTAAAAACCTGGAAATAGAACTGCCATACGACCCAGCAATCCCGGGCATATACACCAAGAAAAACAGAGTTGAAAGAGACACATGTACCCCAATGTTCACTGCAGCACTCTTTACAATAGCCAGGACATGGAAGCAACCTAGATGTCCATCAGCAGACGAATGGTTAAGAAAGCTGTGGTACATATACACAATGGAATATTACTCTGCTATTAAAAAGAACACATTTGAGTCAGTTCTAATGAGATGGATGAAACTGGAACTTATTACACAGAGTGAAGTAAGTCAGAAAGAAAAACACCAATACAGTATACTAACGCATATATATAGAATTTAGAAAGATGGTAATGATAACCCTATATGCAAGACAGCAAAAGAGAGAGACACAGATGTAAAGAACAAACTGTTGGACTCTGTGGGAGAAAGCAAGGGTGGGATGGTTTGAGAGAATAGCATTGAAACATGTATATTACCATAAGTGAAATAGATGGCCAGTCTAAGTTTGACACGTGAAACAGGACACTCGAAGCTTGTGCACTGGGACAACCCAGAGGGATGGGATGAGAAGACAGGTGGGTGGGGAGCTTGGGATGAGGGACACATATACACCCGTGGATGATTCATGTCAATGTATGGCAAAAGCACCACAATATTGTAAAGTAATTAGCCTTCAATTAAAATAAATTAAAAAAATCCAAAGTAAAGAAAAAAATATATAGAGAGAGGATGGGTTCTGATGGGGACAGTCAGATAGCAGTGTCTGATTATTCAAATGTGGGTCCCCAGAAACTCCACCCATGAAGGGTATAGGAAAAGCAGACCCCAGTACAATCCTAAGATTACTTCTCAGTTCTTTCTCATCCCATAATTGGTTACTGTTTCTACGGAAATCATGACATATCTGAAAGACATTTGAGGATCTCCTTTACCTAAGATCCTTTCCAGTGTTGGCTGTATACTTGAAATCTGTATTTTTGCATTACTGAATCCATTCCCTCTAAATTCAATAATATTTAGTAGTCTCTACCTTCTGAGGAATAAACAGTGGTGGACTGTGGACAGAGCTTTCAAGGCACGTATGGACACCCGTAATCCCTTTTCCATGATAAGAAAAGTGCCTGACACACCACGCAGTAAGATTTTCAAAGGGCCATTAAGTGTTTTCTTCATGAACTTTTATAAATCAGACATTTTAAAAGATAAATATAGCTTTTTCTATAAAGAAGGGATTACTTCATGGTTTTAATTTAACATGAAGCAAGTAATAGCAATATGTAGCCAGATCTATACAGTCTCACCACTGCATGAGAATGTAAACTTTGATATAAAAACATTTGAACCTATGTCAAGTCAGATTAGATTGTATAAGATCTGTTGTTCTATGACCCCCAAGTTTTTGGACAGTACCCCAATTTCGACTGCTGAAATCATTTTGTCTGGATTTCATATGCATAGACATAGACGTAGTAGGTGGAGACACAGTCTGAATTTGTCTGCAGCCATTCTGCTTCCCAGGTGGCTCAGTAGAAAAGAATCTGCCTGCCAATGCAAGAGATGCAGGAGACGTAGGCTAGGAAGATCGCTTGGAAAAGGAAATAGCAACTCACTCCAGTATTCTTGCCTAGAGAATCCCATGGACAGAGGAGTCTGGCAGGCTACAGTCCACAGGGTGGCAAAAGAGTCAGACACGACTTAGCGACTAAACAACATCAATTCTCTAGTAAAGGCCACATTTCACAGTTCTCAGGGAGAACAAAATCTCTGAAGTGTCGCTTTTCACAAAACTGCAAGGCAGTAAGGACATTAAGTACAGGATCTGCAGCAGGCTGTTGGGTTGCATTTTCTTGGATCAGATTTTGTGTCTCACTTCTATTACTTTCTCCAAGCTACAAGGGTCCATGTTTGGTTTAGTTTGTTTTCAGCTCAGAAAACAAGAATTATACAGAGAAGCAATAGATAACAGTAGGGGAATTAAGCAAAGACTTGGAAGTTAGGAACCCTGGGTTTGAATATAATCTCAGCAACTAGGTAATTACATGAATATGCTGTGTGCTTAGTCACTCAGTCATGTCTGACTCTTTTCAACCCCATGGACCATAGCCTGCCAGGCTCCTCTGTCCATGGAGATTCTCCAGGCAAGAATACTGGAGTGGGTTGCCATGCCCTCTTAGGGAATTTTCCCAACCCAGCCATCAAACGCAGGTGGGTTCTTCACCTGTAATAGTCCTTCAAAGAGTTACTAAAAGGTAAATTAGATAAAGTGAAGCACCAACTACATAGTCAGTACTAAAAAAAAAAAAAAAGTCCCTGTTAATATTGTTGTGATATCTTCACTGTAGTGGAGAATTTAATATTAAATGATATGCCCCGCACAGTGTTAGTTTTCTTACATACATTATCCATAATTTGTATGACAACCACAGCCAGAAAGCATGACTAAATAGATGTATCTCATTATGTTGTGTTAAATGAGTTGGAGAAGAAAGAGTCTAGAGTCATGGGGATCCATCAAGAGACTATCACGCTGGTTCAGATGGGAGAGTTCTCATTAAGACAGTGGTAGTGAGACGGAGAAGGAAAACTACTTAGGGTCTGGCATTTGGAGGACAGTCGGTATGACTGATTGGCCATAGTGGTAAGGAATAGTAAGGACCAAAATAATAACCCTTTCCATCTAATACCTCTGACTAAAATCCATAGATGATAAAGCACTGATTTGGCAGAATGTTCTAGTGAAGAGGTAAGGCTGTTAAAAAAATAATTCTCCCAAATGCTGCTGCTTTTAGTCCTAAGTCATGCCCAGCTCTTTTGCGACCCCATGGACTGTAGCCTGCCAGAGTTCTCTGTCCATGGGATTCTCCAAGCAAGAATATTGAAATGGGTTGCCATTTACTTCTCCAGGGGATGATCCTGACCCAAGGATCGAGTCTGGGTCACCTGAATTGGCAAGTGGATTCTTTACCCCTGAACTGCCCAGGATGCCCATCAAAATGACATACTAGGCAACATTTGACTTCTTCACTCAGTACCAGCTGTAGAAAAGCATGGAATCCAAGAACAGGGAATGCAAGAGGACCTTACAAGGAACTGAAATGAGGGAATAAAAATTAATTGGGATTACTGCTGTATTTCTCTCTCTCACACTCTATCTTTGTAGCTACACGAAGTCTTTTTCTCTGCAAATCTCCTGTATTTTTTATATATCCTGCTCTTTAGTCAGGTATCTCTGTTTCTCAAGAAAAAGACTGTCCCACAATTCTGGAGTTTATAATCTCCTTGGTTTGAGTCACTCAAAAGAGGCAAAGATTAACTTCTCTCAATTCAATACTGAGGGGATAACATCTTACTAGTCAAATGTGGATCTAGTAACAACTTTAGTCCAACCAAACTTGGCATGAAGACTATGTTAAACCTACTCCTGCATGAAGGGGTATTTCTTGGGAAAAGGAGGCTATTTTAATGTGGATAAAAAACAGAAAACAATCCACTTACAACAACCTCACTGACTTACTGAAAGAAGATCTTATCCTTGTTGTAAAACCCATCTTCATCTTCTGCACTTTAGAAAATATGTAAAGGTACAGAAAATTGATCTTTAAGTGATACGCAACAATATAAAAAAATTCAAGGCAGAGCCTCTACTAATGAAATCCAATATCAAAATCAATACAGCCTGTTTAGCACCCTGGGCAGAAATGTCAGGAGGCTAGACAACAAGGAAAACCTCATTGCTTATTTATCAGTAAGCTGCACATTGTGAACAAGAAATTAACTCATTCTAAAGGCCTTTATTTGTTTCTTACAAATTTCCAAACAAATTGCAAGAGGTTAATGAAACAGATGAATAGACAGAATCATTCCATCAAAAGTTTGCAAACTAGTTAGGGAGACACACAAGTAAACTGATGACTGTAAAGTATTAATAGCTGTGATAAGTGCTAAAACAGCACATGCTCAGAATGCTGCTGGATTTCAGAGGAGCAAACATCTTGCCTTAAGGAACATATCAGTCTGCTAGGTCTGCCATAACAAAATACCACAGACTGGGTGACTCTACAGAAATTTATTTTCTCACAGTTCTGGAGGCTAGAAGTCCAAGATCAAGGTGTTAGAAAGTTTGGTTTCTTCTGTGGCTTCTCTCCTTGGTTTGAGAATGGCCACCTTCTTGCTTTGTCCCTATGTGGTCTTTTTTCTCTTTTCTTTTTTCTCTGGACTCCAATCCTGGTGCCTCTCTGGGTGAGATTAGATTAAGGTCAGACTGGATTAAGGCCCACTCTAAAGACCTCCTTTATCCTTAATCATCTCTTTAAGGTCCCTATCTCCATGTGGGGGGGTGGGGAGGGGAGGATAGTTAGGGAGTTTGGGGTGGACATGTGTACACTGCTGTATTTAAACTCTCAAGCCAATAAGGACGATATATGCCAATGCTATGTGGCAGCCTGGATGAGAAGGGAGTTTAGGGGAGAATGGATATATGTATGTGTTGGCTGATCCCTTTGTTGTTCACCTGAAGCTATCACAACATTATTTGTCAATTGGCTATTGTTGTTCAGTCATGTCTGATTCTTTGTAACCCCATGAACTGCAGCACGCCAGACTTTCCTGTTCTTCACTATCTCCCAGAGCTCACTCAAACTCATGTTCATTGAGTTGGTGATGCTATCCAACCATCTCATCTTCTGTCGTCCCTTTCTTCTTCTGCCTTCAATCTTTCCCAGCATCAAGGTCTTTCCTGATGAGTCAGCTCTTTAAATCAGGAGACCAAAGTTCTGAAGCTTCAGCTTCAACATCAGTCCTTCCAATGAATATTCAGGACGTATTTCCTTTAGGATGGACTGGTTTGATCTCCTTCCAGTCCAAGGGACTCTCAAGAGTCTTCTTCAACATCACAGTTCAAAAGCATCAATTTTTTGGCCCTCAGACTTCTTTATGGTCCAACTTTCACATCCATACATGCCTACTGGAAAAACCATAGCCTTGACTAGATGGACTTTTGTTGGCAAATTATTGTCTCTGCTTTTTAATACACTGTCTAGATTCGTCATAGCTTTTTTTCCAAGGAGCAAGTGTCTTTTAATTTCATAGCTGCAGTCATAATCTTTAGTGATTTTGAAGCCCAAGAAAATAAAGTCTCTCACTATTGCCATTGTTTCCCCATCTATTCGTCATGAAGTGATGGGACTGGATGCCATGATCTTTGTTTTTTAATTGCTGAGTTTTAAGCCAGCTTTTTCACTCTCCTCTTTTTCCTTCATTAAGAGGCTCTGTAGTTCTTCTTCTCTTTCTGCCCTAAGGGTGGTGTCATCTGCATATCTGAGGTTATTGATATTTCTCCCACTAACTGGCGGGGGTTTAATCCAGCCTGGCATTATTGCATGCTGTTCTCTGCATATAAGTAAAGTAAGCAGTGTGACAATATACAGCCTTGACCTGCTCCTTTCCTAATTTGGAACAAGTCCATTGTTCCATGTCTGGTTCTAAGTGTTTCTTCTTGACCTGCATACAGATTTCTCAGGAAGTAGGTAAGGTGGTCTGGCATTCCCACCTGTTTAAGAATTTTCCAGTTTGCTGTGAACCACACAGTCAGAGGGTTTAGCATAGTCAATGAAGCAGAAGTAGATGTTTTTCTGGAATTCTCTTGCTTTTTCTATGATCCAACAGTTTAGTTCAGTCACTCAGTCATGTCTGACTCTTTGCGACCCCATGGACTGCAGCATGCCAAGCCTCCATGTCCAATACCAATTCCCAGAGTTCACCCAAACTCATGTCCATTGAGTCAGTGATGCCATCCAACTATCTCATCCTGACATCCCCTTCTCCTCCTGCTCACAGTCTTTCCCAGTATCAGGGTCTTTTCAAATGAGTCATCTCTTCACATCAGGTGGCCAAAGTATTGGAGTTTCATCTTCAACATCAGTCCAACCATTGAACACCCAGGACTGATCTCCTTTAGGATGGACTGGTTGGATCTCCTTGCAGTCCAAGAGACTCTCAAGAGTCTTCTCCAACACCACAGTTCAAAAGCATCAATTCTTCAGCACTCAGCTTTCTTTGCAGTCCAACTCTCACACCCGTACATGACTACTGGAAAAACCATAGCCTTGACTAGATGGACATTTGTTGACAAAACAATGTCTCTGCTTTTTAATATGCTGTCTATGTTGGTCATAACTTTTCTTCCAAGGAGCAAGCATCATTTAATTTCATGGCTTCAGTCACCATCTGCAGTGATTTTAGAGCCCAAGAAAAGAAAGTCTGTCACTGTTTCCATTGTTTCCCCATCTATTTGCCATGAAGTGATGAGACCTATGCCATGATCTTAGTTTTCTGAATGTTGAGTTTTAAGCAAACTTTTTTACTGTCCTCTTTCAATTTCATCAAGAGGCTCTTTATTTCTTCTTCACTTTCTGCCATAAGGGTGGTGTCATCTTCATATCTGAGGTTATTGATATTTCTCCCAGAAATCTTGATTCCAGCTTGTGCTTCCTCCAGCCCAGCATTTCTCATGATATACTCTGCATGGACGTTAAATAAACAGGGTAACAATATATAGCCTGGACACACTCCTTTTCCTATTTGGAACCAGTCTGTTGTTGCATGTCCAGTTCTAACCATTGCTTCCTGACCTGCATACAGATTTCTCAAGAGGCAGGTCAGGTAGTCTGATATTCCCATCTCTTTTAGAATTTTCCACCATTTTTTGTGATTCACACAGTCAAAGGCTTTGACACTGTCAATAAAGCAGAAATAGATGTTTTTCTGGAGCTCTCTTGCTTTTTCTATATTCCAGTGGATGTTGGCAATTTGATCTCTGGTTCCTCTGCCTTTTCTAAAACCAGCTTGAACATCTGAAAATTCATGGTTCACATATTGCTGAAGTCTGGTTTGAAGAATTTTGAGCATTACTTTACTAGTGTGTGAGATGCGTGCAATTGTGCGGTAGTTTTAGCATTATTTGGCATTGCTTTTCTTTGAGATTGGAATGAAAATGGACCTTTTCCAGTCCTGTGGCCACTGCTGAGTTTTCCAAATTTGCTGGCATATTGAGTGCAGCACTTTCACAGCATCATCTTTTAGGAACTGAAGTAGCTCAACTGGAATTCCATCACCTTCACTAGCTTTGTTCCTAAGGCCTGCTTGACTTCACATTCCAGGATGTCTGGCTCTAGGTGAATGATCACACCATTGTGATTATCTGGGTTGTGAAGATCTTTTTTGTGTAGTTCTTCTATGTATTCTTGCCACCTCTTCTTAATATCTTCTGCTTCTGTTAGGTCCCTACCATCTCTGTCCTTTATTGAGCCCATCTTTGCATGAAATGTTCCCTTGGTATCTCTAATTTTCTTGAAGAGATCTCTAGTCTTTCCCATTCTATTATTTTCCTCTATTTCTTTGCACTGACCACTAAGGACGGCTTTCTTATCCTTGCTATTCTTTGGAGCCCTGCATTCAAATGGGTATATCTTTCCTTTTCTCCTTTGCTTTTTGCTTCTCTTCTTTTCACAGTTATTTGTAAGGCCCCCTCAGACAGCTACTTTGCTGTTTTTCATTTCTTTTTCTTGAGGATGGTCTTGATTCCTGTCTCCTGTACAATGTCACTAACCTCCGTCCATAGTTCATCAGACACTCTGTCTATCTGATCTAGTCCTTTAAATCTATTTTTCACTTCCACTGTATAATCATAAGAGATTTGATTTAGGTCATACTTGAATGGTCTAGTGGTTTTCCCCACTTTCCTCAATTTAAGTCTGAATTTGGCAATAAGGAGTTCATGATCTGAGCCACAGTCAGTTCCCAGTCTTCTTTTGATCCAACAGATGTTGACAATTTGATCTCTGGTTTTTCTAAATGCAGCTTGAACATCTGAAAGTTCTTGGTTCATGTACTGTTGAACTCTGGCTTGGAGAATTTTGATCATTTCTTTCCTAGAGTGTGAAATGAGTGAAATTGTGTGGTAGTTTGAACATTCTTTGACGTTGCCTTTCTTTGGGGTTGGAATGAAAAATAACCTTTTCCAGTCCTGTGGCCACTGCTTAGTTTTCCAAATTTGCTGGCATAATTGTCTATACTCCAATACAAAAGAAAATGTTTAAAAAGAATAAAGTGCATATCTCCAAATACAGTTGCATTCTGAGGTACTAGCAGGGATGGCTTCAGTGGATGAATTTCGGGGAGAGGGGCACAGTTCAGCCCATAATAAAAAGCAAGAGAAATTTTCTAGAAGAGTGATGCCTTATTCAGCCTTACATGATACGGCAGGAACCAAGGCTTAAAAACAAGAGTGAGCAGGGCTTATCTATGGAATTTTAAGTGGTTTGGTGTGGCTGAAGTGTGGGATATGTATAAGAGGAGGCAAATTGGTAAAGGATAAATAAAATTGGACAGGTAGTTAGCGATTAAATTATAAAAGATTTTGAATTGGAGTGGGCTAAACTATGGTAACAAATATGCTTCAAAATGTAACAAAATAGCTCAAGCACAACAGTTTCTTTCTCACTCAAATATCGGTCCAGGGTGAGTGTTACTGACTCACCAGAAGCTCTTTTCCACACAGTGATTCAGGGGCCAGAATCCCTCATGCTGAGGCTCTCATCTCTGTGATCAAGTTTGGGTTGCTATGTCCAGCACTTCCTTTTTAAAACCGGAACCAGCAAGGGGCACACTTCCTTCCTGCTGTTGAGCCCTTGGTGAGAACTAGCTATATAATCTCCCCTGGTTGCTGGGTTATGGAGCTTATAGTATCATAAGAGGAGTTGGCTGGATAAGACTTTCAAAAATGTGACTCTATTATGGAAACCATTTTGCTCATAGGAATTGTTGCTATCAGTCTTTTAAGTCATACAAAGGATCTTAGGCTTTTATACTGAGAAACAGAGCCTAATAATTCTGGGGATTTTTAGGCAAGGATGACAGGACTAAATTTTAATTTTAAAATGGAATTCTGGTAGCATGGTGTAGAAAGAATTTGTGGTACAATATTAGAAACAAGGATATGACATTACAGCGGCTGTTCTGGTGACTCTGGCAGTTGGTTCTGAATTAAGGCAGTGCTAGTAGGTGAGGAGAAGATGAAACATATTTCAGTGCTGTTTCAGAAACAGATGCATCATGACTCCTGACATTTCTTATGAGGTGAGAGGGAGAGGAAAACTCTAGGTGTCTTGTGACTGAATGTTATGTTCCTCTTGTGCATGTCTTCTGTACCTGTTCTCACTCCAGCATTCCACTCTCATATCACATTTCAATAAAGAGTTAATCTTTCTTTCTCTCTCTTTCTTCATGGATTACTGGCATGTTGCAGTCCACGGAGTTGCAGAGTTGGACACAACTAAGAGACTGAAATGAACTGAACTTTGTGGGTTGTAAGCTTCTTGAAGTCCTCCCTGGTGACAGGGACTATTTTTTTTTTTTTTAATCTATGTCTTCCCAGTGTCTAGCACAGTCCCTGAAATAAAGCAGGCACTCAGTTAATATTGGTTGATTAAATAAATGGATACCAGTTCCTCCTTAAATAGATGTAGCAGGTGTTTAAATGATTATCTGCAAACATCACCTTACCTCAGATAGAATTTTTTTTTTTGCATTTGAAAATATCTGGAAGTAGAGCGTGGCCTGTGCTTTCTTTACTTGGATGGCCTGGTCTGAGCTTATCTGAAATGTAACAGCACAACTCACACTGTCCTAAACCCATGAGCAATAAAGAACTCAGGGTATGGCCATTATGCACAGAACATTTATTAGCTGTGCTCTATTGCCTAAAAAATCAATTATGCTGAGAGAAGATATGTGTTACATTATAAACACCAACTTAAGTTGTTGGAGTCCAGGAACTTACAATATATTTCACACCATATAAATAATGTTCTTTTAATAGTTTATTGAGAAACATTACATGTTTGATTAAAAGCACAGAATTATAGGCATCTTGGGTGGCAATAAAACTATTAGGATGGCACAAAAGTCGTTGCAGTTTTGCATTGTTGAAATTTGCCATTTGATATTTGAATACATTCTTAAATGTGGTTGTTATACATCATTTTAACGCACATTTCTCGCTTTATGCTTTTTTGCTAATGACTTATTACTTGCTGTTATTTTATATACTATGAAGATGATAATAGACAAAAAGCAAATTTGAACAGTTTTCTTATTCGAGTTCAAAATGGGTTGTAGAGCAGTGGAGGCAACTCGCATTTGGCCCAGGAACTGCTAATGAATATACAGTGCAGTGGTGGCTCAAGAAGTTGTAAAGTTGCAAAAGCAGACAAGAGCCTTGAAGATGAGAAGCACAGTGGCCAGCCACTGGAAGTTGACAACGACCAGCTGAGAGTTATGATCGAAGATGATCCTCTTACAACTACATGAGAAGTTGCCGAAGAATTCAACATCAACCATTCTTTGGTCACGCGACATTTGAAGCAAATTGGAAAGGTGAAAACACTCATTAAGTAGGTGTTTCATGAGCTAACCTCAAATCAAAAAATCCTTGTTTTGAAGTGTCATCTTCTCTTATTCTACACAACAATGAACCATGTCTCAACCAGATTGTAACGTGCGACAAAAAGTGACTTTTATATCACAACTGGTGAAGTGACAGTGGTTGGACCAAGAAGAAGCTCTGTAACACTTCCCAAAGGCAAACGTGCACCATAAAAAGGGTCATAGTTAAAAAAAAAAAACCCATCAAACTCTTTGATGGTTTGCTGCCAGTCTGATCCACTACAGCTTTCTGAATCCTGGTGAAACCATTACATCTGAAAAGTATGTTTAGCAAATTGATGAGATGCAACAAAAACTGCACTGCCTGCAGCCAACATTGGTCAACAGAAACGGTCCAGTTCTTCTCCACAACAATGCCCAACTGCACGTTGCACAACAAATGCTCAAAAGTTGAATGAATTGGGCTACAAAGTTTTGCTTCATCCACCATATTCACCTGACCTCTCGCCAACTGACTACTACTCTTCAAGTATCTTGACAACTTTTTTCAGGGAAAATGCTTTCACAACCAGCCAGAGGCAGAAAATGCTTTCCAAGAGATCATCAAATCCTGAAGCACAGATTTTTATGTTGTAGGAACAAACTTATTTCTTACTGGAAAAAATTTGTTGATTGTAATAGTCGGTATTTTGATTAATAAATATGTGTTTGAGCCTAGTTATAATGATTTAAAATTTATGATCTGAAACTGCATTTACATTTGCACCAACCTAATACAACAGTTTACATAAAGTCCTGTCCTGAATTTCCAATGGCCACAAGTGAGTTTCACCTGCTGTCCTACTTCACCTCAAATTTGGTATATTTATCTTCATAATATTCCTATCTTACCCTGAGGCCAATTACAGTCTCTAATCCTAGTTTTCTTATGGTTTTAAATGACATCCATTTTGTCTGGGGCTAAAGGAGTTTTCTTAAATGTGCAAAAGGGGGAAAAATATGTCTTGCCCAGGAACTTCTCCCCCTCTGGGTTTTTTTTGTTGTTGTTGTTGAATTTCTCCTTCTCCTCTGACTAAAACATTGCTTTCAGCCAGCTGTCAATTTCCTCCTTTTCCAGGTTTTAATTGATGAAGTATTTATTCTCCCCGAGGGCTAATAAGCAAAAATCAGGCATAAAGTAGATATATTAGTGGGGTGAGATCTTTTCTGACATTTTTAAATAATGCAGATCATGCCGCAAACAAGCATATCTTTCCAGAGAAGAACACCTAAAAAGAATCTAAACAACCTCTGTTCTCTTTTGTTACTTCAACAAAAGAGGGTGACTCCCTAAAACCCTATGTTTTATCTATGTTGCTATCCAACTGAAAAACCTCTAAAGGCTTTTCCATTGTACAGACCATTAAAATGAAGCATTTCTCTGTTAGATCCTCAATCTGATTCTACCTTCACAGTCAGTTTTTCTTCCAGACTTTAGATGTCTTGAATTCTGGTATTATATTACAAAATAAAATTCCTAGTGTAACAATGCCTTCTAGATTTCCTAACCTTCCATATTTGTTAAAGTTTCTGATTAAATAATGAATCAATAAATGAAATAATTGTTGTGCCTTTTCTCTAGACTCCACTACTCTTACTTCAACCTCCACACCTCTGCCTGTGCTAGTCTTATACCTGGCATGTACACTTTCTCTTTCTACATCAATGGTTGTTGTGTGCGCTAGAGTCTCCTGAAGGGCTTGTCTATAAAATAGAGACTGCTTGTCTTTACTCCAGAGTTCCAAAGCTCCAACCCCCAAATATGCATTTTGAGCAAGTCCCCCAGAGATGCGAATGACAGCAGTTAGGGGACCACACTTAAGAGAACACTTTGTTGTTGGCATTGCTGCAGTTGCTAAGTTGTGTCCGACTCTTTCTGACCCCATGGACTGCAGCTCTACAGTTTCTTTGCCCATAGGATTTCCCAGGCAAGGATATAGGAGTGGATTGCCATTTCCTTCTCCAAGGGATCTTCCCCATCCAGGGACAGAACCCACATCTCCTGCATTGACAAGCAAGTTCTTTACTACTGAGCCACTAAGGAGGCCTCTTGAGAACACTTACTTAGAGCCAATTAGTCTAAATTAAACTACCTGGATGAAAATTAGAAGAGGAAGTGAGGAAGTATTTAAATTTACTGGTATATTATAGCTGTATGCAAAAAAAAAAATCATCTCTAACATCATCCACAGTGAGAAATTTCTGAAACTAGCTCCCACGATTTCCTATTAACCATTTCTGCTTTTGATGAGCTTCCTCCCAAAGATTTGATTCTCTTCCTCAAGTCTCTTGGATGCTTTATTACACATTACTTTACGATCAAACCATCTTGGCAGGCTCACTTTGGACATAAACATCTCCCTTTATTTTTGGTTTAAAATATAAACCACCTGTAACCTCAGTGATATTTTATTTAAAATGATTATGTTTAGATCTGGTAGCCAAAATGTAGCTTAAAGAGCTAAGAAAAGAAAGCTTAGAGCTGCTAGGTCAGAGGAGGTCAGTTTGATGAAGGAATCTTTTTGACGGCTGACATTATGGCTTGTAATATACTTGACCAATTGGTTCTTGTGGAAGGAAGTTTTATTTCTACTGTTACAGCTGTTTCTTTCAGAAAAGAGATCTGGGGAGTATTTTATAAGGCATGCTTGTCATAATTCATGTGATAGATTATGTAACTGTCACTTTTATATGTTCACATTGATAGAGGCACATTCTCCGAAATTTGTAATATTCTGTGTATTGCCTTTATTCACATATCAATGGCGACATCTAATTTTCCTCAGAGTCCATTCATGAGCATTTTTGTAGTTAAATAGTTTCAAAGCTATGCTGGTTACAGTCAGGCCACTTTTGCTGATATGAAAGCAAACCAGGGAGAGACCAAGTTTCCCAAATACAAATAGAATTAGTGTGAAGCTACAGAGCTAAAAAATGTAGAAGGTTAAAAGAAGGTCAGCTTTGGCAAGCTAAATTTACTCAGCAGAAGTAGCTGAATTCCTGAAGTGGAACCATTCACGTTGAGAGGAGTGGTATACCTGTGGTACAAGGTCTTCACAATGATGTATATTACTCTTGTGTATACTCAGAGACACATGACTGTAAAAGAAAAAAAAAAAAAGAATGGAATTGAATAGGTCAATTTATTGGTTAACTTTGGTATAAGTCTCAGCTGAAGTTGTTGGTTAAGATCATTTTGCCTTGTGGGTAGGTTCATGTGTGGTTTCACGTGCTCCCCTTTTCAGATAATTAAGGATTAAGTTTTTAAATTTACAGCTGTCCTTCTGATGAACTAGGGTAATAAGATTCTGTTCTTAAATCACAAAGACAAGTATGGGTTACTTACTAGACATAATAAGACCCCGAAAGAGAGCCAATAAACATTTTTTCCACTCTGGTTTTAGTCAGAATTGAATTATACCCTGTGATAGAGCAATATAGCTATAGAAAGTTTGGTAAATTTATAAAGATTTCTGAGCCTCAGTTTTCTTCTCTGTAGTAAGGTTGTATTGCTACGTGGTCTGTAGGATTGTCAGGAGAACTACATGGGAATATATGCAAAGAGATTAGCATGGGATGGCAGGTCAAATTTTCAATAAATTGAGCTATTATTATCATGGTATGAAAAATGAGACCTTTGAAGATTTTATTCTCAGTAACTAGAGCCATTATCTTCTTCCATGTGGTTATTGATTTCAATGCTTAGAGATTCCTTTAACTTCTCAGTCAGCTACCATGAAAGAGGCTGTCTCAGGGTTTCCCTGGTGGTCCATTGCCTAAGACTTCATGTTCCCAACACAGGGAACCTGGGTTTGATCCCTGGTCAGGGAACTAGATCCCACATATTGCAATTTAGACCCAATCGAGCTAAATAAATGAAGAAATATATATATATATTTTTAAAAGCGAGACTGTCTCAAGACTGCTTGCAGTGTGATCACCATTTGAGAGATATGGCAGCAAATTAAAAAGTCAATGCTTCCCTAACTTCTGCTATTATCCCTTCCAAAAACATTATTTCCAGGGATACCTAAGCCCTGGAAGAAAAAGAATACAGTGAATTTAGCTATTAAAACTGGATGATTGTAATAGTTTTCACTCCCAGTGTTTGCTCGAGGACCAGATCACTGCCCACAGATGAACAAAGTGAAGGGTCTTTGCTTCTCCAGTAGTCGTTCTCTTCTCTCATGCTCCCAGAATGTGTTTATCTGTCACCTACTATGTGCTGTGCTGCTGTGCTTAATTGCTCAGTCGTGTCTGACTCTTTGCGACCCCATGGACTGTAGCCCACCAGGCTCTTTGGTCCATGGGGATTATTCAGGCAAGAATACTGAAGTGGGTAGCCTGCCCCTTCTCCAGGGGATCTTCTGGTCCCAGGAATCAAACTGGGGGTCTCCTGCATTGCAGGCAGATTCTTTACCAGCTGAGCTATCGAGTTACCAGGGGAGCTATGTGTTGGGTCCTGGCAAATAAAAATGAGTCTGAAATCATCTTTGCCTGAAAAAAAAAAACACATTGCATTATTTAATAATGTATATTTGGGGAAAAAACTATAAATATATATTAGCAAACATCAGGGAAAACCTTTTTTCAGAACATAGCATTATGTGGAGAAAAAGATAATAGAAGAAGGAATGATTTTTTTCTTACAGGATGGATGATAGGGTAAATGCAATTAAAATCCAGCAAAGTTAGTGATAGCAACTGCAAATAAAGAAGTAATAAACTATGAAGAGAACTCAGAGAAGAAAGAATTCATTCCTATCTTAGATAAATCTGTAAGGCTTCACAGTTCCTTCAAAACTGTTGTGGGTCTTGAGAGATAAGAATAAATTTGTTTACTCATCTAGCAAGCATTTATCAAGCATTCAGTTGATTTATCAAACCATCTCTAAGCATCAAGCACTATAGTAAGTATCTGAGTTACAGTGAAGCTGTAGCTCTGTCCTTATAGCTCTGCTAACAGTCTGGTTATGGGAGAGACAGACATATAAAAATAATCAAGCCATAATAGATTTATTATATTAAAATACAATTAATATATTATGTCATACTGATATAAAATATAACATAATATAATTACTGAAGGAGTTCCTGAGTCTACATTAGATCTACAATTGTGTGTGCGTGTCTGTGTATCTGTGGGTCTGTGTACTTGTGTATGGAAGGGGAATCAAAGAACTCTTCATAGAGAAGACATCTGAGCTACGTGTTGAAGAAGAGAACTTCAGGAAGCTGTCCAGAGAGGTTGGAAATACAGGAGCATTCCAGGTGAAGAAGGAATAAAACTGAGTTTTCTTTGTTGTTTAGTGGCTAAGTCATATCTGATTCTTTGCTACCATGTGAACTGTAACCCTCCAGGCTCCTCTGTCCGTGGCACTTCCCAGACAAGAATACTGGAGTGGGTTGCCATTTCCTTCTCCAGGAAATCTTCCCGACCCAGGGATTGAACCTGCGTCTCCTGCATTGGTGGGTGGATTCTTTACCATTGAGCCCCCTAAGCCTAGTGGCTGGGGACACTGTATTTAAAAAAAAAAAGGGTGTCCAGAATATAGTGTAAGAGGAGATGTAGGGTGAGATCTGGCAGTGGGAGTGAGCATGTTCATCATGATTTAGACATGACAGACAAGAAGCTAAAGCTCACACAAGGGCCAGAAAGGCTTTGTACCAAGCCATCGGGAATAACAGTGGCTGCCGGGAGGCTGAGCCTGCCATGAGGGAGTCTGGGTCAACCTGGTGTATTGCATTCATCTCTGCCACCACTCACTCAGCTAGCTAAGTTGGAATATATGTACCCTCAATTTCGGGAGCCGTGAAACCAAAATCTATTGGTATTACCTGAAAAAACTTTGGGAACGTGAAATAACACTTAGTTTGTAATCATTAGCTTCATCTTTGGAGAGAAAGGTTGTAATTTATGTCTGAAAATCAAGAGACATGAAACAGTCCTGTATAGGTGCACACACTTTCTAAAGTGATAAGAGATCATACGGTTTTTGAGTAATATCTTGGGAGTAGTTTCTTCCATCTTGAATCACTTGGAATCTTTATTTGCCTTGTTCTTGGAGCATTTAACATCACGCTCATACTCAGTCACTCAGCCGTGTTCAACTCTTTGTGACCTGTGGACTGTAGCCTGCCAGGCTCCTCTGTCCATGGAGTTTTCCCAGAAAGAGTACTGGAATGGGTAGCCATTCATTTTCTCATTTAGTTCACTGATATCCATTGGTTGAAGCATTATTGCAAATACTTTTTATCCTTCTTTTTTCTAGAGTTTTTGAAGATCAAATAAAGCACTGGATATAAAACTGCAAGTTGAAAGTATTATTTATTTCTCCATCTAGATATCAATAACTTGAGCAGCAGAGATAAAAGCCTTTCCTAGTGAACTTCTGGGAATTTAGTAAAGGATTATCTTTCAACCTGTTTCCCAGTTCACCACTCTGATATAAACACCACTCAGAGAAACCTAGTTTAGGGTGAAAGCAATGTCATTTTGCACAGAGTGATGTGTGTTACAAAGTATTTGATTAACTAGGGTGGCCAAAGACAAAGTTAATTATTTGGTCAATATTTTACTAGGTTTTTCAGTTATTACCCATTTTATTTTTAATTACTTTCCCCCATTCTCCTTCTGATGTTATGTAAACATCTACACAGCTGATTAAAGATTAAATCATATTTTATCAGAAACCTATACCTGACATCATTCCATAAAAAATATGTTATTTGCAATAAGAAAGAAAATCTTAGAAAAAGAATCATGCTTTTTTAAAAACCTACATTGAGGTGTGACAGCCGGGTGACAGACAAGAACTGTACACCTGTTACAGTTTGAAGATACGTGGAAAAATGCCTCTGAGAGTGGATTTCATGAAAAGTACAGAATCAAAGCACAACTGTGTCTGTTAGTCTTTATCATTACTTTATTTCATAACTTTGGACTCGTCATTAAAAATGTGAAAGAAGTCATATGTTTTCTGCAACAGAACAGAACACTATATACAAGGCCAATTTGCAAAGCTCCAGTCTGCAACTTTCCTGAAGAAAGGAACTCTGAAAAATCCGTGCTCTGGGGACTTTCTCATTTCAAAGCAACTAGCAAGAATTTTGCTTAAATCAAATCTTAGAACTTAATGCTATAGTCTCTAGGTTGTCACTGCGTGTGTTAAAAAAATACAGTATCTGTAAATTCCTAGGATGAAACAACGGCCAATGAAGTAAACCGAACTTCTAAACTCTTCTACTGAGTAGCTGTCTTCTCATTATAATTAATACTAGTTCATTCTAATATTAACAAGTCAAATAACACAGAAGCACACGAAGGTAAATATTATAGTTTCTCCTTCTTCCCATTCCTTCCTTCCGTTGGAACACAAATATCTTGAATATATTCTTCCATATCTTTTAAAACATGTCCTATATATTAAGAACCAAAGTTGGATATTTTTTATCACAGTCAACATGATCTACAATTTGGAATTTCTATAAAATGCAGTGGTTTTCAATCATTTTTACAACAAAAAGTTCTTTTTTTCCCAATTAAATATCTTATGAAAATTATGGTACTTCCATGATTAAAGGTTGTTCTCAGCTTAAATGTCACTTAAATGTTTTGTTTTATCCCATCAACTAGATTCATAATAAATTCTTGAGGGATTTTTGAAGGGGTTTAAAGCTGTAGGTTCCTTGGGGCAAAGTGAATTAACTACCATTCTATTGCAAATTTTCTCTTGATATAATAGGGACTATTTATAGTCTCTTTTATGTAAAAAAAAAAAAAAAAAAGAAAGAGGGAGGGCTCCTCTGGTGGCTCAGATGGCAATGAATCTGCCTGCAATGCAGGAGACCCGAGTTTGATCCCTGGGTTGGGAAGATCCCCTGAAGAAGGGAATGGCAACCCATCCCAGTATTCTTGTCTGGAGAATTTCATGGACAGAGGAGCCTGGCAGCTATAGTCCATGGGGTCACGAAGAGGTGAACACAACTGAGCAACCAACACTTCGTGTAAAAAAGGTTAGATATGGATGAGTTTCTCCACTATCAACAAAGAATATTCTCAAGCATTGTAACAGCAGAAACTGACACAGTGTCTGGGAGACACAAAATTGCCCAGTATTTGTGGAATGAACAATATGCCTCTAAATATCACAGGTAGCTATAGCATTCTCTGGTGCACAATTTGAAAACCATTAGCTTAGTGGACAGGGTTTCCATGAAGGAGTAAGATACCTGGTTTACAGCCTTGAGTTTCACATAACCTCTCTGTATTTCAGTAACAATTTCTATTTCACTCAACTTACCTGGAAACACTTGACATCATTGGCCACTTAGCTTTCCCATTCTTTCCCAGTTCACCTCTACACTCCAGAAAATTTTTCTAATGTCCTTCAAGGGGGACAACCTCCAGAAATCCGGTATAATCTAGGATAGCTCTCTTCACCTTGTTATTTGACATGCTCTTTTTTTTTTTTTTAACATGATCTTATCTACTTCTGTGGTCATAGTTACAGCTGTGTTGGTGGCCTCTGGATCCTTGCTCCAGAGTCTACCATTCACCTGACCTCCAGAAAGGTGCTGCCAGACCTCACTGTTATGTTCTTAGATCTTTCAGTCTCAGGTATATATAGCTAGCCTTTCTATCATCATCCTCCCTGATCATGGGTGTATGTGTCTGTGTGTTTACTGTATTTTCCATATTGGCTTATGACATTGATTGTTGAATCTAGAAAGCTAGCTCATTTTAAATAATCATCATATCCTTTTACATATCACCAATTCTTGTTAGTTCTACCTGTTCAATAGCTCTCAAACCTATAATTTTTCCCAAAGCCACTGTATTGAGTCAGGACCTCAAGATCTTTCACATAAATTGTCTGTCCACTACGATGCTGATAAAATATTTTTTTAGAAAAAAATCAGAAATATGAACATTTCATTCCTCTACTTGAAAAAATGTCAGTGACTTCCATTGCCTAATTTAGTAGCCTTTGTATAATTCTAGGGAATATACTTAGCTTCAGGAAGAAAACATTGAGACTTCTCTTTATATTCATTTTTTCTCCTTTGGCAATATATGATATTTACTAAATAATGTGAGATATATACAAGTTACAGAGTAAAATAATAAAATGGATGCCTATGACTTTGTTACTAACTTATGTCCTAGAACATCACCAGAACTGTCTCTGATTCCCTAGCTTTCACTTCCCTTCTCCTCCTACTTCCACCGATCCATTTCCATTCAGGTTGAATTTTATTATTTTTTAAATTTCCTTACTTCTTTGTAATTTTGTGACATAAGTATTTATTTAGAAGTAATACATTATTTAGTTTGCTCTGTCCTTAAACTTTCAAGAAAGTGGAATCATACTGTACTTAGCCTTTGTAACTTGTCTTTAAACTCATTATTATGTTCTAAAGATTAATTCATAAGGCTGTATTTTATTATTTTTACTGAGGAGGAGTATTCCTTTATGAAAATATATTAAAAGTTATTTATTCATTCTCTTATTGAGGGATATTTTGTTCTTCCAAGTTTAGCTAGTATGGAAAAGTCTACTGTGGATAATATTATATATTCTCTGGGAGCACATGTAAAACTTTCAAGGATATACTTTGCAGTGGAATTATTGTATCATAGAATATGCAAATGTCTAAAGCATAAACTAGTAACAGTTATACAGGTATATATTTTATTTTTAAATGTATTAAAGATATATTAAGAGTGAGTGCCCAATAAGAGTATGTGATCAAAAATGCTTGGAGACCACTGATTTATAGAATAAAATATCACTCCCAGACCTAGCAAAATTCCCTTTTTCATTTCCATTTTCCCAAAATAAACTTCCTATGCTCTTGCTGCTACAAACTTCCATTGTATGTATCACTATAATATTGCTTATTAAGTTGAATAGTTTTTGTTTATTTCATGTCAGTCTCCTCACCTTGGCTTAATAATAGTCAAGGGCAGAATTATAGTCTCACTCATTTTTGTATCTCTAGTACTTGGCAGTAGTAGCATAAAGTAAGTAAAATAGTTTCATATTTATCTAATAAATGAGCTAATGTAAAATGATATAAATACCATTTTATATAGCTGAGAAATGAAGTATCATGAGAAAATGCTGTATACTATAGGGAAAAAGCCTTATACAAATTTATGTATTAGTATTTTATGATACTATTTGATCTATGGTGTTTTACAGCCTGAATATCAAAATATGTGTTTTAGTTTAGAATTAATCAGGAAAGCTATCACTCTATTTGCTCCTATCTTCACCTTAGATGCATTAGAACCATAGCAGAGCAATGGAAGATTCTCTTCAGTCTCTAACTTACTCTTTTTCACTATTCCTAGAAGAATAAGATTATATTAGAACAGAAAAATAACTGGGCTAGGAATCAGAGAGACCAAGGTTTATCTCAGGTCTGTATTTGTGATTTTGCATAAATTGCTCATTTTACTTGATAATCTGCATAATAATTTAAAAGAGCTATTGCTTAGTAGCATGTGTCAGGCAGAGTGATATACACTTTACATAGACTATCTTATTTAATAATAGTTATAAATGTTACCCCATTTTACAGAAGAAGCAAATGAAAAACAGAGGAATTATATAACTTGCTCGGGGCCCTAAGACACAAGTCACAAGTCACTTACCATCTGCAATCTATTTCTTTTTAAATGATAGTGCTGTTCTATTTTGCTCTGGTTTCTTTCCAGGAGTTTTAAAAGGATCAAATGAGATAATCTATGTGAGAACATTTTATACTTTTTGATACTTTTCCTATTCAACAAATACTTCTTTAGTGCTTAGCACATACAGTGTTCTGCAGCAGACACACATATACTCACACATGCCCAAAGATGATGAATTATACAGTAAGCAGTTGTTGGAGGGTCTTGAAATCTTGGAGAGGAGATACAGAAATCTATAAATGACAGTAACATATTAGTTCCTACTTTTATGTAGGAGAGATGCCTTCTAAGACTAATATGTTAAAAGATGGCTGAGTTTTCTAGGTAGATACTGTATTAAGGGGCATACAAAGTAATGAAAACCAAGACCAAAGACAAAGGAGGTAAAGCACATGATACCTGGGAAATAATGTTAGTCATTGTGTCAGAAACACAGGATGTGGGGCATCACATAGCAGGAGAAAAAGGCAGAAAGAAGGGTAAGATGGAACCAGCATATAAAGGATTTGGGGTTTGAATTATTACAGTGAGCTAATGGGTAGTGTGTGTGTGTGTGTGTGTGTGTGTGTGTGTGTGTGTGTGTAAGTACACACACTCACACACATGCTCAGTTCTGTCCGACTCTTTGCAACCCCCATGGGCTGTAGCCTGCCAGGTTCCTCTGTCCATGGGATTTCCCAGGCAAGAATACTGTAGTAGGTTGCCATGCCCTCCTCCAGGGGATCTTCCCCATCCAGGAATTGGACCTGCATCTCCTGGATCTGCCTGCATTGGCAGGAAGATTCTTTACCACTGAGCTAATTGGGAAGCCTAATGGGTATCATAGAAGCATAGACACATTTAACTAGGCAAGTATTGGATTGACTGAAAAGTTTGTACAGGTTTTTCATACCATCTTATGGAAATACTTGAACAGCCTTTTGGCCAACCCAATACTATGATGTTAACAATAAGAATACCAATAATAATAGTAATAATACTTTTATAACAGTATTAATAGATAGTATTTATTGAACAATTAATATGTGCCAGTAACTACGTTAATGTGTGACTGACTCAACTTTCAGTTTCCCTGAGAGGTAGGTATAGTTTTTCACTCCATTCACTATGCTCTTAGACTCATTCCCCTACTGTCAAAATAGTGGTGATGCCAGAAAGTCAACACAGTATAAGAAATGAGGTGAAACAATCCTACAAATAAGTCTGAGGGGCTAGGAGACCAGCTGGGTTGTTTGTTTTCTGTTTGGTTGGTTGTGGGGTGTTTTGCATTGTTTTGTTTTCTGAAACTACATTTATACAGCAAACACATTACTACTTCTTCATTTGTTTAAGATGTCTTGAAGGGAGTCTGGTAGAGATCAGGCGGTTACAGCTTTGCCTTCTAAAGCTTTATCAAGGTGTCAGCACTGGAGAGTGATTTGGAAGAAGACGGAAGATTTACAAGGGCATTGTTACCAACTGTTAGTACCTGCAGCAGCTCAGCAAAGCTCATGAGGATACCAAGGGTATTGAAATGGTCCTAATAATATGGCTGGCCCTAACACAGCAAGCTTTCAAGCACGGACAAGCTTATTTATATATGTGCCCTCGCGTCTTGAAATCACTGCTTTGCATGAGAGCAGGCACAGGATGCAGTTAGTCATGCCTTTCTCACATGCACCGGGTGTCAGCTGGTAGTTTTAACTCCTGACATTTTACTGCTATGCCAAAGCAAACTGAACCTTATGGGCAAATAAGTCCTTGTTTCAGGTAGAAAAATATTCTGCCAGTGAGAAGCTATGCGTTACACATGCACTACAGGGACGTGGGTGTGGTTTTTTTCTGTTGGAATTTCTAGCCTTACAGCCTTCCTTCTTCCTCCACACTTGGAAATAGAGTGTACTGGGTCCTATATTTGATGAATGTCCTAGCTGAAAGGCATGGGCTATTCATCAGAGACCCAGAAACTACCTCCAGGAACAGCCTTCTATGTCCAAATACTCACCTGGTTGGGGAAGAACCTAGAAATTTGGACTATAACTTGAACTTAAAAAGTAGGTAAAGAGACTTTTCTGGTGGTCCAGTGGTTAAGATTCTAAGCTCCCGATGCAGGGGGCCCACGTTTGATCCCTTGTCAGAGAACTAACCCACTTGCCACAAATAAGACCTGGCACAGCCGAATAAAAAGGAAAAAAAAAAAAAGAAAAGCAAGTAGGTAGAGTCTATTGCTTGACCTGCACAGGTATTGGATGGAATAAATGGTGACCCAGGGGGGTTCCCATGTGGCACTAGTGGTAAAAAACATTCTACTGCCAATGCAGGAAATGTAAGAGACAAAGGTTCAATCCCTAGGTCAGGAAGATTCCCTGGAGGAGGGCATGGCCACCCACTCCAGTATTCTTGCCTGGAGAATCTCATGGACAGAAGATCCTGGCAGGCCACAGCCCATAGGGTCATGAAGAGTCGGATATGACTGAAGCAATTTAGCACACACAGATTTGTTAACAAGGAAATGATGCTCTGGTCATGGACAGCATACTGAATGCTTGTATAGACACATAACACCTCTTCCTTTGTACATTCAGAGATGAGCACAGGTTTTTCTGGGTATATTGCTGACTCTGCTATGAGACCATAAGCTCCTTAAGGGCAAAGATTTTCTATTTTGTTAATTGCTACTACTTAGAACCTGCCTCTTGAAAAATCTGTATGCAAGTCAAGAAGCAACAGTTAGAACCAGACATGGAACAACGGATTGGTTCAAGATTGGGAAAGGAGTATTTCAGGGCTTTATATTGTCATCCTGCTTATTTAACTTCTATGCAGAGTACATCATGTGAAATGCCCAACTGGATGAAGCACAAACTGAAATTAAGATTGCCAGGAGACATATCAATAACCTCAGATATGCAGATGATACCACCCTTATGCAGAAACTAAAGAGGAACTAAAGAGCCTCTTGATGAAAGTGAAAGAGGAGAGTGAAAAAGCTGGCTTAAAATGGAACATTCAAAAAACAAAGGTCATAGCATTTGGGCCCATCACTTCATGGGGGAAACAGTGATAGATCTCATTTTCTTGGGCTCCAAAATCACTGCAGATGGCAATTGCAGCCATGAAATTAAAAGACGCTCCTTGGAAGAAAAGCTATGATCAACTTAGACAGCATATTAAAAAGCAGGGACATTATTTTGCCAACAAAGGTCCATCTAGTCAAAGCTATGGATTTTCCAGTAGTAATGTATGGATGTGAGAGCTGGACCATAAAGAAAGCTGAGTGCTAAAGAACTGATGCTTTTGAACTGTGGTGTTGGAGAAGACTCTTGAGAGTCCCTTGGACTGCAAGGAGATCCAATCAGTCCATCCTAAAGGAGACCAGTCCTGAATATTCATTAGAAGGACTGATGTTGAAACTGAAGCTCCAATCCTTCGGCCACCTGATGCGAAGAGCTGACTCATTAGAAAAGACTCTGATGCTGGGAAAGATTGATGGCAACAGGAGAGGGGGCTGACAGGGATGAGGTGGTTTGATGGCATCACTGACTCAAAGCACATGAATTTGAGCAAGCTCCAGGAGTTAGTGATAAACAGAAGAGCCTGGTGTGCTGCAGGCCATGGGGTCGCAAAGAGTTGGACTCAACTGAGTGACTAAATCGACTGATTACCTAGAATATTACTTAGGACATAAAAAACTCTTAGTAAATCTCTTTCATTCATTATTTAAAAAAATCATATGTATACTTATGGCTGATTCACATTATTGTATAGCTGAAACCAACACAGAATTTTAAAGCAATTATCCTTCAATTAAAAATAAAAATTTAGTTTTGGATATCAAAAAATATACATCAAGAATGTATTATGGTTATTTACAGTTTAAATGAATGACTGTGTGTATGAATAAAAACCAAATTAATAACTTTAACAACCACAGGTATGTGAGTTGCTAAGTTTTACCAGCTTTGTGGATAATCTTAACTACAGCCAGTTTATTTGTAAGAGTCAGCCCTGTATAGAATATGTGTATCATCAACAATATACAAAAGTTGTCAAGATTCTTGATTTTTCCTTTAGTGCTTCTTGTCCTTTGACATGTAACCACATTTAATGGTCAGTAATAAAATACACAACGGCTGCCAAATTCAGTGTTCCTTCTTCAGAAGGGAGAACAGAAGCTGACATTTACTTTGCTTCTAGGATGTGCTATGTTCCTTCACAAGTTATTTAATTTAATTCTTAAAATAACTGTCTGAAGTGGTGGTGGTATTATCCTTATTTTATATCTATGAAAAAAAATCAATGCTTCTTTTCAAACAAAAAGCAGTATTTTTTTCTTTTCCTAGGTAATGATTTTTTCATTTATTTGTCTTCTCCTCTTGACTAGGGTTGTTGGATAAAGCTTTCTTAACCAAGAACAAACTCAATCCTTGGCTTTGTATTTATATCTAAAATTCCCATATTACTTATTTTTTGGATGTGGACATTGATATTATATGTCCATATGCAGACATAATCTGAGGGAAACAAAGTAAACCATAATTAACTAGCAATACCTTTGTTTCATTTGGCTTCTGAGATGTCTTTAGCATGGAGACCCTAAAAAATAAAAGCCTGGTCAAAATTACTTTGAAGCCCTGCCCAATCTCAATGAGACTTTGAAATGAAGTCCTGAGCAGCTAAATTTCAGAAAGGATAGGAATCTATCAGGCTTTCCTGGTGGCTCAGATGGTAAAGAATCTGCCTGCAATGCAAGAGACCCAAGTTCAGTCCCAGGGTTGGAAGGTCCCCTGGAGAAGGTAACGGCAACCCACTCCAGTATTCTTGCCTGGAGAATTCCATGGACAGAGGAGCCTGGAGGGCTACTAACCATGGGTTTGCAAAGAGTCAGACATGACTGAGCAACTAACACTTTTGAGTAGTCTGCCAGCCCTCCATTTTTTTTTCAGCCCATTATGAAGACTATCACTCAAAACATTAAGTTGACTAAAAGGCTGAAAAGGCAGGGATAACGAGCTTGGATTCAAGTAGAAAAATGGATGCGCTATCACCTTAGTTTCTCCAGAGATTCTTAGTCTGTTTCCCAAACATCCATTTTGTATTATGACTTGTATCTAAAAAAATAACAAAAACTCATGGCACTTACTATTACTGTAAATAACAGAGAAATAAAAAAAATAATTGTCAGAATTAATCAGGCCCCCAACTGTTAGCCCCAGAGTTTGCCACAATTGATAGAGCCTCTATAAATAGAAAGATGATCCCTGTGAGCCAAGCCTGCTCCAGTAAGACTATTGCTTTCTTTCATGAAGACACTCTTATTACCTTAGACTTCGTTGTTCAGTCAGTCAGTCATGTCTGACACTTTGCAGCCTCATGGACTGCAACACACCAAGCTTCCCTGTTCTTCACCATCTCCCAAAGTTTGCTCAAACTCATGTGCATTGAGTCAGTGATGCCATCCAACCCTTCTCCTGCCTTCAATCTTTCCCAGTATCAAGGTCTTTTCTAATGAGTCAGTTCTTCATCATCAGGTGGCCAGAGGATTGGAGCTTCAGCTTCATCATAAGTCCCTCCAATGGATATTTAGGGTTGATTTCCTTTAGGATTGACTGGCTTGATTTCTTTGCAGTCCAAGGAACTCTTAAGAGACCTTAGGCTGGTAGGATGTAAAAGTATTGGTGAAGTATTTAATGATGACTTCACACCTGTGATCACTGGATGTTCACCCTAATCCTTCCTTTAAAAAGACTTGGACTCTGTAAATGGAACTTTCCCTGACTTCTAATTATTTTCCTCTCTACTGCACAGAGCATAAAATAGCATTTCCAATAAATGCAGATCAGTAGGCAATAACCATATCCTATGTTAATTTTCTTTTATATCCTAGAAAAAGTAAAACTCAAAATGAAAAACAAATTTTCTTCAATAGAAAAAGAAATTAAAAATGCCTATCAACAGCCTGAATTTTAGTTCCTGTGAATGATATGGTAGCTGCATTGTTTGCTGCCTTAATTGAAATGATATCTAGCCATTTAAAACCGTTGAACAAGCAGACATACCAGACAGGTGCTTGAAATCTAAATGCATTCTCCCTGGGTAAATATGCTCTGAAAGATATGTTTTCCATTCTCTGTGTTTACTGACCAACTGTGTTCCCAGATTTCTCAGCTCCTCTCAGTTTACTGGAAGCAAAAGGTATTTCTTGATGGGTTCTGAGAACTGGGGAAAAAAATCAAGGAAAAGACCCTTGATTGTATGAGCCAAAAGACCATCACATAAACGTACTGACTAGTGAAATTTCCTTTTGCTGCTACTGCTGCTGCTAAGTCGCTTCAGTCGTGTCCGACTCTGTGTGACACCGTAGATGGCAGCCCACCAGGCTCCCCTACCCCTAGGATTCTCCAGGCAAGGGCACCCTAGTGGGTTGCCATTTCCTTCTCCAATACGTGAAAGTGAAGCTGCCCAGTCCTGTCCAGACTCCTAGTGACCTCATGGACTGCAGTCTACCAGGCTCCTCCATCCATGGGATTTTCCAGGCAAGAGTACTGGAGTGGGCTGCCGTTGCCTTCTCCAAGATTTCCTTTTAAGAAAGGGGAAAACTGGCAAAATTACTCCTTTGTCACCATTTCAGAATTCAAAACCTCTTTGGTTTGGGTTAGTTCCCTGCAGACTAATTATAGGGCAGAGTTGAGGCTGTGGTTCAAATTATCGGAGAAATAAATTTTTATGGTCCTTTGGGGAGTTGGGGAGTTGGGGAGTGGGAAGAAGGATTTAGAAGCTAGGTTTCACAGATGGTCTGCTTGAACAGAATGGAGTGTCATTCCAGATGAGCCCAGGACATAATCCCCAGGTCTGAGCTGTTTGCGATTCTACTTTTTACTGAAAACCAGAACTTTTGTTTGTACTTCTGAGTAAGTGTCTAAGAAACTATGCCTGTTTCATCAATATGGACATTTTAGGCTTAAATGTAATTGTGAATTGTTTTAATTCTTTGCTTCATTTTGCTTGGGCATTTGTATCCCATGTATCTGGTATGTAGGGAGGTCTGCCTATGTATTAGCTATCATCATTTGCCTCAGGCACTTCGATATCAAGTGTACCACAAATTGGAAACCTATTTGCTAATGTCCAAAACCTAACCATAAGGTCAGCATGCTAGTGCTATCAGAAGCCACAGGATCATTCATTCTAATGTTTTCCTGTTCTGGATGAGGAAAGAGAGGCCCAGAGTTTGGAAGCGGCTTTCTCAAAACTACACCACGAGTTTAAGTACAACCAGCCCTGAGGTTGGGACTTCTGATCCCTGGTTCCTATGACCTCAGATACAGATCATTTGCTTAATTAAAGCATCTGAGGTGCCCTAGAGAAAAAGTAAGTCTTTGGGAACAAAGTGAACATCTTCCAAATTTGAATTTTGACATAAATTGGCAAGCAGAACAATTGCATTAGAGGCTAGAACTGCTAGAACATTTGCGGACTCCATCACTGTTAAGTCTGTTCTGACTTTTAGTGATTGCTAACAAGTGGGCAGAAGCTAATCAGGCTCTGCAAACTATCTAAATGGCTAGGTTGTTTTTAACCAGTTTTTAAATCACATTCTGTTTTTAATCAGTACACTAGATTTGTATCTTCATCATTTCCTTCTTGGTTATTTTATAAGAATAGTCATGTAAGTTTTATGTAATTCTTAACCAGTTTACTTCCTTCTCAAGCTCTCCATTCATTCATTTGCTCATTAACAGATTTATCCAACCTGCACTTAGAAATGATAACATTATCATATTATCACACAAAGATATATAAGACAGTTTCTTTTCTCACAGTTCATAGCCCAGGGAGGGGAACATAGACTGTAACAGAAAATGACAATTCAAAAATCTGAAGTTCATACACCCATGAGAATCATGTGCACAATTCTGTGGTTTTCTCTAGTAAGGCGACTTATAATATGATTTTATGTAAGTGCTTCTTACACTAAGCCTGTGAGGTAGGCAGAATAAACAGAGGTCCCAGGAAGGTTAAAATGTTATTAATAAATCGCAGCGACCCTATCTGTCCTGTTCCCGCTATGACCTGTGCGCAAGTTCCAGCCATACAATGAGAGTTCAATAAATATTTTTTTTTACTGAAATACTGAACATAGCTAGTTAATGTGAAACTGATTGTTAAACTCAGGTGTCCAGATCTTGAGACCAGTGTTTATTCTGCTAGATCCATATGCAGCATCAGCTGTGATCATTCCCTCTCTTTGCTCCTCAGAGCAATGGCTTTCACCTGCATTGATTTCCATCTGCTTGATAAAAAGCACTCCAATTGATTAATGATTCTGAAACTACTACCTAATATATTAACAAACTTGACAATGGGCTGGTTGAGGCAAAAGATGACTGATTCTCTAGGTATTGCACCTGAGTAGTTAATTTTTATCAGAGGAGCCATCAGATCACATAAGAGATATGACCACACTGCCCTCTGGCAGAATGCCACCTTGGGAGCCCTGTGGTAAGCTTATGAGAACAGTGCAGAGTCAGAGATGTGACATTTTCTAATGATAAATAATTGGATTTGTTTCTGAAATACTCATATTCTTCATCATTAAAAGATGGACA
>ML661344.1:8212379-8518966 GCA_007570785.1 Antilocapra americana | reverse complement strand
GACCTTCTTCTGCATTTAGACATCCATTAGGATCTTTTGTGGGGCCCTCTGAGACTCCTCCAGGCAGAGTGAACTTCTGCTGTAATCCCATGTCAATTCATATATATCTCGACTATACAGTATTTTCAGTATCACATATGTTAAATAATGAAAACAGTAAACAAATAATGGTTTACAATGCAAAGAATGTGGCCCTCTCATGCTTGAATTGCAGGCCTCCCCTAAGCCAGCAACTATTCCCATGTTAGTTACACACAGAAACACACATAGCTTTGGGTTGGGTTTTGCACAGTTGAAAGCCTAAGAAGCCTTTGAATCTTGCTTTCTTCACTTGACAATATGTTAAGCTTCTTTTTATGTTAGCATATAAGCCTTATTATTTTTAATGGCTCTAAATATTTTAATATGGCACACCATAATTTATTTACCCATCCTCTTATGATGAATATTTGAACTGCTTCTATCTCTTACAAACAATGCTGCAATAAGTACCCTTGCTAGTATGATTCTAAAGAGACCAAATGGATACAAGAATGATACTTGAAATCAGATTTCCTGGGTCTGAACCCTGGCTCTAAACTAATAGCCCTTACAGTTTTGTTTGTTCTGTTTTTTAATTTTTGGTTGTGCTAGATCTTCTTTGCTATCTGTGGGCTTTCTCTAACGTGGCGAGCAGGGGCTACTGTCCGTGGCAGTGCCAGGCTTCTCACTGCAGTGGCTTCTTTTGTAGAGCAAGGACTCTAGGCGAATGGACTTCAGTAGTTGCAGCATATGGGTCACTAGTTGCGGCACACCGGCTTTGTTGCTTAGTGGCATGTGGAATCTTCCCAGACCAGGGATCGAACCTGTGTCCCCTGCACTGGCAGGCAGATTCTTACCCACTGTACCACCAGGGAAGTCTAGCTGTTACAGGCTTAGTCAAGCTATTTAACCTCTATATGCTCCAATTTCCTTGTGTAAAACGGGGGTTTAACAGTAATTTCATTTTTCTGAGGATTGAGTTGTAACACAGAAAGAGCTTTAATGTGTAGTATATGGTAAGCATTTGATGATACTTACTGCTATTAACATAAAATCGTACATCTTTGGGCACTTGTGTGAGTACATCATTAAGATAAAGTCCTGTGAGTGGAATTACTGATATTTGACATTTATATTTCTATAGCTCTCCATCTTAATTGGGTTCCTTTAGAAGCAGACCCTGCAACAGGAACCTAAATACAATACACCACTTTGATGGTGAAGGAAAATCCAAAAGGAATGGGAAAATGAAACAGGAAGAAAAGGTAGTTAACAAAATGTACCTAGAGCTCAGTCCTGCTGAGGAAATATAGAAACAGTACTTACACAAGCTTCAGAGTTATCTTAAGGGAACTGGGTGCTTGGAGCACTAACTCTTGCCCAGTCCATCACTGTCTGAGGGCCCTTGTATGATCCCCTAAGCAGTAGCTTCTAAAAGCAGAGTGGTGGGAAGGCTCTGTCTTGGTTCTACCAATAATGAGATTGTCTAGAGATAATTTTAAGAGAGTAGCAAAACTTGACTAAAAATAATTCTGATTTTTATCATCATAATATGCTGGGAATTCTCTATAACCTTAGTTTTAAATAACTCCTCCCCTCAGGGGGACTCCCCACCTTGCTTCCCTGTATTCCACTGCTTGGGAGGTATTAATTCCTCAAGACTACTGGCCTATTTCACAGAAACATGAAATGGGTTTTATTGGGCAGTGAAAGAAAGAAATGTAGGCACTGGCAGTTGGAAGCCTGACCAGTATGAACCGAAGGGCAGGGGAGAGATGATCTGGTTACAATACCAATAGCATCCACTGCAGTCAAACCTGCCCCTCTTTGACCCTCTACACAACTTCATGACCATTTGTACTGCTTGAAGTTTTGCCCAGAGCGGTGATAATTTTTCCTCACTACTGTCTTTCATGACCATCCCTTAGTAGAATGGTGCTGCATAAGCGGTCGGTCTATTTTCAGCTCACATGATTTACTGAGCCAGCCTCCCCATGACTCAGACCTGGGTTTTATTGTCCTCTGACAACTGGTTTATAAGAATTCTCTGTGAAGTCATAGGTGTGACCCGAGAGAGAGACATTCATTTAACAAGTTAAGAAACATGGAGAGCTAGGCTGCCAGCTTATGTGATTTAGTCGTTTCCTCTGCACCTGCTCAGCCCTGATCGTAAGTGAACTAGTATGACGGGTTACTGCTGCGCCTGTCCCACCCAGTGACTTGGAGCATCTGGCAGGAACCATCTCCTGTCAGTCACTTGAGGTCCCATAATCAGCCCGGTTACTGCTAGGTCCAATGGCAAACCAAGAGCTATATTCTGAATGTTACTGGCTTTCATATGTATCCTGATTGAAAGTTGAGGCCCTCATTTCTTTTCCTCAGCATACCTATGACACTAATAGCAGCCAGCCACGTCATTTTACATTTCCACTAACAAAATGCAAGACAACTGTTTTTATCCATGGTGACTTGGATGCTTTAGAATCTGTCTGCAGTGCAGGAGACGTGGGTTTGATCCCTGGGTCAGGAAGATGCCCTGGAGAAGGGAATGGCTTCTCCACCCACTCCAATATTCTTGCCTAGAGAAACCCATGAACAGAGGAGCCTGGTGGGCCACAGTCCACGGGCCCAAAAAGAGTCAGACACAACTGGGTGACTAACACACACTTTTTCAATGTATTATCAAATATCAAAGCCTAATCTGATAGGCTTTTAAAAACAGTTTTATTTTAAAATTTTTGGAAAAGTTTTTAAATTTTAAAATAGTTTTATTCCCTTTTCTTTTAAACTTTTTGTTTTATATTGTAGTATAGTTGATTAACAATGTTGTGTTAGTTTCAGGTTTATAGCAAAATGATTCACTTATACATACACATGTATCTATTCTTTTTTTGAGTTTGAGCAAACTCCAGGAGATGGTGAAGGACAGGGAAGCCTGGAGTGCTGCAGTCCGTGGGGTCGCAAATAGCTGGACACAACTTAGCAGCTGAATAGCAAATTCTTTTTCCATTTAGGTTGCTAGATAATATTGAGCAGAGTTCTCTGTGCAATATAGTAGGTCTTTGTTGATTATCTATTTTAAATATAACAATGTGTACATGTGAGTCCAGTGGAGACAGTGTTAGACTTTATCTTTCTGGGCTCCAAAATCATTGCAGATAGTGATTGCAGCCATGAAATTAAAAGATGCTTACTCCTTGGAAGGAAAGTTATAACCAACCTAGACAGCCTATTGAATAGCAGAGACATTACTTTGCCAACAAAGTTCCATCTAGTCAAGGCTATGGTTTTTCAAGTAGTCATGTATGGATGTGAGAGTTGGACTATAAAGAAAGCTGAGCACCGAAGAATTAATGCTTTTGAACTGTGGTGTTGGAGAAGACTCTTGAGAGTCCCTTGGACTGCAAGGAGATCCAACAAATCCATCCTAAGGATCAGTCCAGGGTGTTCGTTGGAAGGACTGATGTTGAAGTTGAAACTCCAATACTTTGGCCACCTGATGCAAAGAGCTGACTCATTTGAAAAGACCCTGATGCTGGGAAAGATTGAAAGCAGGAGAAGGGGATGACAGAGGATGAGATAGTTGGATGGCATCACCGACTCAATGGACATGGATTTGGGTAGACTCCCAGAGTTGGTGATGGACAGGGAGGCCTGGCGTGCTGTGGTTCATGGGGTCGCAAAGAGTCGGACACGACTGAATGACTGAACTGAACTGAACTGAACATGTGAGTCCCAAACTCCCTACCTATATATTCCCTGTAACCTTTACTCTGTCTGTGAATCTGTTTCCGTCTTATAAACAATTTCATCTGTATCACTTTTCAGGCTCCATGTGTAAGCAATATCACATGATAGTTCTCCTTCTCTGACTTACGTCACTCACTTTGACACTCTCTAGGTCCATCCATGTTGCTGCAAAGGACATTATTCCATTCTTTGTAATGGCTGAGTAATATTCCATTGTACATATGCACCACATCTTCATCCATTCATCTGCCAACAGGCATTTAGGTTACTTCCATGTTCTGGCAATTGTAAATAGTGCTACAAATAACACTGGAGTGCACGTATCCTTTCAGACCAGGTCTTTCTCTAGGTGTATTCCCAGGAGTTGGATTGCAGAGTCACATGGTAGCTCTATTTTCAGTTTTTTAAGGAACCTCCATTAAAATAACACTTCATTGTTTTATGAGCATTTCTTTCTTACGAAGTTACATCTGTTTTCACACATTTGAAAACCATTGATATGTCTTTCACTATGAAAAAATCCACTGGCTACCCCTTTATACATGCTTTGCCATTTTTTCTATCTTGTGGATCTTTTTTCTAATGCTTTGTCAAAATTCTCTCTGTACTAAGGAAATTAGCCTCTGTCAAATGGCTAGCAAATTCTTTCTCATTTTTATATTTCTACTTTTTGTTATTTATAGTACTTTTTGTTTTCCTGAAAAAGTTTTTATGTAGCTCTGTGTTTTAATCTTATCTCTAATGCTTCTAGCTTCTTGCTTATAAAGATTTCCATTACTAAAATTATAAAACAACTCTCCTCTGTTATTCTCTACTTATTTTAATTGTTGTATTTTAATATTTATGTTCTTATCTCCTTTGCTAGACTTTAACATCCTGAAAAGCACATTTCCAGGATATAGAAAACATTAAATTAACAATGGCTTTCTCCCCTCCTTCCTATCTTCTTTTCTTTCGATCTTACATATTTTTTTAACCTCAATACCTATCAAAGTACCTGGTATATAGTAACTGCTCAATCAATTCTTTTTTAAATTTATTTTTAATTGAGGATAACTGCCTTACAATATAGTTGTTGGCCTCTGCCACACAACACACTGTAAATCAGTAATAAGGACACATATGTCTCTCCCTCTTGGATCCTCCCCCCGCCCTCCAGCCCATCCCACCCCTCTGGTTGTCGTAGAGCACCAGGTTGCTCCCTGTGTTACACAGTAACTTCCCGTTACCCATTTTACATATGGTAATGTTTATGTTTCAACACTACCCTCTCAGTTCATCCCACTCTCTCCTCCCCCAATGTGTCCAAAGTCTGTTCTCTATGTCTGCATCTCTATTCCTACCCTGTAAATAGATTCATCAGTACCATTTTTCTAGATTCCTTATATACATGTTAATATATGAAATTTGTTTTTCTCTTTCTGACTTACTTCCCTCTGTGCAACAGGCTCTAGGTTCAACCACCTCATAGAACTGACTCAACGCATTGCTTTTTATGGCTGAGTAATATTCCATTGTGTATATGTACCTCACGTCTTCGTCCATTCATCTGTCAATGGGCATCTAGGTTGCTTCCATGTCCTGGCTATTGTAAATAGTGCTGCTATGGACATAAGTCTTTTTCAGCTATGGTTTTCTTAGGGTGTATGTCCAGTAGTGGGACAGCTGGATCATATGGTAGGTGTATTCCTAGTTTTCAGAATGGGAGAAAATAATTGCAGGTTAAACAAAGGATTTGTCTCCAAAATGTACAAGCAACTCATTCATGCAGCTCAATTCAAGAAAAACAACCTCTTGCTGAGATTCAACTGCTCTAACTCTTTCACCCTAGAGAATGAAAATAAAAATGCACTTTGGACCCTGAAATGCCTTGCAGTGTGAAGATTTTCTGAATAACAGCAAAAGCCATGACTATCACCCTATCTTGTTACAAATTTCTAAACAGCCTTTCTGTTGGTGAGCAGAGTGACATTTGGTCATTACAGGTGACCTAACATTCAATGACCATAAACGTCCTTGACAAAAGAAGTGCTGTTTTGTGACTCTAATCTAATCCAATTTGCTAATCACAGAAAACACCTGGTACTTTTCTAGGTCACTGATTACTGAGGGAACACTTGGTTTACAGTTAATGTGAACTCTTATAGCTCCTCAGAATCTATTTGTTTTGTATGCTGTTTGCTTTTACTGCTGTGCAGACATAAGATAAGGAACTTCCCTGGTGGCTCAGATGGTAAAGAATCTGCCGGCAATGCGGGACCTAGGTTCAATCTCTGGGTTAGGAAGATTCCCTGGAGAAGAGAGTAACAACTCACTCTAGTATTCCTGCCTGGAGAATCCCGTGGACAGAGGAGCCTGGTGGCCTACAATCCATGGGGTCACCCATTGCAAACAGTAAAACACATCTGAGTAACTAACATTTTCACTTTCAGACATAACATAACACAAAATACATATCTTCAAATGACTTCTCTTCAAATTGAGAAAATGCAACTTGGGAGTAATTTTTGGAAATGCATGTCACATGTTCAGTGCAATTCCCTCCTTCCTTCTCTTGGTTTTCCATCAATTTTATTGATACAAAAGGAAAGGGAGAAATCAAACTAAGGTAAACTGACTGTACATATTAAAAGCATTTGTACACACCTTTAATTCAATTCTTTAAGAGCTAAGTATTATTATACCTATTTTTAAATTGAAGAAACAGAGATTTGAGAGAGAGATTAAAAAATTTATAAAATAGCAACTTACAAAGCTAGTATACAAAATTTAAGTTCCAGAACCATATGACCACAGAGCTCACATTTCCCCACTCCAACAGGCAGCATGTATAAGAGTAATTTAAGACAATTTAAAAGAATAATGATCCTTGAGGCCCACTTTAAGAGATTCCAATTTTAAAATTCTGTGGAAGAATCTGGACATCAGCAAGTTTTAAAAGTTCCCCAGGAGATGCTAATGTGCAATCTGGTCTAGACCAGAGCACTATTCTGCTTTCACTTTCATAAATATCCAAGACATTATTTGATTGTCTTATAGTTTTCAAAGTTTGTTTGTTTGTTTTAATCCACAGTTCATTTTATCATTAAACCAACTCAGTTAGGAATTATCATGCCCATGGACTAGGAGAAAAGATGAAAAAATTTTAATCTTAATATTATAATCAGTAACAGAAATCCAATAAAATTTGAAGAAGATGTTTTTATCTTACTTAGAATCTCCTAACCTTGGGACTTCCCTGGAGGTTCGGTGGTTAAGACTCCATACTTCCAGTACAGAGGGTGCAAGTTCAATCCCTCATTAGGGAACTAAGACCCCACATGTCTATATGCCACATGGTGTGGGGGGAAATGGAGAGTCTTAATCTTGCTCCTTTTTGGATCCTTCCCTTCTTTCCCTCCTCCAACAGTCTAGTCCTCAGCCCAAGACTCCATGAGCTCTTAATACTCGGGTACTACTTGAAGCTCTCAGCAGTGTAAGCATGGGAGGGAGTGGTTGCTATGGAGGATGGTGATTTATTACTGAAGCAACACAGGTTAGCAGTAAAAAGAGTTGAGGGTAGAAGTCTGACACCTTAAGAAAATGATTTATTTATTTATTTTTGAAGCTCAGGCTCAACAATGAAATAGGGAAAATAATAGTAATAACTACAAAAATAAGATAGGGCTTCCCATGTGGCTCAGTGGTAAAGAATCCACCTGCCAATGCAGGAGTTGTGGATTTGACCTGTAGGCCAGGAAGATCCTTTGGAGAAGGAAATGGAAACCTGCTCCAGTATTCTTGCCTGGGAGATTCAAGGGACAGAAGAGCCTGGAGGGGGCGGCTACAGTCCATGGGGTCACAAAAAGAGTCAGACGCAACTTAGCAACTAAATAGCAACAACAAAATAAGATAATTAAATAAAAGGGATTTGCAGAGTGAAAGGAATAATTCTTATTCTTCATTACCATTTTAGTTGTCATGATTGATCGTTTTTGAAGTGTTATATTAGTGTCCCAGGGTTACTATAATAAATTATTACAATCTTTATAATTCAAGACTGCAGAAAATTCTTCTCTCTCAGTTCTGGAGACTAGAAGTCTGAAATTAAGGTGTCAGCCAGACCAACCCCTCTCTGAAGGCTCTAGGAAAGAATCCCCTCTCAGCTGCTAGTGGCTATTGACCTTGACGATGTTCTCTGGCTTGTAGCCACATTGCTCCAGCCTCTGCTGTGTCTTCCCATCACCCTTTCCTCTGTGTCTCTCTCAACTGTCCCTCTCCTCTCCTCTTACGAGGATATCTGTCATTGGATTTAGGACCCACACAATTATCTCTTTATCTCAAAATCCTTAACTTAATGATATCTGCAAATAACCTTTTTCTAAATAAGGTAGCATATACAGATTCAGGAATTAGGACATGGACATATTTTGAGGGTAGAGGAGCACCATTCAAATCACTTTTAAACCAGATATTAAAAGCACTTCATTTTCCTTTAACTCAATATGTCACTCTCTGATTCATTAGCTGTCATTACCAATATGTGAATTCCAAATTCTTTTCATGGTATATTAATTCCACGAATTAGCCCTGCCTCATTTCCTAAATAACTACACAGAACTTTCTGCCGTCTCCCAAATATCCTCACCTTTTGCTATCTCTGTGCCTCTCTGTGCACCATTTCTGCTGCATACCTTCCATTTCTGGACTTCATCACTTTTTTTCATCCTCTTTTGTTAAATCTTTTCTTTTAATTCTTTTTTAAGAGTTTATTTATAAATGGAGGATAATTACTTTACAATATTGTTCTGATTTCTGCCACATAGCAACCTGTCAGCCACATGTATACACACATCCCCTCCCTCTCAGACCTCCCTCCCCCCCCCCCCCCCCCCCCGGGTTTTCTTCAAAAAAAACTTCTCCTCTTTCCAAAGCTGCTGCATTCTTGGCTTCCTACTTTTGATTCTAGCACATACTGCAGGCTGACCTTTACTGTTGTAGTTGAGCGCTTATTAGCTTTCCCACTAGACAGAGCTTCAGTTTTATTCCATCCTCAGGGTACAGATGGTGACTCACCCATCTTTGTAGGACCCCCGCATGCAGCCCAGAACCAGGCACCTGGTAGGTCCTCTACAGAGCTGGTGACCGCAGGGATGACTGACAGCACTTCTCCTAGGTTCCCCCGGTCCAGCCCCTGTGGAGAAGCTGCAATAAGAGCCCTGAAGTCTCATTCTCTTTTCAGTGGTACAAATTCTACCGACACATTTATCTTATTCTCTATATTTGGACATTGAAAAATTATTATTTAGAAAGGTTGACTTGTGGGCCTTCTTTTTTCTCACTTGGTAGTTTATTTTGTGGTGATTAATTTCTATCTATTCTAGGGTTTTCTCCTATGAAAGTATTGTTTGTTTGATGAAAAGTCTATAGCGTTACTCTTAGTGATGACTGATATCTTACATCATGCTACTTTAGTAAACGCTTTGCACGATGAAGGGGAAAGCCCACATAGAGACTGTGTGAGTCTTGCTTCCCTCCTCAGTTCTTAACCCTGTGCTTTGATTTAGGTTTTGTCTTTTTGAAGTTCAATATATTTGTTTTTCTGTTTACTTTCCCTCATTCCTTCAGAGGCTACATCCCTTTTCAGTCTTAGATTCATACTTCAAAATTAAGCTTGGGAAAAAGTAAACAGAAGATTGGATGTTATCCATTATCCATGCTGTATGCTGTGGGTGCATGCTTCCCTGCATGATTTCTTAAAAGATTTTCTAAGTTAACACTTCTCAGATCCTCCTAGACAGAATAGCCATACTCACTTAAGTACTGGACTGGAAATCCTGAATCTTCTGAAGGAAAGAAACTGTCTGTTGTCCATCTTTATAACCTAGATGCCAATACAGTGTCTGGCACATAATAGATAGTCAAAGAAAGTTTGATAAATCAATGAATGTGAGTGCCTGTCTTGGGAACTGGCCAAACATCAGAAGACAATGGATGTTTCTAACTTCGCCTCCTTACTAAAATACCCACCCGATTTTGTGATGGTATGTAATTGAAATCACCTGTCCTTTTTTCAACAAAATATCTGGAGCAGACCAAGCAAACACTTAGTTGAAACCAGTGCATTTCACAATTCTTGTTTTGCATGAAATGCTTCCATATGATAGCAATACTGATGATCACACATTTTCTTAAGCTCTCCCAGTCCTACTTTGGGAATTTTAAGTCTCTTTAGGTCTACAGGGATTTGAGTAACAAAATAGAAGGCTACCTACCACACTGTAAAAGCAGTCTCCTCTGAAAGTCATCATCTGCCAGTGTCCCAAGTTTCAATTCCAGCACCTAGGCCTCTGAAGCCCATGGTGGGACATCCAGGTATTGCCCAGGAGGTTATGGGCCTTTTTGCTCAGTTCGGTTTTGTGACTCTTTTCCCAGAGACCCGGGCATCAGTCTCATCTCCTATCAGTGCTTTTCTCAAGAGGAGTCCATCTGAGTTTCACTAAACTATTAATTCCTAGCATGTACCCTTCTACTGTGTCTAAGCTCTCCTCCTTGTTTCCTCCCATTAGTCTAACATATGTATTTCCAACAGTCAAATACCAACACAATCAAGTTCAGAACATCACAACGTTATCTCTTGGGCTTGGAAAAGTTTAAGAATAAGTGGATTCATGCATTATGATCACTTCCCAATACAAACTTGACATTCTTCATAGAGTATACACAGTTTCATAATGCAGCAAGGCAGCAGTCCACTGTAGAAGGCTGTGCTTCCATCTCTCACTTCTCTTTTATGGCCTGAAAATTGAAATACAGAGCTGAAAGACAATTATCATGTTAATGTATGCACCAAACTGAATGCATTACATTTCCTGTCTCACTTCAGACAGGAAACAAATAGGATCTTAAAAGAAATGCTTACCACATTGTGTTCACAGTCTCTTCCCTCCCTCAATTCATCACTTATCTACAGTTATAAAATTATCAACAAAAAGATATAAAGGCATTTTCAAATAGTCTCTGATGATTCAATCCACATTTCCCATCACTCAGGGCTGTCAGTTAGGATAATTGGCTCCCAGTAAATGCAGCTGACATGCAGAATGGGGATGCAAAGCAGCCATTCTTCAAGGTCAAGCTTGTATACACAGCAGAGAACAATGCCATTCCCCCTCCACTCCAGCAACTTGTTTGCCCACAGAGAAGGAAATATTTATGGTCCATGATAGGAGCTTGGGATTTGGCAGTGATCTAGCAGAGAAATAGAGACAGAAGTCTGTAGAATAAGAAATAAAATTAAAGTTAACCTGAAACAGAGTTGGTATCTAAAGTAACATGCTAAAGAAAATTAAGGAGAAAACTGGTAGCTTTAGGGGTCTTTTTGAAACCCAGTGCTGCACCTCCATGGGTGAGGCTGCAGTCATTGAGACGTGTTCTCAAAGTCTTTACTTCTCAAAGATCACTCCGGGTATACCCAAAATTTCTCCCATCACAGTCATGGTATCTAGAAATTCTGCCGAAATGTTAGAAAGAGTCTAATAATGGATCACTAAAAGACATGGTACAGTTACAGTTCCCGAATATCTGGTGGGAACTTTATGTATTTTCTCTCCTAGGTTATTTTTTCACCTTTGCCTTCTCTTCTCTTTTCTTGTCTCTTCATTTTCATCTCTTAGTTGTTCAGGTTTTTAGCATTTTTTTTTACAACCTGTATTGTAATAACCCTGTATCATGCTGTTTCTACCGTAGTCCAACTGATCCTTCACGCTAGTGCTAGTGTAAACCCAGATTTCACTATGTTCATTTCCTGCCTAAAGTTCTTAAAGAGCTCCCTGTTGCCTGCAGGGTAATTTCCAGGCAGGAGCATAAAATCCCTTCATAATCTGGCCTGTGTTCATCTCTTCATACCCCTCAACCTCTCAGAATTTGCAGTTGCTCTAAGTACAGTTGCTCCAGGCCTCTGCCCATGTGATTAGCCTGGGAAACTCTTCTGCTGAGGCTCAGCCTGGGTGCTATTTCCTTTAGGAAACCTTCTGCAATTCCTGGAGTGAGATATATGCACTGTATGTTACCATAGCAACTGGTTCCCTCCCTTTGTTGCAACTACTCACATCGCATCCCAATTGAAGGTATACTCCTCTGTATCCCTCACTAAACAGTAAACATGTCAAGGCAAGGACTGTATTCCCAGCACTGGGCAACACTAGTTAGTTACAGGGCAGGTGTTTAACAAATACTCCTTGAATGAATTTGCATGCTCTTACTGGGCCAAATTTTTCCCAGTGAATTTTCACATATTTCATGTTTTTTACTTTTTCCAGTAACAAATTCACCCTGTCCTTTTATACAGGATTGGTCCAATTCTTGAAGCATTTATGAAGTGTCAGGCTGAGGTATAGGAGAACATTATTACTCTAGACATTTCAAGGAGAGACAGTAAGCTTGGATGGAAAGTGGATGAAGAAAGGGGAGATAGGAGACAGAAAAAAAGAGGGATCTTAAGCCTTTGCTCTAATGTCACAGCATAGTTCTCTCCTTATTTGAAATCCCAGAGGAAAACAAGAAACATGAGATAGTATTATTAGTGTTAACTCTATAATATGTTCGCTATTCTATGTGCCTCCATGCATTCCATCCTCAAAAACACTCAAGAAGATCAATATTATCACTATCCTCATTTGATCGATAAGGGAACAGAGGCACAGAGAAATAACTTGTCTAAGGCATATAGCTAGTAAATGGCATATGAGTCTGACTCTTTGCAGCCCCAGGGACTCTAGCCTGCCAGGCTCCTCTGTCCATGGGGTTTTCCAGGCAAAAATACTGGAGTGGTTTGCCATTTCCTCTTCCAAGGGATCTTCAGAACCCAAGGATCAAACCCATGTCTCCTGCATTTCCTGCTCTGGCAAGCAGGTTGTTTACCACTAGCCCCACCTGGGAAGACCAGCAAAGTGCACAGTGATGATTACAAACCTAAGCAGTCTGAAACGGAGACACTATACTCATAACCACTATATTAGGTTCTTTTTATATGATGCAGTTCATAAGCAGAGAGGAAAATATCTGAGCAAGCTATAGCAGTTGCACAGACTCCAAAGGCAAACTAGTCATCAGGAGAGGCTTCACCAGGGAGGTGAGGAATGACCAAGTCTTAGAAGAGAAGAATTGACCAAGGCGACCAAAAGTATAGAATTATTTTACGAAGAGAGGAATGATAACTGTAAAAGAGAAGAGGATGTGGAGAAGAATATCCATCTTGGTATGGAGCCCTATTTATAGCTGTAAGTCAAGTGAAAGGGAGAGGAGAGAAATAGGAAGACCAAGTTGGGCAGCAGTGGGGGTTGCCTGAGTCCACACTCAGAATTGGCCCAGGTTGCCTAGCAGGACTGTGGGAGAGTCTGCTTTGATAAGACCAGAGTAGCCCTCACATGAAGAAGCCTCATCACAACCTCAGCTAGGCACTTCCCAGAGCTTGAGATGCTTGGGAAACACTAAATATATACTGTTAGGTAGGGTAAGATATGTGCACACACAGCTTTCCCATTGCCCCCTTTTTATATCAGTGAGGACATGGGGATCCAAATAGATTAAATGGCAAAACCAAGACTGTACCACTCCTTAGCAGCAAGGTTAAGACTAGAAACTAGGAGATATAGTATCTTTATTTGAAGAGCTGATCATCTTTCAGGAAGATAAAAATCAAATACATAAACACACTGAGATAAAAAAAAACACAAACAGAAGATATATCATTTAAAATCTAAGTGTTGAAGAGTTGACGGAGTAAAGACAGGAATTAGGACATCTGGACATCTTGGACCAAGTTAGTTTTTAAGCAGGTTTTGGTGAGGTGATGGACTTTGACTGGAGGCATAGAGGGACTAGGAGAAATGAGTTTCTGAATGGGGGAATGTTTTACGATACTATGCTGTGTGTACACCCATTTGGTGGGTTTTATGAACAGGCAGGTTTAATATGGAGGAAACATGAGACAGAGACATGGGGGTCATACAGAAGGTAAAGCAGGTAGGTTTATCAGCTATGGAAACGGACAAGTTCAATTATCTGAGTCCAAAGGTCCTCAAGTAATCATGTATGGATGTGAGAGTTGGACCATAAAGAAGGCTGAGGGTCGAAGGATTGAGCTTTTGAACCCCATGGTGTTGCAGAAGACTCTTGAGAGTCCCTTAGACTGCAAGGATATCAAGCCATTTAATCCTAAAGGAAATCAATCCTGAATATTCTTTGGAAGAACTGATGCTGAAACTGAAGTTCCAATATTTTGGCCACCTGATGTGAAGAGTTGACTCATTAGAAAAGACCCTGATGATGGGAAAGATTGAAGGCAGGAGGAGAAGGGGACAACAGAGGACGAGATGCTTGGTTGGCATCACTGACTCAATAGACATGAGGGTGAGCAAGCTCCCGGACTTGGTGAAGGAAGCCTGGCATGCTGCAGTCCTTGAGGTCACATGGAGTCAGACATGACTGAGCAGCTGAACAGCAACAGCAAAGTGTTCCCATCTATAAAATGAGATTTAAGTTTCTTGACACATATAATTTATAGAGTCATTTTGTGAAAATGGGTCCCTGAATCTCCTCTTTTTTTTTTTTTACTATTCATTGAATAAATACATGAATAAATAAGTGGGTGAATTTCAGGTGAGATTTTTTTCAAGTCCATCTAGAAGGAATGGAAATGTGGTACTCACCAGTGGATTTAAGCATGATCTGCTAAAAGATAACTCACTGTCCATAATCTCCTCTTGTGTACCTTCCCTAAGAGGAGAAGGGAAAAGATAAAGAGTTCCAAAGACCCATGAGGGATGAGGAGTTTGTGATGAATCAAACAGAAAAAGGAAGAGGTGTTCCACAGTCTTTGGGCGCCTATCCTTAACCTTCTGAGAATCAGCAGCTCCATGGATAGAAAAGCATTTGATCCTTATATTCTATGCTAAGAGCACCTAGAGTTTTACTTCTACTCTAACTACATGGAAAGAAATCCGGGATCCATATTTGGAATTTCAAGTAAAAGTGAGATGCTTTCTAGGTTTGGCTCCGAAACACCTAAATACTGCTCCTGTTTATTTTCTACATTCAAGGAGAATCTGGAAGGCTCCAATCCTATAGGGACCCTGATGACATACCAGAAAACTTGGAAAAGATATTTTACAGTATAAAATAGGACATAATTTCATCTAGTTTAAGGAGTCTAAGACTTGGCATTTTTAAGACCTAGTAAAATTTCATAAAGCAAAACAAAACAGAAACAATACTATAGAATTGGCCTAGGGTGGCTGTATTAGTTTGCCAGGGCTACTCTAACAAATTACCACAAACTAGGAGGCTTAAATAACAAGAATTTATTGTCTCTTAGTTCTGGAAGCTAAAAGTCTGAGATCAAGATGTCAGCACATTGGGTTCCTTATGAGGTTTGTGAGACAGAATCTGTCCCATGTCTGTCTCTTAGCTTCTGGTGGTTTGATGGCAATCTTTGGCATTCAGTGGCTTAGAGACAGAATTCTCTTGTCTCTTCACCTCTTCTTCCCTTTGTAGGTGTCTGTCTCTGTGTTCAAATTTCCCCCTTTTATAAGGACACTGTCATATAAACACCACTCCTCCCCCATGCTTGATTTGAACTCCATCATCTGCAAAGGTGTTGTTGTTCAGTCATTAAGTTGTGTCTGACTCTTTGCGACCCCAGGGAGTACAGCATGCCAGGCCTCCTTGTCCTCTGCTATCTCTCAGAGTCTGCCCAAACTCATATCCATTGAGAAAGTGATGCCATCCAACCATCTCATCCTCTGTCGTCCCCTTTTCCTCCTGCCTTCAATCTTTCCCAGCACCAGGGTCTTTCCCAATGAGTCAGCTCTTTGCAGCAGGTGGCCAAAGTATTGGAGCTTCAGCTTCAGCATCAGTCCTTCCAATGAGTATTCAGTATTGATCTGCAAAGTCTCTGTTGCCAAATAAGATCCCATTCACAGGTGCTGGGGATTAGGGCTCGGACATCTTTTGGAGGGACTAAATTCAACTGATAACAATGGCCAACTCATAATTTAGTTAAGTAAGGACATTCAGAAAAAAACCTGAAATCTGTTATCATCACTATCTCAGAATGAAGATAATTTAACATCAAAATTTTTAGGAATCTTATTAACTCACTGCAAAGGGCAGCCTTTACCAGAAAGAGTAGCTTCAACCTTACATCAACAAACAAGAGTATATGGACTGTGTGGCTCCTACTTCCTACTGTTCTCTGGGTTGATGGGGACTTTGACACAGGTGGGCAGGTCTGTGGAAAGGGTTTCTTTGGTGCATTTTGTTGAGTACAACTGCTTGACTACTGCCAAGACCTGCTTTGCAACTACCTCAACCTGAGCTTTGAAACTACAGTTCCTACGTGCAAATAAAACAAACTCTCAAGTGGTACATTGTTCAGACTTCACCTGAGATGATGTGAGACCTGGTTTTCTTCCTGTTTGTATTTTCTCCCCAAGTATGCTATGGGCTGTTTTTATGAAACAGAAATTTGTTTTTATAAACTCTCACTGCCCCTGCAGAGCATTCTAACACATCTTTGTAGCATCTGAAATCCAAATTACAGCTTTGCATCTCCTTGCTTGGTTTAACAAAGTGATGTTAATCGCCCCTTTCATTAGATGTTGAATGAACAACTTTAAAGTTTTATAGGAGAACTAACCACTGTTCAAAGGCAATGAATGATTGATCATAAGCAACCACTTGAATTCTGAGACCCCCCCCCTTTCTCTTATTTGCAAGCTTGCTGGAACCTACAGAATACTAACCACATTAACTGTGAATAAATTCCCTGTTAGAGTCGATATTCATGACCAGTAATTGACCTGCTCAGAAAGCGCTACATACAAACGGAGGGTAGACTATTGACTGTCAAGTAGTTTTAAGAAAAAAAAGAAAAGGATGGCTAAAGATCATGGCTTGCATTTTTTTTTTTTTGTAATTTCTCCTATTTGTCATTTCTTTTTCAGAATTCTATCCCTTCACTCTTAGTGCTGTGCAAAATTCAGAGTTGAAATGTGAAGAGAAAATCTTTAAAGAAAGAAAAAATAAATGTTAAAAGAGTCACGCTGCAGGTGAAAAGATTGGGCTAGGTGGTTTGACCTTGTCTACATCACTTTTTAGCTACATAATTGAGGTCACAATATTTACTCTTCTTAAGTCTCAGTTTCATCATTTGTAAAATGAAATTAATAACATCTACTGAAGACTCTTGTAAAGAATAAAGTATCTCTGGTGAGGAGGGGAGTGGGATACAGAGAGGGGTTTCAAGAAGCAGATAGTAAATTTATTAATAATGTACTTTTGCCTAAAAATGAAGCTTGACCCAAATGCCACAGAAATTGTGGTTCATGATAGCACTCAAAAAAATCAAACTGTTTTCTGAGTTGAGCAATTATGGAACACATTTTCTGAAAGAAATGATGTTTGCCTTCAACAAGAGTAAAAAATAACCAAATATTCTTCGTATCAAACAACCAGAAGGATACTGCAATATGTCGTTACTCAAGGTCATCTAAGAGAGAGACTGGGAGTTGAATGTAATTTTCTGGCAGACAGTGTAGGATCAAAATGCTATTTGGTATTTAACATGGTTAAACTGGTGATTATCACAAAACTACATAAGAAATAAAATTTATCAGGTCCTTCAAAAGGTTACTTTCCATTCCAACCAGAAGCAAAATGTGCTTCTTGGCATTTGTAATTTCATTTTAGAATAGGGCAAAAGATATGCTTTGATTTTACTGTTACAAGTAAATTAAAAATTTTTATTTGAAGAATAAAATTGTTGAACTGAATAAAATGTTAAATAGGATTTGGAAAATGTAGAAGATGTGATTAAAATATCAGGGAGCTACTGACAAATTCACTCTCTTGGTTGCCTTTCTTCCTAGCACTAAATGCACTTCTGACTGGAACAACTTGGGGAATTTCAGCTTGGCAGCAGTTTTCAAAAGCATTTTTCCTGACTTATTTGAACAAGTTATATAATAAAATCTCACCCATTCACGGAAAAGTCCTGATTCTTCAAGGAAGACTTCTTAGTCATACATAAGACTCACATTCCTCCATGAACACTGACATATGGACTTGGAGAACTGGATTCTATAAAATATAATGATTTCTCTGTATGCTCTCATCACAGATTTTGGTGAAAGACCTGGAGAGGTTGCCTCATCACCCAGTCACAGTATTACAGGGAAATCTGTATACCTGGTAGCATAAAAGGGCTTTCCAGATGGCGCAGAGGTAAAGAATCCACCTGCCAATGCGGGAGATGCAAGAGACCTGGATTGGATCCCTGGGTTAGGAAGTTCCCCTGCAGTAGGAAACGGCAATCCACTCCAGTTTTCTTGCCTGAAAAATTCTGTGGACAGAGGAGCCTGTCAGGCTACCATCCATGAGATCTCAAAGAGTCAGACATGATTGAGCGACTGAGTTCAGCAGAGTAAGCAAGACCCTCCACTACAATTCCTGGCACATTCCCAGACCCTCCACTACAATTCCCAGATATTTCTGTTCCCATATCCTTCTCCACATCATAGTCCTAGAGCTGAAATGAGAGGCAGCGGCCCTAGGAGCAGGCATCAGCCTGTTCTAGACTAAATCACAGCACTGCCACTTACTCAGGGGCATGACTTTAGAAAGGCCTGCATGGCTCTGAGCCTCAGTTTCCTCCATAATGTGGGGAAACCAATGTCTACTTCATGGGGATTATTCTAAAGTTAAGTTTGATAACATAAGTATAAGGTGCCTGGCACATAAAAGTGCCTACTCTCATACTACCTGAAGAAGACAATGATCTTGGAGCTAATAAACTAGATTCAATTTGAGCTGTTTTGTTTTATCCTTAGTTTAATGCAAAGGTGTACTCAGTAGTCATCAAAGGTTAAAAACAAAAAAGTAGAACTTGTTTCTGCTTTCTAGGAGTCAATCACCTAACCACAAAAAACACATAGGTGAAATGTCATTTAATATATATTTTAAGATCTGCTGTGGGTATGATATGAAGTTATCTGAAGGTTCTTGCTTCAATGAAGGTTGCAATTAGTGGTGGAGGAAGACAGAAGGCAGGGTTGCGTTTATCCTTGGAGGGCCTGGTGTAATTTGTATGAGTACACAGAACATTAGAGAAGCACTTTCTCTTGTAGCAGTTTTTTTTGCAGTGTACTTCTCATTTGAGATGAATGGTACTTGATGCCAAGGCTCATTGAATAGATGTCAGCGGGTGACAGCTACCACTTACGAAGCCCTTACTCTGAGCCAGGCAGTGTGCTGAGCACTGTGAATATCTTGTTTAAATCCCAGAACAAATCTGTGAAGTAGAGTTATTATCACCACTCTATAGATGAGGAAACACAGTCTTAGAGCAGTTCACTGACATGGCTCTTTTATCAACATTTATTAATGATTGTCAGTCTAAGGTCGACATCTCTAGTAACAGGTCAAAGTGTTAGTCATTCAGTTGTGTCTGACTCTTCCATACCCGTGGGCTGTTGCCCACTAGGCTCCACTATCCATGGGATTCTCTAGGCAAGAATACTGGAGTGGATAGCCATTCCCTCCTCCAAGGAATCTTCCTGACCCAGGGATCAAACCCAGGTCTTCTGCATTGCAGGCAGATACTTTATCATCTGAGCCACCAGGGAAGCCCAGTGAGTGTGTTTCAATCAAATGGGAATACATAAAGTGCACAGCAAAATCAAATAGAAATAATATTATTGTTCCTTCATTCTTTCATTAAATGATTGTTAGTTGAGTGCCTGTGTGATGAATGATAGTCCATGCCTGCTAGAAACTCATGGTCTAAGATTAGAAATAGAAAAAGATAAGTGGGGTAAGGGGGGTACCATAGTGGCATTGCCAGCTATACAAGAATTCTTGAGTGTCACCTAATCCAACCTGGTAAAAAATGAGTTGTGGAAGCCCCTCCTGGAGAAGATAAAGGGGAGCTTTGAAAGATGAGTAGAACTCATTGCCTCCAAGAAGCAGGTTCCAGAGAAGATAGCTTGTATTTGAAGAAAGTAATAAGGTTTGAGTTTGAACTTTGTCTTAAGATGAGTGATTGAGAGATTATGACTAGGAATACAAGAAAGCCATTTTCTTTTGTAGCAACATGGAGATCAGGTCAGGGAAGGCCATGTGTGAGAAAGAGAGCTGGCCATTACAGTAAGAAAAAAATACTTGTCTGGGAGGATGGATATTTAAGTGATAAAATTGGTAAAATGGCATAAACAGCTAGGAAATTATGAGCAGGACTCTGGCAAATAATTAGATGACTGTTATTTAGCAAGATAATAAGGAGTTTGAAAAGGATGGCACTCAAGGTGAATGGTAACACGAAATAACAGGCCGATATTTGTGGGACAGTTGTTTTTATGTCTATTTCTTTTATCTTCCACTATTTTATAGAGGTTGGAAGATTGATTAGGGGATCATTTCAAATCTCAAGTCGACAACTTATTGGCTTTCTGATAATAAGAAAACTATAAGCCCCAGTGTTCTCATTGGTAAGATGATAATAAGAATGCCCATGTCAAGGGGTTGTCATGGGTAAGGGTTCAATGAGAAAATGCACACAGAGTGCCTTCAAGTGAGTGTTGAAGAATAACAGTGCCAGTTATCATTACTACTCCTGTCATTGTCCACTGAATGCTCCCTGAATTCAGGGTCTACATTTGTTTCCTTCGACTTTGTGACCCCAAGGGCCTTCCCTCGTGGTCTATATGTAATTTTCCATCAGGAAATGATTGTTGGATTGAGCTGAAATGGTGGATGAAGCAACCAACAAGGGATTAATCTCCAAAACATACAAACAGTTCATGTAGCTCAATATCAAAATAAGAAAGAAAAAAAATTACCCAATCAAAAAAATTGACAGAAGATCTAAACAGACATTTCTTCAAGGAAGACATAGAGATGGCCAAAAAGCACCTGAAAAGCTGTTCAACATCATTAATTATTAAAGAAATGCAAATCAAAACTACAATAAGGTATTACCTCAAATAGGGCAGAATCGCCATCATCAAAAAATCTATAACCAATAAATGCTGAAGTGGCTGTGGAGAAAACGGACCCCTCCTACACTATACTTGGGAATATAAATTGGTACGGCCACTATGGAAAACAGTATGGAGGTTCCTGAAGAAACTAAAAATAGAACTATCATATGACCCAGAAATCCCACTCTTGGGCACATACCCAGAGAAAACCATGAGGTAAAAAATACTTGCACTCCAGTGTTCACTACAGCACTATTTATAGCAGCCAGAACATGGAAGCAACTTAAATGTCCAACAACAGAGGAATGGATAAAGAAAATGTGGCACATATATATAGTGGAATATTACTCAGCCATAAAAAAAATAAAATACTCCCCTTTGCTGCAACACAGATGGACCTAGAGATTGTCCTATTGAATGAAGTAAGTCAGACAGAAAGACAAATATCATATGATAGTGCTTAAATGTGGAATCTTAAAAAAAAGATACAAATCTTTAAAAAAAGATATGAACTTATTTACAAAACAGAAGTAGAGTCATGGATGTAGAAAACAAACTTAATGGTTACCAGGGGCTTAGAGGGGAAGGGATAAATTGGGAGATTGGGACTGACATACACACATTACTATATGTAAAATAGATAACTAATAAGAACTGTATAGCACAGGGAACTCTACTCAATACTCTGTGATGGCCTAAAAGGGCAAAGAGTCTTAGAAAAAAAGAGAGTGAATATATATAAGTATAACTGATTGACTCAGCAGTACACCTGAAACTACACAACATTATAAGTCAACTGTACTCCAGTAAAATTATAAACAAATAAAATAAAGAAAAAATAAACAAACAAAAAAGAAACGGTGGAACTTGAAAACACCAAATGAAGTTTCTTAAAGAGGTGGAGAAGGATTCCTGATTGATTGATGTATAACAACTTCAGGTAAATAAGTCCCACAGTAAAAGTCAAGAGTAACATTAAGGATGAAGGACAGGAAAACATCAATGGTATCAATGAAGTAAAATGGAAGGTGGCTCCTAACAGTAAAGAAAGCAAACTGACCCAAAGGAAGGGCCCTCACCAGGAGTCCTTGCAGACACATGGAGCTTTCAAGAGGAGTTAATGATCTCACATTTTCCTTCTTAGCTCAAGTTTCTGCCAAGATATCACATCAGAAATCATTTAACATATTACTTCAAGAAGAAAACAATAGGGTGTAAACCTTATGCAAAGACTTCTCTTCTAGCCTAGAATAGAAACCTATTCTGAACACTGATGCATTGTTCATCTGGCATCATAATTCTTGTTTTATTTTTCTTTCAGTAATTTAATTTTTTCTGAACATGTGCCATGTTAATCTTTATATATAAATAAAAAAACTAAAATAATTGCTTTTGCATCATCAAACTAAACTTGTCCAGCAGAGGAATAAAATAACTATATTCATTATTAACTGAACACAAATAAAGTATAAACCAACAAGATGGAGCACAACCTTAAGTGGAAATTCTCTTGGTGAACTGGATTTAGATTTGGGGGAGGTTAAGCTGCAAAAGGGCGATTTAGCGTAGATGTAGCTAGAATAGATCAGCAGCATGTAAATTACACTAAGGTGACATGAAAAGAAGGGAAAACTTCTTTAACACCAGATAAAATCAGCAGCTCTCAAGCACTGTATCTTCTAACAAACCCTCCAAACTCCTGCAGTGCATGGCGACCCTCTGTAACCCAGGGCAGCTGCAAATTGTATGCACGTTGTTCACAGCACAAGGGTGCCAGGGAGAAGTGAGGGGAGGATCCCCAGTGAAGTGAAGAAGACTTTTTCCTCCTTTGCACAAGTGCCTGGATAACTAACAGCCCTGCTATAGCTCATGTTCCACATCGTCTTTCCATTAAAAAAAAAAAAAATTCCCAAATACACAAGTCAAGGTCTAGTTTCTCATTATAGAATAGCTCACATCTTTTTCCCAGCCTCTCAGACGAATTTAAAAGCCTGGGAGGATGAATGGGATATGAGGATAGATGTAGGTACATTTGCCATTCCTGAGCTTCCCTACCCCTCCCTGTGGTTCTCTTTAGCATCTATTATTCATTCTTTAAATCATGGATTTTCAGAGGCTTTGGATCTGCCTGAGACTGGAAAACATCATCTCCTAGTACCTTTCATGCCCACCAGATGTCTCAGGCAATGCAATCACACCTGCTGCTTTTTTCTGTTCCATCAGCAGGCTTGTTGGGGCTGTTCTCTGTCTCACAAAAAATTCAGCTTGGAGAAAGGCCAGGGTACTGCTAGCCAGAGAACATGGTACAGCTCTGCTGATTTTCAAAGTGTCAACATCCGCAACTTTGCATGCTTTGATTACTACCAAAATGAAAGAGAGATGGAGACGGTGTTGCTGCTTCATTGCTTTCCAGGCAGAATTAAACCCCCATGAAACTGTCTTTACCCATCCTTTTTTTTTTTTTAGTTCCTCAGAGAGTTCTAAATAGAATCATATATTCAAACATAATGGAAGAAAGAAAATATTTCTCTGCTCTTATACATACTAGTCTATAGCTTGTGTTTGAATATGAGTGTTGGCATATTAGGAAACATAGCATAACCGCCCAGATAGAAAATGGTAGCTGATGAAAATCAAACAGCTCACATGTAAAACTGATATTTTTAATCTGCTTTACTTTCTCTAAAGCATCATAGAGAATGCATCAAAGAGTTGGAAAATTTAAAACAGAGAGAAATTATTTAGGGGCTTCACTGGAAAATGGACTTCCTTTGTGGCTCAGCTGGTAAAGAATCCGTCTGCAATACGGGAGACCTGGGTTCAATCTCTGGGTTGGAAAGATCCCCTGGAGAAGGGAAAGGCTACCTACTCCAGTATTCAGGCCTGGAGAATTCCATGGGCTGTATAGTCCATGGGGTTGCAAACGACTGAGCGACTTTCACTTTAACTGGAAAATAAGTATGAAGAGCAATAAACAAATCTCACAAAGAGGACCTAGAACTGAACTGAAAGGAAGCCAACCATAGCTACTTCCCCAGCATATGAAATATTAGAAAGTATGGATTTAGAAATGTGAGGCTCCTCTTCCCCTCGTCTACCCCACCAGCAAAGAAAAACAAGAGATGCTTCTTAGCAAGGACAAAATATCCATTTGGTTTGAAAGAATTATAATAATTTTGACTCACTACATGCAGAATGATCAGCAAAAGGGCTTGGAGGTCAAAGCCAACCATCACCTCAAGCTTCAGCAAAGACATCTATACCAAGTTTATGTGAAAAACTAGGAAGAAATATATTTACTAAACTTTCCACTTTTAGATTGCACTGCTGTGTAGAATTCTAAGGGAAAGGAAGAAAGATCTGAAGTGTTGTTAGGGTTTATATAAATACCCTTTCCCCATTTCGGGTGATCCTAAGCTCTCACCACTAGCATTTTAGGGGGCTTTTAACACCATGCTGCAAACCTTCTGTTTGCACCCTGTGGCAAAATTGTAAGCTACTTTCCAAAGACTTTTGGGTTATTCATTATGTGTCCCAAACTATCTTCTTAGTCTCATCTGCAGGACCCTCATTCTCACACCCCTATGCTCCAGCTTTCTCCTCTTCCTCCTCAGTAGTAAGAGGGGTTTAACAACTTGGACTCTGAGGTTAGACAAAGCAGGATCCAGGGGCCAGCTCTCCCAGATACCCAGAGTGGGACCTTGAGAAGTCATTTCAGTCATTAATAAATTAATAAATTCAGCAACATTTATTGAGCCTGTAGTGTGTGCCAGGCTTTGTGCTACACACTGGGAATAGAGTTAAAAATTCTTGCCTTCAAGAGACATTTATTCTAGTTGTGGGAGACTAGTTGGGAGAAAATATATGATACATGGCATAGCGAAAAAGAAAGCTAGGTTAGGACACAGAGTGCCACAGGCATGGAGAGGAGAGAGGACTGTGTTTTCCACAGGCTGGTCAAGGAAGGCTTTTCTGATAGGATGAAATTGAGCAAAAACCTGAATAAAGGAGGGAGTGATGCTTGCAGATATCTGGGAGATGACATTCTAGGCAAAGGGATGAGCAAAGAGCATTTCTGTTGTATTTGACAAGCAGCCAAGAAGGGTAAAGATGGTGCTGGGTGTTGGATCCAAGAGTGGTAGGAAATGGTATCACAGAAGACTGAGAGCAAAATTATGTAGGATCTTAAATGTATGCTAAGAACCTTGGGTTTCAACACAAGTGAGATGGGAATCTGTTGGAAAGTTTGTTCGCAATGCTGACATTATCTGATTTGTGTTTTTAAAAGCTCACAGAGAGACTAGATATAAAGCAATGGCAGAAGCAGAGAGACCAATTAGAAGGCTTCTGCAGAAGTCTGAGAGAGGGACGAGAAAACAGCTTTGACTGGAATGGTAGCAGAGGAGGTGATGCTCTCCGGTAGGATGATTCCAGTGTCCTCTTTGGGAATTACTCACCACTGTTATCATATCGAATGAAGTTGCTACTATGATTATATGAGGTTCAGTAGTGAAAAGTGCTTAGGATAGCTTTGGCATTTAGGAAACAGTTAACAAAAAGACAATGTTATTTTTACTATCAGGCTCAGCAGAAATGCCACCTCTTTGAAGGTTCCCTCATCACTTATTTCCACCCATCCTCCTCACCAGCACAATCCTCCTCTTGTTTTGCATTGCATGTTGTACATACCATTACAAGAGAATTATTATAGCATACACCCTCATATTTATGCTTTCCTTTCTCGGCTAGAATGTAAATGTGAAGAAGAGGGTTGTTGTTGTTTAGTTGCTAAGTCATGTCCTACTCTTTTGTGACTCCATGGACTGTAACCCACCAGGCTCCTCTGTCCATGGGATTTCCCCGGCAAGAATACTGGAGTGGGTTGCCATTTCCTTCTCTAGGGTAATCATCCCCACCCAGGGATCGAACCTGCGTCTCCTGCAGTGCAAGCAGATTCTTTAGCGCTGAGCCACTGGGGAAGCCCCACCCTCACCTGTACCTCCACTTAATTATTTGGACCAGTCATATCACTTAATATGCATTACTTAGCCTATATTACTTTGCATACAAAGTTATTAAATTTTTTGCATTTATATCTCGATTCCAACTAGATCATAAAGTCTCATCAAACAGGAATTGTATCTTCTGTTCTTCATATGTCTCAGAGTACTATGTACATTCATGGGTCAATTATCATTTTGTTTCGTTAAAAGAAAAGCTTAGTAAGTAAAGACACAGAATAACAAGAATGATTTGATAGAAAGTATATGACAATTTTTTGATGTACTGAGCGATGATGCTAGAATATAATTATTATTGCTTCAGAGAAGCACAAGCCAGAGAAATTTTAGAATGTGCTCAGAGTCACAGGGACAATAGCAGAACATTTCAGCACTCAAGACTCATCATAAAAACTAAGCTGTTTCCTTGTTAAAGGCACTAATAGAAAGTCCAGATAGATTTGGAGTCTGGTGTTTTCAGGAAAATGACATTGAAAAAGATAGACAAAATGATGAAAGATATATAGAATTCAATGGGATGTCATTGAACCATCTAGAAGACTTGTAGTCAAATATAGTAAGAATATAACAAATAGAGAAGATCTTCCTCAAGTTCCTATCAACAGGAACTTAGATATTTGATGGCACTTCTGTAGGTAATAGAGCATATAAATATCTCACCTAGCAAATTGTAAGCAAAATTCAATCAAGAGATCTAGCAGCTGGAGGGAGAGGGAGCCAGGTCTCTGTAAGGGGACAGAAGCATTAGATATATATAAGTTGAATTTGAAGGACACAGGTGATGAGACCATTCCCAGTGGGGAGTGTATTAGCTTTTTATCACTAGAATCTTAGCAACGTACAACCACACAAATTTATTACCTCACCATTCCTATGGAGGAACCTGGGTGTGGGTTAGTAGCATCCTCTGCTCAGGGTCTCCTTAGACTGAAATCAAGTTGTCATCCAGGGCTACGATCTCATCTGAGGCTCGAGCAACACAGCCTCTTCCAAAGCCAGGAGGAGGGGCCCTCACTGCTTCTTATCTCTCTCTCTTTTTTAATTGATTTATTTTAATTGGAGGCTAATTACTTTACAATGTGGTGGTGGTTTTGCCATACATTGATATGAATCAGCCATGGGTGTACATGTGTTCCCCATCCTGAACGCACCTCCCTCCCCATCCCATCCCTCAGGGTCATCTCAGTGCACCAGCCCTGACCCTGCCTCATGCATCAAACCTGGACTGGCGATCTGTTTCACATATGGCAGTATACATTCTTATCTCTTTTAAGGCTCATCTGATTAGGTCAGGCCCACTCAGGAAACTTTTGCCCTTATGATTAAGTCAAATTCATTACCACTGGAAATGTATTACATCTGGGAAATTCCTTTTGCCATAAAACAAAACACTCGCCAACGTGATGGGCCATCTTATTCACAAAGTTCTACCCACACTCAAAGAGAAAGGATTGTACAGGTCACAAATATCAGGGGGGACAAAAATCTGGGAGGTTATTTCAGAACGTTGTTTACCTACAAGAGTGGTGACCAAAGGAAACAGGGCTCATTGTGTCCCAAAGGCATTGCTGAGAAAGGTCCAATCATGTCTGGTTGGTAATTCTTGTTTTGCATGTGTGTTTGTTTAACTGGAATATAATTGCTTTACAATATTGCCTTTCTGCTGTACAATGAAATGAATCAGTCATTAGTATATGTATATTTCCTCCCTCGTGAATCTCCTCCCCTCGCCTCATCCCACCCCTCTAAGTCATCACAGAGCAATGAGCTCAGCTTCCTATGCTTTACAGCAGGTTCCCACTAGCTATCTACTTTACACATAGCAGTTCTGATTTTTAAGAAACCTTCACAAGCTAGATGGCAACTCCAAGAATTACTTAGGAAAGTAACATCAAAATTACATGGAATGACGTAATAGTGCCTTTATCTTTTAATGATGGTATAATTTAGTATTATGCATAAAATATCAAAACATAAAAATCAGGGTTAAATATTTGCATTTAAGAATCTGTGCTTATTTTGAATTTTAATTATTTGTGCTATTTATAAAAATTAGTGTTATTAGAATAACAAGTGAACTTTGCAGTTTCAAGTTAAAATGAATTTTGAGTCATTGCTTTAGACCTGTAATTTCAGATTGAAACCTAACTTGGAACATTTAGGAGAACTTAATGTTCACCAGATCTGTAAATTTAATTTATTTGATTTATAAGAATTACTTAACTTCTTAGGAAGTATGTTAAGTCATGTGATTAAGGTACTTAAAAAAGGAAATAAAAATATGGGACATTAATAAACGTGGCTAAATGTTCAAGGCATTTAATTAGGTTGTAATGTCTTCCCTCAAAATAATTATAAACTTACTAGATTTTTGGATAGATTAATAAAATTTATAAACATATAAGCTTAAGAAAAATAAGGGTTTCAAGTGAGTTGAATACTAATTTTGTACCACAATAACCTTAAGTAGTTCTTTTCTATACATAGAAATTGCCCTTGAGAACATAAAAATACTCATTTCTAATAAGTTTCAACTCTACCATTTTGTATGACCTTTGTCAAGCCACTTGACTTGCCTTAGCTTCAGTTTCTCATTAGCAACGTGGGGTCATCATGGTAACATGCAGGGTGGTCCTAAGGAGAAAATGAGAAACTTTGCACAAAGTGCTTGACACATTTAGAATCTCAATAATAAAAGCTTAAAGAAAAAAAAAATCAGCTCTTTTACTAAACATAAGGGCAGAAGCTTTGTTTATATTGCATCTGGCAACCAACAGTTTAAACTTCAATCCTCCATATATTTTCTCCAGTTCAGTTCAGTCGCTCAGTCGTGTCTGACTCTTTGTGACCCCATGGACTGCAGCACACTAGGCTTCCCTGTCCATCACCAACTCTTGGTGCTTGCTCAAACCAATGTTCACTGAGTAAGTGATGTCATCCAACAAGTATATCCTATCATCCCCTTCTCCTGCCTTCAATCTTGTCCAGCATGAGAGTCTTTCAGTAAGTTGGTTCTTCACATTAAGTGGCCAAAGTACTGGAATTTCAGCTTCAGCAACAGTCCTTCCAGTGAAAATGCAGGACTGATTTCCCTTAGGATGGACTGGTTGGACCTCCTTGCAGTCCAAGAAACTTTCAAAGGTCTTTTCCAACACCACAGTTCAAAAGCATCAATTCTTCAGTGCTCAGCTTTCTTTATGGTCCAACACTCACACCCATACATGACTACTGGAGAAACCATAGCTTTAACTAGATGGACTTTTGTTGTCAAAGTAATGTTTCTGCTTTTTAATATGCTGTCTAGGTTGGTCATAGTTTTTCTTCTAAGGAGCAATTGTCTTTTAATTTCATGGCTGCAGTCACCATCAGAAGTGATTTTGCAGCCCAAGAAAATAAAGTCTCACTGTTTCCATTGTTTTCCCACCTATTTGTCATGAATTTATGGGACCAGATGCCGTGATCTTTGTTTTCTGAATGTTGAGTTTTAAGCCAGTTTTTTCACTCTCCTCTTTCACTTTGATCAAGAGGTTCTTTAGTTCCTCTTCGTTTTCTGCGATAATGGTTGTATCATCTGCATTTCTGAGGTTATTGATATTTCTCCCAGCAATCTTAATTTCAACTTGTGCTTCACCCAGCCCCGAATTTCTCATGATGTACTCTGCATATAAGTTAAATAAGCAGGGTGACAATATACAGCCTTGATGTACTCCTTTCTCCATTTGGAACCAGTCTGTTGTTCCATGTCCAATTCTCACTGTTTCTTCTTGACCTGCATACAGAGTTCTCAGGAGACAGGTAAGGTGGTTTGGTATTCCCATCTCTTTAAGAATTTTCCACAGCTTGTTGTGATCTACACAGTCAAAGGCTTTGGCATAGTCAATGAAGCAGAAATAGATGTTTTTCTGGAATTCTCTTGCTTTTTCTATGATCCAACAGATATTTGCAATTTGATCTCTGGTTCCTCTGTCTTTTCTAAATCCAGCTTGAACATCTGGAAGTTCTCAGTTCCTGTACTGTTGAAGCCCGGCTTAGAGAATTTTGAGCATTACTTTGTTAGCATGTGAGATGAGTGCAATTGTGTAGTAGTTTGAATATTCTTTGGCATTTCCTTTCTCTGGGATTGAAATGAAAACTGACCTTTTCCAGTCCTGTGGCCACTGCTGAGTTTCCCAAATTTAATGGCATATTGAGTGCAACACTTTCGCAGCATCATCTTTTAGGATTTGAAATATCTCAACTGGAATTCCATCACCTCCACTAGCTTTGTTCATGGTGATGCTTCCTTCCTAAGGCCAACTTGATTTTGCAGACCAGGATATCTGGCTCTAGATGAGTGATCACACCATCGTGATTATCTGGGTCATGAAGATCTTTTTTGTATAGTTCTTCTGTATATTCTTGCCACCTCTTCTTAGTATCTTCTGCTTCTGTTAGGTCCATACCATTTCTGTCCTTTATTGTGCCCACCTTTGCAGGAAATGTCCCCTGTTACCTCTAATTTTCTTGAAGAAATCTCTAGTCTTTCCCATTCTATTGTTTCCCTCTATTTCTTTGCATTGATCACTAAGGAAGGCTTTCTTATCTCTCCTTGCTATTCTTTGGAACTCTGCATTCAGATGGGCATATCTTTCCTTTTCTCCTTTGCCTTTAGCTCCTTTTCTTTTCTCAGCTATTTGTAAGACCTCCTCAGACAACCATTGTGCCTTTTTGCATTTCTTTTTCTTAGGGTTTTGATCCCTGCCTCCTGTACAATGTCACAAACCTCGTCCATAGTTCTTCAGGCATTCTGTCTATCATATCTAATCCATCATATCTATTTGTTACTTCCATGTATAATTGTAAGGGATTTGATTTAGGTCATACCTGAATGGTCTAGTGGTTTTCCCTACTTTCATCAATTTAAGTCTGAATTTTGCAATAGGAGTTCATGATCTGAGCCACAGTCAGCTACCAGTCTTGTTTTTGCTGACTGTATAGAGCTTCTCCATCTTTGGCTGCAAAGAATATAATCAATCTGATTTTGGTGTTGGCCATCTGGTGATGTCCATGAGTAGAGTCATCTGATGTGTTGTTGGAAGAGAGTGTTTGCTATGATAAGTTTGTCCTCTTGGCAAAACCCTGTTAGCCTTTTCCCTGCTTCAATTTGCTCCAAGGCCAAACTTGCCTATTAAGACAAGTATGTCTTAACTTCCTACTTTTGCATTCCAGTCCCCTATGATGAAAAGGACTTTTTTTTTTTTTTTGGTGTTAATTCTAGAAGGTCTTGAATGTTTACATAGAAACATTCAACTACAGCTTCTTCAACTTTAGTCGTTGGGGCATAAACTTGGATTACTGTGATATTGAATGGTTTGCCTCAGAAACAAACAGAGATCATTCTGTCATTTTTGAGATATACTTTCTTAGATAGCAATTAATTTACCTTTCACAGCACAAAGCATGCTTAAAGGGTTAATTTTAATGCCCAAGGGAGGTTAACCACACCCATTAACTCTTCCCCAGAAAGTAGCTGCAGGGCATACATATTCAGTGGACTCTTTTTGATCCCATGGACTGTAGTCCACCAGGTTTCTCAGTCCATGGGATTCTCCAGGCAAGAACAGTGTAGTGGGTTGCCTTGCCCTCCTCCAGGGGATCTTCCCAACCCAAGGGTCAAACTTGCATGTCTTAGATCTCATGCATTGGTGGGCAAATTCTTTACCACTTGCACCACCTGGGCTTCCCTGGGTGCTCAGCGGTAAAGAATCCATTTGCAATGCAAGAGCTGCAGGAGAGGTGGGTTTGCAGACAGAGGAGCCTAGCAGGCTACAGTCTATAGCCTCACAAAGAGTCAGACATGACTGAAGTGACTTAGCACGCATGCATGCCAGCTGGGAAGCCTAGCTGCAGGGAAGTATTAGCAAACCAATGTCCCATTTCAGGCTCCAAGGACTTTATGCAGCCAGCATTTCTGTGCCAATATCCAGGGCCAAATGACTGGAATGAGATTTAAAACACTAGGGGAAGGGAGAAGTTAGTATTCCCTCTAGACCAATGGTTGCCCAGTGAAATGTCACTATATTTGTGTCAGAAGGAACAGAGGAATGCAGTCCTGTCTGGGCAAAGTGCACATAGAAAACCCAGAGGAGAGAAAACCCAATCCTCCACATGGCTTGAGTGTACTGTGGTTAGTATAGGCAATCCACTTTTCCCTGAGTGATTATATTAATATTTGAAAAATGAAAATGTGGTTTTGAAGAAAAAAGTATAAAATGAGTTCTTCTGAGCACTTATAAAACTTTTTAAATGTGTCTAACCTCTTGAAAAACTGCAATGATTTTTGATGATAATTGTGAAGGGACACAAACACAAATATAAAGCAGTATGTGAGAAAGTAGAGACAGAGAGACAGCGATGGAAAGGAGGACTAGAAGAGAGTGTGTGTGTCTCAGAGAAAATGGAGGGACAGATTCCCAGAGAAGCTGTGAGACAAGACATAGATACAAAGAAGACAAACAAGAAGACATGATATTGAAATACCAAGAGACCTAGAAACTAATGGGACAAAAAATAAGGGAAGACTCTGAAGAAAAGATATTTTGTGGATGAAAAATTAATCAATCAATCTATGAAAAAAAAAAGATGGAAAATTTTGTTCAAGCCAAATTAAGTGTTATAACCCAAGAACAGAGTCTCAGAAATCTCCGGGAACTGATCTGCCCACTAGATATCAAAGCAGAGTCATAGACTGTTTTGAAACAGAGAACTGTACATATTACATGACATATTTCTGACAGTTGATACAATCCAGGTCTCCACGTACAAAAGGAGTAGTGGGTCATGGGTCATTGTGGCCCCTTACAAAATTAAGCAGGAAGGTTATCACCTCAGGAGTCATCTCATGATGCTGGGAGATTGTGGCTATTTGTGGTTGAGCCGGTATTTCCGCCAATGGGGATGAATAAGGAACAGTAGAAGGGAGAGAGGAGGACAAAGGGAAGAAAATTTTTTTTTACGTTCAAATTTTCCTTGACTTGCCTTAGAGTTTCATCAATATATAATTTCTAAGGATCCAAAGAAGCCGCCGGAGGACCAGGGGAGAAAAAAAAGGAAAGGAATACACTACCGCGCAACATTCAATTAAGTCAATATTTATTTTGTGCCCACCAGGAGCATAGCAACCTTCTGGAACTAAAGTGGAAACGAATTTAATTCTCTCCTGCTCTGAGGGGTGGGTAAGTTCAAGTCTGTGGAGCCGCCTGGGGCTGAGGCGTGAGTACGTGCAAACCCGCAGAGCACTCTGCTTCTGGCTGGCCTGCAATTCTCTGCCTCCAGGGCTGCCCTACAACCCTCTCTTCCATCAACTTCGTGGCGGAAAAACAACTATCTAAAGAGAGGCAAAGATGAAGCCATTATAAAAATTTATTTTTGAACTTGTAATATCAGGTCTAAAATAAGTGTTACTTAATAGTGACACCATATTTCTTAAGTAAACATAAACATTTGAAATTTAGATATTGAAAAATAAAGAATGTTTAACATTTTTAAAACGCTGAATCAGAGACAGTTTTCATTAGGCTTCTCTGTAAACACATACAATGTGTTGACATATATGATAATGTGCAGTATTTTTAAAACAAATCTCTCTTTCCTTCAAAGAAATTCAGCCAAGAAATATTTCTTAGGAATGTCAGAGTACACAGACATATCTGATCAAAATGTCTCTGAAGGCCCTACAGAAAGGAAAATGTAGTTTTGTTACATGACTCATGGTGTCCATAAGACAAAAATAAAGCAGAGGTTTAGAAGAAACACAACTATTCCTGGCAGTCTGGCAGTGGGATCTACAAAACAGACTTGCAAGGGAAGGACACCACCCTCAAAACTCATTACACCTTACCCAGGAAATCCACACACCCATTCAAACCAACTCATCTGATAAACCTAAAAGAAAGAATATGCATGGCAAAATAACTTAAGGGAATACTAACTTACCTTTATTCTTACATTTTCCTACATCACAGAAAGACCCCTGGGATTGTTGCAGAGTGAAAAACAGAAGATGCTTAAAACAAAGAGTTATTTTGTGTCATGTAAAAGTGAGAACTTTTGAAGTTGAAGAAACTATGCTACTGGAGGATGAGGATAGACAGAGCAACTTTGAGGAACTTGGGAAGAGGGCGCTAGGTCTCCCAGACTACAAAAAAAAAAAAAAAAAGGTCAAAGTCAGGACACATGTAACAAAAATAGGACTCTGGGGCAGTGGCGCATGATAGTGGGAATGTCCTTTTGGTATGCCAGCAGAGTGGCGCCCTAGACACCAGAGTGCAAAACTTTCCCCAAGAGCTTGTGCCTGAAGTGTGAGATGGAGCATGAGAGTGACCGAGTCAGAAGGCTCAGCTCACAGGGTCTGGAGCAGCGAGAATCTCCATGGTCCCAGTGGACTGCCTGTGCCAAGATGTGGTGCTGTCTAGCGCTAACTCCAGGACCTCAACACAACGCCGTGACGTGGTGAGTCCTGATAGCGGCTGATAGTGAATTTTCTACTATCCTGGCAAAACAGGTTTAGGGAACAGTTTCAGTTGATTTTATAAAAAGAGGTGAATGAGCTACTTCAAATGCACCTGTCTTTGTAGTCTATAACACAAACTCTGACATCACATAGAACTAGGGCTGAGGAATCTTTGGGCACCTTAATTTCTCCAAGTCTCTGTTCTTGCCATTTATAAAAAAAAATGAGATAAAAGTAGAACTTAATTCATAAGGTACTGTAAGTTGTGAGGAAAGTAGATATAAAGCTCAGTGCCTGCAATAAACACTGGTGCACATGTGTCTTTTTGAATTATGGTCTCCTCAGGGTATATGGCCAGTAGTGGGATTGCCAACCCATATGATAGTTCTATTTTTAGTTTTTAATGAACCTTCATGCTGTTCTCCACAGTGGCTATACCAATTTACATTCCCACCAACAGCGCAAGAAGGCTTCATTTTCTCCACACCTTCTCCAGCATTTCTTTTTGTAGATTTTTAAATGATGGCCATTCTGACCAGCGTGTTGTTTTGCATTTTTCTAATAATTAATGATGCTGAGCATCTTTTCGTGTGCCTTTTGGCCATCGGCATGTCTTCTCTGGAGAGACGGAATCCAGAAAAATGGTCAGATGAACCTATTGGCAGGGCAGAAATAGAGACACAGACATAGAGTGGACATGAGAGAGGAGAAACGGAGGGTGGGATGAATTGGGAGAGAATCACTGACATATATACACCACCATGTGTAAAACAGGCAGCTAGTGGGAAGCTGCTGGAAAGCACAGGGAGCTCAGTTTGGAACTCTATGATGATGTAGAAGGGTGGGACTGGGGTTTGTTGGAGGGAGACTTAAGAGGGAGGGGATACATGCATACATACAACTGAGTCACTTAATTGTACAGCAGAAACTAACACAACACTGTAAAGGAATTCTACTCCAATTTTTTAAAATTCAAAAATAAAAATAAAGTTCAGTGCCTGGAACATAATTGTTCGATAATGGTTGTTACTTTTATTCAGTTTGAAAAATAAATCTATGAGAGTGATACACAAAGCTTCTAGCCATTGCACAAACACAACCATTGCAAAGAGGGAAATATTAGTTCTGCACATCATTTACCTGATAAAAATAAATTGTTTATAGTTCTTCAAGAGATTTACCACTACCCCTTGCAAGAAAAATATGAGCATATGGTCAAGGAGAACGCCAATGATCTCCCACAACCTTGCCAACATGCAAACACTCAGATCAGCATGTCTAATACACCTCCAATCCATGAGGAAGAATAGTAGAAAACAATTCAAAGTACTTAACACATCGATAGCTTTTACCAAATCAACTACCACCTTTATCCTCTTTTAGTCCTCCCTTCCTTCAGCACAATCACATCTGACACTAAAGATATTTATAATTCTCTAGTGACTCATCATAACAAACTTTTGACAAGCAGGCTGGTAAACTTGATAAAAGTATCTTACTATGACAGATATACTTCTCAAATGGAATGTGGGAGGGGAGAGGACACTTTAATTTTTGATAAGCTAAAATAGCACCTTAAAAATGGAATGACCCTACACAGGAATTCAACAGTAGAGCTAATTTCAGGTCAGATATGTCTCCAGCTATGAGGCAAGTGGGTTCATATTTGCATTAGATTTCTCATTAGAAATCTTAGCATGATCTTCGGGTCTCCTCATTGTTTCATTCTTCTATCCTGCCCAAATCATTTGGAACTAATCACTGGTCTCAGATGAGTTGCCCAGTAGTCCATGATGGGGAAAAAAAAAAAGCATGACTTAACAATTCAGCAAACATTTCCTGAGCCTTTGCTATAAACTCAGTAGTAAGGACACAAAGATGGACAGAGTCCTTGCTATCAGCCCCATCTCAAAATCACAGCACAGCCTTCCCCAGCCCCTAACAGGGTCACTTAGTCCTGCCCACCACTTGAGCCCCTTTCTGTGGCTCCAGCCACCTCCAAGTATGGCTTGGTATTTTTGCCTCCTGTGTGGCTACAGAGCAGCTATGACTCAAGATTTCTGAACTTGTGAGGGTTAGCCTTCTCCAGAAAAGAGAAACTCAAACATGGGTTTTTCTCCAATGACTCTACTTTGCAAAATAAGGCTTTGCTTTTTCACTCCCATTTCAGTTCTTGTTCTAGAAGTCCTCATGTTTCTCTAGACCACTCTTAGGAGGAGTCTGCCTAATGGGCAATCCTGTTTCCTGGGGGTGGAAGCTGTTATTCAGAGTGCCATCTTAGGGGCTGGCATTCTGTGACCTACAGACAGACTTCCCCGTGGACACCCTTAGGGATTTCTAAAGTCCACTTATCCATTACCTTGTGCCCAACACCAGGGAACTGAGCTGCAAAAACTTAAACCATCCAAACCCTAAAGACAGATCTTTGGCAGCTAGCATTCACTGAATAAAGGAACAAAACATTCAGCCATTCATTCACTGAGTACTTAATAAATGCATGCTGTGTCAGACAATATGTTAAATGCTGAAGCTGTGGAGATAGGAGGAAGTAAACCATATTATCAAAGGTCACATAGTTGCAAAAGGAAAACAAAGAGAAAGCAAATAATTATAAGTGATATAGTAGAAATATTCAAAACCATAATGGGACCACTGAGAGAGATAGGCGAGGTTTGGCTGTGAAAGCTAACATGGGGGTCACAGAGGAGGTGATATTGGACAGGAGTTGAAAAATGAGACTAGCGGATACTAGATGGACAGAAGGCCAGTCAGTGAAGGGCAGTGAGGCAAGTACAGAAAGTTCCCTACATACGAATCTTCAAGTTGCAAACTTTCAAAGATGTGAACGTGCATCTGATTCCAGCAAGGAATCAGAAGCTGTGCCGTTAACATCAGGGGTGAGTGAAATCAAACCTGACCCCCTCTGTCTCCTCTTGCTGATGATCCTTCAGCTCTATCATCTCCCACCTCTTCGTCCTCTTCCAGTCCATAACTCTTCTGGTCCTTTGATTCGATGTCAGCCCCTATATGCCAGTCCTTGTACTATATTACTGTACTTTTCAAGGTACAGTACTGTAAGATTAAAAAGGTCTATTTTTTGTTTGTTTTTATGTATCATTTGTGTGACAAGTGTTGAAAACCTATTACAGTACAGTAAGACCCAGCCAAGTGTGTGAGTTGAGTACCTAGACTAACCTTGTTGGCTGTGCTGTGCTGTGTTCAGTGGCTCAGTCACGTACAAGCAATTAAACTTAAAAATGCATTCTGAGAAGAGAACTCGTTCATTTGTAGGGGACCTACTGTGCATACATTTTAGGCAGAGGGAACAGCATATGCAAAGGCCCAAGATATAAAATAGCATGGTGTATCCACGGCACAGTAACCTTATCATATTGTGCTTAGGAGCCTGTCCGTTTCTTTATAGGCCCAAAATGGCAAATGGAATTAATCTTGAAGGCCTGCTGCCTATTGCCTGTCTTGGTATTCAGTATGTGCTCAGCCGCTCAGTCGTGTCCAGTTCTTTCCCATGTACAGTAGCCCTCCAGGCTCCTCTATCCATGGAATTTTTCAGGCAAGAATACTGGAGCAGTACTTCAGGGAAATCTTCTCAACCCAGGGATCGGAACCTGCATCTCTGCGTCTCCTAAATTGGCAGGCAGATTCTTTACCACGGAGCCATCTGGGAAGCCCCAGTATTCCAACAATCAGACAAGACTGACACACGCTGTGCCTTTCTGCAGTCTAAGCACAGACCATCTTGAGCCACTGAAGAGCTTTGCTACTCTGGAGAATAATGTGTCTAAATGTATCCTTCTTGCCACCCTAGTTGGGAAAGCGTCTTTAGGATCTAGCCTGGCCTCAGGAGCATATCCTGGGACCATGGAAGATCCTCTGTCTTTCCAGCCACTTACATCATTACAAGTAGTCCATAGGTTCTGAATTACGATACCTGCCCTTGAGGAGAAAGTACAAACTGAAGGGGAGAGAATGAGAACAAATAAAGTATGAAGAGTGTAGTAGATGTCATTGACGGCACACTCTTAAAACACAAAGAAGAAAGAGCAGCAGGATCTGCCTGATGGTAAGAAAACTTCATTGAGTAGATTACAAAAGATACTTGCCTGACTAGAGGGAGTCCGAGAGGGGGAGAAGGGTACTGGCAGATGAGGAACCGTCTGAGCTCATAGCATGTGATGTGTGAGAGTCAGCAGCCTACTCAGTGAACAGCAACATGGTTTGGAACTTCCAGAGATGTGAAGGCCCGGGGCCTGGAGCAGACATGCAGCAACAAGGGCGGTCTGGGTAACTGAGCAGTGCCTCCTATAACATGGCAAGGAGAGGTGACTGGAACACACCTGAGGAGGTAAGGGGGAGAAACCTTCTAAGTCGGAGAAACCAGGTAGAAAGCCAGTGAGACAATCAGAGCGGAGAAATCGAGCCAGAAGTGAGGGCTAATTTCTGCGAAGTACAGAAGTCCAGGCTCGAGCCCAGGTGCTCTCACAGTCCTGACCCCGAGTCTGTGGGAACACCTCCCGCTCCTCCAATCTGACCGAACCGCCAGTGCCCTCTAGTGGTGGCCCGCTTGAAGGCCAGGTGACACAAACCGCCCAGTTCTTCACCCTAGTACCTGTCACGGGCGGGCTTCCACGACAGCTGCTGGAGCCACAGGTCTTTACGACACTGACTTCTCACCCAGGCTCACGTTTTAGGATGCGAGACACCGAAATGAACACATCCAAATAATAGTGTGCCAAAGTGAAAATGTCAGTCACTCGGTCAGGTCCAACTCTGTAACCCCATGGACTGCAGCCCACCAGGCTTCTCTCCATGAAATTCTCCAGGCAAGAATACTGCAGTGGGTTGCCATTCCCTCCTCCAGGGGATCTTCCTGACCCAAGGATCGAACGCAAGTCTCCCACACTGCAGGCAGATTCTTAATTGTCTGAGTGGTCAATGCAAAATATATATATATATATATATATATATATATATATATATATATATGCAATCAGAAATAGTCATAAGACAAAGAGTTGGTACAGAAAAGGGGAGCTAATAATGCAGAGTCAATTCGCCCTGAAGATAGCTGGCAATGCATCTTAATTTGTAGGAGATGTCACACTTTGCTGCTTCAATTCTGGCAATGTTCTGAAGTTGCTAATTATATTGAGCTATTCCAGATCACATATTGCGCAAAGATGAACGTGGGAAAGTACTTGTTTCATCTATAACTGAGGTGGAAAAACACCCTCCGAATAAATAAATCCATGGCAATCAAATGTAACTCTAGCTCATGCTAGGTAATAAGTGTACCTTTGCAGATAGATATGCTTTATAACTGCCCAAGGGGAATACTTGAATCTTTTCTAATAACCATTCCCCAGAGGATCTGTTTTTCAAAGTGTTTTTACCTCTTGAGTTAGCGTTCAGTGGAACACTTCAGTATTTTCCCCATTTTATATTTTATAATGTCAACACATGAATCAACTTTGCACCTTGTTGACATTCTCCAAATCTTTATCTCCAGCCCAGATTAAATTCCTATGCTCATTTTTCTGCATCACTTACACCCCACATCTCTCCACTTACATCAGACACCGGCATCAGGTTTGACTTCTCTTTTCTTCAACTAAGCTTCCATTAATTCTTCTTGATACTACACCTTACATGCTTCTCAAATCTGTCTACTTCTTTCCGACCTCCCTGCCTCTACTGATGTTCAAGTCTCCCAAATGGTCCTCTGGACATCTTTTTTTTTTTTTTAGTGCATTTTATAAAGGGGTCAATCTAACACATATTATTCTCCAACTGGAAGTCATTCAATTAACTATCACTTCCTTTAAATGAAAGTTCAATAAAAAGTACCTAAAATTGCTTGCAAAGCCCTTTCTAATCTGTCCTCTGTTAAATGCTCCTGCCTCATTTCTGTTCTTTCCTTTATATCTTACCTTCCAATTATTTAAAAAAATGTTTTTTATGCCTCAAACACTCCGTTCCTTGTCTAGAACATTCTCCTTTTAGCTGGAGAGATTTTATTATTACTTCAAGCTATATCTTGGATATTTTACTAGCATCATTCCTGGACCTTCTAAGTCCAGCTTTGGGCTCCTCCCTGTTCTCTTTGTGCCCTAGAGCTCACCATTACACTGTATGGAAATCATCTATTTACTTCAGTCCAAGTGTGAACACAGGAATTATTTAATATCATACCTGTATTGCCTAGCATATAATAAGTAAGAACATGATTCACGTTTCTGGAATGAACTAATAACATCTGATCCGCTGTCTGCCAAATGGTATGGAGACTCCCCTGTGGGAGGACCCTAGATGGCCAGCTATGCTTATGACCTGGGAAATAGGTCTGTCCAACACTGGATGAAGTATCAGAAAGCTTATCTGACTGTAGAATTAAGTCATGATCTCCAAACAGCTTATCATATCAGTAATCCAACATACTTTAAAAGAATCTCCAACTGTTTTATGTGTCTTACTTCACAAACTTAGGAAAAGGTAAAAAGGGGGACTATTTTTGGCTCCTGAAAGTCCCAATATTTCATATAACCTCTTTTCTTAGAAGATTAAATTTTACGTCTTACCAAACTCACCCTGGACAATATCTAGATTCTCAGAACAGTGAGGCTTCCATCAATTTCATTCACTTATTCTCCTTGACCTATTTGTCACTGGTTAAATACCTATTAGTGCCAGATAGTGGAAATACTAGTTGAGTACGATGTCATTCCCCACACCACCTCCACACTCAATCTATTCAGAGCCAAGAGGAATGAAGAAAACAAACATGTAATCTTATGATACAGATTCCCTCCAAGCTCACTGCAAATTTGAACTTAGGGAAAGAATTCCTTAAGATATAAAAAAATGTTAAATGAATTTTTTTCCTCATATTTGAAATAAAAAAAGCTTTAAGAGCAATAAATATAAAGTGAACAGCAGATACCACAAGAGGAAAATTTTTTGCTTATAGAACTGTAAAGATTCTTATTGCATTAGTTCCTATTTAGTCAGTGTTATTTGCATTAGTTACCTTTTAACTGATTTCAGTCCATAACTGAGAAGCAAATAGTCTGGCAAAGTCCACGCAGTTTTTTCAAAGACATATAGCAAAATACGGCCAAACTTATAAAAGACTGGTTAGTCAGAGGTCATCAACATGTATGTGCTGAGTCGCTCAGTTGTGTCTGACTCTTTGTAACCTCATAGACTGTAGCCCCCAGGCTCCTCTGTCCATGGAATTTTCCAAGCAAGAATACGAGAGTGGACTGGCATTTCCTACCCCAGGGGAAATAAGCATGCCATTGGTGGGCCTGGTAATGCTGTTACCAGAGGAGTAGAAATGTATTCTAAAGGATTTTTGACTTGAGCAAGATTTGAAATGAGTAAGAGATTTTTCAAACAAAATGATTCTGCAGTTTTCATAGCCAAGAACTGTTCAAAACACATCTCTGAGGCACTTGCATAAATATTTAGAGCCTGGTTGAATGCCTTGCTATTCCTTTAACACACTTCACTGTATAGTATGATACTTGATACCTTTGCTGTTCTTTCTGAATGAAATAGCCTCCAGCCACAGGTGCCTGTCAAACTCAAATATCATCGCTTCTGTGAAGCACCACACAGGGATCAACAGAAATCTCTCAGGCTGAATTAACTCCTCCCCACTCCAAGTGCTCACAGCATTTCATGATTTGCCATTCAAATTGCACTTATTGTGCTATATTATCCTCACTGGTAGATATATCTCTGCTCCCTAAAAGACTGTGGCCGCGGGACCCAGCAATACCTGATATATCTTAAAGCCTCCATATAGACAGGTTTAATGTTTGAATCATCCTAGTTTTTCTCTATTTCTCTTTGTCACGATAATACCAAGTTCATCCAGTTTTGGCTAACTTCATGATATACAATATTAAAAAGTTCTGATCTGACAATTTAGATATAGATTATTCTTAATTAGTCACAAATCTATCTTGGAAAAAAGCATAGAGTTGTAATTTTAAGAGATTCCGTGGTTTAGGGCAACCAATATACCCACATGGCTTCAGTTTTTCCATCGAGAAAATGAGGACTAAATAATCTGTATATTCCATCTTCTCCTAGTCTATGAACCAATGTCCTTCCCTGAATTCATGCAAAATTAATGATCTAGGTTTTGTTTGTTAGTGCTGGGTCTTTGTTGCTGTCTCCATTTGTGGTGAGCAGAGCCTGGGCCTCTCATTGTGGTGGCTGCTCTTGCTGCGGAACACAGGCACTAGGCAAACAGGCTCCAATAGTAGCAGCATGTGGGCTCTAGGGCATGCAGGCTTCAGTAGTTGCAGTTTGCAGGCTTAGTTGCTCCATGGCATGTGGGATCTTCCCAGACCAGGGATCAAATTGGCAAGACCCTGCATTGGCAGGCAGATTCTTATTCACTCTGCCACCAGGGAAATCCTCCGTTTTGTTTTAATTTTGGTTCCTGTTCCTCTGCTCTGTTTTTTCTTTTAAAAAAAAATTAAATTGAAATTCTTTATAGTTTACTATGATGTCATTAGAGCTCTGAAAGTCACAGATACAATCCCTTACTCTGACACTTACAAAACTAACCTGATAATCTTGTCAATTTCAGCTTGGCTAAGCCTCAACTCCCTCATGTGTGAAATGAGAACAACAGTGATGGTGGTGGTTTCATAGAGTTATGCATAATCTTCTTCTGTATTTCTTATGACTCTGCAGCTGCAAGTTGTGTAGGGATGCAAAGGTCTTAGTTACACAGATATGTTCATTCACAAATTAATCAGAGGAAAAGGTGGAAGTAGTGACAAATTTTATATTCTTGGGTTCCAAAATCACTTTGGACAGTGACTACAACCACTAAATGAAAAGATGCTTGCTCCTTGGAAGAGAAGCTATGACCCACCTAGACAGCATGCTAGAAAGCCAAGATATCATTTTGTCAACAAAGGTCCAAATAGTCAAATCTGTGGTTTTTCCAGTAGTCATGTATGGGTGTGAGAGTTGGACTATAAAGAAAGTTGAGTGCCAAAGAACTGATGCTTTCAAATTGTGCTGCTAGAGAAGACTCTTGAGAGTCCCTTGGACTGCTAGGAGGTCAAACCAATCAGTCCTAAAGGAAATCAGCCCTTAATAATCATTGAAAGGACTGATGCTGAAGCTGAAGCTCCAATACTTTGGCCACCTGATACGAAGAGCCAACTCACTGGAAAAGACTCTGATGCTGGGGAAGATTGAAGGCAAAAGGACATGGGGGTGGCAAAGGCTGAGATGGTTAGATAGCATCATCAACTCAATGGATATGAATTGGAGCAAATTCCCTGAGACAGAGGAGCCTGGCATGCTGCAGTCCCTGAGGTTGTAAACATTTGTATGTAACTTAGAAACTGAACAACAATAACTATTTTCCCCCATTCTGTAAAATGTAATCTACTTCTTGCTGATTGCCAGATATTGTAAACATCTGATAATACAGTGCAAATATAGCACCAAGTACTGCATCAGTACCATTTGCTGTACAGCTATGAAAAATAACCTGAAGAAGAAAGAACTAATAAAAATATAGCAGACTAGGTACATTAAAATTACTGGGTAGAATATGGGAATAAATAGATAAATCTCTACAATATTTATCACAAAAATCAACTATATTTATGATCATATGGCAAAAAGTTTCTAAAGGGTGTTATTAGGTACTGTGATGCAGTCTTTAAATGTTAAAACTTAATTATTTAACTCCTTTCTTTTACTAAAAAGTATTTATGGAAGCTATGAGCAAAAGGATGAAATTCAGCATGAAAATAGGAGTGCCTACCCAGTGGGCATCGTGGGGCTGGCAAAGTGAGAAAACAATGGAGGAAAACATAAAGACTCATGGTCTGTGTATGTTTGACATCTATAAATTTATTACAGTTTCAACCTAAGCTGTACTGTGCTTAGTCTCTTTGCAACCCCAAGGACAGCAGCCCATCAGGCTCCTCTGTCCTTGGGATTCTCCAGGCAAGAATACTGGAGTGCGTTGCCATGCCCTTCTTCAGGGGAATCTTCTCAACCCAGGCAACAAACCCAGGTCTCCCACATTTCAGGCGGATTCTTTACCGACTGAGACAAAACCTAAGCATCTCTATTCAAATATGAAAAACAAACTGATAATTTCAAAACTTGAGTAGAACTTTAGTAAACATTCATTTCATTTATTTCTCTTGCATTTTGTAATAAAGGTAAATTTATTAACTATGCTATTAATACTACAAAGTTTTACTGCTGATAAAGCAAAAGTTGGCCAAGTCTGCTCGTGTAGTCAGAGGTCAGACACTGGCTCCCTCACTCTAAGACATAATGGTAACGATGTTTAGTGTCCCTTTTTGATCGCCACTAATATTAAATACTTTACATCTTCCTTCTAATTCTCATTATAATTTTTTCAGGGTAGATTTTGTTGCCCCTAGTTTACAGATAAGAAATTTGAGGAGAAAGCATAGTTACATTTCATACTATATTCTTTGAAGGATTTTTTTTAACTTACTAAAACTGCTTCAGAATACAAAGGTTAAAAAGGGCCTTACAATTTTTAATTGATTTTCAGGGCCAAAAGTTTCTCTTTAGGAGGTGATACATTTCTTCATTAACATTGTAAAGCTAAAAGGCATCCATCTAGAAGAGTTGCTGAACTGCCCTCTAAACTAAATAGAAAGAGGAGAGTGAAAAAGTTGGCTTAAAGCTCAACATTCAGAAAACTAAGATCATGGCATCTGGTCCCATCACTTCATGACAAACAGATGGGGAAACAATGGAAACAGTGACTGACTTTATTTTGGGGGGCTCCAAAATCACTGCAGATGGTGACTGCAGCCATGAAATTAAAAGACACTTGCTCCTTGGAAGAAAACCTATGGCCAACCTAGACAGCATATTAAAAACCAAAGACATTACTCTGCTGACAAAGGTCCATATAGTCAAAGCTATGGTTTTTCCAGTAGTCATGTATCGATGTGAGAGCTGGACCATAAAGAAAGCTGAGCACTGAAGAACTGATGCTTTTGAATTGTGTTGTTGGAGAAGACTCTTGAGAGTCCCTTGGACTGCAAGGAGATCCAACCAGTCCATCCTAAAGGAAATCAGTCCTGAATATTCATTGAAAGGACAGATGCTAAAGCTGAAACTCTAATACTTTGGCCAATTGATGCAAAGAGTTGACTCACTGGAAAAGACCCTGATGTTGGGAAAGATTGAAGGCAGGAGGAGAAGGGGACGACAGAGGATGAGATGGCTGGATGGCATCACCAACTTTATGACATGAGTTTGAGCAAGCTCTGGGAGTTGGTGAAAGACAGGGAAGCCTGGCATGCTACAGTCCATAGGATTGCAAAGAGTAGGACACAACTAAGCAACTGAACTGAACTGAACAACAATCAAACAAGTTTTGTGTTCTGTATTATTCACTTTTAGATTTAGCAGATGTGAGAAGCAATTTAAAAATGCATACACCAATCTATGAGTCGCCTCAAGAAAGAAAGCATTTCCCATGAGAAAGAAACCTTTAGGATTATTCCAAATATAATAGACTCTCAATATATTTTCATATTTTGACAATGAGCATCTATTGTTTCAGTAAATATGCTGACACACAGATATGACAATCCATATGAAAATGTCTTATACTATCCTTCAACCCCATGCATACACGTGTGCATGCTAAATCACTTCAGTCATGCCCGACTCATTGCGACTCTATGGACTATAGCCTGCCAGGCACCTCTATCCATGGGATTCTCCAGGCAAGAATGCTATAGTGGGTTGCTATGTCCTCTTCCAGGGGATCTCCCTGACCCAGGGATCAAACCTGCATCTCCTGCAGCTCCTGCATTGAAGGATTCTTTATGCTGAGCCACCAGAGAAAGCCCATCCTTAAACCCCACTAGAGTCTCAGATTCACTGATTCTATATCCTTTTCAATATCTTTCCCAAAACCAATGTTCTTACTTCCTTCTTGCCTCACTAAAATTTTCTGAACAATCTTTATTATCATCTCCTTGCATATAACCTTGACTTCTTTCCCCTGACATGTTAGCAGAATTAGAGGAGTTTCAGGTTAAATAAATGTATGTGTTTATCAAAAAATCATCAAACTGTACACAATTGTTATGCATTTCTTTGCATGTAATTTATTTTTATAAAACTTTAGACAAATATTGAACTCTAGTTAAGAGATTTGCTTTTTGAAATGGTATGGATTAGCAATTTTTTTTTCTGGTCACCATGCTGTATGTAACATGCCCAGGATTTATTTATTTTATAACAAGAAGTTTATAATGACTCCATTTTAATGTCCATACTAATATTTCTACAACCAAGAAAATCTTTTATTTTTTTTTTAATTTTCTTTACTTTATTGTGTTGGTTTTACCATACATTGACATGAACCCACCATGGGTTTACATATGCTCCCTCTCCAGAACCCCCTTCCCTCCTCCCTCCCGATTCCCTCCCCCTGGGTCATCTCGGTACACCAGCCCCGAGCATCAACCCTGGGCTGGCGATTGATTTCACATATGATAATTAACATGTTTCAGTGCCATTCTCCCATATCATCCCACCCTTGCCCTCTTCCACAGAATCCACGAGACTGTTCTATACATCTGTGTTTCTTTTGCTGTCTCGCATGCAGGATTCTCGTTACCATCTTTCTAAATTCCATATATATGCATTAGTATACTGTATTGTTGTTTTTCCTTCTGGCTTACTTCACTCTGGATAATAGGCTCCAGTTCCATCCACCTGAATAGAACTTTAAACCCTGCTTACATAAATGAGTAAATAAAGGTAATGGAGCAGTATCTTAAGGGGGAGTTATAAATATGGAAAGAAGGGACATCAGTATTGGATTAAGATGGAAAGTATTACTATAGACTCATGGATTTTAATATCTACCATTCTTGCTAGATAAATCTACAAATGATAATATATATAGGCATATATGTGTATATGTGCACATATACATGTACATATATAAGATGCATTCACTGACATTGTCTAAAAGTTATCACATAGCATTAGCATGAGCACACCTAATACCTAGAGCTTGATTACTATTTACATTTTGCATTAAAAGGAACTTAGAGTTCTTTAAAAAAAAATGATTCCAGTGCTGTATCAGAGGGAAAAGTATAATTATAAAGGATATTACTCAGAAAATTGACAAAATTCAAATATGGATGGTAGAGCTAATAACAGTGCTTATCAATGTCAATTTTCCTAATTTTATTAACTGTACCATGGTTATATAAGAGAACGCCCCTGTTTTGAGAATATATTCACTGAACTATTCAGTGGTGTATAGTTACTATATAGTGGTATATAGTTTCTTCAATTTACTGTCAAATGATTTAGAAAAAAAAATCATATATTTATAGAGAAAGACAGAAACAGAGAAAAAGAGGAGGGGAATGAGAGAGAGAGATAAAGAATGATAGATGTCAATGGGAGAATATATAAACAACCAATTAACATAAGTAAAAGTTATTTCCTTTACTCTTCTTGTTGCTGTCAATTTGAAGTTACAGCAAAGGAAAAGGTTACATTAATGAATATCCTCTGTGGCTTCTTGTCAGTCAGTATAAGACCCAACATTCTTATAAAGTCTCCACATCCTTATGTGTACTCTCTTTACCTCTCTGCATCTTCTCCATCTCCCTCTTCCCTTTTCAATGCTTTATTGTCAGATGTCCTTGTTACGTGCAGATCTCTATCTCCTTGAAATTTGTGTAGGAGCTCATCTCCTCAATTGTACCATCCTACTCTCCATTACACCCTTCCCTTCCCTTCCCACATTCTTGATCCCCTTCACTCTGAATTACATTTTTTCCCCATGGCATGTGTTACAAACATCTGTATGACTTACATGTCTTATTTCTGTCTTGTCTCCACTCTCTAGAATGTAGATTCCACAGGACAGGAGTTTGCTGCCTTTCCTGACCTATCTTAAGAACCTGGACAGTACAAGCCACTCTATAAATATTTCCTGAATGGAAGAATGGCTGTTATCAGATTGTCAGATTACCTTCAGGAAACATTTACTCTTTGGGATATGAATCCTTGAGAATATTTTTTTTCTTTCTGGTGCTTAGATCACTGTAGCTAAATGCCTATTAGGCATTAACACAGTTATATTAAAAAGTATAGTTTTTAAGTACTTGTTTTTGAAGCGTGTAAATAACAATTGGAATAATTTGAGAAGTTTAGAGATACTGCTTAGGGAAGCCATTTGGCTCTCCCAGGAAGGCAGTAAGTTGCTCTGGGTCCCTCTTTCCATTATCTGCTCCTCCACCCTGAAGGTGTGGAAATGAGGAGCTGACTCACACAGTTCAAACTCACTAGAAACTGGTGACCAGGCCAACTGAAAGAGTTGCCACAGATATCAGAAAGTTGAATCTTCTGTGTGGCTTATTCTTTTTCTATAAAAAGTTGACATGAAGTCCAACAGATATGTATAGTCACCTCTTTTTGTGCAATCAGAACAATAGGAAGGAGTTAGTCAAATTATGCCAGGTCAATGCTTGTATTTTTCTGTCTGAAGACAGAATGTCTAAGGATAAAGTATTGGAAAATACACTTCCCTGCATAGGGCATTTTCTCACATTCTGTTGTTGAAATGAAAAGTATTACATGTGGGTTTGGAGGACTTTCTCTTTCAAGTTCTCACATTAATAATCAGTTCACATATTTCTTTCTTTAGCTATGTTAATACATTATCTGAGCCACAGTCAAGCCCTACTGTTACTGGTTTCCAAAGAAAATCATGTCCTTCTTTGAAATATGATTTCCCAGGTTGCTGATTTTACCAACTCTGTGCTGAATTTATTATACCAGCTGTTAAGAGTTTGGGTGAGGTGGTTGCTCCACTGTAACTCATGGGCATTTTTACTACAATTAAATGATTTTTAAAAAATAATAAAAGTTGTTTAATCAAATTAAAAATTGTCTGACCTAAGTTAAACTAAAATCTCACTGTCTGGTTACAGACAAAGTGAAGTAGATATAATTTCTTCTACTAAGTACAAGTAAATGTCTTAGACATTATATAAAAAACAAATATCAGAAGATTGTGGAGGTAGTGAGAAAAGGAAAGACCAGCTATGGATCTTGAAATCCTCAAAAGACCATGTGGCAAGTTCCCTGAGTTTTCTTTTTGACTTGTATATCCTCAATGGGTGGTGCTAGAGAAGTCATAACCCAGAAAGGTCAGTAGGAATTGGTTTAAAAGAAAAAAATAAATAAATAAAAGCCCATTCTCTCCAGCAAAGTACAAAGAAACAGACAGCATGAAAAGAGAAAAATGTTTTTAGACAATAACCACTTTAACACAGAAATACATCATAGAACAAAATGAAGCTCTAGCTCCACCGTTCAGTAACTAAAGTCATGTCTGACTCTGTGACCCCATGGACTACAGCATGCCAGGTTTTCCTGTCCCTCACTATCTCCTAGAGTTTGCTCAAACTCATGTCCATTGAGTCGATGATGCCATCCAACCATCTCGTCTTCTGTTGTCCCCTTCCATTACCATCAGCAAAAGCTGAGATGGGAGCCTAAACTTTCACCCTTGCCAGGATGTAATAAGGCACTGCCAACATGGTGTCTGAGAAGCCAGGTAGAGAAGTGGAACTCTCATCCTCACTCAGCAGTCAGAAACCTCTCCCCACCATGTCAGTGGAGGCCACCGGGGGATTCCTAGCTGGCAGCAATGAGGTGATGCTGGAGAAGGCTGATTGGGGAACTTGCACTACCAGCCAGCACTAACACAGCTTCCTTCCTATAGTGTCAGTGGAGGTCAAAACCAAGTGAAAGCCAAGTGGGAAGCAGTGGCACCCCTTCCATACACAACAAGGAAACTGTCATGGAGACTGACTGGGGAACCTGAAATCTCAGCTCCATTCAGCAGTAACGAGGCAGCCCTAAGGTACCAACAGAGACCAAATGGGGACCTGGACCTTTATCCCCCCCTGGCAGTAAGTGAGGAAGTACCCCTCCCCCACAATGACACAGTATCAGGGAGGGCAGATGAAAGAGATTCAGATATGACCTAGAGTCTCACAACAGAACACCCCAAATGCCCAGGATAGAATAAAAAAAATCACACATACTAAGAACAAGAAAAATCTCAATTTGAGTGAGCAAAGACATTCAACAAATGCCAGCACTAATATGACCCAGATGTTGAAATTATGTCACAAGGATTTTAAAGGAGCCATTATGAAAATGTCTCAATGAGCAACTATAAATACACTTGAAACAAGTAAAAAATGGAAAACATCAGCTCAGAAATGGAAAACATAAAGAAGAGCCAAGTAGAAATTTTAGAAACTGAAAAAATAATTGAAGTAAAAAGATCAGTGTATGTCTCAGAAGTGGAATGAAGAGGACAACTCTAGAAAATGAAAAACGAAGAAAACAACTTGAAAGCAACAAGAGAGAAATGACACTTTACCTACCAGGTGAAAGATCACTTTGAATGATAATGGATTTCTCATCCTCATGGAAGTGAGAAAGAAATGTTACATTTTCAGATAATGAAAGAAAAGAAACATCAAACCCAAATGCTGTATCTGGCTTCCACAAGTAAATCCTGTATATTCTTCTTAACGAAGGTTGAGGAAAAAGACATATTCAGATGAATGAAACCTGAGAGAATTTGTCAACAGCAGAACATAAGCTAAAATAAAGACTAAATGAGAGTTGGACTATAAAGAAATCTGAGCACCAAATAATTGATGCTTTTGAACTGTGGTGTTGAGAAGACTCTTGAGAGTCCCTTGGACTGCAAGGAGATCCAACCAGTCCATCCTAAAGGAGATCAGTCCTGGGTGTTCTTTGGAAGGACTGATGTTGAAGCTGAAACTCCAATACTTTGGCCACCTGATGGGAATAGCTGACTCATTTGAAAAGACCCTCATGCTGGGAAAGATTGAGGGCAGGAGGAGAAGGGGATGATGGAGAATGAGATGGTTGGATGACATCACCGACTCAATGGACATGGGTTTGGGTAAACTCTGGGAGTTGGTGATGGACAGGGAGGCCTGGCGTGCTGTGGTTCATGGGGTTGCAAAGAGTCAGACACAACTGAACAACTGAACTGAACTGAACTGAAAGGAAGTCTTTGAATAAGAAAGGAGGTTATGAAGAAGAAATTGTAGAACATAAGAAGGGACAACAACTGTCTGTAAATACAAAACAGCTGCCTTCTCCTCTTAAGCATTCTAAATTTTGTTTTAACAGTTGAAACAAAAATTTCGATATTCTATTAACGTGAATCTCAATGCCTGTAGAGGAAGGAATTAAAAAATAAAAGGACTTATACAGAGTCAAGTGTTCTATATTTGATTTCAATATCAGTATATCTTTGTGCTTATGGAAGAATTCTATATCTTGATTGTAGTTGTGGCTACAGGAAACTATACACATAATAAAATACAGACCTATGCACAACATTGTATTAATGTAAATTTTCTGGTTTTACAACTTTTGTAAATCTTCATTTACAACAAATAATAAGCTTCAAAAATTTCTTTAACAGGCCATATTCAGAAACATCTTCTGTGAGAAAACATAAAACATACACACTAGAATAGGTGTAAAATCACAGAGCAGATTTCCTGAGTAACTAATTGAAGTTTTCTTGTCTTTTTCTTTAATAGTTATTTATGCCGTTTGATTGGGAGAATGCCATCCTGTTCTGATGCTAATGTTATTATCAATATCTTCTCTTTTATGTCTTCAATAATTAACCTGTGTAAAAGCTCATGCATGGGTCCAGACTTGTGGACACAGTGGGGGAAGGAGAAGGTGGGACAAATTGAGAGAGTAGCATTGAAAAATACATATTATCATATGTAAAACAGATAGCTAGTGGGAACTTTCTGTATAACACAGGGAGCTGAAAACCAACAAAGAGGAGTGGGATGGGGGGTGAGAGGGAGGTTCATGAGGGAGGGAATTTATGTACACTTATGGCTGATTCACGTTGCTCTATGACAGAAACCAACACAGCATTTTAAAGCAACTATCCTTCAACTAAAAATAAATTAAAAAGATTTTAAAAAAGCTCATGAATCCTTTTGACTGGGTCATGACTATAACTGACACCTTTTTAGCATTCTTTGAAGAAAAAAAGAGGAAAACTCAAGCGTCACTTTCAGCTGTCAGAGTACAGCAGCAAATATCTTGGAACTCTGAAAGTACCTTTTTTCTTTTTCAGCAAAATGAAAAACAACTAGTCCAGGAGTCTCAGGATCTATTACTGGCACAAAAAGATAGTGGCATCTAACTGTGACAGCCAAATACATCCAGGCCTTATGCCTTAACTGTGTCTAATTTTCTTATCTACAGTGAAAATCCATCCTGCCCTCTGGCCTATAGCATATATTCTCAGCTTTTCTACAGAGTACAGATCACTCCCTTGGATTTGACCCTGTCTTCCCCATGAAGTCCTTTTCGAACTATGTGATCTTCTCTACTGGCACAATTGATTTAACGTATAGGATTCTCTTTCTTAATTTGAAATCGAGATCCATAGATTCAACTTGGATGAACTTAAGGTCCAATGTTGCCAATTTTCTGTATCTATTACTTTTTTCAATTATGGAATATTCTAAACATACAAAAACACCCAATTACTCCTTGCCCTGAGTGAATGTGTTAACATTTTCTGTATTTTTTCAATTATTTCTAAAATAATTACTAAAAATTTGATACAGATATAAAATTAGAGACTAGTTCAAGAGATATCTGGTTTCTCTGGTGGCTCAGCTGGTAAAGAACCCACCTATCAAGGAAAGAGATGCAAGAGACACCAGTTCAATCCTTGGGTCTGAAAGATGCCCTGGAGAAGAAAATGTCAACCGGCTCCAGCACTGTTGCCTGGAAAATTCTGTGGACAGAGGAGCCTGGTGGGCTATCTAGATAGAGTCCATGGGGTGGCCAAGAGTCAGACACAGCTGAGCACACATGTCTCAGCTGGACCACAAGAGATACCAGTCGTAAAACAATCACCAAAATTTTGTTATATTCACCGAATCTTTTTTTTTATTTATTTTTTTAAAATTGTGGTAAAAACATAACATAAAATTTAGCATCATAACCATTCTTAAGTGCACAATTTAGTAGTGTTAGCCATATTCCTACTATTATACAATAGGAATCTCTAGAAGTTTTTCATCTGGTAAAACTGAAACTCTATGCTCTTTGAACAATTCATTTCTTCCTTCACCCAACCCCTGGAAACCACAATTCAACTTTCTGTTTTTATGAATCTGTCTATTATAAATGCCACATGTAGGTGGAACTATACAGTATTTGGTTTTTTATATCTGGCTAATTTCATTTAGCCTAATGTCCTGAAGTTCCATCCATGTTGTAGCACATGACAGAATTTCCTTCATGAATAACAGTCCAATGTATGTATTATCACATTTTCTTTATATATTCATTGGCTGATGGACATCTGGGTTACTTCGTTTCTTAGCTGTTGTAAGTACTGCTTCAGTGAACAGTGTGCAAATATCTTTGAAATTGAGTTTTCAGTTCTTTTGGGTATACGTGCAGAAGTGGAACTGTTGGATCATATGGTAATTATGTTTTTATTTTTTTGAGGATCCTCCATACTGTTTTCCAAAGTGGCCACATCACTTAACATTCCCATTAACAGTGTACAAAGCTTCTAGGATCTCCAACATTTGTTATTTTCTGCTATAGTGGCCATCATAATGGAGGAGGTAATATTTTATCAAAGTTTTCATTTTTCTAAAGATTATTCATGTGGAAGTATTTTTTTCATGTACTTGTGAGCCATCTGTATATCTTTTTGTGAAGCAATGTCGATTCAAGTCTTTTGCCCACTTTTTTTAAAAATTTTTTTTGGTTTGTTTTTGCCATACAATGCCATGATATCACCATGGGTTTACATATGCTCCCCCTCCAGAACCCCCCTCCCTCCTCCCTCCCTCCTCCCTCCCCCCAGGAAATCTCGCTGTACCAGCCCCGAGCATCAACCCTGGGCTGGCGATTGATTTCACATATGATAATTAACATGTTTCAATGCCATTCTCCCATATCATCCCACCCTTACCCTCATCCACAGAGTCCACGAGTCTATTCTATACATCTGCATTCCTTTTGCTGTCTCGCATGTTGGGTTCTCGTTACCGTCTTTCTAAATTCCATATATATGAGTTAGTATACTGTATTGTTGTTTTTGCTTCTGGCTTACTTCACTCTGGATAATGGGCTCCAGTTTCGTCCATCTGAGTAGAACTGATTCAAATGAAATTTTTTTTTATTATGTCTTTTTAATTTTGTTGTAGTTGTCATCATTGTTAGAGTTCTTTATACACTCTGGATGTCATTCCTTATCATATATATGACTTGCAAATATTTTCTCCCACCTGAAGGTTGCCTTTCACTCTGTTGGCTATTTCTTTGATGCACAGATGTTTTTAAATTTGATATAGTTTCATTTGTCTAACTTTGCTCCTGTGTTCTTGGTGTCCTACCAAGAAATCATTGCCAAATCCAATGTCATGAAGCTTTTCCCCTGTGTTTTCTTCTATTAATTTTATGGTTTCAGGTCTTACAGTTAGAACTTTAATCCATATTGAGTTAGTTTTTGGTAAATAATGTAAGGTAAAGGTCTAAACTAATTCTTTTGCTGGTAGATATTCAGTTTTCTCAACATCATTTGTTGAAAAAACTGTTCTTTCTCCCGTTGTGTCATCTTACCGCTTTTGTTGAAGATTATTTGACCATACGTGCAAGGGTTTGTTTCTGGGTTTTCTATTCTATCACATTAGTTTAATATGCCTGTTTTCATGCCAGTGCCACACTGTTTTCATGATTGTGGCTTTGTGTGAAAGTGAAAGTGTTAGTCGTTAGTCATTAGTTGTGTCCAACTCTTTGTGACCCTGTCTATGAGATTCACCAGGCAACAATACTGGAGTGGGTAGCCATTCCCTTCTCCAGGGGATCTTCCTGACCCAAGGATAGAATCCAGGTCTCCTGCATTGCAGGCAAATTCTTTACTGTCTGAGCCACCAACTTGACCCATTTTTTTAAACAGCTTTTCTTTTTTCTTCTTGGTGCATTTTACAGCAAATATCACACAACATTATTTTACCCCTACGTGACTCAGTATGGTTTTCTAAAATTTATGGTCACTTTCTAACAAAAACACAATATTCTTCTCATTCGTAATAAAATTGGCACTATTTCTTTGGTATCATCTCATACCTAGTCCAAAGTCAAGTGTACAAATTGCCTCCAAAGTTTATTGGTTTTCACCTCAGCTGGTCTCAGCCTGCAGTGAATTGAAGCAGGATTTCTTTCTTTCTTTTTTTTTTTTTTTTCAATGTCTACCAGAGACTGAGGTTGGGGAGCGGCAGGACAGAGTGCTGAATCCTAACCACTAGATCACCAGGGGGAGTGGCCAGGGGCAAGACGCTGGCCTGTCAGCTGTGTAGAAATTAATTTCCACATAGAGACAGAAAGTAGTGAAACAAGTGTTTATTGGGAGAAAATAGAGTATGTAAGTGTGGATAGACGCACAGGTGGGCTCAGACAGAGTCACACCCTCTTGGTAGTTTGAATTACTTTCATGGGGCATTTCTTCTGAGTTTCCTCTGACCGATCATCTTGCTTTGCCCAGTTCTCAGTTTGCATTTGGTATATCTCAGGGTCCTCCCGTGTGTGCGTGCGCATGTCTTAACCAGGATGGAGTCGCTATAAGAGGCTCACGGGTAGTCGCAGCACTTACTATGAGGCGACGCCCTCTTCTATTTTGACCTCCAAGGAAACTTTCTGTGCATATGTTGTCAGGGAGATCGCCTTAACTAAAAATGAGGAATATGTAGACTTTCATCTCTCATCTAAGCAGGACCCACCCTTCTTTCATCCTGCTTTTATGGAGTTTCTGCAATTGTGGAGCTTGTGTGCACAGGGAGAGACTGTTCAGCTTGGGTCCCATCTATCTCCTGCCTCAGTTTGTTTAAATCACAATATAAACAAAGTTCCCACTTTAATTTGATTCTGTCTCTAAGTTCCTTTACACTCAGAGAAGTATCTCACCTCTCTTTTCCCCCTCCAGACACTGCCTGGTACAAACTAGATTCTTTGTCCTATAAAATGTCTCACATTTTGGATTTCTTTCTTTACTTCCTTGTTCTCTCATTTACCTTATAAATGGAAATTAACTGGTAATAGACTTTATTTTCTCGGGCTCCAAAATCACTGTGGACAGTAACTACAGTCATGAAATTAAAAGATGTTTGCTGCTTCGAGAAAAGCAATGACAAACCTAGGCAGCATATTAAAAAGCAGAGACATTACTTTGTCTACAAAGGTCCATATAGTCAAAGTTATGTTTTTTCCAGTTGTGCAGTCACTCAGTCATGTCCAACTCTTTGTGACTCCATGGACTGCAGCAGGCCAGGCTTCTCTGTCCTTCACCATCTCCCAGAGCTTGCTCAAACTCATGTCCCTAGAGTCAGTGATGTCATCCAACCATCTCATTCTTTGTCAACCCCTTCTCCTCCTGCCTTCAATCTTTCCCACGATCAAGATAATTTTTAAAGAGTCAGCTCTTTGCATCAGGTGACCAAAGTATTGTAGCTTCAGCTCCAGCATCAGTCTTTCCAATGAATATTCACGGCTGGTTTTCTTTAGATTTTACTGGTTTGATCTCCTTGCAGTCCAAGGGATTCTTGAGAGTCTTTTCCAACCCCATAGTTCAAAAGCATCAATTCTTTGACGCTCAGCCTTCTTTATGGTCTGACTCTCACATCCATACATGACTCCTGGAAAAACCATAGATTTGACTAGATGAGCCTTTGTTGGCAAAATGTCTGTTTTTTAATATTCTGTCTAGGTTGATCATAACTTTTCTTCCAAGGAACAAATGTCTTTTAATTTCATGGCTGCAGTCACCATCTGCACTGATTTTGTAGCCCAAGAAAATGAAGTCTGTCACCAGTTAACTTCCATTTACAAGTTAAATGACAGAACAAAGAAGTAAAGAGAGAAATCCAGACTGTGAAACCTGGACAATCTAAAAGGCTGAGCACCAAAAAGTTGATGTCTTTGAACTATGGTGGTGGAGAAGAGTCTTGAGAGTCCTTTGGACTGCAAGCAGATCAAACCAGTCCATCCTACAGAAAATCAATCCTGACTATTCCTTGGAAGCACTGGTACTGAAGGTGAAGCTCCAATACTTTGGCCACCTGATGGGAAAAACTGATTCACTGGAAAAGACCCTGATCCTGCCAAAGGCTGAAGGGAGGAGAAGAAAGGGACGATAGAGGATGAAATAGTTGGATGGTATCACCAGCTCAATGGACATGAGTTTGAGCAGACTCTGGAAGATGGTAAAGGACATCTGGGATCATGCTGCAGTCCATGGGGTCACAAAGAGACAGAGAGGACAGCAACTGAACAACAACTGGTGACTTAATTATATGGTTATTTAGTTACAAATTGAAATGAGCTCAGAACTTTGATTTTGTAATGCTTGCATGCTAGTGTTTAGATTCATTTGCAAATTGCAGACCCTGGTATTTTTCCATTTCACTGCTCATTCTCAGATCTGCTTCCAGGTTTCTATCCAAATATACAGTGTTCTCTTTCCTCAGAAGTGGATATAGACAAATTATTTGAACCTGGAGTTTGTGGGGTACCAAAGTCATCCCCATTCATTTCTCACTATTCCTGCCATTGTTTGATCATGCTATTGTTCTACTGCTGTAGGTGATATATCATTTGTATTCATAATCTAAAGTTTATGGAAATGTCTTACCTTCTAGTTTTATTTTGATACTGTCAGTGGATTTCTCATTTTCTATCCTAACTGATTTGTTTATTTTTCAGGAGGAATTTTTGGGAGGTTAAAAACCAATCTTGCTGTCAAGATCACAATATTGGAAGTTCTTCAACTTACTTTTTGTTAAAGAAAGAAAAGACTACAAAAACACCCCACATCCCAACACATTCCATTTTCTCTCCTATACCCATTTCCAAAGGTAACCCCACCCAGAGGTTGCTATGTCTTATTACTATGCATGCTTTGTACTTTTACTACATGTATATGCATCCATTAAGTATGTATACTTTTCTGTGAGTTTACAATATCTACATATTTGTTTTCATATTATATATATGATTTGACTTAGTTTTCTTTATTCATAGTTGTATTTCTTGTTGTTTATCCATGTTGAAACATGAAGCTCTAAATTGTTACTTTTAACTGCTGTAGTATATACTATAGTTTGAAGAAAACATAATTTTTCAGTCCCCTGCCAACCCCTGCCAAGGGAAAATGATTTCATTTCACTGTAAAACGAAATCATCTGTATACATGTTTCCTTGTGCACATCTGCGTGAGTTTCTCTAAGATAGCTAGCTAGGAGTGAAAGTGCCGGATTAAAGGGCACATGCATCTTCTATGTTCGCATTTATGAGGATTTCCCTCCTGTGTGTCCATCCTGATGTTTGTGACATTTTAATTTTTCACATCCTTGTAGGTATGAAATGGTATCTCATTGCTAATTTATTTTACATTTTCCTGATCAAGATGTGAGGTTGAGAATCTTTCCAAATCTTACTGATACTTTGATTTTCTTCCATAATGTCCAGCAATAAAATTGACAATTTCTCCTGAGTTATGTGTCAATTTCTTAATGGCTTGTGAGAGTTTTTAAGATATGTTCTGGATAATAATGCTTTTTTAGTGTTTTTATTGAATACAACAGATTATTCTAAAGTCTTCTGTGTATCCTCTCTCTCTTTGTAACTCTACCTGTGCTGCTATCTCTGTCTTTATCTCAATAACCCCTTCTCTCCCTACAGCTCAGACTCTGCCCATGGAAACATCTTTGGAAACAGGGAGCATACTAACTTTTTCATTTTCCCAGATCTCCATCTCTAACCTCGTGTCACTTCCATGACCATCACTTAAATTTCTTAATGAAACATCCTTTCTTTCTGAAGCACTGACTCGCATGCAAACAGATGTTAAGAACAGAAGTATTCTGCCTTTATGACAACCTAATTGTCAGGATCATATTCTTTACTAATGACAAACAGTGTTTTTCCTTTTTCCTGCATGTCTCTTATGCTTTTCCTCTTTCTGGACCTTTTCTATTCCATGTCTTTATTAGGATCTTGCAAGTCTGGTAAATGCAATAAACAAAATGTTAGGTGTGTGATAAATTATGATAAGGAAGATATGAAAAAGAAATTCTAATTGTTTTATATACATAGACCATGTAATGATATGAGAATTTGATATTATTGCAAAATGAAACAGTTGAGGTGACAATGTCAATTTATTGAAATAGGTAGATGTCAAAATGAGTCTGAAAAAAAATAAGTTTCTAAGATATACCAGATCATATTATCACATTGCCTCCATACACAATACTGATAATAATGCATAAATTCCTCTCGAAGATTCTATAAACTTGGAAATCTGAGCAAGGCTGTTTTAAATACTGACATCTAGTTAAAATATACAGATCAGAGACTTTCTTTGTTTCTTTCACTTTTCTTTTTGTTTGGCTCTTCTCTTAATATAAACTAGAGAAATAAAGGCACGTGTAAATACTTAGAGTTAATAATTTGGATAACAATTTAAACATTTCATTATTTTTCATTTTATTTTTAAACATAGACATCTTTTTGGTTTCATGAATAAAGCCTCCAATTTTGTTATCTTCTTACTGAAATTCTTAAAGAAGTAATATTTTAACATTTGAGAATAAAAGACCAAAGAGGATGATAGCATTTAGCTGTAACTGTATTTCATAATCTAGAACAATTTTCTTTTTATAGGCAAATGCATGGAACAGTCAGGAGGATTAATTATAATAATATTTGTGGAAGAAACAACCAACTTGAGATAATGTATTCTGTCCAAGTTTGAATCCAATATGATTTTTCAACCTAAAGCAGAGCTATAATTTAAAGTAATGTTTAGATTCTGAATGACTCAGATTTAGACAGAAAAAATACTAGCATGTGATGTTTAAGATTGTCAAAAATGTGAGTGATTTTATTTGAAAAATGACAAACGTTCTTCAGAATTGCAGGCCTCCTAGTTGTTTTAATAGAAATATGTTGGAGGAAGGCTTATAAACCCTCTTGTTTTCATTAGTTTATACTTGCATCATGAGCTAATTTGCTTAGGAAACTGATAGATTGTTATTTAGCTCAAAAAGTGAAGCCCTAGATTAGGGTTTTTCTCAATGCACAATGCAAAAGGCTAATAATTCTATTTGAAAAATATTTATTATTATTTAATAATAATATTAACAATATTAAAATAATAACTATTATTAAAAATTCATTGTTATTATTTTTCATTCTGTTCAGCCTAGATCACACTGGGAAAAAAAGAAATTAATTACCTTAGTGGCTTGTGCCTCATCTGTCCCAAAGGTTTTTGTTCATTTTAATGATAAATGTAATACTTATACTAGCTTCAGGTTGTATCTTTTACCCCAGATTCTCAATCCCTGATATACAATTGAAACCATTCTCATGAATGGTCAATATAAGAAGGGGCAGGCAAGCTTCATACTCTGAAACTTTTTCCAAAAGCCTTTATTTCCAAGTAAATTTGGTCTACTTTTATCTGCTATTAATTTAGCACCATGAGCTTAATATCATTTATTTAACCAGCCAGTTCATAAATATTTGTATCAAGTCTTTGTATACACCAGGCAATAATTTACTTATGACTCAAGTTTTGAATTCTTTCTTCCTTAAATTAACAAAATTTAGAAATTGTGTTTTTATCCTCAAATATTCTAATAATTTATCTCTTAAAGAAACAAACAAGCCTCTATTAATGAAATGAGTAAAATTCCTAACAACTGTCATTTTGGTTTCACCATGCTTCTTAGGACTATAAGTGGCAGTTTTTATGGTTGTGGAACTTCACACATATCAATTGTCCTTGTGAAAATCCTACAGACTCTTATCGAGAAATGATAGTGCCTCCTCCAATGTTTATGAAGGAGTATAGTCTGTGACATTGCAGTAGACTCTAGGACAGACAGCAGTGCCAAGAAAAAACACCAATTTCTGCCACTAGACAGGAGGGCCCACATTCTGGAAGGGTCTGGGATATAGAAGTCATTGAGTAGAAAATAAGATGATCTACGTTTCCTTCCAATCAAGCCAAGACTGCTCAATAGTCTTTCTGTTTTCCACAGAACAGAAAAGAAACCGAAATCAATATTTATTTAGCTCCTCCAGTGTTAGTATCAACTTGGACCCATACTGCCAAGTTTTAGTGCTTAACAGCCACATGACCTGGGACAAGAATGTCTCAGCACTGTAGTTTTCTCATCTATAAAATGAAGAAAATAACACATATTATTCAGAATATTCTACCGTAACTCAATTCATTTGTTCTTACAAAGTGCTTTTAACAGTGTCTGGCCCAAAGTGAGCACTTCATAAATATTTGCTGCTATTATTGTATTATCATTGTTGCCATCATTAATAAAAAGGGGTCACACACCAATATAACGTGTTACAGCAGAACTTCAGCAAGCATTCTGTTGACTGAGCTACTCTGATCATTTGGGACATTAAATCTTCATCAGAATTATGTGCAAACCTTAAGCTTAGGTATTTCTCTGGAACAGCACTCTTAGGTTTTATTGTTTTTCCCTGTAGGGTAAGTCTTCCTGTTAAATCTAATCATGACTCATTAGAAGCCAGAGGTTTATAAACAGTGCTTTTTAGATGTCCAGGAGTTTCAAAGGGGGCCTTGATCTGTGGTCATCTTGAGGTGTCAAAATGGTCATGCTTCCCTCCCCAAATGACTCGCATCTTCCACTTGGAGGCAGGGCTGCTTACGACCTTGACAGCTTTGGCCCAGCTGACTGCTCCCAGTAGTTCCATGCTGGGAAGAGGAAGCCGGTGTTATCAGATGACTGCTCAGGAATGTGACCCAAAAGGGACCTTAACTGGGACAAAGAGACTGGTCATATAGCTCTCTGTGGCTGGTTGTTTTACATAGTGACTGTAACTCTTGATGTCTATGAGCCATACCGAGGTCACCTTCAACAGCTTCTCTTCCTGTAAACAAGGGAAGGAGTGCTGGGAAATAAGCAAATGAGAGACAAGTGGGAGTCACCATCACTTCTGACCCCATTAGCCAATATGACACTATGTGCTAACCCTGGAGCTGAGTTTTACTAACCCTTAGATCTTTTTGGCTGCTTTGTTTAAAAACTGAACTTGAAAGCCATGAATACTAGTGAGGTTGGATGGTATGCCTGAGAGAGTTCAGGATTTGAAGGGATCACATCTCAGCCCCGTTACTAATACCTTTATAGCCTTGGTCTTATAACCGATCTGTGTGTTATCACCCTAATTTGTAACATGGTGATTATAATAACAACCTCAACAGATTTATGAAAGTGAAGTGAAATGAAGTGAAAGGCGCTCAGTCGTGTCCAACTCTTTGAGACCCCATACAGTCCATGGATTTCTCCAGGCTAGAATACTGGAGTGGGTAGCCATTCCCTTCTCCAGGGGATCTTCCTAACCAGGGATCAAACTCAGGTCTTCTGCATTGCAGGCGGATTCTTTATCAGCTGAGCCACAAGGGAAGCCCAGATTTATGCAAAGATGAAATTAAAAAGCATAAGATGCCTAGGAAATACGAGATGCTTGGTAGTTATTGGTTCTTTTCTCATTATGTTGTAACTTAATTGCATCCAATCCTTCCATCCACAGGACTGTGTCAAGCGTTAGAAGACATTCACATATTCTCGTTGGGGTTAATCACTCCATCCACTTTAACCATCCTTGTTGCTCAAACATAATAGACACTGCCCTGACTTAGGGCAATGGATCCAGCTGTTCTCCCTCCCTGAATGTCTTTTATCCCAACTATGTAGATGGGCTGACTTTTTAAATCTTCTTCAACTGTGCTCAAATGTCTTCTCACCGTGGCTTACCTTGACCAGCTCATTTAAAACTGCAGCCTCTACATTGTTCCTCACTGCCCCCTCTATTACCAATTCTCCCTACCAGGCTCCCTTCCTTTCTTAAGTACATTTATCACAGTATTCTTGCCTGGAGAACCCCATGGAGCCGGCATGCTATGGGGTCAGCCTGGCATGCTATGACTGCCATGACTTTCAATCCATGAGGTCACAAAGAGTCAGACACACCTTAGCAACTGAACAGCAGCAGCAGCACTCTATAAAATCTACTTTTTATTATGATTATTTTTTATTCTCTGCCTTCCCCTAGTAGAATGCATAACCTACAAAAGCTAAAATCTTTATTTAAATCACTGATATATTCCAACGTTTTCATGTGTATACTTAGGGCACAGTATAAGTATTTTTGGATGAAGGCACACAAGCATTTCAGACTAATCAAACCATAGAACTTACTCAGGGATGAGCTGGGCCCTGAATTACCATGCTTTTTTCACCACATTCTGAGAGCCTGGAGTGTAAGAAGGATGAAATGTATAATGGAATGGATGAAAAAGTCAGTTCAAATATAATGCAGCTCCCCAAGAGGGCTGGGAATTACTCAGGCTTAGGCAAAATCCATTATCATTATTCTCTTCTTTCTGAATCTGACAGCCAAACCAAACATACTGGCCCAGGATTTTTTTCTCTATTTGACTTACGTCATATAACCAGAAGGTCAAGAAAATGTGCAGAATATTAACTACAACCCCCAAATTTTGATATAACCATGGTGAATATTTGTGTTCACTGGGTCATTAAGTTTGAATGTTGACATGTAAATCAACATTCAGTTCAGTTCAGTCTAGTTTCTCAGTTGTGTCCGACTCTTTGTGACCCCATGAATCACAGCACGCCAGGCCTCCCTGTCCCTCATCAATTCCTGGAGTCTACCCAAACCCATGTTCTTTGAGCTGGTGATGCCATCCAACCATTTCATTCTCTGTTGTCCCCTTCTCCTCCTGCCCTCAATCTTTCCCAGCATCAGGGTCTTTTCAAATGAGTCAGCTATTCCCATCAGGTGGCCAAAGTACTGGAGTTTCAGCTTCAACATCAGTCTTTCCAATGAATACCCAGGACTGATTTAGGATGGACTAGTTGGATCTCCTTGCAGTCCAAGGGGCTCTCAAGAGTCTTCTCCAACACCACAGTTCAAAAGCAGCAGTTCTTCGGTGCTCAGCTTTCTTTATAGTCCAACTCTCACATCCATATATGACTACTGGAAAAACCATAGCCTTGACCAGACAGACCTTTGTTGGCAAAGTAATGTCTCTGCTTTTTAATATGCTGTCTAGGTTGGTCATAACTTTTCTTCCAAGGAGTAAGCACTATAATAATGTAAATCATTTTGTAATAAAAGAGTACTACAATGAGATAATCAGTGGTTAGTTCCATATTGCTAACCATGTCATTTGAGCTTGGTCTGTTCTAATGGAGTGATCTACCTACCTCACCCGAGGGAAGAGACACAATTGATTAAGCCCCTGTAAAGAATCTATTCTTTATTCATAGACTTTTCTGCCCTATATAGTATTAAGAATGCATCATCTAATACAACTTTAAGAAAGTTTAATACTCTCTTAAAATTTAACAGGTGAAAAACCATGCTCAGAGAATTGCTGTAGAGTCAAATTAAAAATAAAGAATAACTATACTTGAGTTACTTGGAGGGATGCAAATCATTAGACATAAGATAAAGAGAAATGCATGTTATAAATAGAGAAAAGAATGTTTATAGAAATCATAGAAAATTTTTGTCAAGAGAGATGAAATTCAGATGTGTTCTATTATCACCTGACCTTTCTCTCCCTCTACTTTTAGCAATCAAAATGATGGTCTTCCCCCTGACCTCTCTCTATAATGCATAGCTTAAGATATATTACTCTTATTATACACAAGTGCTATACTCAATCATCTATACTTTAAGTATTAATCATGCAAAAGTTTTATGTGATGCTAGCATCGGGTCTTGCCTCATAACAATGCATTTAGCAATTAAGTAAGCCTTTTTGTTGTCTCTGGATATTAACACATTTAAGAATTTCATAGGCTGAATTGAAGATGCCCTGGGGAAGCACTGAATCTGCCTATATTCTACCCTGTCACTAATATAGCTATTCACATATCTGATCAAATAGGGTAAAAGAAATATGCAATAATTCTCTGGAACAATGTGAGGACAAAGGGTTACATCAGTCATTACAGTTAATAATGTATGTCCTCAAAAACGTGTTTTAATGTGTGCAACAGCCGTTAGGTGCTCAAAACTCAAAAACTGTATTTTAAAGTTATGGCTCCCAGGTGGCATATAAAGCCACCAGCTTATTCATGATTCATTCTAACCTCTTTCCATAAGACTGCAACTGGGAACATGAACAGGGAATAAGGAAGCTGACGCAGACTGTATCACTGTAGGTTATTTGGCTGAAAATATTTCATAAACGCCTCGAGAGATCAAGAAGAAATCAAAATATAAGACCATAAGCCCAGTAGTATATTGTGAAAGCATGGCTAAGCAAAGATGATTGACCCTATATAGAGGTTCTATGTCAATCAAAAGAGATAAAAAACTATCTGCTTCCAAGATTCTGATGAGGTATCACAGAATGAGAAATGTATTAAATGGTTAGTGCTAGCTTTTGAGGACAAGTAAGACAACCCCAGCAATTTTACAAAAGATATAAATGGGTTCAGGGAAGTCACATAATGTGTTCTTAATCCACGATTAGTTGATACCAAAGAATATGCCAGAAAAACAGAACATACTATTTTTGCCATTAAATTCTATTTGTCTTATTAGGTTAAACTAATAATTTGGATGTTAGATGGTATGATACCAAGTAACTAACAGGTAAATTTTTATGCTATTTCGTCACTGTCTTTATATTTATGCTATTTCATCACTTTGGAATAGTAATAATTATGACATCATTTTTATTTCAATCAGAGCATTACTGTTTCCAGGCATATATTCTTCTGCATAGGCTCAGGTCATTTGTAGAGGCTACAAAACAGAGTACCTAGGGCCTCTTCCTGTTCAGATACCTTGATTTCTACTCTCAGTTAAACACAGGGAGATAAATACATAGCACTGAGAAAGAAGCCAACTAAGGGCCCACCATCACCAGTGTGATTTTAGACACTGAACGTTGGCACAGAATTAAATTCAATCATTTGGAAAAGTAATAAAAATATGATTATGAAGATTAGCAGTCACCTATTCAGACTCATGGTTCTGGTCACACAGTGAAAACTCACAAACTGTAAAGCCACAGTCAAGACTGCTGCAGCCAATTAGTCAACAACACCCAGATAGCCACAGAGAAGAGTTAGCAAGTAGTCAACTCTCGCCCAAGGCCTTCACTTCAGTTCAGTCACTCAGTCGTGTTCAACTTTTTGCGACCCAATGAACCTCAGCACGCCAAGGCTCCCTGTCCATCATAAACTCCCGGAGTCCACTGAAACCCATGTCCAATGAGTTGATGAGGCCATCCAGTCATCTCATTCTCTGTCATCCCCTTCTCCACCTGCCCTCAATCTTTCCCAGCATCAGGGTCTTTTCCATTGAGTCACCTATTTTTATCAGGTGGCCAAAGTATTGGAGTTTCAGCTTCCATATCAGTCCTTCCATTGAGCACCCAGGACTAATCTCCCTTCGGATGGACTGGTTGGATTTCTTTGCAGTCCAAGGGACTCTCAAAAGTCTTCTCCTACACCACAGTTCAAAAGCATCAATTCTTAGGTGCTCAACTTCCTTTATAGTCCAACTTTCCCAACCATACATGACCACTGGAAAAACCATAGCCTTGACTAGATGGACCTTTGTTGGCAAAGTAATGTCTCTGCTTTTTAATATGTTGTCTAGGTTGGTCATAACTTTCCTTCCAAGGAGTAAGCATCTTTTAATTTCATGGCTGCAGTCACCATCTGCAGTGATTTTGGAATCCCAGAAAATAAAGTCAGCCACTGTTTCCACTGTTTCCCCATCTATTTGCCATGAAGGGATGGGACCAGACACCATGATCTTACTTTTTTGAATGTTGACTTCTAAGCCAACTTTTTCACTCTCCTCTTTTCACTTTCAACAAGAGGCTCTTTAGTTCTTCACTTTCTGTCATAAGGGTGGTGTCATCTGCATATCTGAGGTTATTGATATTTCTCCTGGTAATCTTGATTCTAGCTTCTGCTTCATCCAGCCCAGCATTTCTCATGATGTATTCTGCATATAACTTAAATAAGCAGGGTGACAATATACAGCCTTGACGTACTCCTTTTCCTATTTGGAACCAGTCTGTTGTTCCATGTCCAGTTCTAACTGTTACTTCCTGACCTGCATAAAGGTTTCTCAAGAGGCAGGTCAGGTGGTTTGGTGTTCCCATCTGTTTCAGAATTTTCCACAGTTTATAGTGATCCACACAGTCAAAGGCTTTGGCATAGTCAATAAAGCAGAAATAGATGTTTTTCTGGACCTCTCTTGCTTTTTTGATGATCCAATGGATGTTGACAATTGGACCTCTGGTTCCTCTGCCTTTTCTAAAACCAGCTTGAACATCTGGAAGTTCACAGTTCACGTATTGCTGAAGCCTGGCTTGGAGAATTTTGAGCATTACTTTACTAGTGTGTGAGATGAGTGCAACTGTGCAGTAGTTTGAGCATTCTTTGGCATTGCCTTTTTGGGGGATTGGAATGAAAACTGACCTTTTCCAATCCTGTGGCCACTGCTGAGTTTTCCAAATTTGCTGGCATATTGAGTGTGGCACTTTCACAGCATCATCTTTCAAGACTTGAAATAGCTCAACTGGAATTCCATCACCCCCACTAGCTTTGTTCATAGTGATGCTTCCTAAGGCCCACTTGACTTCACATTCCAGGATGTCTGGCCCTAAGTGAGTGATCACACCATCATGATGATCTGGATCATGAAGATATTTTTTGTACATTTCTTCTGTGTATTCTTGCCACCTCTTCTTAATATTTTCTGCTTCTGTTAGGTCCCTATCATTTCTGTCCTTTATTGTGCCCGTCTTTGCATGAAATATTCCCTTGGTATCTCTAATTTTCTTGAAGAGATCTCTAGTCTTTCCCATTCTATTGTTTTTCTCTATCTCTTTACACTGATAACTGAGGAAGGCTTTCTTATCTTTCCTTGCTATTCTTTGGAACTCTGCATTCAAATAGATATATCTTTCCTTTTCTCCTTTGTTTTCTGCTTCTCTTCTTTTCACAGCTATTTGTAAGGCCTCCTCAGGCAGCCATTTTGCCTTTTTACATTTGTTTTTCTTGGGGATGTCTTGATTCCTGTTTCCTGTACAATGTCATGAACCTCCATCCATAGTTCATCAGGCATTCTAACAGATCTAGTCCTTTAAATCTATTTCTCATTTCTGCTGTATAGTCATAAGGGATTTTATTTAGGTCATGCCTAAATAGTCTAGTGATTTTCTCCACTTTCTTCATTTTCAGTCTGAATTTGGCAATAAGGAGTTTATGATCTGAGCCACAGTCAGCTCCCAGTCTTATTTTTGCCGACAGTATAGATCTTCTCCATCTTTGGCTGCAAAGAATATAATCAATATCATTTCAGTGTCGACCTTCTGGTGATGTCCATTTGTAGAGTCTTCTCTTGTGTTCTTGGAAGAGGGTGTTTGATATAAACAGTGCGTTCTCTTGGCAAAACTCTATTAGCCTTTGCCCTGCTTCATTCTGTACTCTATGGCCAAATTTGCATGTTACTCCAGGTGTTTTTTGACTTCCTACTTTTGTATTCCAGTCCCCTATAATGAAAAGGACATCTTTTTTGGGTGTTAGTTCTAGAAGGTCTTGTAGGTCTTCATAGAACTGTTCAGCTTCAGCCTCTTCAGTGTTACTGGTCGGGGCACAGACTTGAATTACTGTGATATTGAATGGTTTGCCTTGGAAATGAACAGAGATCATTCTGTTGTTTTTGAGATTGCATCCAAGTACTGCATTTCAGACTCTTTTGTTGACTCCATTTCTTCTAAGGGATTCCTGCCCACAGTAGTAAATATAATGGTCATCTGAGTTAAATTCACCCATTCCAGTCCATCTTAGTTCACTGATTCCTAGAATGCTAACATTCACTCTTGTCATCTCTTGTTTGACCACACCCAAGGTCTTAGAAATCATTAATGGCTGACCCAGACAAGAACCAAGCTTTCCTCACATAAGTACAGGACACTTTGAGCCATTTTTTAATCATAAAAAATTGTGGTGCTCTGAAAGAGACTTTTTGTACATATTTTATATATTTATATGAAAATATATAATATTACTTGTTTAAAAATATTGTATATATTTTTCTGAGTTCTAGGTAGCCCATCAGGCTCCTCTATCTATGGAATTCTCCAAGCAAGAAAATTGGAGTGGTTAACCATTCCTTTCTCCAGGGGGTCTTCCCTACCCAGTGATCGAATCCATATCTCTTGCATCTCCTGCATTGCAGACAGATGCTTTACTATCTGAACCACTATGGAAGCTCCAAAACTGGTTTAAATTAGATCATTTTTGTGTGCTCAGTCATGCCCAACTCTTTGCAACCCCATAAACTGTAGCCCACCAGGCTCCACTTGCAAGGGATTTCCTTGACAAGAATACTGAAGTGGGTTGCCATTTTCTTCTCCAGGGGATCTTTCCGACCCAGGGATTGAACCTGTGTCTCTTGCATCTCTTGCATTGGAAGGTAGATTCTTTACCACTTGTGCCATCTGGGGTACTACTCATATTTAAATAATCTTGCACTATAAACTCTGGTTGAAACCTGAAAGACCTTGGTTTACTTTGAAACAGTTAGCTATTTACAAATCTTAAAAGTCCTGAGCTAGACTAACATTCTTTTGATTGTTTACTTAAGAGAACAAATAGCCCTAAACCTCAAGCTGTTAATGCTGAGAATACAAATCAAGGTCAGAGAAAATACCAATGACCACAACTTCAGCTAGTAGCAAATTTTATATGCTGGAGTGGCTGAAAAGCTTGAAAGTAAGCATAAGGCAAGAAAGAGAGAGGATAAGAAAGAAGAAAAGTTGAGGAGATATAGTTTTCCTGTAAAGCTTCTCTAAATCACTTTTTTTCTTTTAATGACAGATGTTGACTAATTTAGATAAGCCAGAATGACTAAGTTAATCTTTCAAAAAGCTGTTTATGTATCCAGATGCTATTTTTTTTTACCCTCAGAAGAGCAGTTTGAAGCACTTAGCACTCAACCAGGAGGTGGTTTTGCTGAAAGGTACATACTTTCTTCATATTTGCATACATAATGGACTGTGGTCCCAGCTTCAGTTCAAGATTGCCTTTCACTCAGGATATTTCTACACTTCTGTACTGTTTATAGCATCATAGAAAGATTTACAAAATGTACTCTCCTGGCTGTGTCAAGACTTATTGGAAGACCCAGCTCAGCAGATTGTAAATGGTAGCTTCTTTTTGTTTTTATTTTCTGTTGCATAACCACAGGCAACTTGGACAAAATGAACTTGCTGGTTGTTCCTATAGGACTTTCAGTATCCCCATTTAAAACAGAACACATTTAAGAGTAAAACTACTTCAAAATGGTTGTAATCTAGCTGGTTGAATAGGTCTTTAATCCACCTAAATCAATGCACATCAGTGGTTTCTGAGCTCAAATTCCAAGCAACTGGAAAATGTATACATGACAAGTCAGTGACCAGAAACAATTCTGGGAGAACTGATTACTGCAGTAATAGCTGTGATAAATACAAGAGCTCTTAGGGAAAAGGTTTCAAAGTCTTATAAAACCAACTAATGATATAATGACATTTTGTTTTGTTTAATTACCAGTCATAATGCAATGTAATTAAACCCAGTGGCAGGAGGATAACAGTACCAAGATACAGACAATTAAGTTAATCACAACATGTGTAAGATATATTTAGGCATCACATAAATCTTCTGACAGAAAAGATCTAAGCATTTTTCTTACATTTATCAGAATAAAAAGTACAAAGTTTCTATATTTTCAGCAATAGGATAAACTGCCAATGACAGTGTTTCTAAACATTGGACACTAACATTAACTGACCTTTACAGAATTGGATTTGAGAGTCTAAGCATTATTTTCTCTAGTTCAGATGCTTAAGAGAAACTCTGGGTGAGAAATAAGAAAAATAAAAAAGAGTAAACATTTTCTTTTAAAAACTGACTTGTAGCTCATTATATATTCTGGATAATAATAATTTTTTGGATATATAATACAACCATCTACTCCCAGGTCTGCAGCTTTGCTTTTTTTTTCTTTGTTTATAACTATTTTTGACAGGCAAATTTAAAAATTTTTAATTGAAACATATTTATCAATTTTCTCATATAGCTCACGTTTTGTATCATGTTTAAGAATACCTAGCCTGCCATGTTGCAACCATTTTTTCTTCTAATAAAGATTTATTTTTTTCATACTGAAGTCTTCAGTCTCTCTTGAATTCATTTTTATGTTTTGGGTGAAGTTGGGACAAAATTTACAGTACTTGAACCGTAACTTCCAAATGTTCAAGCTAGATTTAGCAAAGGCAGAGGAACCAGAGATCAAATTGCCAACATCCATTGGAACATCGAAAAAGCAAAAGAGTTCCAGAAAAATATCTACTTCTGCTTTATTGACTATGTCAAAGCCCTTGACTATGTGGACCACAACAAACTCTGGAAAACTCTTAAAGAGATGGGAATGCCGGCCCACCTGACCTGCCTCTTGAGAAATCTGTATGCAGGTCAAGAAGCAACAGTTAGAACTGGACATGGAACAGACTGGTTCCAAATAGGAAAAGGAGTACATCAAGGCTGTATATTGTCACCCTGCTTATTTAACTTATATGCAGAGTACATCATGAGAAATGCTGGGCTGGAAGAAACACAAGCTGGAATCAAGATTGCCGGGAGAAATATCAATAATCTCAGATATGCAGATGACACCACCCTTATGACAGAAAGTGAAAAAGAACTAAATAGCCTCTTGTTGAAAGTGAAAAGAGGAGAGTGAAAAAGTTGGCTTAAAACTCAACATCAGAAAACTAAGATCATGGCATCTGGTCCAATCACTTCATGGCAAGTAGATGGGCAAACAGTGAAAACAGTAACAGTCTTTATTATTGGGGGCTCCAAAATCACTGCAGATGGTGACTGCAGCCATGAAATTAAAAGGCTCTTGCTCCTTGGAAGAAAAGCTATGACCAACCTAGACAGCATATTAAAAAGCAGAGACATTACTTTGCCAACAAAGGACCATCTAGTCAAAGCTATGGTTCTTCCAGTAGTCATGTATGGATGTGAGAGTTGGACTATAAAGAAAGCTGAACACCAAAGAATTGATACTTTTGAACTGTGGTGTTGGAGAAGACTCTTAAGAGTCCTTTGGACTGCAAGGAGATCCAACCAGTCCATCCTAAAGGAAATCAGTCCTAAATATTCATTGGAAGGACTGATGCTGAAGCTGAAACTCCAATACTTTGGCCACCTGATGTGAAGAACCAACTCATTGGAAAGGACCCTGATGGTGGGAAAGATTGAAGACAGGAGAAGAAGGGGACAACACAGGATGAGATGGTTGGATGGCATTACTAACTCAATGGACATGAGTTTGAGTAAACTCTGGGAGTTGGTGATGGACAGGGAAGCCTGGTGTGCTGCAGTCCATGGGGTTGCAAAGTCAGACACGACTGAGGAACTGAACTGAACTGAACTGGGACCTAAATTTGCTTATCCAAGGAAATCCACTGACTCAACACTACTTTTTTGAATAGATTTTCTTTTTCTGTTTTGAAACACCATGTTTATCATTTATATATCCTTTATATATTTAATAGCATTTATATAATTAGATGCTGTATTATGTTACAAAGTTATATTTCTATGTAATTTCTATATCATCTATGTCATTGACATTAAGTCCTTATACATTCACATATGTACTTTACAATTTTTTTCTCCATTACATAAGTCTATTTTTTTCTTTGCTATATAACTCCTTTAATCTCTATAATTGTATAAAAAATCTTGATATCCAGTAGCCAGCCACTCTTCAAAAGTGTCTTGACTTTTCTTATTCTTTTGGTCTTCTGCATTATTTTAGAACTATGTTTTCTCCAACTTCTTACTGTGTTCCAGTCTTTCCTGAAGGGCTCTTTTGAATGTTCTGATCTTCCTTCAACACTCCTGTAGTTTACAATGGTGTTTTAGTCTTGATTTCCAGCTTATGCAGAATCTTGAGATCAACCAGAGAGGCAATTAGGACAGTCTCAGGTCCTTCCTGGGGATGCACAAAACACTGTCCAGTGTGCATGGTCTTCTAGATCCCCAGAAATATGTCAGAGCTTTTCAAAGCCCACTGAGGGTTTCTCTTTTCCCACATTTTCTTCTTAAATATTTTAGCCAACTTTTTGCCTGCCCCTACTGGAACCAATGCCTATGGCATCTGTGCAGGTGCTGCTGATTGCAGTAAGGATAGGCATCTCCTACTGAGGAAGGCTGTTATTGAATCAGAAGTTGGTCATCTCACAGCACAACAAGCCAATACTTGGGAGATGAGGTGTTGAGGCAAGAAATAGTAGCTTTATTTAGAAAACCAGGCATTTGAGAAGATAGTGGGCTAGTAGTCTAGAGTATCATCTTATGGTGGTCTGGATGCCAGTTTAACAGAGAGAAGAAGGTGAGGAAATAAAGTAAAAAGGCCATAAATCTTGTAAAATATCTCCTGAATTGGTCTGCTTCAGGGAGGGAGTGTGTTAATTTCTTCCTTTCTGCAGCCATTCACACAAGTGGTCAGGTCAGAATGTCTCCTTGTTTATTGAACAAAAGCACTTTAATTTAACATTCTGGCAGAAGGGGCAGGGTTCCCTGAGGCAGGCCATTATGTATTTTTACAGCTATAGACAGCGTTCTTCCAGTGATTATAGTAACAAAAGCAACAGATAGCAAATATTAAAGTAAAAGAAACAGATCCAACGTAGAGTTGGATTCTGCTCTTTCCTGATACAAGACTTAAGTCAGGTCAAGCAGGGATAAACTTTCTCAGGGAGCTACCATGCGGGTCATCTAATGAAAATTCTCTGGAGATAAAGCTTTTGAGGGAGTTTCAATCTCTTTCCCTTCCTTCCAGTAGCCACTAGGCTTAAGTTTTAACAGTTACCATATTTCTGAGATTGCTGTTTTTTAAACTACTGAGAAGCTGAGGAGAGAGCAATGAAAAAGGACAAGTTAAAACACCACAAAGCTTGCTGTTCTTATCCAAAGTCAGTTGCTTTTCTTGAATGAATTCTCCTCACACTGCTGTCAGGCTTTGGTTTATTAAGAGTTTCTAAAAAGCTGATTTTGATAATTTTTGCCAAAATTCTTGCTGTTTTATGGAAGAATGGATTTTCAGAACTGCCAAATAACCCAGCAATCCCACTGCTGGGCATACACACCGAGGAAACCAGAATTGAAAGAGACACGTGTACCCCAATGTTAATCGCCGCATTGTTTACAATAGCCAGGACATGGAGGCAACCTAGATGCCCATCAACTGACGAATGGATAAGAAAGCTGTGGTACATATACACAATGGAATATTACTCAGCATTAAAAAAAAAATTCATTTGCATCAGTTCTACTCAGGTGGACCGAACTGGAGCCTATTATCCAGAGTGAAGTAAGCCAGAAGGAAAAACAACAATACAATATACTAACGCATATATATGGAATTTAGAAAGATGGCAGCGAGAACCCTGCATACGAGACAGCAAAAGAAACGCAGACGTATAGAACAGACTCGTGGACTCTGTGGAAGAGGGCAAGGGTGGGAGGATATGGGAGAATGGCATTGAAACATGTTAATTATCATATATGAAATCAATCGCCAGGCCAGGGTTGATGCTCGGGGCTGGTGCACCGAATCGGGAGGGAAGAGGGAGGGGGGTTCTGGAGGGGGAGCATACGTACACCCATGGTGGTTTCATGTCATTGTATGGCAAAACCAATAAAAAAAAAAAAAGAATGGATTTTCAGCTGTCTTAACTCTGTATTATGATGTTTGTGTTTCCGCATTCATATGTTAAACTCCTGGCCAACCCCCCCCCCCACAACACACATACCATGCAATGGTATTAAAAGATAGGGGCTTTGGGATGTAATTAGGTTTAGATGAGGTCTTGATGATGTAGCCTCCACTATGAGATCAGTGTCTTCATAAGAAAACATATCAGAGAACTTGCTTCCTTGTGTATGAGGACAGAGCAAGAAAATGGACACTTACAAGCGTTCCCACCAGAACCTGACCCTGCTGGCATCTTGATCTTGGACTTCACAGCCTTCAGGAGTGTGATTAAATAGATGTCTGTTGCTTAAGCCACCCAGTCTATGGTATTTTATTACAGTAGCCAATCACTCTATAAGTTCTTCCCTATTTTTCCATTTTAACTGTCATAAGGGCTTTCCTGATAGCTCAGTTAGTAAAGAATCTGCCTGCAATGCAGAAGACCTGGGTTCAATATCTGGGTTGGGACAAAGATCCCTTGGAGAAGGGAAAGGCTACCTGCTCCAGTATTCTGGCCTGGAGAATTCCATGGACTGTATAGTCCATGGGGTTGCAAAAAGTCAGACATAACTGAGTGACTTTCACTTCACTTCACTTCAAGAGCTTCATTTAGGGGAAATTTTTTCTCATGCTCTTTGCCCATTCTATTGTAGTATTAGATCTTCTTATTAGACTGGAACTAACTTTTTTGTATTAAGTATATGTAAACTGTGCCACATTTTTTTTTGCTAAAATTTTCCCAGTTTGCATTTGTTTATAAATATAATTTTGATACAGTTTTTTTAATGAAGTCCAATACAACAATATCTACCATTATATTTTTCATCATATTATGAAAAGCTAAAATTTATTCACATTTCTCTGTTCTTTTTAATGATTTCATTTTTTATATAAACTTTTCCATTCAGCTGGAATTAATTTTGGCATATGTTATAGTGGGAAATTGTTTTTGAATTTATTTTCTTGGGCTCCAAAATCACTGTAGATGGTAACTGAGCCAAGGAATTAAAAGACACTTGTTCCTTGGAAGAAAAGTTATGACCAACTTAGACAACATATTAAAAAGCAGAGACATTACTTTCCTGATAAAGACCTGTATAGTCAAAGCTATGGTTTTTCCAGTAGTCATGTATGGATGTGAGAGTTGGATTATAAAGAAAGCTGAGCACTGAAGAATTTATGCTTCTTAGTTGTGGTGTTGGAGAAGACTCTTGAGAGTACCTTGGACTGCAAGGAGATCCAACGAGTCCATCCTGAAGGAAATCAGTCTTGAATATCCACTGGAAGGACTGATGCCGAAGCTGAAGCTCCAATCCTTTCACCACCTGATGTGAAGAAATGATTCATTTGAAAAGACCTTGATGCTGGGGAATATTGAACGCAGGAAGAGAAGGAGATGACAGAGGATGAGATGGTTGGATGGCATCACTGACATGATGGACATGAGTTTGAGTAAACTCTGGGAGTTGGTGATGGACAGGGAAGCCTGGTGTGCTGCAGTCCTTAGGGTCGCAAAGAGTCGGACACAACTGAGCGACTGAAGTGAACTGATAGTGGGAAAATCAACTTGATTTTTTCTCCCCAAACATCAATTTTCCTAACATAATTTATATAATAACCTATTTCATCCCCCATTGGTATGTGATACTTCATTTATAATATATTAATCTCTAAATATCATTCTTATACATAACAAGAACAATTTCTGGGTTATCTCTTCTGAACTTTGGTCATATTCTTACTCCTGATTCAACAGTATATTATCTTTATATTTTGTTTCTTTATAGTATATTTTCATATTTGGTTCTTAACTTTAAATTTATATGCAATGTAAAAAGCTAGTACTAGATGAAAAATAGTCTTTGGAGCTTAGCCTTTCTCTTTTTGTGCCTGTAGTTCTTAAGTTCTTAGTCAACTTTCAACAGAGATACTGCCTCCTCTAAGATTTTTCTAAGTCTCTATTTTCCACCTTCTGGGATGGGTTAGGTGTCTTCCTCTGTGTTGTTTCTTTATATTCTCATAATGTCTATACACATCTTTGTTATGGCATTTATGAGATACATACCCACTCCAGTATTCTTGCCTGGGAAATTTCACTGACAGAGAAGCCTGGAGGACTAGTCCATGGGGTTGCAAAATAGCCAGACACAACTTAGGGACTGAACAACAACAGGAATTTAGGATACAGTGTACTACAAGGGTTAAGTTTTCCACTGTTTATACCACTGGCCTGTGGTAAACTCTTGCAAGCATAGACTGAATTCTGTATCCATGATATCCCAAATGGTTTCTGGAAAAATCAACAGATTTTTCCTTGAAAAAAAAATGATTAAATGGTATCCATTGAAATTTCACCTGATTTGGATAACAGAGAGAAGGAAATCAGGCAAACAATTTAAGCATCATTGCCATTCTAGGACTTATTAAAAATAAATACTCTATAATGATCTTAAATAGAAACACCTAGATATAATTCAATAATTCTCTTTTAAAATAATGTCTTGATTATGAATATTCTTATTCTGCTTTAATATTAAATTTGACTCTCATCATTGGATGTTCAAAAGCTTTGCCTTTTATGTAGTTTTCAGTCATTAGAGAACTCTTATTTGCTTTTTCCATCAAATCAATTTATATGAAACCTACAAAATATCTGCTAATCCCAGGAGCTTCTGAAGTATCAACACTTGTTATTTGCACTTGAAAAAAATTATTTTCTGTTTCATGCACCTGGCCTCAGCTGTCACAAGAGAGGTTATGATTACTGGATACATATTAACAACCTCAACAGACCTAGGACAATGAGTCTCCAATTAAAGATTTCTCAGGAAGCTATATTGTACCCCAGTAGATAGCTAATAAATGAAATGGCTTTCTTGATAACAGCTATAGATTTTTGCATTTTGAATCAGCCTCACATCTCAGCATCAGATGTATCAAGCTTATTTAAACAGGCCATATCTTTCTAAAGAATTTTAAAAATTGATTTTTTTAAACTTTTTATTTTGTATCGGGGTATATATAGCCCATTAGAGCTTTCCAGGTGGTGCTAGTGGCAAAGAACCTGCCTGCTAATGCAGGAGACACAGGAGACCTGGGTTTAATCTCTGGGTCGGGAAGATCCCCAGGAGGAGGACATGGCAACCAACTCCAGTATTCTTGCCTGGAGAATCCCACAAACAGAGGAGCCTGGCAGTCCATGGGGTCACAGAGTCAGACACAACTGAAATGACTTAGCACACAAGCATGTAGCTGATTAACAATGTTGTGATAGTTTCAAATGAATAGTAAAGGGGCTCAGCCATATATATACATGTATTTAAAAAGATTATTTAATAACCAGAGGGAATCTTTACATTTTTCCAATAGAAATATTGAGAGTTTTAAAATTGCCTCTGAGAAACCAAAAATGATCATAAAGTCTAGCATTGAGCCTCTCCAATCTACTGTACTGTGTCAAAATCATTTTGGAATAAGCCAAGATATGAATAAACATATGAATATATAGACTATAAGAAAGGGCAGGTAATTGTGGTAGAGCAGAAACAACTGGATATACTGGCATGAATAAGAAGTGCTAATCGATGCCTGGAATGGAGCTAGAATATCTATAAAAATTTACCAGTAAACTACATATGCAAAGTAGACAATCATTTTAAGACTCAAATTTGCAAAGTCAATAGAACTAGAACACTTATGAATCTTTTATTAATCCAGTCTAAGACATGTATAATATTGACAAATGCTTTTGCAGTCCATGTTAATTTAATGAGCTCATCTTGAAGAATCCTCATTGATTACTTAGAGTACTCAAGCCTCCCTTTGACTTTTTGATCCTTAGCAATGTGGCTTTTGCACTGCCTATTTATGGTTAGACATGACATTGAAGTATTTAAAACTCGTCATTTCATTCTCCCTCAGGGCCAGAAGGAAATCACTGTTAGCATCAGAACTACCTGAACTCACCAGCCCCATGGAGCTCAGACTTAAGAAAGAGGACAGGGCACCACAGCAGAGAAAGCAATTGCTTTGGCTGGAAGATCTGACTGCTGTCCCCTGGTGGCTCAGATGGTAAAGAATCTGCTTGCAATGCAGGAGACCTAGGTTCAATTCCTAGGCCAGGAAGATCTTCTGGAAAAGGGAATGACAACTCATTCAAGTATTCTTGCCTGGAGAATCCCATGGACAGAGGAGCCCGGCAGTCTACAGTCCATGGGGTCACAAAAAATTGGACATGACCGAGTGACTAACACTGCTACTAACTACTACCATAGCACAGCTCAACAATGAAGAGAAGAATACAAAATCTGCTTTTGTACTCAACGTACTCAGTTGCCACAGATTAAAATCTCTATTTATTCTTACTTTCCGGGGGGGAATTTCAAAGTTTTAATTTTCATAAAAAGGAAATGCTGTAAATGTTTAATTGTGTTAACAAATAGGAATGATTATATTCTAGATAATGCTAAATTATGAAGTTTGACATCTCATTACCAGTGTCAACATGTGTGAGATAATCACAAGCTCACCTTCACTTACTATGATCTTTATTGAGCATGCGTAATCTTGCTTCATTCCCCAACTCCCCAAAGCCAAAATTCCTGTTCAAAGGACTGAGATCCTCCTTTATGGAGAAGTCACCCTTTATCAAGTAAGCACTGCTACACCAGAAGATTCTTGTTCAAATACAAATTATCCTGAAAATGTTATAGGAACAGGGACACCTTCCAGGGCCCAAAAGTGGACCCTTGTCTAATACTCTCAAGAGGAGAGTAGACAAGCTTGCTGACAAAGCAAGAGACTTCATTGGGGAGGGTTGCCTGTGTGGGGAGCAGGAGGGTAAGGAAAGCCAGGAGAAGTGCTCTGTCAAGTGGTTCGTAGTCTCAGGTTTTATGACAATGAGATTAGTTTCCTGGTTGTCTCTGGCCAATCATTAAGACTCGGGGCCCTTCATGGTGGAGCATGTATTGTTCAGCCAAGATAAATTCCAGTGAGGAGAATTCTGGGAGGTGGTGGGACATGTGGCATCTCCTTTTGATCTTTCCTGTACTGTTCTGGCTGGTGGTGGCTTATCAGTTCTGTGTTCCATAATAGGACTTTCTGTCCAAAATAACTCATGCAAATGATTACTGTGGTGTCTGGGCAGGGAGGGTGGTTTCAGTCAGTGTGTTTCCCTTAACAAAAACAGAGTATATGAAGGCTTGGAGATCTTTAACACCAACGTAGCTTAGTTTATTAGGGTTTTTGTTTTTGTTTTTGTTTTTTTTTTTTTGCTTCATGGGAATTGGGAAAGAAGAATTCTGTGGCTTGTGGATGGCTGGGCAGTTTAGGTTTCAACAAATAGATACCTGTAGACTTAGAATCCTGGGATTGATGCAGAGAGAGTGGGACATACTGGCCAGATATACTTTGATGAGAAGAAAAGAGAGACACCAGCTCACAGCTTCCCCAGCAACCCTTATCTTTCCTGGAGGCCTCTGTACTTGCTATTCCCTTGAAACCTTCTACTCCCCTGGCCTAGCTCCATCCCTACCTCTCTATATGCCTAATGCTTATTCAACTTGTGGGTCTTAGCATAAAGGCTACTTTTTCAGACAAGCCGTTTCTGGCTTCTAAGATTAGGATGCTCTCATGGAACACTGAAATTTTCCATTTTTGCATATATCAAATGCCAATTAATTATTTGTTTAATTATATTTTGATGTCATCTTCCCAAACGGACTATAAGCATCATCATGGCAGGGCCATGGCTGCCTTACTTACCATCATTTCCCAGCCCCTAAGACTCTATCACTATTTCCAAAACAAGTGTTAACTGATTGGTACAATGCATATAAACACTTTAAAAATATATGTGGATTGTTTGGTGCAAGAAGCCCCAGACTGGAGTTTTATATTGAAGGAGATCGTGTTTTGCAAACAACCAGAAGGTATAGAATCATCCTAACATGATTTTAAGAGGTAGGAAAGGGAGGTTTAATTTAGTACTGCTAGAGGCAGAGATTTTGAAAGAAAAAAAAAAGCTAAAAACCTTTTAGGTTTGTGGCCTTTCAAGTTTGAACTGTTCAAAGATTTGATAAGAGGGATGATGCCGTCAAAGACGACAGCCAGGGCTCTAGCCTGGGAAGTACGCAGTGCTGTTGCCTAAGACGGGAGTACAGCAGCTGAGGGATGGACATAGAGGTCTGGGAGTGTACTGTCTGAAAACAGGGGCTGAAGTTTTGTCAGCCGAAGTTATGACTCAGGTAGCGTAGAATGGAAGGGAGGCAAGGGCAGTTAAAAAAAGAAAAGTTAAGAGTCAACAACAGAAACAAATGAGCAAGTAACTGTATTTCTGAAGGAGAGGAGTGAATACACAAAAGGGACTAATGTGACTCCTGATTGCAATTTCACTTCCATCACAACTGTGCCCAAGGCAGACCAGGTGAGCAAACTGTGCTTTTCTCTTTCCCTCCAGAGAGACACAGGATGTTTTTGTTTTTCAAGGAAATTCTGCAGTGTGTACTATAGGCAGGCAAAGTATACTTCAATATATATACATACATACATATATGTGTATATGTATATATATGTATATATATTGGTTTAGAGCTTCCAAAGAGGCCACTGGTCAGTAAACCAAACGTCCAGGAAAGAAAATCCATCACGTACTGCTCCCATGATGATTCCTTGGATGTGCCATGGTACTTAGGTGCATCAAGCACTAAATTCAATAATATGCTGCCTCTTCATAAACTGCACTGACTCTAGAGTAAAATTAATAATTTCACAAGCCAGGAAGAATGATAGCTAGTCTAAATAAAATGCATTTTCCAAGAGTTCTAAAACATTTTTTCTCAACTTGACAACTCCCAAGTGGGAGCTGGTAGATAGATTTGTTGCTGTCTTCCAGGCCACATGCCCTTCTATCCAACTCATAGGGAAACCTAACTAAAATATCTTCAGTATGTGCTGATTGTGAATGCAGAGTTAGTCAGAGCTGACCCCCTGCCATGAAGATGAGTGTCCAGGTGCCCCCACGGCGAGTGCTCTACAAGGCAGGTCCTGGCCCTGATGGCAGTAGGTGTGTGGCGGTAACTGCACTTGCCAGACGATTCTTGGGTCTGGAAATTGGCTGTAGAGGTCTCATTTCATTCTCGTCGATCCCAGTTCTCCAGGCTTTCTATGATTCTATGAGCTATGAATTCTTTTTCTGCCTAATCAGATCTGATTGTCGCATAAGAACACAGGCTAGTACAACAGTGGTCTGGCTTTATCTCCCTGGCGGTTGTCCTCGGGGAGTCAGTTCTATATAATGCTTCGGTGTAAAATATGAGACTGAATGGAGACTATATTAATAGGGTGCTCAGGAGGCATGCATGATATCCATTTGCCTAGAATCCCCTTTCCTCTGCCTCTAGTGATATACAGCCTCATTCTGGTTTGCAGCTGGGCATATGGCCTAAACTGCACCAAACATAATATTTCACCATCACTGCATGTCACAGTGACAGAAGGAAAGAGTGGATATGCGACCACCCTTCAATCAAACTTGAATCTGTGATTTAACAGAAGCTGTTGAGAGAGACTAGAGGAGGGTAAGAAAGGGTTGTTGGAAAGGAAGTGAAGGTGGAGCAGATATGTTAATGTCCCACTCACATGCTTAGTGATCTCATCACCATTGTCATATACCTGCCTCTCTCTGTTGAAGGGCTGTGCTCAGGAGGCTAAATTCTCACGTGCACACATATAGCTCAAAGTGTCTGGAAACTTACATTTCTCCAGCAGCACCTGTTAATTGGGACAAGGTTGAGAGGAGATCAACTCCATCTCCAGGGTCCCATTGAGGGTGCAGCCAAAGTTACCTTCTGTGGGGCTTTGCTTGGTTTCACAGCTTTGTTTAACTTCCTTCCCTTTCCTGTCTCCAGTTTCCATCCCTCGATCAGATTTTTAAAGGCACACTTCCTAACAAATCACTTTCAGGATCTGCTTCTGGAGAATCTAATCTAAGACACCTGAATAGACAGCATTCTCTCTTATTCCTCATGGATAACAGTATTTTAGACACAAAATAAACAAGTAGGAAGATGGATCAAATCTCTGCATCCAACCACTCCAGCCCCTTCAACAGATGAACTGGTATACTCCCATTCCTGCTGAGATTAGGCCAACTTTGATTTCTGTCACCTGCAACTAAGAGACAATTCGTGAGCGACTCCTTTACTTGCTCTGTTTAACAACAGACATTGCCGATAGGTGAGAGATGTCTATGATATCATAAGTCAGCAATGTTTTCTAAACAAAGTTATCAGAAGACCACTGTCATAGTCACTGTTTGTTGGATGCCATGCAACTAATTTATGATTTATATCTTCCACTAGAGTTTACCATATTGTTTCCAGACTCTTCCACAGTATGCCTGCCTGCTCAGTCATGTTTAATTCTTTCCGACCCCATGGACTATATAGCCCACCAGGCTCTGTCTGTCCGTGGAATTTTTGAGGCAAGAGCACTGAAGTGGGTTACCATTTCCTTCTCCAGAGGATCCTCCCAACCTGAGGATTAAACCCACATCTCTTGTATCTCCTGCAATGGCAAGTGGGGTTCTTTACCAGCTGAGCTATGGGGAGAAGGCTTTTCCACAGTACAAACACCTGAAAAAGTTCAATCTACCTTGACATAGTTCATAATATATACCATATGTATGTTAAGAAAGAAAAAGAGAGGAGCGAACAAAATATTTCTAAAGTGCAAATTCATCTATGTCAGGCCAAATTTAAAGCCCTTCAATACCTCTTCGTTGCTCCCAAGATAAGGCTCATCCTCCTTAAAAAGGTCTCAGAAAGTATAATTATGTGATGTCAGGTGCAATTTCCCGGTCCACTCCCACAATCCAGCCACAGTGGAAACTTTCATTCCTTTGAAAGACATGCTCTTTCCTGGCCTTGGACCTTTGTCGCTCCTTTCTTCCACATGCTCTACTCCAGCTTCTTATTTCACTTGGCTTACTCCATTTTAGGTTTTAGGACTTGGCTAAGACATTACTTCTTCCAGGAAGCTCCATCTCCAAGCTCTCCTAATTGTTCTCATTGTTCCCTTTACTTTCCTAAAATTTTATGTATTATTCTCTAGTGTGATTAAACGTGTTTATTTGGAATAAGAACATATGACCCTTGAGGTAAAATTATGTCCGTTTTTTCAGTCTATATTGTGGAGCCTAACAGTATCTGGCTTATAATAGGTTTATAAGATTTTTAATGAATGAATAAAAAAGAAAATAGAGAGAGACAGATGCTGAGAGAGGAGAAATCACGTGTTTTTGAACACCAATGTAGTCAGAATACTAAAGTACCAATCAAGAAACATCTCCTTAGGAGAAATGCCTTGATGAGTAAAAGATGTTTTCATCCCAGCATACATCTCCCTTCGTGTCAAGCCTTTAAGATAGCTAACATAATCATAAAATATGTGCTCAGCAACAAGACAACGCCTGTGATTTAACAACAGGAGCCAGAGTAATTTAGTTATGATACCTGGCTTTTCTCCCACGATAAGATACCTAAGTTCCCTTGGAAAAGAGACAGCTGAGATGAATGTACCCACTGCTCAAAGACTTGGGTCGATCACTTAATCTCTTTATCATTATATTAAGTTATGGATTAATGTTCAGAGCCAGCTAGCTGTAAATACTACTTTTTAAGGCAATTTCATTTCCAACCTTGTCTCATTTAATAACCAGGTAGATTAAGGAATAATGAGACATTGACTTACAGAACAAAGGGCATCACTGAAAATCAGAAGTTCATGAACCATGCAAGAAAAAATACACTAATCCACGTATGCTGTCCAAGCAGGAAACTTGGGTTCTATCCTTGGTCGGGAAGATCCCCTGCAAAAGGAAATGACAACTCACTCTGGTATTTTTGCCTGGGAAATATCATGCACAGATGAACCTGGTGGGCTACAGTCAGTCCATGGGGTCGCAAAGAATCAGGCATGACTTAACAACTAAACGACAACAGCAAATGCATGTTGTCTTACACAAGTGCAGTGAGAAACTTATTGTCAGCTCACTGTCAAGTTTCACCCTGACTAGGATCACTATGCTGGATGTTATATCCTCAAACCATCCTCAGAAACAGAAGACAGGACCACTACTACCCCTCGTGTCTGCAGCTTCCTTGCCTGGCCTCACTAACTCATTAAGATGTTCATTTCCATGGGACAAGAGTCACTCAGAATACTCCTCAATGAATTTCTCACTATTGTCCAATAAATTTGCCACTATAGAAGATAAAACTGTTGTGTCACTCTGACTATTCTGCTTAATTAGTGATAAAAAACTCATTACCTTTTGGGATCTCGCTTATCTCTCTACCATTACTGATCTCCATCTGTCCATACTCACAGAACTACTCACCATATGCCAACCTCTTAGAGTGGACAGGGTGACATCTACAGAACCAATGGAAATAGCTCTTCATTATGTGGATTTTAAGCAGCATTTACTTCTTGGATGTTACTCTTTGTCTTCTTTGCATTATGGATGATCTCAAAGCTCATAGATGGAGATAGTGCCTGAAGTTATGTTTCACAGTAAATCAATCCAATCCATCTCTACAGAGAGGAAGGATGGTCATCCACCAAGGCAAGAATATCATTGAGGCTTCTACATTTACACAAAAGAATGTCAATCATAGCACACATTTCATTCATTTTAACTACCTTGATCCAAGCACAATTAACACAGAATATCTGAAAATATGATCTTTGTCCTTAAACTCTTTGTTTCTCATCTTATATATATTCAATCAGTTCAGTTCAGTGGCTCAGTCATGTCCTACTTTTTGCAACCTCATGGACTGCAGCACGCAACACCTCCCTGTCCACCACCAACTCTGGGAGCTTATTCAGATTCACGTTCATTGAGTCAGTGATGTCATCCAACCATCTCATCCTCTGTCGTCCCCTTCTCCCCCCACCTTCAATCTCTCCCCACATCAGTGTCTTCTCAAATGAATCACCTCTTCACATGAGGTAGCTAAAGTGTTGGAGTTTCAGCTTCAACAACAGTCCTCCCAATGAACACTAAGGACTGATCTCCTTTAGTATGGATTGATTGGATCTCCTTGCAGTCCAAGGACCTCTCAAGAGTCTTCTCCAAAACCACAGTTCAGAAGCATCAATTCTTTGGTGCTCAGCTTTCTTTATAGTCCAACTCTCACATCCATATGTGACTACTGGAAAAAACATAGCTTTGACTAGATGGACCTTTGTTAGCAAAGTAATGTCTCTGTTTTTTAATATGCTGTCTAGGTTGGTCATAACTTTCCTTCCAAGGAGAAGGCGTCTTTTAATCTCATGGCTGCAGTCACCATCAGAAGTGATTTTGGAGCCCCCTCCCAAAAAAGTCTCTCACTGTTTCCACTGTTTCCCCATCTACTTGCCATGAAGGGATGGGACCAGATGCCATGATCTTAGTTTTCTGAATGTTGAGTTTTAAGCCAAACTTTTCGCCCTCTTCTTTCACTTTCATCAAGAGGCTCTTTAGTTCTTCTTCACTTTCTGCCATAAGGGTGGTGTCATCTGCATATCTGAGGTTATTGATATTTCTCCTGGCAATTTTGATTCCAGCTTCTGTTTCCTCCAGCCCAGCATTTATCATGATGTACTCTGCATATAACTTAAATAAGCAGGGTGACAATATACAGCCTTGATGTACTCCTTTTCCTATTTGGAGCCAGTCTACTGTTCCATGTCCAGTTCTAACTGTTTCTTCTTGAACAGCATATAGATTTCTCAAGAGGCAGGTCAGGTGGTCTGGTAATCCCATCTCTTTCAGAATTTTCCATAGTTTATTGTGATCCACACAGTCAAAGGCTTTGGCATAGTCAATAAAGCATAAATAAATGTTTTTCTGGAACTCTCTTGCTTTTTCAGTAATAATCCAGCAGATGTTTGATCTCTGGTTCCTCTGCCTTTTCTAAAACCAGTATGAACATCTGGAAGTTCACAGTTCACTTATTGTTGCAACCTGGCTTGGAGAATTTTGAGCATTATTTTACTAGCCATGTGAGATGAATGCAATTATGTGGTAGTTTGAGGACTCTTTGGCATTGCCTTTTTTGGGGATTGGAATGAAAACTGACCTTTTCCTGTGGCCACTGTTGAGTTTTCCAAATTTGCAGGCATACTGAGTACAGCACTTTCATAGCATCATCTTTCAGGATTTGAAATAGCTCAACTGGAATTCCATCACCTCCACTAGCTTTGTTCATAGTGATGCTTCCTAAGGGACACTTGACTTCACATTCCTGGATGTCTGGCTCTAGGTGAGTGATCACACCATTGTGATTATCTGGATCATGAAGATCTTTTTTGTATAGTTCTTCTGTGTATTCTTGCCACCTCTTCTTAATATCTTCCGCTTCTATTAGGTCCATACCATTTCAACACTTTATTGAGCCCAGCTTTGCATGAAATGTTCCCTTGGTATCTCTAATTTTCTTGAAGAGATCTCTAGTCTTTCCCATTCTATTGGTTTCCTTGATTTCTTTGCACTTGTTACTGAGGAAAGCTTTCTTATCTTTCCTTGCTGTTCTTTGGAACTCTGCACTCAGATGGGTATATCTTTCCTTTACTCCTTTGCTTTTTGCCTCTCTTCTTTTCACAGCTATTTGTAAGGCCTCCTCGGTCAGCCATTTTGCTTTTTGAATTTCTTTTTTCTTGAGGATGTCTTGATCCCTATCTCCTGTACAATGTCAAAAACTTCCATCCATAGTTCATCAGGCACTCTGCCTATCAGATCTAGTCCCTTAAATCTATTTCTCACTTCCACTGTATAATCACAAGGAATTTGATTTAGGTCATACCTGCATGTTCTAGTGCAACTTTCTTCAATTTAAGTCTGAATCTGGCAATAAGGAGTTCATGATCTGCGCTATAGTCAGCTCCCAGTCTTGTTTTTGCTGACTGTATAGAGTTTCTCCATTTTGGCTACAAAGAATGTAATCAATCTGATTTAGGTGTTGACCATCTGGTGATGTTCATGTGTAGAGTCTTCTCTTGTGTTATTGGAAGAGGATGTTTGCTATGATCAGTGCGTTTTCTTGGCAAAACTCTATTAGCCTTTGCCCTGCTTCATTCTGTACTCCAAGGCCAAATGTGCCTATTGCTCCAGGTGTTTCTTGACTTCCTAATTTTGTATTCCCATCCCCTGTAATGAAAAGGACATCTTTTTTGGGTGTTAGTTCTAAAAGTAGGAAACAAAGTCCCTTTTGTCTCCCAAATTCCTTGGTTCTTCTTATTTCCTTTCTTATCTCAAAATTTGACCCAGATTTTCTAAAATTAAATCATTTGTATTCTACCTTCACAGCTTTGCCACTGAACTCTTACAGAAATAATGGATAGATAGTTAAGCAGATAGATAGGCAACATAACAGATGAATAGATTTGGAAAGATATATATATATGTGTGTGTGTGTGTGTGTGTGTGTGTGTGTGTGTATACATCAGTAACTAGTAGATATAGATATTGATAAATACACATGTATGTAGATAGTCTGTTCTGAACTAACCCACTTTTCATAACCTTTTCCTTGTCCTAATCAATTATAGTGATGGGCTACTCACATATTTTTTCTGGTATATATTAAAAAATCATTAAACTACTATGTATGAAACAAATAAGATACAAGGGTATGCTGTACAGCACAGGTAATATAGCCAATATTTTATAACTTAAAGTAGAGTATAAAAATATTGAATCACTATATTGTACATCTGAAACTAATATTATAAATCAACCATAATTTTAAAAAGTGAAAATAGTTTATATTTCTTGATATTAGTATTTTTAATTTGCTGAGTTCTCCATGTTTGAATATTTATCAGGGATTCTTCTCTTTTGATAGTATGCTGACATTCATTTATCACAGATGTATATGTTGGTTAATATATGATATAGTTTATCTCTTCCTCTAACACAAACATTCAGGTTATCACTGGATTACTGTAATTAAGATGAAACGTTAATAAGAAACTAGCTCCATTAAAAAAAAAACATGAAGACTGAAAATGATCTAGAACCATTTAAAATGATCTTAACTTTAACTTTTTGAGAAACAGTGACTTATAACAGTGGTTCTCAATAATGGAATATCAGATCACCTGAGAAGACTTTTTTTTAAATTCTAATGTCCAAATCTCACTCAGGCCTATTAAATCTGAATGAGGCTCTGAGTACAATAATATATGTAAAAGAGAAAAAATAATTATGCAGAAGCTTCTCATTCTAATTTGTGAAGTGTATGAAAATCTCAAGGTAGACATTTACAATAAAAATGTCTAACTAACTTGGGCTTCTTCCTTTTCATCAGGAATTTATGAACTAGCATTCCGTTTCTACTATAATCAATAGCTCTAACAAAACCTTTAATTTTAAAAAGATCAGTTTTTTGCTACAAATTTAATTTTTCTAAGTTCTGAATGAAAAAAATCTTTATAGAGAAATATATAGCTCTTAATGTTCCTCTACTATAAACCTGTAAGTCATATTATGGACATGACTCTAAGTCCTCTAAGAACAAGAACTTGATCTTTCTCACATCTATGCATCTATGTACCAAGGTTTCAAGCAGTGTCTGGCACATAGCAAACCCTCAAAAAATGGTCACCACATAAATCAATGAATAAGTAAAAACACATGGCACTAATAATACATAGGATACAAATTATGTCAAAAACATTTTATCATTTCTTCCTCTCTCACTTGAACCTCATCATCTCTATTGTATTTGCTTTGAGGCTTTCTGATACAATTTGAAAGCTAAAGACTAAAATTTTCTAATACTTCATGTGTGCGTGCTCAGTTGTGTCCAACTCTTTGCGACCCCATGAACTGTAGCCCTGCAGACTCCTCTGTCCACGGAATTTTCCAGGCAAGGATACTGGAGTGGGTTGCCACTTCCTACTCCAGAGGATCTTCCTGACCCAGAGATCAACCCAAGTCTCCTGAGTCTCCTGCTTTGGCCAGCAGATTCCTTACCCCTGAGCCACCTGAGAAGCCCTCTAATAGTTCATCCCTTACTAAAAAATAAAGTAACAGTGAGATTAAATGCCTCCTTAATAATCTGTTTTAACTGTGCATGCATTAATGTTTGCAAGGTGAGGAGTTGCCATCAATTTTAGAAGAGGTAATTGCTTCTAGCCATTTTAGCTGAACCGGCAGCATTTCACTCATATCCAAGCTACTGTCCAGTGCCCAGTACATAGTTAAGTGTTCAATAAATCTTTCACTCATATGTGAACAAACATGACTTAAGACATAATCAAAACACGTTTTAGCGGGTGTTACCCTCACCACTGGAGGAAAGCTCGGGAAAGTTCCATCCGTATTTTCCGCAGTCTTTCCGTCTTCCCAGTTGCATTAACCTCCAAAGGACTCATTCTCTTAATCCATAAAATAAAAGGCTGGTGCTACATAATAGTGTCTCCTTTCTACTTCTAATATCCTCTTTCTCTAAGTGTACAATTTAGTGGTATTAAGTGCATTCCTATTACTTCTCTATTACTAACATTCTAATTGTATGATTAAAAATGTTCTGCGTCTGACCTGGATATGTCTTAGCTTTGTTTTCTCATTCATAATTTCAGGAAATGAGATGACACTTTGCATTTTCATAGAGATCCTGCTATGAGTATACATACTGACCTCACCCACCTTTTCCAGCAAGGACAGGGTCTGTGCACACAGTAGATTTTGATCGAACTGAAATTGTTTATCTTTTAATTTTTTTGGCTGTACCATGTAGCATGCAGGATCTTAACTCCCTGACCAGGGCTCAAACCTATGCTCTCTGCATTGGGATCGCTGGACCACAAGGGAAGTCCGACAAAGCTGAAATTATTGACTTACAGACAATAACATACATACAAGCTGCCTGATTATTTTAATGTTCTTTTGTCATGCACTAGCCTCTTTCCTTTCTTTTGAGAAGGTTTTAGTTTCCATTTCATTAACAAATGTATTGAACATGATTTCTTCCTCTCCATCAAGCTTTTGCAGAGGTGCCACCAAGTTAGCAAATATGACTATCTTTCATACAACTGACAGAGGGAGATTTATCAGAAACTTCCCTCGTGACCATTACAGATTTATCATGTAAAGAGCTGGTGCTCACATTTTCTGAGGTTCATAAGCAAGTGACTACAAAATACTGGCAGCTTAAACTATGGTGATGTCTCTAATTGAGGCATCATGGGCTGCTACAATTACAGTGTCCCTGATGCTCTTTTCTTCAGAATTAAACCAGAGTCAGTTCCTGCCATACTTTGCAGACCAAGGACAAAACAATGTTAGTCTTCTCTACTCGGCTTCATATATGAAGTCCAAACTTTAGATTTTTTTTTTTTTAATCTTGAAAAATGATGTCAGTCTTTTTGGTTCCATATTGCTGAGCCAGTAATGAAAAATGCACACTAAAAATCCTTTCTATTTCTCAAATGAAAGGAAAACACAACTCTGGTGAATGACAGCCAAGACAAGGACCATATCCGGAGGGGACAGGAAGGATGAACACGGCCCCGTACTGTTTGGAGCAGCACTGTTATGGGATGCAGATGTCACTGGCACGCAGTCCTCTCAGAGACTACGTATTAGACTAGAAATAGGGATGCGTAGGTGGTGACGAATCATCCTCATGTGAAACCAGCATAAAACCCATTGCCCTTTGTTTCTATTTTAGGGAAAACTAGCCAAGAGGTTAATGAGGAACTAAGGACATTAGATCACATCCTTTTTATCCATAGTCATTCATTTACTCCTTATTTTGTATCATAGATTGTTAACAGGCAGCTGCGTGTCGGCACTGTGCTAGGCAACACAAAGTGTAGCCAGCAATAAGCTGAAATCAAGTTGGGAAACAACCACCCGTATGGTTTAGTATAATATAAAGCTTTCTGGAGATCATGATCTCTGGATTAATTTTGCTTTACTTTAATACTGAACAGAAATTTAATTCCCAGATCATCTATTGCATCACCCTTGTAAATTTTGTTCTCTGCTAACACATACATATGCATCCGTACTAATTAGTAAATGATGAGTGGAAATTTGAGAGAAGGGGAGGTAAAGATGGTATGAAAGTGGGAATGGTGTCAAGCCAAACAGAAGAACTTGCATAAACAAAGACTCAGAGAAACAATTCAGTGAGCTGAGCAGATTACCAGTGGTTTTGAGTGGTTGGAATGCAGAAGAAATTAAGAGGATCATATACTTTATTGTCCAAAGTGGGACACTTTTAAAAGTGCAGGAGGATGCTAAAATGATTAAAATTATATAATTTAAAATATTTATATACTGTCAAAATTATTTACTTAATATTAGTGAACCTACAACACATTTTCAACAACTATTTTCAAAAATAAAATTCTTTCAAAAATTAAAATAAGATAATCTTTGTACATTAAAACAAAAAAATCTACCATTAGTTATCTGAATGCCACGAAGTATAACATTAAGCATAATTGTTCTTTTTTAATTATTCATTTTAATAGGAGAATAATTGCTTAGTTGTATTGCATTGGTGTTGCCATACACCAACATGAATCAACCATAGGCATACATATGTCTTCTTCCTCCTAAACCTCCCTCCCATCTCCCACCCCATCTCACCCCTCTAGGTTGTCACAGAGCATCAGGTTTGAGCTCCTTGCATCATATAGCAAATTCCCACTGGCTATTTATTTTACATATGGTAATGAATATATTTCAATGCTACTCTTTTGTCCTACCCGCTCCCTCCCTCACTGTGTCCACAAGTCTGTTCTTTATGTCTGCATCTCCATGGCTGCCCTGCAAATGGGTTCATCAGTACCATCTTTCCAGATTCCATGTATATGCATTAATACACAATATCTGTTTTTGTCTTTCTGACTTACTTCATTCTGTGTAAAAGGCTCTAGGTTCATCCACCTCACTAAAACTGACTCAAATGCATTTCTCTTTATGGCAGAGTAATATTCCATTGTAGAGATGTATCTTATATTTGTATATATGTATCATATATTTGTATATATGATACAAATGTTCGAGTTTAATTAGTTGGCAACATTAAATACTTCTTCCTTTACTCCCTGAGACCAAAAAGTTGAACAATCCCTACTCATCTTTTTTTCTAATTAGCAAATACTCTGCATTGAGTGTTTGAAAGGGAGGTGATAACTAAATGGTAGGTGATAGTTGTGCACATGCAGCACAAGTTATAATTATATCATGCCTGGAAAGGCCTGAATGAAGGAAGATGATTATTATTGATTGTCTTTCAGATTTAGCTACATATTATAAAGAGATACTCTCTTTAATAATATATATGCTATTCATCATTACTAGAAAATCTGGAAGTACAAAGTAGAGTAAATCTATCTGGCCTTATTCAACTGCAACTATTAATAATATTTTATTTAATAAAGTGAAAAATCCTGCACAAATACTAAACCAGGAAGGGCTTTCTGATAGCCTTCATAAATCTGAATTGTTCTAGGCAAAGTGGATATGACAGCAGCTGACAACTGAGGAACATACAAAGCTGGACAAGGAAGCAAAGGCCAGATTCAGATTCTAGAGGACTTCATACACTTTGTAAGGAAAATTGGAATTAAGATAGGGAAAGCCAGTGGAGAACTGCAGAGAGAATTGCATTTAGATAGAACACTCTGGCTGCTTTTGGAAGATGAATTTTGAGAAAGCACAGATATTATATTGTTCATATAGAGATAGCAAACTGGAAACCCATGATAGCACACTGTAACCTGCATCCAATCCATATAACTATATTTTTTTGTTTTTATTTGTTTTGTTTTGTTCTTTGCTTGCTCAGTGCTAATATGCACTGCATTTAACAAACTGAATTCACAATCTAAGCAATTAAAAAATAAGAGATTTCACATACAATTTGGATTGCTGACTTCTATAGATAAATTGCAAGATCTGGTATTATAAACATGCTTTTCTGGATGAGAAACAATAGTTGGGACAAACTGAGTGGCGGTTGCCCTCAGAGTATGGAATACTCTCCAACTTGATGTCCTGACCAACTTTCATGAACATATACTAAACCCCTGGACCTGTGGCATATGAGCTGAGAATTTTCAGTATACATAACTTTTGACATGAGCAACACTTGATAAAAATGGTCATAAGAAAGCATCTATCTGAGCCAAGAATGGAATTCTCATCCAATGTCCCAACTTAATGGCACAAAAATGTGGACTAGACAAGCTTTAGGTATAGGCAGGGGTAATGTCCATTCATCCAATCATTTTAAATATTATTTTGACCTTGTTAAAAAAAATTTAACTTTGCCAGTAAAAGACCAAAATGTAGAACAATTTCTCCCTGAAATTGCAAGATATAACTTTCCAGAAGGAAATATCATTTCAATTACAGTTCATGGGCAACTTGAAGGTAACCAGAATGGAGTATATCCACTCACCTCCTCCTTCATTTGGCCCAGTGCTTCAGTGAGATATGAAATATGTAGAGTTTCAAAAGGAATTTCTCAAATGAAGCCACCAGCCATTACCCTTCTTACCCCTATCAGAAGAACTATGTGCTAGACTGGTCATTAACTCCTCTTTTCCAGGACCCATATAATCTGTGACTTCTACTTTTCTGAGTACTTATATAATGGCTTTTCACTTTATTAAGACTTTTAGCCAAAGAAAAGTTATGTTATTATAGAAGGTGAAAGAGTGAAATAAAAAGGGCATATGCTTTGTGCCCCCTTGGGGCCCTCTTGTGGAATTGTTACAGGCTACAGGAAGAATGTTTAACTCCTTTTAATGCTTTATGAGGCCTTTCATAATCTGCTTATCACTACAGACCCTTCTCCAGACCCTTCTACCCCCAACTCGGTCCCCAGTTGTACTTATCTGCTTTCATGTCCTCAAATACATCATGTTCTCCCTTTCCGTGTTCTGCACACATTCTCCCCCCAACTTAGAACACTTTCACAACTACTCCTCCCATTTGTTTTGTATTATCTATTATTGTTTAATGACTAAATCCTGTCTGACTCTTTTTCAACCCCATGAACTGTAGCCCACCAGGCTCCTCTGTCCATGGGATTTCCCAGGCAAGAATACTGGAGTGAGTGGGTTGCCATTTCCCTCTCCAGGAGATCTTCCCAGCCCAGGGATCAAACTCACATTTCCTGTGTTGGCAGGCAGATTCTTTACCACCAAGCCACCGGGGAAGCCCATATTATCTATTTGCTATATAACAATTAAGCAAACTTATAGGTTTTACACAAGCTGTACTTATTATCTCATGGTTTCTGCGGGTCAGGATCCTAGAAACAGCTCAGCTAGGAGGTTCTGGCCCAGGGCTTCTTGTGAGGTTGCCATCATGCTGTCGGCCAGGACTGCTGCACTGTGGGATAGAAAATCCACTTCCCAGATGGCACACTCATATGGCTATAGGCAGCAAAGCTCGGTTCCTCGTTAGCTACTGGCAAAGGCCTCAGCTCCCTGTCACATGAGCCTCCTACACGATAGACTGAGTGTCCTAACAGCATGCCAGCTGACTTCTCCCAAAACAAGAGAACTTAGAGAGAACAAGGCAAAAGCCTTATGTGTTTTATGACCTCATCTCTGAAGTGAAACACCACTTTGGATGTATTTTTTTATTGAAGATAAGTCACTAAGCCTAACCTACACTCAAAGGAGGAGCATTGAGCTCCCCCTCTCAAATTTCAGCCTGGATGATTATTTCCTGGGTTAGTTTTTTTTAATGCTCTTAAGACTGGGCTGGTAGCTCCCTGAGCTCTCAGGAGGTACCTCTCCTAAGGGGTACTACCTTTCTGGAATCATTCCCTATTTGCTGGTCTGTCTTTTGAAGTAGAAAGTGAACAACTTGAAGGCAAGGACCGTGTCTTGCTCACAGTTGTTCCTCCAAGCTGGCACAGTGTGTGGCCTTTGGTAGGCAGTCCCCAAAGTCTGCTGAAAAATGAATCATGCCATTCAAAGAGGCACTTTTCCTACCTTCCCACATAATAAGTAGGGGAGAAATAAGTTTTATCATGCACCTCCTGCTGTGCACTGCACTTCGTATACATGTTTCGCATTTAGTGGTTGATGGGACCTTTGGTAGAAGCATAATTATGTGGTGGGAAAGAATGAAGAATTGTACTTCTACACTCTCCTGACTTTTTATTACTGCAGAATCTTGGGCAGCTTATTTAGACTCTTGGAACTTCAGCTTCCTCTGGAAAAAATTAAAGGATACAATAATAACTGCCTTCCCAACAAACATGGGTTTAGTGAAGATCAAATAAGACAATGTAAATGAAAAAGTACAAACCATAAAACATCATACAAATATAATACCTCAATATTATTATTTCTAAAATTCCATAGAGTATGGATGACCCTGCCAAACATGAAGAAGGTGCCTCCACCTTTGGAATCCTAAACAAAGGTAAAACTCCTACCCCAGTGACAACTGATATTTTAATCCATTCAGTATTGATGAGTTTCTACCATGTGTGTATTCAAGGCATAGCCCAGGTGCTCAGATACCTTTGTGTCTTCAATTAAATCCAAGGCTGCCACAGAGTTTTCAAAATATTTTAGTATCGAGTTATTATAAGTTCACATATAAAAATGACTGAGGAAGGTTGCCAAAACAACAGCGCAAACAGTGGACTCAAAGCCTTAGTCATTTATTGAGTCAGATGTCTACTAATGCCTGCTCTTACCGTGATCTTAGCTCTCTTCTCAGGGCATGTTGTTGCCTGGCATTCAGCAAGTGCTTAATGTTGGTTGAACAGAATTAAATAAATGTCCCTTGTGCAAGAATCTCTGTTGCTATATCTCAATCACTATAGAGATGGAATGGCTGAGGTTTCCAATCCAGCTGCCTCATTTTGCAGAGGAAGAAATAGAAACTCTATAGGTTAGGTCCCAAGATCATACAGGCAGGCAAAAGCAGGGTTTAGACTCCAAATAAATCTTCTGCTCCCCAGTTCTGTGCTGTCTCACCATGGTGCGTATTACCTTTAGCAAACACTGTGCCCTATTCTGGAGCCTATTAATAGAAATAGCCTTGCCACTGTCTCTGCACTTGTAAAATGATGAAAATAACACCAATTTACCTAAGAGGCTTGCACAAAGGGCGGTAAAATAATGATGTCAATAAAGTGCTTAACAAATTTCACAAATTATTCCAATTATAGAGATTGTGGCCAAAATTTATAAACAAGAAGCAGAGGTACATTAAATTTTTCAACAACTGGAGAACTTCAGCTTTAATGCAACAATTGAAACTGTCCATGAAAGGAACTCTGCAAAAGGGGAATGTTACAGTCCCCTTCTTGGTATAACAAGGCCTAGGGTGGGCAAAGTGTCCTAAGTATCACAGGAGGAAATTAACACAGACTGTGCCTTCATTTGGTTTTCCTGATCATTATTTTCCTGATCTTTAGTGTCTTTATTTTCCTGATCATTTCACTAAGGAAAATACATTATATCACATAGTTACTATGCTGTGGGTCAGTTCTCCAACCTCCACTATTCTGATGACTTTGAAGGAAGATTATTCACAATCCGTCTTAGGTTCCTTGAAAAGAGGTAATACTCTGGAAGCTAATCTGGAATTACTTCAACCACTTCCCAATATCTTCTTCCAGCTGTACTCTCATTACTTTCCTTGAACTCCTGATCCTGAACTTGCAACTCTTACATAAAATGGTAATATTCTTTATGGAACATGATTAAAAGTAAATCATCCATGGTACCTCTGACAAATAGTTAGCCATGCTGGGCCTACATCAGCTCCTTTAAAAGAATTTGGCCCTGAAGTGGAAACTGTCAAAAGACAGAAATTTGGTTACCAGGAGAGTTATACGGCTCATCAGCCAACATAAAATGTGATTCATTTTATTAGGCAGAAAAACATTCACTGGTTCCATTTTCTCAGCTCTTTGGAGAAACACATTCTAACCTGTTTTTCTGAGTTTCAAGTGATTAAACCTTCAATATCCCTGGCATTTTAGGAAAGAAGCTATAACATGACCTGAAGGTAAATGGATTTATTATGAGGGCTTTGCTACTAGCCATGCCGTGCTTTAAAGCAAACTCAACACACAAAATGGTGACAAAACAGTGTGGACGTTAAGACAAAATTTTTAACATAAGAACTTGGCTTAAAAGCAAGCTTTTCACTTGGCAACTCATGAACCAGGGATGAAAGATTAAAACCTGCTTATAAAATGCAGATAAAACACCTAACCTAATGGCAACATTGAAAGGATAAGGGAAATAGCTTGAGATCATTAATCCAGTGGCCACAACACTGAATAAATTGGTTCTTTGGCTGTCGTTGTTGCACTGGGTCTTTGTGGCTGGACACGGGCTTTCTCTAGTCGTGGGGAGTAGGGCCACTCTTCTTTGCGGTGCACAGGTTTCTCCTTATGGTGGTTTCTCTTGCTGGGGAGCACAGGCTCTAGGCACTTTGGCTTCAGCAGCTGTGACACACAGACTCAGTAGTTGTGGCTTGAGGGTCAGAGAGTGTGGGCCCAGAAGTTGTGATGCAAGGGCTCTAGATGCCCCAAGGCACGTGGAATCACCCCAGACCAGGGATCGAACCCAGGTTCCCTGCATTGGCAGGCAGATTCTTATCCACTGCACCACCAAGGAAGTCCAAATTGTGGCTTTTATTGTTACATTCAGTAAAACCAAAGACCACTTATTCTTTAAATAGTGTTCCCTACTCTTTAAGATTTCAGGAGGCTTTGCAATATATACTTAACTTTCACCATAAATATGTGATGGATCAATCACTAAACTGATTTAAACTCCCTAAGCCTATTAATGAACATTTATTCCTGTCCCTAAGTTTGGGTCTCGGCTATCGTTCAGACACAAAGCTCTGAACTTCCAGCATATACATGGAAATAAATGTAAGCTCTGTCTCCTCTTTCATTGGGCACATTTAAACATTTCTGAAAAGCTCTGTGATGATAAGAGTGGGGCTTTGAGGGTGCTGGGAATTTCTTCTGAAATGGTCCGTTTGCAAAATGCAGAGCCATACAGCCCCCCAAATACTTCACAACAAATCCTCCTTCTCAGTCAATAAAAATTTCAGCATTATGCAGAGAAAAATGCCAACAGAGTAAAAATCCCGGATAATCTCATTCGATGATATTTTGTTAGCCAATTTAATTTGTTTTCCTCCCTTATGAATAAGCCTAATGACATAAGTGTAATGCAGAATGAAAAATTACAATAGTACTTATAGTGTCATGGCAAACAGCGGATTCCTCCAAATTAGGGTTGCCAGATAAAATACAGGATGCCTAGTTAAATTTGAATTTATGATAAACAACAAATGCATTTTTTAGTATAAGTATGTTCTAAGTAAGCCTTGGTCTCTGGAAGTGGACTTAGAAAAATCATCAAGGGCATCCTTTCAAATATACATTTGGGATATACAGATTTTATTGTGTGTCCTATAGTTTTACTTGTTAAATCGAGCAGTCTTGTTGCAACTGAACTGAATCATACTAACCTTTATAGTTACTTATCATATAATTCCTTGCTTATACTCAGTCGCTTAGTCTTGTCTGAGTCTTTGCAGCCCTTTGGACTATAGTTCACCAAGCTCCTCTGTCCATGGGACTCTCCAGGCAAGAATTCTGGAGTGGGTTGCCACTTCCTCCTCGAGAGGGATCTTCCTGACTCAAGAATTGAACCCGGGTCTCCTGTGTCTCCTGCATTGTAGCCAAATTCTTTACTACTGAGCCACTGGAGAAGCTCATAATTCCTTGATCACTCTTGAAAAAAATCACATTCTGAGACCTCTTCAGACATTATCCAGTACTTGATTATTTTAGAGAGATGATAAAAATTATAGATTGGAAATTTATTAATGCAATCACTTTTGTAACTTGATTTTATATAATTACCATTTGTATTAATGATAACTTCATGAGAAGAAAGTATAAAAGTATGGCTTAAGTATGCAATTATAATCAAGAAGTAAACAGGCTGGTGTAGGTTTTTGGGAACCAGAGAGAGAGATGCTTTACTCTTATTATTGGAACCAGCTGGGGTTTTTTGTTTTGTTTTGTTTTAATTAAGGTTCTTGACCATTTAGATATGAAGAAACTTTCCATTTCAAATCCTGGACAGTTTTCACCAATGATGTCAAGGCAGAGAACTGAATATTTTAAACCTGAAATGAAATCAATATCATGTCATCATAGACTGAAAAGTCAAACTTCACCCATGTTGATTTTGGACATGATCAGATTCCTTCCTCAAGGTTTTAAGGCTTCTGTTCTGCCTTATGTTGGATGATAAAGAGATGAGATGAAAAGGGGAAGTCGCTCAGCTGTGTCCGACTCTTTGCAACCCCGTGGACTATATAGTCCATGGAATTCTCCAAGCCAGAATACTGTAGTGGGTAGATTATCCCTCCTCCAGGGGATCTTCCCAATCCAGGGATCAAACCCAGGTCTCCCGCATTGCAAGCAGATTCTTTACCAGCTGAGCTACCTGGAAGCCTGATAAAAGTTGAATTCTGAGACATTCATTCCAAATCCCAGTGAACAGTCACAATGTGGTTTCTAAGGGCAGTCCCAGGAGAGAATTTTACAGAATCTCCCTCTTGCAGGGAGTCCCCCTTGTGCATCTGAATTATTCAATGCCTGAGAGAAGACTTGCTCAGATGCAGCAGTGAGCCTCAAGTGTGACCTTTGTTTGCTGAGGTTCCTCGAGCCTCAGGTGGGTAATCATCTTCATGACCTCTGGCCTCTGAACTCTTCACCAGAGGATTCCAAGTCCTGCATTTTCTGTACAGTCCCTAGTGGATTTTCATCCCAAATGAGTAAGACCCAATCCTTGACCTCAAAACTGCTGTGGGGTCAGCAGAGCTACTGTCTCAGTCATCAGCACTTCTCCATCCATGGCTGGTGTGATCTTTACCCATCTCCTTGTGACACTTAACCTGGGAGAGGACCTCCTAGCTAGCTCTGCATGATCTGTCTCAGGAGGGGGACATCTTTGTGGACCACTCTCCAGTCAAGCCACCTTTTCTTTCCCCACAAAACAAATAAAAACAGACACACAGATCATTGAAACAAAACAGACATCCCAGAAATAAACCCACACACATATGGACAATTAATTTACAACAAAGGAACCAAGAACACACAATAGGGAAGTGACAGTCTCATTAATAAATGGTGTGGGGAACACTAGACAGTCACATTAAAAAAAAAGAAAGAAAAGAAACTGGACCACCATGTTAGAAACTACCAATGAATGTCATCAATTATTTGTGCTGTGCCACACAGAAGCATATATGTTTTTGCCCTGACACTGTTTACAAAGTGAAGGAACATCCCTAGGGAAGTGTCTAAGTTCCAATCCACTATGATTAATATTGCACAGAGTACTGAGACTGTCTCTGATACTCTAATATGAGGAAGTCAAAACTGTCTCTGAAGAAAACCTTTCTAGAGGTTTCTTGAAGCTGCAGGGGTTGCTACAAAGACAAGAAAATCAATCCTGAACTCAATCTTTTAATTTCTTTTCATGATTACTGTTCTCAAAAGGAGGAAGCAATTAAAACTAATGCCTGTATTAGTTCCCTTTCCTCAAAATGAACATTGATCAGATTCTATGTGAAAGGTCTGTAACATCTCTTCTGTAATTATTTTAAAATATATTAACAGGGATCTGTGTATTGTAGAACAAAGAGTTCTGTTTCTGCAGGACAAGAGTTCTGAGTTCTGGCACCAGCTTCACCATTTACAACTATGTGACTTGTTGAAATCATTTCTTCTAGCTGATGCTTTGTCTCCTTTGCAAAATGGACCCATTACTACCCCCACGGGATTGATGGATTACTCAGATCATGCATGCTTAGGGCAAAGACTATAATATACTTAATATAATAAACTATTATAATTCATATTCAAATTTTTAGAAAATATAATTGACACAAGCCACAAAGATACCAGAATCACTGAAACTCATCATGAATATGTTATAATGCTTATTGTCATTATGATATGAAATAAACAGAGTACTCAAAGGGATAAGTACCTTACATTATAAGCAAGGTTATTTCTTTCATTTTTAGATGACAGCCAAAAAAGAGAAACAGAAACATCTGAGAGTCACTACTTAACATTAAACTTATTAAATAATCATACTTCCAAATTATCAAAAATGATCAGAAACTGAGATATGATATACATAATTTTGCCTTCCTAAAAGCAGTTTAATTTGCTATGTAGAATGTCAGTCCAGTCTTACTACTTGTCGTAAGTATTCTCTAGTTCACTTTCTTCCTCAACAGTTTCTCTGATGTTTCAACAAACTGTTTTATAGGAAATGTTCAATGTGACAAATATTAATTTAGCCCATGTCAAAAATCGTTATCCATGAACTCTGACATTTTTTTTGGACCTTCTAAATTTCAGTTCAGATGGAAATTTTAAAATTCTATTGCCATAGTATAAATCTACCTTCAATAGCCCAAGTATTGGATGAATTGAGGCTATCCGAAAGGCATGTGTTGTGCATAGGGAATAAATAATACTTAAGCAGACATATAATGATACCAGGCTTCACTTTTATTAGCCACCATAGTGTCATGAATTTCACAACACTATAAAACTTGGTTCTTCTTCCAGCTCTGATTGGGCTAAACAACATGCTCACCTTTTATTTCAGATCATGAAACTGACAACATTTATATCCAGACCGATGCCAGAGGATATAAAATTTTCCTTAAGGGGGAGAAAAAGCCATCTGCTACCCTGTTAGAAGGGCTGGGCCAGCTGCATGCTCATAATTGTCATCTGTAATTGCTAGATGGAAGGGAAATGAGAAATTACCTTTTTGAGAGAGGCATGAAACATCAACAGAATCTTTGTTGGCTCAGAGAGCTACTACTTCAGAGTTTTGTTTTGTTTTTAACTTCTTAGGGTTACCTAGAACAAAAAGGAAAATACAATCAAAGATGAAAAGATATCTTTATGAAAACAAGCCCAAGCTTCTGACAAACATTTCTTTGCCCTCTTCTTTCTCTATATAGCTAAGATAAATGCTGCTCATTCTACATTCAACAAATATTTATTGATCAACTAGTAAGCTTCTTTCATTCTTCAAGGTACAGGAAAAAGTAGATAAGCCTCACTCTCTACAATCAAGGAGCAGTGTCTTTGGGAAAGAAAAATGTGTAACCAAGCAGTCAGAAAACAATAGGATACAATAGAAAAGGCTTTCTGAATGCTATTGAAACACAGATGCCTAAGTGATTTATATTGCTAGAGTTTCAGTAAGGATTTCAGAGGAAGTAACACTTAGTCTAAGTCTTGAAAGTTACGTAAAAGACAAGAAGATGCTCTTCTAGAAAAAAGAAACTGATGTGTAAAAACACAGACTACGAGAAAGCACAACACCCTTAAGAAATAAGAAGTAATACAGCCGACCCTTGAACGACACAGGCCTGAACTGTGCGGGTTCATGCAGACGCTGATTTTTTTTCCATAGTAAATACTAAAGTACTACAAAATACACAGTTAATTGAATCTGAGGATGTGGACCCATGGTTAGGCAGGAACTGAATAGGTACAAAGGGCTGACTGTAAGTTACTTACTGATTTTTAACTACAGAAAGGTGGACTCCTCTCACCGTGCCTTGTTCAAGGGTCAAATGTAATTACATTTGTCTGGATGGTAGTTTTCATGGAAGAGATTATTTACTTTCCTCTCTCTGAAGAGACCAGCAAAATAACCTGTTTAATCAAACAAAGACAAGTTTATTGTTTACTTCAGGAACAGAGGTCACTTAAGAATCTGACAGAATTCAAAATATTCTGTGAAGGAGACGTCAAAGCAGCATCTGTAAGGTTTAAAGGTATAGTTTAAGGAATGGATTTTATTTTTCAAGTCTCCTCCCTTTTAGTTGATGTATCAGAGGCATTTGACTCAGCTGTAGGGCATGTCTTTTAATAAGGGAGTCTGGCTGGTAATGAACAAAGTTTATAATGTAATAGTATAAGATGAACGGATAAGGTAAGGGGATACTTTGAAGAAAGTCTTTGAAGAGTAAATAAACATTTGATGAGCCTCGTTGAGTGATGTACTATTTTGAGAACAGATATATACCTAATGAGGATAAATCTACTGTTCCAATCAGTAAATTCAAAATGCCAATACTTTGGCCACCTGATGTAAAGAACTGACTCATTGGAAAAGACCCTGATGCTGGGAAAGATTGAAGGCAGGAGGAGAAGGGACGACAGAGGATGAGATGACTGGATGGCTCCGGGAGTTAGTGATGGACAGGAAAGCCTTGTGTGCTGAAGTCCATGGGGTCACAAAGACTCAGACGTGACTGAGGCTCTGAGCCGAACTGAACTCACATTAGGTGGCCAAAGAATTGGAGCTTCAGCTTCAGCATCAGTCCTTCCAATGAACACCCAGGGCTGATCTCCTTTAGGATGGACTTGTTGGATCTCTTTGCAGTCCAAGGGACTCTCAAGAGTCTTCTCCAACACCACAATTCAAAGGTATCAATTCTTCCACGCTCAGCTTTCTTTATAGTCCAACTCTCACATCCATACATGACTAATGGAAAAACCATAGCTTTGATGAGACGGACCTTTGTTGACAAAGTAATGTCTCTGCTTTTTAATATGCTATGGTTTTTGATATGCTGTCTAGGTTGGTCATAGCTTTCCTTCCAAGGAGCAAGTGTCTTTAATTTCATGGCTGCAGTCACCATCTGCAGTGATTTTGGAGCCCAGAAAAAAAGTCTGTCACTGTTTCCATTGTTTTCCCATCTATTTTCCGTAAAGTGATGGGACTGGATGCCATGATCTTAGTTTTTTGAATGCTGACTTTTAAATCAACTTTTCACTCTCCTCTTTCATCTTCATCAAGAGGTTCCTTAGTTCCTCTTCACTTTCTGCCATAAGGGAGGTGTCATCTGCATATATGAGGTTATTGATTCTCCTGGCAATTTTGATTCCAGCTTGTGCTTCATCCAGCCTGGCATTTCACATGATATACTCTGCATATAAGTTAAATAAACAGGGTGACAATATATAGCCTTGATGTACTCCTTTCCCAATTTGGAACCAGTCTGTTGTTCTATGTTAGGTTCCAAGTGTTGCTTCGTGACCTGCATACAGATTTCTAGGGAGGCAGGTAAGGTGGTCTGGTATCCCCATCTCTTGAAGAATTTTCCACAGTTTGCTGTCATCCACACAGTCAAAGGCTTTGATGTAGTCAATAAAGCAGAAGTAGATGTTTTTCTGGGACTCTCTTACTTTTTCTACGATCCAATAGATGCTAGCAACTTGATCTCTGGTTCCTCTGCCTTTTCTAAATCCAGCTTGAACATCTGGAAGTTCTCGGTTCAGATACTATAGAAGCCTCGCTTGGAGAATTTTGCTAGCATGTGAAATGGGTGCAATTGTGTGGTGGTTTGACCATTCTTTGGCATTGCCTTTCTTTGAGATTGCAATGAACATTGACCTTTTTCAATCCTGTGGCCACCACTGAGTTTTCCAAATTCTCTGGCATAAAATGAGTGTAGCATTTTAACAGCATCATCTTTGAGGATTTGAAATAGCTCAGCTGAAATTCCATCAATAAATAGATGGAGTTTGAAATAGAACTTGAGGCTGAATTGTGACAGTCCTTAGAGGCCATCTTGAAGAATTTCAAATGGCAAGGAAAGGAGAGGGAGTAGTCTAGACCCCATGTAAAAATGCTTTGAAAAACTTAAATATTTAATTTTTTAGTAATCTTGTAAGAGATATTATCTCCATATTCCAGATGATAATAAGACGCATATTACTTATACCTAAAAAGTAATCCTTGCCAAATGTCTTCTAAGGAATTAAGGAAGCCAGATTTCAAATCCAGTTCTAGCCAATTCCAAAATCATTTTGCTCTTTCCTTTACCCAGTTCTGTTTGTAGTAGACTATAAGGCAGGGATGCAAAATGAAAAGATTTCTCTAGAGAGCCTGACTAATTAAAGTGTGGATGCATGGTCTACCTGGTTGCTTATTAGAAATGCAAACTGTTCAGGTTCACCACTGAATCAAAATCTGCTACTAGGTGACTGCTATGCACTTGGGCATTTGAAAGCACTTTTAGAAGACTCTACAGAGTTCTTAAGTTACCATCACTGTGACAGTAACTCGTGTTGCACAATGGAATTTTCTGTAGCCCTCTAGCTTCTAGTCCTGTCCTTTGATTCCCCCTTGTCTTCCTCAAATGTGATAAGAAACAAACGAAACAGAAATCTTGTTAGCATAATACCCTATAAAAACTACTATGGAGTGCAGCCAACAGAGCAAGAGAAATACTGCTCTATTGCATGTGTTCCTTAAGACTAAAAAACATGAGCTTATTCCTAGTTGGACAGTCAGGCCCTGGAGCTCCTCTCCAGGGCAGGACTGAGACAGTAGATTAAGTGATGAGGGGAGGGACAGAAGGGCAAAAAAGACCAAAGATGAGGGGAAGAGGCGAAAGGGGAAAAATAGAGATGGAGAATTCAGATTACTAGCTACCCAAAACATGACATTACCATGGATTTTTTTTTTCTTTTGGAAAACAAATGTTTTATCATCTGAATCCACGCATGCTGACAATCATAACGTTCTATCATCTCCTTTCTGATAACCATCTGAATCTGCACTGTAACAAAATCTTTTGCCACTTTCTTCACTTACTCACTCATCAGTATTGATTTTGTAATGACCAATTATTTGTCAGACACTGTTCTAGGCAAGGAGATACTTTAATTAACAAGATAAGCGTCTGGCTTTTTGGTGTTTATGTCCTAGTGCAAAGGAGTGACGGACATTAAAGAGAAAAAGAACTTCTCTAAGTTTACTTACAAATAGATATCTAGACTACGAGGACAAGGGACATCTGAAATCAGTACTTTGGTGGGTAAAGTGGGCAAAGCCTGGAAAGCTGCCCATATAATGGAGTGCTGCAGCACCATGCCTCCCATCAGGGCAGCACCCAGTAGGGGGGGTGATCATCTGGGCGCTGGAGACAGGTGAGAAAGCAGTGTTCCCTGCTAGTCAAGCATTTTGTAATATTTCTGTTTCTTACCATAGGTTTTCTTTGGGGCTCTGCATACAAGGGAGAGAGAGACACTTTTGTTCTGAATTCCCCTACTTTCAGATCCCATTGTCCAAATCCCTCTTGCAGATTTTCTTTCTCAGTGTGAACCATACAAGAAAGTATGCCCTTGTCAGGAAGGTAGAAATTTCTGCATCCACAACTCTTAAGTTCTTGTGGATGGACTAATAATGAAATTGACATAAGACAGATTAACAGGAGAAGAAGAAACAAATTTCAATTTATGCGTGTGGAGGTCTCATAGAAATGGGACCTAAAAAGGGGTCAAAACAGAGGTTTTCCACCCTGCTTTCTCTGGGAATCTTATTAATGAAAATTGACATTCGTATAGTGTGTGATAGTTCACAAAGCCCTTTCTTATGCTGTATTGCATTGCTTGCAGCTAAGAAAATGGATATTCAAAGACAATAGCACACTTCCCAGTCTTTCTTTGCCCAAGAACCAAATGCCAAGTCTTCAAACTCCAGACCTTCTGTTTTACCCACTACTGCAATGCTAATATTCCATCATTGCTAGTCTCTGACCCCCTTCACTTCTCCTTCTTAAGCCTCCCCATCTCCTCCCCTCTTTTTCTCATGGAAATGAGAATATCCCCTCATGGCTTGGATATTTTTAAGGCTGAAGGAAGATAAATATGAAGTAGCCATTTCTAAACAACCATTACCTTAGTGTACCTTTCATTTTCATTGTCTTCTTTATGACAACAAAATGCTTATTATTCTTCCATCACCAATTTTTGTAAATATAACATTATCAGTAACTCTCATCACAAGTTACAGATACTGTTGTTAGTCATACTGACGCTAAATCAGACTGATTAACCGTGACTTCAGGTTTCAAAATAGACTAGGTTCTATTTTTTTACTTTTTATTACTGTCATGTACCTTATAAGTCATAGTCAGGAGCTAATTTTGGCACTGAGAGAAAAAATATCCACACACATCTCCCTGAGCACTTCCAAATATATTGTCAATGATAACAAAAAGTCATTCAAGAAAAAATATTTGCCTCCTTAGGAAACTTTTCTTTAATATATAACAGGTATTGACTTTGAGGCAAACTTCTCACTGAAATAGATATAATAAAGTAATCCATAGAACTAATTTTGGAAATGATGAAAAAAATAATATTAACTATTATCTACATATAAATTTTAAAGAAAACCCCTGTGGGATTATCATTACCACTCATCTTTTTAGTATAAATATGCTACTGAAAAGAGAAAACATTTGACTTCCTAGACAAAGTTGTCTTAGTTTGATACAGAAGTCTCAGAACTCTATTTCTTTTATGGTCTGCACCATATTCTGTCTTGTGTTTATGATTGCTTGTCATAGTTCTCCAGTTTTATTGTAAGTTTCATTAGGCCAGGAACATTGTTTTAGACCAGTGCTTCTCAAATCATTTGTGAAGAAAAACCATTTATCTGTATATACAAAGACTAGTATTTTTGTGAAATATAATAAAAACAAGTTACCAGAAATTTAAACTCAGGGATATATAAAGCATGAGTCCCACTTTTGTCATTATATACAATAAACAAAAAAAAATACTTTTTTAAAATGCTTTAAAAGTTTCTGAAGGTTTACTTTCATTTTCTGAGCCTAACCCCCTGCAGACCAGTAACCAACAACTCACTGCCTAGCACTGGTTAGGGACTGCACCCTGATTGCTCCTCAGAAGGAGACCCCAGGACCTGTGTTTTCAGCCTCACCTATGAGCTTGGTAGAAAGACAATCACAGGCTTTATCCCAGAACTTGTACACTGAGGTTTGAGAAACTCTCCTGGATCACTGAGACTCCCTTGCATTATTGAATTCCAAGTTTTCCATAAAGCAAGTGTTCAATCTAAAACCTATCAAAACTGTCTGAGAGTGAAGACTCCCCAGAGAGACTTAGTATGTGACTCTTAGTGCATCTGGCAGGGGATTTTCATTTTATTGGGATCCTGTAACCTTGTTGACTAACTACTGAACAGTTTTATAAGTCCACTCTCACTACCAAAACCATGAATTTTTATAGAAACAGATGATTTCATACTTTTAAAGTAAAGTAGCATTATCATTTATATTCCTAATGTACGTGTATAGAGGTGTGTCTATGTGCGTGTGTGTTTATCAGTGTGGAGTATGTAAGGAAGGACCATGATTCTAACAATGAACAGTTTGCTGTTCGTGTTTTATTAAGTCAAGATTAAAATTAATAGAGACAGATTTCAAAACTGCAGTTCATATTACAGTGAAAGAGGATCAGCTTTGAATTCTGAAATGTTTCCATCCAAATAGGCTGGGTCTTTGTCTATCCCATACTCCTTTCTTTAGTCAAGATTCTCTCTCTGTAAAATGGAATTAGAATTCTGATTCTGTAGGATTATTGTAGGTGCCTAAAATAATTCATATTAGGCACCATTATGATGCCTTTTACAACGTCAGTAGCCAATAAACTTTGTTCTTCTGGAAAGAAAGAAATTAGCTTAAAGTTTTTATTCATTTTTTAATAAGGCTGTTCAAAGAACTGACATGCATATGCTGAAATTAATGACCATAAAGTGTATAAAACAACTTCAGTATGGAAAAGAAATTCAGTTTGGTAGAGAAATGTAGTTGTTTCTCGAATACTCGTAAGTTTACAATATCTGTTGCTGTGTTATCATGAGGTGTAGATGCTCAACATTTTTCTCTCCATGGTGAGACTGAATACTCTGCCTAATATGAATGTGTCATGTGCCCATGGGCTCTGTCGCAGCACCTCACTTGTAAAAGATGCCCTAGAAATGCTTCTAGAAGAAACTGTGAACTCCTTGCTGTCAGGGACCATGTTTTAATCTTATTCTATGGTCCTCTCATCAGTTTCACACGGCAGAGTGTCCCACCTAGTGTGCAGCTGTGCTCTGTTGAGCCACATATGTCTGTAAGTGTACAAAGATCTTGGCCCCCTAACCCTGCAGGACAGCCAGGCCAGGCCCAGGAAGCTACAAAAGCCTCTTACTGTTTATTCTAAAATCACAGTGTCCAGATACGAAAAAGTTGGGAAATGTGGGTCTATCCTATCTTCTTTCCTAACTAGAATCATTGATACACATTTTTCCCCTATACAGAAAATCCTTTTAAATGGGACCTGATTTTACCCATCACTGTGTTACCTCCACTTCCAAGTGAAAGTAGCTCAATTATGTCTGACTCTTGGACATTATAGTCCCCATGGACTATACAGTCCATGGAATTCTCCAGGTCAGAATACTGGACTGGGTAGCCTTTGCCTTCTCCAGGGGATCTTCCCAACACAGGGCTCTAACCCAGGTCTCCTGCATTGCAGGCAGATTCTTTACCAGCTGAACCACAAGGGAAGCCCAAGAATATTGGGGTGGGTAGCCTATCCCTTCTCCAATGGATCTTTGCAATCCAGGAATTGAAACGGGATCTCCTGCATTTGCTGGCAGATGCTTTTCCAACTGAGCTCTCAGGGAAGCCCTTTCCTTCTTCCCAGACAAGTACAAAGCACCTTTTGATGAGTTTGGGTAAATTCTCCTCAGTTACTTTTATTATAAACTTGATCCTTTTCTCTAATTAAATGCCGTTTCTTCCACTACTTTTTCAGATACATCATATTATAACTTTAGTACACATGCTGTACTAAAATTATCACATATTTTAATGTGAAAGTTTTCCTTGTTCAATTTAATCTTTAGGAGAGGAAGCCTCAGTTTGGGATTGTGTAATGTTAACATCTTCTCAGTCTCAAGATATTTTCCCTATTTAACAGCAGGAATATAAGACCTCAAGTGTTTTAGCAGGCAATAGTCTCTAACTAGAATTTAATAACTTTGTTTTATTTTCGTTGTATTTGTTTTCTTTTTTTAAACAAAAGATTAGGGTTTTTTATTTATAGTAAATCAAGCTACTTTTAATACATGCTCATTTAAGTAGTAAGATTAAAAATTTTAATTCATGCACATAGCACATTTGAGTGTATGGATATATTTTTTTTTCCTCCTGGCAATCTTGAGTCCAGCCTGTGCTTCATCCAGCCTGGCATTTTGTATGATGTACTCTGCATAGAAGTTAAATAAGCAGGGTGACAATATACAACATTTTTTTTTTATCGATGGTATCGTCTTTCTTTTTTTTACAATTTTTTTACTTTACAATATTGTAGTGGTTTTGCCATACATTGACATGAATCTGCCATGAGTGTACATGTGTTCCCCATCCAGAACCCCCCTCCCACTTCCCTCTCCATTCCATCCCTCTGGGTCATCCCAGTGCACCAGCCCCAAGCTCCCTGTATCATGCATCAAACCTGGGCTGGCAATTTGTTTCACATACGATAATTTACATGTTTCAATGCCATTCTCCCATATCATCCTGCCTTTGCCCTCTCCCATAGAGTCCAAAAGACTGTTCTATACATCTGCGTCTCTTTTGCTATCTCACATAGAGGGTTATTGTTACCATCTTTCTAAATTCCTTATATATGTGTTAGTATATTGTATTGGTGTTTTTCTTTCTGGCTTACTTCACTCTGTATAATAGGCTCCAGTTTCATTAATTTATTTGAAAATAACTGATTTTACAGAATACCAGTGTAGTAGAAAGGGTATTGACTTTTCAATCTCAAGACCTATCGTTAGGCAATAGCTTTGTCAGTTACTCAAGCAAAGTCCTTAAACTTCTTTAGACACAAGTTATCCTCTTCATCTATAGAGCAGAAATTATAGCTACTGCCTGAAATAACATTTCTTATGGATTAAATAAAAATTTCTGTGAAATAACTTAGTAAACTAAAAAGAGTTATATGACTGTCAGTATATTTTTTATGAACACGTCATAATTGAAATTTCATGTGATAATTTATATAATGTCCTGCAATTTAGAACTTTAGTCTATAATTTAGAACACTGTATATCATTTATATAATGTTTTCCAATTATACATGTTGCAAGATGCATGAGCTTTTTAAATTTTAAGAATTTGGACACAACATCAAAAATAACAATGGTTTTAAAGACTTTGTAGACCCTTGCAAATCTTAATAACATCAGTATCAGGTTTATTTCAAGATTTCTTATATTTTAGAGTTAGCTAAATACAACCAACAGACAATTGGAAACAAGCTATATAAATGAGGCCCCAAGAAACTGCAGGCAATTGAGGAATTCCTTCCAGTGGCTGGAGAAAAGCAGGCAGTACTCTGAGGAGAGGTGATTAGGGGAATGTGTTCAGGGACAGGCTGATCTGCTTTGAGCCCCAGAAATGTAACTATGGTACCCTAAGGACAATGTTGGGAAGCAGGAAAAGAAGAGAATCTAAGGGGCTGTAACTGGTGGGGAGCCAGGCTGTGTGCTCCCAAGCAGCCTGCCAGAGTACACAGCCTACTGTAGACTGAGGCTTCACGGAGCTTGGAGGACACTGGTCTCCTAATGGTTCCAGCTCACATACTGCAAATAGCAAGTAGGAAAAGTGGGGAGAGTTGGACTTTCTGGGAACCCTACAAGAGAAAGCCATCTAGGCTCCCACAGGCTTGATTTCACAGTGGATGCCTGATGGATTTGTGGCACTCAGACACCAGAAAAGAGTATATATTTGAATTTCACAGCAAACACTCTCTGTTAAATGGCATATAGAATGTCAGACGGGGCTCTAAACAAAGAAAAATCATAGAAGGAAATACTATTCCTCACTTTGCAAATCAATAGTGACAAAGTTCCCTGACCTTCCTGAAGTTTGCATAAAAGTTTTAGAACTCACAAATCCAAGTATGTGTCAATACATTACGCTACTAAATAGTCTATATTTTAAGCTTGAATGATCTCAGCCATGAATATTATTGTACTAGCAGTATCAAGAGACATTCCTCATGCTTCAAGTTTATTGGCCAAGGGAGCGCTTCTCAAAATATGGTCCAGGGATCCCAGAAAGTACTCAAGACCCACTCAGGGGATCTGTAATGACAAAACTATTTTAATAACTCTAAAATGCTATATTCTCTCATGAGTGATCAGTACTGTTTTGCAGAATCAACATGAAGTGTGATGACATAACAAATTGAATGCAAAAACAGATAGGAGAATTCAACTGTCTTCTAATAAGCCATTAGAGAGATTTGCAGTTAACTTTCTGGGCTAGTTTTTTAATGAAAAATGTAGTTAATTTTCATTTTAAAAATGTTATTTATGCTAAGTCAGTTTATATCTACTCAACACATAATGGGTTTATTATTATTTTCAAATGAAAATGTTCTCAATTTTAATTTTTAACATGGACTCCAGAAATAAATATGTAACACAAACCATAGATGTTTAATACACACAGCACACACTTTGGGATCCTCATAAAGGGATCTTGAGGTCAAATGGTTAATATCTACTGGAATAAGCTCCTAAGCTATCAGTTCCTACTGGACTAATTTTATCTGTGGTTTGAATTTTTGGGTACTGGCTTAAGGAAAGGCAATTCTATTTGTGATTTCAATTAGGAAGCAGCTGAGTTAACATTTGTGAATATAAGCATAACTGCAGAACACCCAAAGAAAAGTCTTTTTCTACCAGTTGCTGATTGGCTCTGCCCATCCTGAGCTCCAGGACCTTCACTGCAACGTATCCTTGGGGACTTATCTGTTAGCTGTCAAGCAACACTTGAGAAGCTTTCAGATCTGAGACTTTAAAATAATAACCAAAGTTTTGATTAGAAATGGCTCAGCCAGTAGTATGATATAAAAACTGGAAACAGCTTTCTCTACAATTGCAATAGGCCAAATCACACATATCAAAAATACAAATATTATGCAGTGGAGTCCTGCCAATGACTGGAATCCTTTCTCACTAGAAACTAGTGAATGCTTAGAAGGGAGGATCATGCAGTGGTGAAGAGTTCAGGCCCTAGAGTCAGGTAGAGCTGGGTTTGCCTATCATGTCCCACACGTGTCAACATCATGGCCTGGGGAATGTTAGCTAATTTTAATTTTAATTATTTCTTTAAGGCTTTGTTTCTTCATCCATAGGGTGAGAAATACTTGTAAGAAGAATTTCATTTCACAGAGTGATTTGGAAATTAAACGAGACACATTCATGCACATGACTTCATTTAACCCTCACAGCAACTTTAGGATATAGATGCTCTCATTTTTTCATTTAACAGTCAGGGAAACTGATATTTAGAAAAGTCAAATAATTTTCCAGAGATGATAATTATCAGTGGCAAAGCAGGGATTTGCTTTTGCCTGCCCTAACTATAAACAGTCATAACACTGTGTTTTCTTAATCACAAAAATTAGAAAATTGCAAGCTTCTTTTTCTCTTGTCCACAGTCTTTATGTGAAATACACACAAGCTAGCGTTTTTTGTAAGGCAGGGCAAGAACGCTTGAGTGGGCTTAGTATAGAAGAGGAAGGGAAGAGGAAGGGAAGAGGTCTTTTACAGTTGCCCAAAATATGGGAGAAGACAGCCCCTCTTTTGTCTACACATCCCCTTTAATATGTTCTGGAATAGGGTTGAGTCTTTGTGACAGATACAAGTAAGCATCAGTTCATATACTAAGTGATAAAGGGTAAATGATCTTAAGAAACAAAAAAAGTGACCTCCCCATAAAAAGCTCTCACTGAAACATTCTATCTGAAAGTGCTTGAAGCAGTGCAGGCTCACTATTGATACACTGCCAGGTCAACAGGCTGAGAACCCGATACCCTAGAGCTGAAATTTTCTGGGCCTTATTATTGTAATGCTGGTACAGAGTAGCTGTGAGTGTTTCCCAGGTCTTGCTATTCAAGAAGCAATTCCATTTGGAGCAACGTAGTTCCATTTATATTCCAGACAAGTTTTTAAAAAAAATTGATGTCTTTAAAAAAAAATGTATGGTAAATTCAGAATATTAGACGAAATGTTACACAGTTAACAGTTTATGAATCTATTTACATTTGGGGCTGTATACCTCCAAGGACCTTTTCCATTTCCAAACTGGCAATCTAAAATTATAAATAAATTTTTTACATTCAGTCTCTATGGTTCCCGCTTTTCTCTTAGCTGGATAACAGGAATTGCTTACCACTCAAATCATCTATTTCCTGGAGGTGTCTTCCCCTGTCTCACTCCCCCAGTATTTCAGTTATAAATGTGACAGCTGCATGAATTAGTGTTGACCTGACTAGGTCATGCTTTAGACTTGAAGTAAGAACTCAGAAATTAATTGAGGCCATAACCCATGAGTCAGACTCTTCTTCAGCTCAGTAAACCATAATTTTGATTTTATTCTTCCACTAAGATAGAGCTGTCCATGAAAAGTTGATAGTTGATGTTCCCCTTGTTATTTTTGCCTAGATCGATATTAGGAGCTGCCTCTTTCTTACTTGGGTTACTTCTGCTATTTGAATTACACTGAAGTTAATCATGGGTCACAAGAGGCCAACTGCAATAAGCTGCAACTTCAGTTTTCCATCTTGCATTCAAAGGACAGCATAGTTCAGGGCTGTAGAAATGATAGGCTTATGCTCTGTATTTCTTCAACATCTTTCAACCAGAAGTAGAAAATGACCCTCTATTTCTCTTCGATTTCACCTTTTAGAGGAAAGAGAAATGAGACATCATGGTTTTCCTAAGATTAGATTTTAGCTTATGACTTCACACTTTTTAGTTCATTTGTACAGAATTTCTCCAGAGGAGAAATAATTATCATGATGTGTTATTTATTTGAAGTCAAATGTTCTCTGAGAACAAAACAACAACAAAAGGTGAACAATGTTGTAAGCAGAATTCACTCATGTGAAGCCTTTTGGTACCCAGGCTATTTGACACAATTAAAAAGTGCATGCTTGATCCTGTAGGATTCCTTTGAATAATCACTTCCACTGCACACTAAATACCACATAAAAATGAGAATGTCAGCATGCTCATTCCCACTTTGCTTGTCCCAGTTCATTCCTCTGACATTGTCTTACCCTTGACATAGCATAGCTTCTAACGCTCCTATTTTCATTCACACTTGACTTTTCAGAATTGACCCTCAATATCATCTTCCCAGGTTCAAGCTTGCTGCTCCCATGAAGATGATTTTAATTTTTATTCTTCCTCTAGCAATGCTTGTCAGCTTGAATAAATCTTAATAAATATGTGTTCTCCTTTCAACATTCTATTTTTTCAAAATTAATTTTATTGCAGACAAAACAGTAGAATTAACAATACATAATAAACTATTATACATACACACTCTTTAAGTTATAAGAAATACAGTTTATTTTGGCAGATGAGTAAGTGTTAGTGACTCAGTCGTGCCCAACTCTTTGTGACCCCGTGGACTGAAGCCCACCAGGCTCCTTTGTCCATGAGATTTTCCAGGCAAGGATACTGGAGTGGGTTGTCATTTCCTTCTCCAGGGAAGAAGATAGTGTAAACATTGTAGATGGTGTAAAACAAAATTGAACTTGCATGTATGAGTAGCATAGCTCAACATTGTTTATTTGGTATGTGTGACACATTTTCTTGTTTTCCTATGTTTTATTAAATCACTGTAACCTAAACTCCCTTATAAGACACATGCTGAAATTTAACTTTACTCTTTTAATTATATTTGTTGATTCTAAACATAACTTTTCATAGGCTTTTTCTATCTCTGGGTCTGTCTCATCATCAATAACACCCAAGTATGGATCACTGGCATCCAAAAAATCTGTTCTATTTTCTTCATAATCTGTGGGGAAAGTCTTCTCTTTCAAGTAAATCTTGATATTGTTTAAAATAAATTACTATAATTAATTAAAATTAATTGCTTCTTTAAATAAATCTCTCACTTCAATAGAGAGTCTTTCTTTTAAGACTATTTCTGTGAGAGGTAGTCTTATTCAATGGGTTCCAGCTTTGAAATCAGAAAAATTTCTTAGAAGAAGGAAAGAGAAAGGAAAGGAAATAAGGACCAAACGTAAACAATCAAATAAGTGTCTTCTGAGCTAAAATTCCTTTGGGGTTTCCAAAGAGCCAAAAAAAAAAAAAAAATCAAAGGTTTAGTTTACAAATTCAGAGGTACCAGGGTAACTGCTGTCTGGTCTTGTTACTGAAATTTTAACTCTACCATCACCACTAGTATTTATTTCTAATCCACATTTTGTCAGGCACTGTTTTCTGACATGTGTGGAAACATAGAGCCAATTGGGAAATTTTCCCAACCTCTCTCACCTCCTATCGGATCTTGGAAGCTCACAGCAGCAGCTTTGGGTTTTATCCTAAGCCTCATCATTCTGCTAAGAGCCATGGTTCTTTTTGCCTCAAGCAAAGGGAATTCTTTCTCAGGACTGACAGCTAACAGTTGGTAGAGACCACACTCTCAAAAATCAAGCTCTATCACCTCTTACTAATAGAAAAGATTTTAGAAAAGTACAAACATGGATTCAAATTTCAGACCTGATCCTTATTACATGATATGGGAAATGTTTTCTCACTGTAAAAGCATTTCTTCCTTTGCCTATCAAAATGCCTGACATTTACTATGTGCCAAAAATAAAAAACTCTGTCAGTGACTAAAGGTAGGACCAAGCACACTATCGTAATGCTTTTACTGTCTTCTGAGTCTAGAGTTTTCAGGCCAGTGCATCATCCTTCTATAGAAACAGAAAAATCACTTCATTTTAGAGACAACTGAGTGCTTTTCACCACGATAAAGCCCACAATTCAAGTGTATCAGAGTTTTCATCAGAATATTCTAAATGGACCAACGTAAGTGGGAGTGTGTTTGTCTCTTTCATCAACAGATCTCTCACTTATCTTGCATTTTTATTAAATTAGAGAAGCACTACTTTTATCTTAGAGTCTCTACAGCCAGGATGGAAAGTTGAGTAATCCCATCAAAATTACTCCAGGACGTGTTTCCCGCACTTCCAACTCATCCTTCATGGGTTTAACTGATCCAAGATCAAAGGCTCAATACAAATTATAATTTTTTTCAATGCTAAGTAATCCAAGGAAGGCTTTTTTCCTAAACACATGATAAATCTGATCGTAATGCTGTCTCTCTGGACTCAATCTGGCAGTAACCAAAAACAGACCGAGAGGGAACTAGATAGGACACGGGAAAGAAACATGAGCAAACCTTCATACATCTGGGTTTCTATCTGCCCCTTTGAAAAGCTGCCACTAAGCAAGATGAATGAGTCAGAGCCTTAATAACATAGCTCACATTTCCATCTATGATGACTTGACTGTATCTGAAAATCTCTGATTCAATAGGTTTTATTAGAAAAGAGAAGCTATTTGTGTAAGATGCCTTATTTTTCTCTCCAAGTCATTAAATATAAATAGAACAATGACAGCAAATGCTTCTGGAATTAGGTTTTCATGTGTGTTTGGGTTAAATAAACAATCCACAGCAAAAAGAGAGTCACCCGCTTTCCTTTATTATATTTAATATTTTGCACCTAAATTCCACAGCTGTCCATAGAGGAGGTCATGTTACAAAGAAAAAACATTTTTTCTTCTAGTTTTATTGAGATATAATTTATATCCATAACTGTATAAAGTGTATGGCATAATGATTTGACTCACATGAATCATGAGTTAATTACCACAATAAGTTTAGTGAATGTCCACCATGTCAGATAGATACAAAATTAAAGAACTATTCAGTGTTCTTGCTGTGTTGAGAAAAGGAATACAGCACAAAGTAATAAATTGGGTCCTGGTGGGAACTGGTGCTCCTCAAAGTCCTTCAGAGTATCTAATACAGATCCTTACATTTAGTAGCTGCTCAATAAATAAATGTAAATGGCATTAGAAAATGATATGGCCCCCTCACATTGAGAACTTTTAGTCAGAAAACTCTTCAACTTTTAAACTTTATTTTGACACGCTTTAAGAGGAAACAGAAGAGCTAGTTTTGTATTTATATTAGCAGGGGCACTTAATCTCACTCGAACAACATTTAAAAAAAGGAATTCAGTTTTTACACTGTGTTAAGATTTAAAATCCTGCTACACATAGATTCTTCCAATTTTCATACTCAAATAACACTTTTTGGGAAAAAAAGCAACTCTGAGTAAATGTAAAACAAAGAATAATCCTTATGTAACACAATTTTTCTATAAAAATTATAGGACTTTAAGCCTGGAATTTTAATTAGGCTAAATACATGAAAGAGCTTAAAATAATGATGACAAACATATCCCAGAGATAAAATGTAAACTGCACATCCTAGACAATTTAACCTATTTCTGGTGACATCAATAAGGCTATATGGGCTCTCCCTAAAGTTTATTTACACATATAATAGAGAAACCTGCTAAGAAGTGAAAACTATTCATCACTTTAAGATTGCCAACCATGGAACTTCTGTATAAACATGGGAGATTAAGCACATTAATTGCAATTAAGCACATTCATAAGTGCATTTATTGGGATCCCTCCCACTAATATAAGAGTAATGTGATTTTGTTTAAAGATATGAACCCCAAAATTTAGGGAAAACAGAAGGCAAACCTACAATAATAAAATTATGGAAGATGAAAACAGATCTGAAAAAAAAAACCCTAAATCTTAAAATAACAATGAGGAATGCTACAAAATAACCTAACTTACAATTCAAAATGTCCCCCAAATTTTAGGAATTGTGAGAAAAGCAAAATGGAGAGAAAATTACTAAAATGAGAGGATTTTTGAAAATCTGCTTGGAGAAGTTAGAGCCACAAATTCCTTCTCCACTCTAATCAGCCACATGACTATACCACCTTCATGCTCATGAACACCTAGAGGGATTCTTCTTTCCTTCTCTTCTCCTTACTTTCTTTTTTCCTAAGAGGTTAGAAAATAGGATCTCTGAATTACAGTAGGATACCATGACAATAACAGAGAAAATAACTAAACGGATGCAAAGTGGCTGAGCTTCCAGTCCTCTCATCCCAAATTGGCTGCAGATGTTGGCAAGATGTTGGCAAGGAAGATCTTTACCTTCCAGGCATAAACTGGAAATGACCTAAGACAAAATAACAGAGAACTCCTCTCAAGTGGTGCCACAGTTGAAAGAACCCAGTTGCCAATGCAGGAAACATGAGAAACATGGGTTTGATCCCTGGGTCCAGAAGACCTCCTGGAGGAGAGTACAGCAACTCACTCCAGTATTCTTGCCTGGAGAATCCCACGGACAGAGGAGCCTAGCAGGCTACAGTTCATAGGGTCAAAGAGTTAGACACAACTGAATCAACTTAGCATACATCTCTGTATTACATCTCAGGTTAACAGCAAGCATCAAAAAACAGCCAATAGCAGCCTACCACTTGGGGACGGCGAAGAGTATGGAGAGAGACCCAGGAAAACTTAAAACAGGATAAAGCAAAAAAATTGAGAATAAGAAACTCCATGATAAGAATAAGATAATCTTAGAGAAATTCAAAGCCGGCTGCACACAAGATAGAGCCACTGTAATGGTAAAACCCAAACAGTTAAAATCCTGTCTGAACTAAATATCCCACAGGAATGGCCACTGTCCGTTATGACAACTTCTATCTCAGTCTGCTCCTCTATATACTATGCCAGCATTCTATGAGACATTATGAAATACACTAAAGCCAAGGAAAAGCAACGCACTGGCAAAGACAAATCAATCAACCAAGACTCAGAGGTAAGCTAGACTATGTATTTATCTACTTTTGTTGTTGTTCAGTCACCAAGTAATGTCCAACACTTTGAAACTCCATGGACTGCAGCATGCCAGGCTTCCCTGTCCCTCACCACCACGCAGAGTTTGCCCAGTTAAGTGCAGTTCACTCACTCAGTCGTGTCCATCTCTTTGCGACCCCATGGGCTGTGGCATGCCAGGATTCCCTGTCCATCACCAACTCTTGGAGTTTACTCAAACTCATATCCATTGGGTCGGTGATGCCATCCAACCATCTCATCCTCTGTCATCCCCTTCTCCTTCTGCCTTCAAATTTAACCTGCACCAGGGTTTTTCCAAATGAGTCAATTCTTCACATCAGGTGTCCAAAGTATTGGACCTTCAGCTTTGAAATCAGTCAGTCCAATGAATATTCAGGACTGATCTCCTTTAGGATGGACTGGTTGGATCTCCTTGCAGTCCAAGGGACTCTCAAGAGTCTTCTCCAACACCACAGCTCAAAAGCATCAATTCTTCAGCTCTCAGCTTTCTTTACAGTCCAACTCTCACATCCATACATGACTACTGGAAAAACTATACCTTTGACTAGACAGACCTTTTTTGGCAAAGTGGTGTCTCTGCTTTTTAATATGCTGTCTAGGTTGGTCATAACTTTCCTTCCAAGCAGTAAGCATCTTTTAATTTCATGGCTGCAGTCACCATCTGCAGTGATTTTGGAGCCCTAAAAAATAAAGTCTGTCATTATTTCCACTGTTTCCCCATCTATTTGCCATGAAGTGATGGGACCAGATGCCATGATCTTAGTTTTCTGAATGTTGAGTTGTCAGCCAAGTTTTTCACTCTCCTCTTTCACTTGCTTCAAGAGGATGTTTAGTTCTTCACTTTCTGTCATAAGGGTGGTGTCATCTGCATATCTGAGCTTATTGATATTTCTCCAGGCTATCTTGATTCCAGCTTGTGCTTCATCCAGCCCAGTGTTTCTCATGATGTACTCTGCATAGAAGTTAAATAAGCAGGGTAACAATAAACAGCCTTGATGTACTCCTTTCCTGATTTGGAACCAGTCTGTTGTTCCATGTGCAGTTCTTTTTTTTTTTATTGTAACAAATTCAGGAAAGACTTTTTCTTTACGTTATTGTGCTGGTTTTGCCATACATTGACATGAATCCACCATGTGTATACATGTGTCCCCTTCCAGAACTCCCCTCCCACCTCCTTCCCGATTCCATCCCTCTTGGTGCAACAGCCCTGAGCACCCTGTATCATGCATCAAACCTGGGTTGGCGATTCATTTCACATACGATAATGTACATGTTTCAATGCTGTTCTCCCATATCATCCCACCCTCGTCCTCCCCCATAAAGTCCAAAAGACTGTTCTATACATCTGCGTCTCTTTTGCTGTCTCTCATACAAGGTTATCATTACCATCTTTCTAAATTTTATATATATGTGTTAGTATACTGTATTGTTGCTTTTTCTTCTGGCTTACTTCACGCTGTATAATAGGCTTCAGGTTCATCTACCTCATTACAACTGATTCAAATGTATTCTTTTTAATGGCTGAGTAATATTCCATTGTGTATATGTACCACAGTTTCTTTATCCATTCATCTGCTGATGGACATCTAGGTTGCTTCCATGTCCTGGCTATTGTAAACAATGCAGCGATGCACATTGAGGTACACGTGTCTCTTTCAATTCTGGTTTCCTCGGTGTGTATGCCCAGCAGTGGGATTGCTGGGTCATATGGCAGGTCTATTTGCAGTTTTTTAAGGAATCTCCACACTGTTTTCCATAATGGCTGTGCAAGTTTGCATTCCCACCAACAGTGTAAGAGGGTTCCCTTTTCTCCACATCCTCTCCAGCATTTATTGTTTGTAGACTTTTGGATGGCAGCCATTCTGACTGGTGTGAAATGGTACCTCACTGTGGTTTTGATTTGCATTTCTCTGATAATGAGTGATGTTGAGCATCTTTTCATGCGTTTGTTAGCTATTTGCATGTCTTCTTTGGAGAAATGTCTGTTTAGTTCTTTGGCCCACCTTTTGATTGGGTCATTTATTGTTCTGGAATTGAGCTGCAGGAGTCGCTTGTATATTTTTGAGATTAATTGTTTGCCCATTGCTTCATTTGCTATTATTTTCTCCCATTCTGAAGGCTGCCTTTTCACCTTGCTTATAGTTTCCATTGTTGTGCAGAAGCTTTAATTTTAATTAGGTCCCATTTGTTTATTCATGCTTTTATTTCCAATATTCTGGGAGGTGGGTCATAGAGGATCCTGCTTTGGTTTATGTCGGAGTGTCCATGTCCAGTTCTAACTATTGCTTCCTGACCTGCATACAGATTTCTCAAGAGGCAGGTCAGGTGGTCTGGTATTCCCATCTCTGTCAGAATTTTCCAGAGTTTGTTATGTTACACACAGTAAAAAGCTTTGGAATAGCTGATAAAGCAGAAATAGATTTTTTTTTTCTTGCTTTTTTGATAATCTAATGGATGTTGGTAATTTGATCTCTGGTTGCTCTGCCTTTTCTAAATCCAGCTTGAACATATGGAAGTTCATCATTCACATACAGTTGAAGCCTGGGTTGGAGAATTTTGAGCATTGCTTTTCTAGTGTGTGAGATGAGTGCAATTGTGCGGTAGTTTGAACATTCTTTGGCATTGCCTTTCTTTGGGTTTAGAATGAAAGGTGACCTTTTACAATCCTGTGGCCATTGCTGAGTTTTCCAAATTTACTGGCATATTGAGTGTAGCACTTTCACAGCATCATCTTTAAGGATATGAAATAGCTCAACTGGAATTCCATCACCTCCACTAGTTTTATTTGTAGTGATGCTTTCTAAGGCCCATTTGACTTCATATTCCAGGATGTCTGGCTCTAGGTGATTGATCACACCATTGTGATTATCTGGGTCATGAAGATCTTTTTTGTACAGTTCCTCTGTGTATTCTTGCCACCTCTTCTTAATATCTTCGGCTTCTGTTAGGTCCATACTATTTCTGTCTTTATTGATCCCATCTTTGCATGAAATGTTCCCTTGGTATCTCTAATTATCTTGAGGAAATCTTTAGTGTTTCCCATTCTATTGTTTTCCTCTATTTCTTTGCACTGCTCACTGAGGAAGGCTTTCTTATCTCTCCTTGCTATTCTTTGGAACTCTGCATTCAAATGGGTAAATCTTTCCTTCTCTCCTTTGCTTTTCACTTCCCTTTTCATAGCTATTTGTAAGGCCTCCTCAGACAGCCATTTTGCTTTTTGCATTTCTTTTTCTTGGAAATGGTCTTGATTCCTGTCTCCTCTACAATGTCATGAACCTCTGTCCATGGTTCATCAGGCACTCCGTCTATCAGATACCGTCCCTTAAATAAATTTCTCACTTCCACTTTATAATCATAAGGGATTTGATTTAGGTCATACCTGAATGGTCTAGTGGTTTCCCATACTTTCTTCCATTTGAGTCTGAATTTGGAGTTTCAAATTCAGACTTAAATTTTTGGAATTTGCCCAAGTTCCTGGCTATTGAATTGGTGATATCATCCAACTATATCATCCTCTGATGCCCTCGTCTCCTTCTGCCGTCAATCTTTCCCAGCATCAAGGTATTTTCCAGTGAGTGGACTCTTTGCATCAGGTGGCCAAAGTATTGAATCTTCAGCTTCAGCATCAGTCCTTCCAATGAATATTCAGGGTTAATTTCCTTTAGGATTGATTGACTTGATCTTGCTGTTCAAGAGGGCTTCTCTGCTGACTTAGGTAATCAAGAAATTATCTACTAAAGAAGGAACTTAAAATAACTGTGGTTGATATGTTATCAAATGGGAGGAGCAAGCAATATGCTTGAGCTGATGGGAAATTGCAGCACGGACAGATGGGGAACATGAAAGATAAGAAAAAAATCAAAAAATGCCAGGGAAAGAACTCATGGCTGCAGAGATGAAGAATGCGTGAAACTGGCCTATTAATAGATGACATAACCAAGAATGATAACTAGATATCAACCAAACTATAAAACATACAATCACACACACACACACAGAAAAAGAAAGAGAAAGCATAAGAGAATATCAAAGAATTTTAGGACACTCAAAGACTCTAACTGTAATGTTACACTGTAATGTACATAACTGTAATTCCAGAAGAAGACAGAGTGAAAGAAGTGTTGAAGAAATACTTAAAGAGATAATGGTGGAAAATTCTCCAAAAAGATTAAACGTATTAAACTACAGGTCCCAGAAGATCAGAAGAGCCGAGAAAATATTTAATAATTGAGATTAAAATTATATATACACATATATATATACCAATGGCAACCTACTCCAGTATTTTTGCCTGGGAAATCTCATGGTGGGCTAAAGTCCATGGGGTTGCAAGAGTTGGACATGACTTAGTGACTAAACCACCACCACCAGACATGTTACTTAAAATAATGAGCACAAAAGATATAGAGAAAAATCTTGAAGCCATCTAGAGAAAAGGCTACACTACATAGGGAAGACAGGTAAGAAGTATACTAGATGTTGGGCTTCCCAAGTGGCATTGGTGGTAAAGAACCCACTACCAATGCAGGAGACATTAAGAAATATGGGTTTGATCCCTGGGTCAGGAGGATCCCCTGGAGGAGGGCATGGCAACCCATACCAGTAGTCTTGCCTGGAGAATATCATGAACAGATGAGCCTGGCAGGCTGCAGTCCATAGCATCGCACAGAGTCAGACACGACTGAAGTGACTTAACACAGCATTCATACTAAATATTTTGCTAGAAATTGCATGCCAGAAAAAAACATAGTGACATTTTTAAAGTGCTGAAAGAAAAAACTGTCAACCCCATACCTCATAAAAATATTATTCAAAAATAACAAAAAATAATGTTTTCAAACAAACAAAAGCTAAAAGAAATCATTAAGAGCAGATCTGAACTACAAGAAATGTTAAAGGAAATTATTCAGGAGAAAGGATCATGTATGACACAAGGCAGAAACACAGAAAAGTGAAGATCCCTGGAAATGGTTAAACTCAAGATAAATAAAAGTCATTTAATTTTTTTCTTTCCTTCTAAAATATGATTACCTGGATAAAGTAAAAATAAGCAGCATAGTATAAGTTTAAAGCAGATGTGAAATTAAAATATATATTACAACAATAGCACAAAATATGAACAGATAATAACATGAGTGTATTGGCATAAGTTCCTATATTACACGCAAAGCAGAATACCACTACCTGAAGTGAAATTTAACTAAAGATATGCATTGTAAACCCAAAGGCAAGCATTAAAATAAATTAAAATGAGGTGTAGAAAATTAAGTCAATAAGAGATAAAATATAACCTTAAAAACTATTCAATTCAAATGTAGGCCAAAACAGAAGAGAAAAGAACAAAAATAAACAAAAAATGGTAGATATGAATGATTCCATGATACATGGTCAATACATAAAAATTAAAATCAGACATTGTCAGATGATATAAAAAATGCTATCTATAAAGAACCCATTTTTAAATATCAATACTCAAATATTCAATAGATTCTAAATTAAGATATCCAAAAATTATAGCATGCACAAGTAATCAAAAGAAAGCCAGAGTAACTATATTAATTTTAGAAAATGTATATTTCAGGACAAAGAATATTATAAGGGATAAATGAGAGAATTACAAAAATTCACCAGAAAAGTAAAATAATTCTATATTGATGTACCTAATAGTAAACTTCAAACTACAATAAGGAAAGACTATTAGAATGAAAGTAGAAACAGTCAAATCTAAATTTATAGTTGGAGACTTCATTATTTCTCTCTAAATATCTGACAGGAAGATGGAAAAATAAGAAAGAATACAGAACCTCTGAATAATACTGAAGTCAACTAGACCTAATTGCTATTTGTAGAGCATATCACCCCCAAAGCAACAGAATATATATTATTTTCAGTACACATAAAACATTCACCAACATAAAACATATTTGGGGAAACAAAGCCTCCACAAATTTAAAAGAATTTAAGTCATATAAAATATATTTTCTGATCATAGTAGAATTAAACTAAGAAATCAATAACAGAAAGATATCTGGAAAAACCCCAAACACAAGGAAATTAAGTGAAACTCATCTAAATAAGCCACATGTCAAGGAGGAGGTCATAAAATAAATTTTAAAATTTTTGAAATTAAAAATAATTTAAAAAATCAATATTGACAGTTGTGAGATATAGCTAAAGAGTATTTAGGGAAAAAACACAAGATTCAATTCTTATATTAAAAATAAGAAAAGTCCCAACTTAGTGCTGTATACTTCCACCAAAGAAACCAGAAAAAGAAAAGTAAAGATGAACCCAAATCAAATAGAAAGAATTAAAGTTGAAAATAAAAGCAATAGACAAATAATTTCACAATTTGTATGGAAATACAAAAAACCTCATATATCAAAGCAATTTTGAGAAAGAAGAATGGAACTGGAGGAATCAACCTACCTGACTTTAGGCTATACTACAAATCCACAGTCATTAAGACAGTATGGTACTGGCACAAAGACAGAAATATAGATCAATGGAACAAAATAGAAAGCCCAGAGATAAATCCAAGCATCTATGGACACCTTATCTTTGACAAAGGAGGCAAGAATATACAATGGAGAAAAGACAATCTCTTTAACAAGTGGTGCTGGGAAAACTGGACAGCCACTTGTAAAAGAATGAAACTAGAACACTTTCTAACACCATACACAAAAATAAACTCAAAATGGATCAAAGATCTAAGCATAAGACCAGAAACTATAAAACTCCTAGAGGATAACATAGGCAAAACACTCTCCGACATAAACCAAAGCAGGATCCTCTATGACCCACCTCCCAGAATATCGGAAATAAGAGCATGAATAAACAAATGGAACCTAATTAAAATTAAAAGCTTCTGCACAACAAAGGAAACTATAAGCAAGGTGAAAAGACAGCCTTCAGAATGGGAGAAAATAATAGCCAATGAAGCAATGGACAAACAATTAATCTCAAAAATATACAAGCAACTCCTGCAGCTCCAGTCTAGGAAAATAAACAACCCAATCAAAAAGTGGGCCAAAGAACTTAACAGACATTTCTCCAAAGAAGACATAAAAATGGCTAACAAACACATGAAAAGATGCTCAACATCACTCATTATCAGAGAAATGCCAATCAAAACCACAATGAGGTATCACTTTACACCAGTCAGAATGGCTGCAATCCAAAAATCTACAAGCAATAAATGCTGGAGAGGATGTGGAGAAAAGGGAACCCTCTTACACTGTTGGGGGGAATGCAAACTTGCATAGCCATTATGGAAAACAGTGTGGAGATTCCTTAAAAAACTGCAAATAGACCTGCCATATGACCCAGCAATCCCACTGCTGGGCATACACACCGAGGAAACCAGAATTGAAAGAGCCACGTGTACCCCAATGTTTATCGCCGCATTGTTTACAATAGCCAGGACATGGAAGCAACCTAGATGCCCATCAACTGACAAATGGATAAGAAAGCTGTGGTACATATACACAATGGAATATTACTCAGCATTAAAAAAAATTCATTTGAATCAGTTCTACTCAGGTGGACGGAACTGGAGCCTATTATCCAGAGTGAAGTAAGCCAGAAGGAAAAACAACAATACAGTATACTAACTCATATATGGAATATAGAAAAATGGCAGCAAGAACCCTGCATGCGAGACAGCAAAAGGAACGCAGATGTATAGAACAGACACGTGGACTCTGTGGAAGAGGGCAAGGGTGGGAGGATATGGGAGAATGGCATTGAAACATGTTAATTATCATATGTGAAATCAATCGCCAGCCTAGGATTGATGCTCAGGGCTGGTGCACCGAGATTTCCCAGGGGGAGGGAATCGGGAGGGAGGAGGGAGGGGGGTTCTGGAGGGGGAGCATATGTAAACCCATGGCAGTTTCATGTCATTGTATGGCAAAACCAACACAATAAAGTAAAGAAGATTTAAAAAAAAAAGAAAAGAAAAGAAAAGCAATAGAGGAAGTCAATGTAACTGATATCTGGTTCCTAGAATAGATGAGGAAAATTGATTACATCTAATCAGATTGATTAGATTTATTTTCCACAATAAGCTGTGGGAAATTCTGAAAGAAATGGGAATACAGACCACCTGACCTGCCTCTTAAGAAACCTGTGTGAGATCAGGAAGCAACAGTTAGAACTGGACATGGAAAAACAGACTGGTTCCAAATCGGGAAAGGAGTATGTCAAGGCTGTTTATTGTCACCCTGCTTATTTAACTTCTATGCAGAGTGCATCATGAGACATGCTGGGCTGGATGAAGAACAAGCTGGAATCAAGATTGCCAGGAGAAATATCAACCACCTCAGATATGCAGATGACATCACCCTTATGACAGAAAGTGAAGAAGAACTAAAGAGCCTCTTGATGAAAGTGAAAGAGGAGAGTGAAAAAGTTGTCTTAAAGCTCTACATTCAGTAAACCAAGATCATGGCATCCAGTCCCATCACTTCATGGCAAATAGATGGGGAAGCAGTGGAAAAATGACACACTTAATTTTGGGGAGCTCCAAAATCACTGTAGATGGTGTTTGCAGCCATGAAATTAAAAGACACTTACTCCTTGGAAGGCAAGTTATGAGCAACCTAGACAACATATTAAAAAGCAGAGACATTACTTTGCCAACAAAGGTTCGTCTCGTTAAAGCTATGGTTTTTCCAGTAGTCATGTATGGATGTAGGAGTTGGACTAAAAAGAAAGCTGAGCACTGAAGAATTGATGCTTTTGAACTGTGGTGTTGGAGAAGACTCTTGAGAGTCCCTTGGACTGCAAGAAGATCCAACCAGTCCATCCTAAAGGAGATCAGTCCTGGGTGTTCATTGGAAGGACTGATATTGAAGCTGAACCTTCAATACTTTCACCATCTGATATGAAGAACTGACTCATTGGAAAAGACCCTGATGCTGGGAAAGATTGAAAGCGGGAGGAGATGGGGATGACAGAGGATGAGATGGTTGGATGGCATCACCGACTCAATGGACATGAGTTTGGTTAAACTCCAGGAGTTGGTGATGGACAGGGAGGCAGTCCATGGGGTTGCAAAGAGTTGGACACAACTAAGCGACTGAACTGAACTGAATCAGACTTACCAGAAACAGTATAAAACACAAATTCTATTTGTGTTTGGTAACCTTACATTTTTTGTTTAATCCTATTTGAGTGATCTTCTGTTCCTTACAACCACACATCCTTAATCAGAAAAGGGGTAGGCACATAATACAACCAACTCTGGAAAAATATAAGCTCACAGGAATGTTAGACCTCATGTTCAATTGAAACAATTTAGGAAGAATATATATTCAGTTAACTTTATTTCCTTTAAAGCAGCATTTAGTCTTCATTGAGAAAATGCACACATATGACTATATCTCTAAATAAAATTAGTTTTAAATTTTTAAGAACTTGTTTTTTAGCACACTTAATTATTCTTCCTTAAAGTAATGCTCCTAAGGGATTCAATTCTCCTAATGTCACTGAGGATCTGTTTTCAATTTCACTGAAGTGTTGCACTCCTCGCATCATACTTCCTGGTTATAACTAAGACAGAAAGAGCCATTATCCTTATTTCATATACTCTGCAGACAATTAATTTTATGCAAAAATACGTACTTCCTTTTTTGCTTAATTAAAATCAAATGTGTTCTTTTCAAAATTTTTCTCACTGTAATTCTATCAACAATGAGAAATTACTATGGCACCTGAAATAGAAGTTGATTCCCAAACTAATGTAACATAAAAAGAAAGAGGTAATGTATAATAACCCACCATCTTGAGAGTGCAGCACAGAATTAGTAAATGCATAAATTGAACTTAGAAATATAATTTCTTTTCTAATGATGATTACTACTTTAAGGAAAGTTTCATGTCTGTTGATAGCCCTCAGGCAATTAAAGTATTGACTGATCTTTGTCTCTAAGATCAAAAGTAAGGATAGTTCAGTTCAGGTGCAGTTATGTTAGACAAACACATTTTAACCTAATAAAATGAAAACTACTGGAACTGTTATTTAAAATATCTGAATGTAAAGGGGGTTCTGGATGGGGAACATATGTATACCCATGGTGGATTCATGTCAATGTATGGCAAAACCAACACAATAAAGTAAAGAAAATTTAAAAATTAATTAATTAATTAAATATCTGAATGAGTATACCACTTGCTGAAAGGGCAGAAGGTAATGATATCCTATGAAAAGTAATTAATGGATCAAAGAAAATGTATGATTATTCTAAAGGCTTTTGATTTTCATGAACATCTGAAATAAACAATTTCAAAATAATGGAAATAGTAAGAATCAACATAACATTAAAGTCTGGAAATCTCACTTCCATGATATGTCAAATGATAAGCTTCTCAGCAGTTTTAAGTTTCAAAGATCATGACTGCTAGGAATTAAACCAGAAAGAAATTTTGGGATTATCCAAAAGGTCTTAAATTGCAAACATATATCATAATAGTAAAAAAAAAAAAGCATTTTCTACATTTTATCCAAATGTACAGTTTAACCTTAACAGATACCCCCTTCTCAAATATTATAAACTATGCAATGTATATGTTTAATTTGGAGAATTACAGTTTGAAAACTTACTTAACTGCTCTAGAAGAAGAAATATTAAGTAAAGAAAAAGAAAATGCATCTGGTGTTTGGAAATTAGAGAGGAAGCTAAAATAATACTAATACTAATCACATACCATGATGTGACAGTCTTATACCATGTTTTATCAAGGAATATGAACAAGCTTTTTTTTTCAGTTTCTTCAATCTGGAGGTATCGATCCAATTAGCAAGACAAGAATGCTTCATGTAGACAAAATTAATGTGAAAGGTGGGAAAAGCTTTGTTCAGAGAACAGATCTAATTTCAGCAACTTTTGGAGCAAAAAAAAAAATGTGTGGTAAAAAGTTGCATGAAGATATAAAACTAGAAGAGTAGCTTATGATCTTTAAATCCTGACAAAGAATTCGAACAATATTCTGTAATAAGGATAGCTAACATTTATTAATTGATTTTCTTTATGTCAGACATTATAATTAATCATCTCAATAATCCCATGAAGTAGAAACCATTTACTTTAATATGAATAAAGTCAGTCTTAGAGAGCTAGTGTAGCTTACCAAAGATACAGATAGTATTACCACCCACAAATTTCTGACCCTAAATTGCACGTTCTTATCCATTCTACCATACCTGCAAATACCCACTAAAGAACCCAGTTAGGCAGAATAAGAAAACTGGTGAATCATACCTCTGTAGGTATTGATATCTTGACTTTGTTGTCGTTCTGTCACTAAGTCAAGTCTGATTCTTTGCGACACCTGCCTGGACTACAGCACGCCAGGCTTCCCCGTCCTTCACTGTCTCCTGGAGTTTGATCAAATACATGTCCATTGAGTTGGTGATGCTATCTAACCATCCCATGTTGCCCCCTTCTTCTTTTGCCCTCAATCTTTCCCAGCATCAGGGTCTTTTCCAATGAGCCGGCTCTTTGCATTAGGTGACCCAAGTATTGGAGCTTCAGCTTCAGCATCAGTCCTTTCAATGAATGCTCAGGGCTTATTTCCTTTCAGATTGACCGGTTTGATCCCTTGCTGTCCAAGGGACTCTCAAGAGTCTTCTTGAAAGCATCAGTTTTTGGTGCTCAGCCTTTTTTATGGTCCAACTCTCACATCCGCTCTCTCACACCAGCTCTCACACCTGCCAAGTGATGTCCCTGCTCTTTAATATGCCGTCTAGGTCTCTCATAGCTTTCCCTCCGAGGAGAAAGCGTCTTTTAATTTCACGGCTGTCGTCACTGCTCACAGCGGTTTTGGAGCCCAACAAAATTAAGTCTGTCACTCATCACTTTTTCCCATCTATTTGCCACGAAGTGATGGAACTGGATGCCATGATCTTAGTTTTTTCATGTTGAATTTCAAGCCAACTTTTTCACTCTCCTCTTTCACCCTCATCAAGACATTCCTTAATTCCTCTTCTCTTTCTGCCTTCAGAATGGTATCATCTGTATATTTGAGGTTCTTGGTTTTACAAATCCTTTAGACAATTCTGGCAAAATAAAGTTAACACAAGACTCCCTCCCAAAACAAATGCTGAGAAATCCTAGATAAATGTACAAGAAAAAAAAATTACATATGGTCAGAACAAGAAACTTGAGTATATATGATAGTACCCAAAAATCTGAATATATGCAGGTATGCTCAGTCCTGTCTGACTCTTTGTGACCCCATGGACTGTAGCTCCACCAGGCTTTAGTGTCCATGGAATTCTCCAGGCGAGAATGCTGGAGTGAGTTGGCCATGCCCTCCTCCAGGGGATCTTCCTGACCCAGGGATCGAACTCAGGTCTCCTGTATCACACGCAGGTTCCTTACCATCTGAGCCACTAGGGAATCCCTAAAAGACAGATTTTTTTATACCCTAAACAATATTTGATGTAAGAAACGAAATAGGATTACTACAATTACACTTCTCATTTTGAAAGGAAGAATTGACACCAACAGTTCACAATACACATTAAATCTCAATGTGCAGTATCACGATTCCTTATTCAGGCAGTACAAGTATTTTCTTAGTCAATTCAGTATAAGCCATGAGTAAAAATCTGTCTTCCCGCTCTTCAGTTTTGCAGCTGTGGGGGGTTCTTCCTTGTCTATTTGACCACAGAGGAGATGAGTATTAAAAAGGATGTTCTTCCTGGACGCTGCATAGTTTTCCAATCTGCTTCCTGTTAGTGTGAGTTTGGGAGGCTGGTGGAGGATTTGTTTCAGGGCTTAAAACAGTCACAGGCTACTACTAAACAGGCTTTAGTACCTACAGAGTTTTCTCAAAATACTGTAGCTTTCCCATCTATTAGCTTCCAGTCAAGCCAATGAGTGAATAACTACAGTCAGGGATTTTATCTAGAGGTCTTGCAAACCCTCAGGCCAGTGCTACTCAGAGTGTGGTTCGAGGACCAGTGCCAGTCAGTTTGTTATTGCTTCCTGATAAGATAAGTGCAGAAACTGAGGACAAAACTTAGCAACTGTTATAACAATTTTAAATGGTCATTTTTATCTGTTAAATACAGATAAACAAAAAATGGGCCTGTGTTTTATGTTTTTCTTTTTCATGTCACTTTCCTAGTAATTTCATTTTTATGGTATTTTATAAATAAAGTGTGCTGGTCTACAATGAAAGGAGTGGGAGTGGGGGGGGACCAGTCCTTCACCACAGATAGTTTGAGAAGCACTCAGTTAGAATGCAAATTCTAACTAGTTACCTGTGGGCCTATGTGATGGTCAATTTTCTGTCAACTTGACTATCCAGATTGAACATTACTTCTCTCCTCCCAGGACTGGAATTTTCACTATCAGTGCCAATGATTCTCAGCCTTAAATTTGGACTGGAATTACACTACTGGCTATCCTGGGTGTCCAGATGGTAGATGGCAAACTGTAGGACTTACTTCCCCATAATCTGTGAGCCAATTCCTCATAATAATTTTTCCTCTGTGTGTGTCTGACTGACTCTGCTTTGTAAGAGCATAATGATTAAAACAATCCCTTTATCCATTTTCCCTATCTAAGTGGTTGCTTTTTTTTTAAATAAAATTTGAAACAAAAACCTCAAAAGGAAAGGTTAAGACCCCTAATCAGGTTTTTTCTGAGACTCACTCCTATTGACAAAGAGAGAAAACTTAATTTTTGAGAAAGACCTAGCATGTCACTATTCTTTCCTTCAAGGCTTAGATTAAATTTTCTAGCTTTAGCCTGGGCATAGCATGTGCCTCCTCAGGTGCTAAGTGTGTCAGACTCTTTGCAGCTCCATGGACTGTAGTCTACTAGGCTTCTCTGTCCAGGCAAGAATACTGGAGTGGGTTTCTATTTCCTTCTCCGGGGGATCTTCCAGAACCAGGGATGGAACCAGCATCTCCTGCATTGGCAGGTGGATTCTTTACCACTGGGTCAAAATAACATTTCCATTTCTGCAAGGTTCAAAATTATGTGACTCAGTCAATTTCAATTTCAAGCCACTGACAGAATCTCTTCTAACGAAACAACATGTGCAACAGTCACAGGACTAGAAAAGGGCCACTTTCATTCCCGTTTCAAAGAAGGGAAATGCCAAAGAATGTTCAAACTACCATACAAGTGAGCTCATTTTACATGCCAGCAAAGTTATGCCCAAAATCCTTCAAGCCAGGCTTCAGCAGTACATAAACCTAGAACTTCCAGATGTAAAACTGGGTTTTAAAAAAGTAGAGGAACCAGAGATTAAACTGCCAACATTTGTTGGATCATGGAGAAAGCAAGGGAGTTCCAGAAAAACATCTACTTATGTTTCACTGACTGTGCTACAGCCTTTGACTGTATGGATCACAAAAAAATGTGGAAAATTCTTAAAGAGTTGGGAATACCAGACCACCGTATTTGTCTCCTAAGAAGCAGAAAGATATATACAGGTCAATACACAGCAGTTAGAACCAGACATGGAACAACTGATTGGTTCCAAATTGGGAAAGGAGTATGACAAGGTTGTATATTTTCACCCTGCTTTTTCAACTTTTACTCAGATTATATCATGAGGAATGCCAGACTGAAGGCATCATAAGCTGGCATCAAGACTGCTGGGAGCAATAACAACAACCTCAGATATGCAAATGATACCACTCTAATGGTAGAAAGCAAAGAGGAACTAAAGAGCCTCTTGATGATGGTGAAAGAGGAGAGTGAAAAACCTGGTGTAAAAATCAACATTCAGAAAACTAAGATCATAACATCTGGTTCCATCATTTCATGGCAAGTAGAAGAGTAAAAATGAAAGCAGTGACAAGTTTTATTTTCTTGGGCTCCAAAATCAGTGCAAACAGTGACCACAGACATGAAAATAAAGATGCTTGCTTCTTGGAAGGAAAGCTATGACAAATCTAGACAGAGTATTAAAAAGCAAAAGATCATTTGCCAACAGAGATCTGTAGAGTCAAAGCTATGGTTTTTGTGATAGTCAAGTATGGATGTAAAAGTTGGACCATAAAGAAGGCTGAGCACCAAAGAATTGACGCTTTCAAATTGCACTGCTGGAGAAGACTCTTGAGAATCCCTTGGACTGCAGGGAGATCAAACCAGTCAATCCTAAGGGAAATCAACCCTGAATATTCATTGGAAGGACTGATGCTGAAGCTGAAGCTCTAATACTCTGGCCACCTGATGCAAATAACTGACTCACAGAAAAAGACCCTGATGCTGGGGAAGATTGAAGGCAAAAAGAGAAGGGAGTGGCAGAGGGTGGAATGGTCAGATAGCATCACTGACTCAATGGACATGAATTTGAGCAAATTCTGGGAAACAGTGGAGGACAGAGGAGCCTCGCGTGCTGCAGTACCTGGGGTCACAGAGAGTCACACATGACTGAGTAACTGAACAACAACAACAGCAATAGTGTGCAAAAAAAAGTCTCATAAATTGGTAAATTTCCTTATTATAAGACAGTGAAATGACCTGCAGAGTCAGCTAGCTGGGATTTCCAAGGGCCCAGACTCATGGGATGAGTCTGTCTCAATCCTTGAAATAGTTTGGTACCAGGGGTCATCAGCTGTGACTAGCACAACAGCTTCAGCAACCTGGTAATATTAAGCCTGGAGGATGCTGAGAGACAGGGATCCAATGTCCACCTCTCTGCTTCCCAAAGAGAACTGCTTGCTAATATTACACTTTCCTCACCCTTCCCTCTAATACCACTCATTCTTTTAAGAAGATACTTTATTCCATTCCTATTTGAGAACAACATTTGTGAAAGACAGGGATCAAAAGCAATATTTTGGAATTCATATTATGTGACATATAAATCATAACATATATCACAAGCAAGGTGAGTTTAATCCAGTAATGTAAAGATGACTTACTATTGAGGAAAAAAACTCTTAATATACTCATCACCTTAACAGATTAAAGTAAAATAAAATGCACAAGGCAATTTGACAAAAAAAAAAGAACCTTTGATTAAAATTTAATACTTACTCATGATAAAAAACTCTCAGGAAACAAGGACCTGAAGTATCTTTTTTCAATCTGATAAAAATATCTTACAAAAATATGTAACAAGTATTATATTTTATGGTAAAATATTACATCACCACTACTAAACATTGAACTGGAAGCCTTAGCTAAATAATGAGACAAAGTAAAAAAACACAGAAGCTTTGGTGAGCAAAGAAACTATCCTTTACAGATGATATTATCTACAAAGAACATTCAAGAAGTTCTACAGAGAATCTGTGAAAACTAACAAGAGAGTTCATAAAGCTACTGGATTCCAGCTTAATATACATAAAATCCATAAATAAATGGTGAGATACCATATGCATAGTTAAAAAAATTAATACATTAAAAAATTCAGGTCTTTCTAAAGCCTAACAATATTTTTAGAAAAATTACCAAGCTAATAATAAAAATTCATATATGGAAAGGAGACAAAGAATAAGCAAAGCATTTTAGATAAGAGCAGGGAAGAGATATGGGGAAAACTTATGAAGTCAAATATTAAGAATTAGAATTACTACAGTGATTAGAACAGAGTAATTCTGATGTAAGAATACAGAGACTACAAACAGAGACTACAAATCTCAGAATAGAACCCAGCATCTATGAAACATGTAAGAGATATGGTATTACATTTCACAGGAAGAAAAGATACACATATGTTGGGGGGGAGTGGGATTATATATATAAAAAAATAGTTAAATCCTTACCTCATAACCTACATGAAAACAAAAGTCAGGTTGAGTAGTAAATAACTGTTCAGAAAGGCAAATCTTCTGAAACCATTATAAGGAAATTCGGGAAGGAGTTCAAGGGAAGATTGTAGAGGTACAGCATAGTTGTTGATTATTCCCTATTTCCCTACAAAGCAGACAAAATAACCAGAATTACAAAAGTGAAAGCATTTAGTCTCTCAGTCATGTCCAACTCTTTGCAACCCCATGAGCTATAGTCTGCCAGGTTCCTTTGTCCACTGAACTCTCCAGGCAAGAATACTGGAGTGGGTGGTCATCTCAAGGGGATATTCCCGAGCCAGGAATCAAAGTCAGGTCTTCTTCACTGCAGGCAGATTCTTAACCATCCGGGCCATGAGGGAAGCCCTAGAATCAAAACACATGCAGTGAAAACACACAGCAGAAGTAAACAGCAAGGTATTTCCACGAACTCCCAAATTTGGGGAACTGAGGCCAAACTATAAGAAGCCTCACATAGTATTCTCAACTCCAAGGGAGGAAGCAGAGAGTAAGCAAAGGGATTTCTGACAGTTGGCTGAGCTGGAAGACCCAGAAACTGAACTGCTCAAGGACCCCAAATTGAGGGATCCGTTAGGAAGAGGGTCATTCTTGGGATAACACCAAAACTGAGAACTGGTTTCATGGGCTCCAATTTGCAGGTGAGTGCAAAGAGAGAGCAAAAGGTCGGTGGTATACATCAGTTTGTATCCTGGGAAAACTTGAAATAAAACAACTGCAGTGCCCATGTAGGACAAAGACTAGCCTTCAGGAGAATCTTCTGGAGTAGAAAGGAAACTGAGCAGTTGAGAGACACTGGGACCAAAGGAAAGAAAAGATCCAGATAAAAGTAGGGGAGGAGTCAGAGAAGATAGGCCACGGAAAATATCAGATCATGTATTTGAACACGGCAATAATGAGGAGTTCTACAACTGTGAAGCTAGGAAAACTCTGCCGGCCAATGCTCTTTTACTGGGTGTGAAAAAAAGCCATCTCACCTAAACATGAAGAATAGGAAAGATCATGGTCCTTGGTATATCCTCTGGTATACAAAGTCATTGAAAGATTAAAGAAAATAATGCACAGAAGCAAATAGTAAGACATACTATGAAACACGTATAATTAAACAGCATGGTATTCACATAGGAAGAGACAGGCAGACAAATATAAAAATACAAAACACATTCAATTTCACATGAAAACTTAGTACATGCTGAAGTGTTAGTCGCTCAGTCGTGTCCGACTCTTTGAGACCCCATGTACAGTAACTCACCAGGTTCCTCTGTCCATGGGATTCTCCAGGAAAGAATACTGGAGTAGGTAGGCATTTTCCCTTCTCCAGGGGATCTTCTTGACCCAGGGATCAAATCCCTTTCTCCTGCAATGCAGGCAGATTCTTTATCATCTGAGCCACCAGGGAAGCCCTAAAGCAGTATCTCAAATCAGATGGAAAGGCGGACTTTTTAATAAACATTAGAATAACTAGAGATTCACATGGAGGAAGAAAAGATAAAAGTTGATCCATTTTTCACAGTTACCCAAGGATAAATTTCAAATAAAGTAGAGATTTAAATGTTAAAAAATGAAGCCACACAAATACTACAAAAAATTCTGAGAGGAGAAAGTACAGTTACAGAATGAAAATGTCCAGTAACCAAGTCATATTATGTTATCTACATTATATGTAAGTTTATTATAAAAACTATATAGAATTTACTTTGCACTTTACAATTACAGAATGCTTTCATGTTTGTTAACGAATGACACTTTCCCATTAATCTTTTGAAGTGAGTAGAGATACAGCATCACCCCTTGAAAAACATAAGAAGTGAGATTCAGGAATATCAAGGAAGTTGTCACTGATCATACAGCCAGGAAGTGAAGAAGCTGCAAAAGAAAGTATATTCTGAATCCAGTTACAGTGTTTCTCTCATTTCATCATGCTCTTCCTCTCTTCTTTCTTCCTGCTCTATAAGCCTGTTTTGAAAATACATTTTCTTCTCTTTTGTCTTCTTTCTCTCCCTTACCATCTTGTTTTCTTTTTAATTAGAGAGAAAGGTATTGGGATAAGTACATGGATGGATAGATGAATGGATGGATGGGTGGGTCAATGGAGAGATGCATAAATTACTGGATATATAGATAGAGATAAAGGGCTCAGTAGATGAGTATGCAGTATGTAAGATGAGTATGCAGTATGTATGGAGACAACACAACAAACCTATTTTTACTGAACCTGCTATCAAGTGTCAAAGAGAACCATGTTCTACTACTGACATATCTGTGAAAATCACAATAAGCGCATTTGGTGCATTCTGCATAACCATCACAATTCCATCATCTGTCTAGAAAAATTGGTCAGAGAAGAAAAGGGCATTTCCAAACAAAATCATGTCATGGCTGCTGGTTTTATAGGAGAACAGGAAATAACAGTGGTTTTTATTGGGACTTCCCTGGTGGTCCAGTGGTTAAGAATCTAACTTGCAATGCAAAGGACACAGGTTCCATCCCTAGTCAGAAAACTAAGATCCCACACGCCGTGGAGCAACTAAGCCCATGTACCACAACTATTAAGCCTTCATGCTGCAACTGCTGAAGCCTAAGAGCCACAAGGAAAGATACCACGGAATGCAGCAAAGATCTCACGTGTTACAACTAAGGCCCAAAGTAGCCAAATATATGAATAAATAAAAACAGTGGTTATTATTACTATTACTATTTTATTTCTGCCATTAAATTTTATGGCCAAACCATTGCAGTCAGTAAAGTGTATCTGAAGCCGCCATTTGTCAAAATGCTGGGCATGATTTGCTATCTCGGGTATGAACTGTAGATGATTATTGCTGGCAATGACCCGTTATGGATCATTTGTTGCCAAGAGTGGTTGGCCAAGTGTTGGAGTTGGCAGTGAGGTAGGAGATAGATGGGCCCCTTGGCTGGACAGCTGGTGTTTGTCAAGTGAAGTAAAATCAGAACTTTGTTCTCACTCAGACACTCCAAGGACAAATAAAAGCTAGTGGCAAAAGCTGAGCTCTGCTAAAAGTCCAGAGATAAGGTGCCCACTCCCAAGGTCAAGGAAGACTTGCCCATCTGCACATGCCCAGGAAGGCTGCCTGGGGGGTCAAAACGGGAGGGAGCCCTACCCTATAATAAGTGCAGACATGCACCCACAGGCCTCTGGGGTGGGATCCATTTTAGCAAAAAGTTGTCCGCACATCCTGGGGAGAGTCCTAAGACCAGTTAAGTGTGAAGAAAGAAACAAGATAAGTGACCAAACAGAAACAAAGACCCAGAAACACTGTCCTATGTAAGTGATTTATGTCACCTCTTTACTGAAGTGCTCCTTACTCCAGATGTCAGCACTCCTCTCCAAGTGTACATTTCTGCCTTGCTTCTGTCTTAAGTAAACAAACTGCTTCTCTGCAGTGCTCTCCCACATGTAATGCTGTATCTCTAACAATAAATTCTGTAGCTATTTTTATAGTTTTTGCCTCTTTGAAACATTCTTGCTTTCAAACGAGGGTGGGGGTGGGGGGAGCAAGAGCCAGAGCCGCTCTGCCTTTAGCCTCTATCCCCTGGTGGTCTAGTGGCTAGGATTCCTGGTTTTCATCCAGGCTACCTAGAATCAATTCCTGGGCAGGGCACTAAGAAATTTTTTTTAATAGTGATTTTTAGGAAACTTTTTAGTTCTTTGATCTTGGCATCTTCAGTTAAAGCATGACATCTCCTGTTGTTCCCAGAATCCTCTTGAAAACTCACTGAGCACTCCATAAACAATTTTGGTCACCATCAGGCCTGGCAGCATGATTGCATCTGCTAGTTAATCAGGAACTGATTTTCTGTGTCCTGCTGAGGAAGAAAAAAAGAACTCTTTTTGATTTGTTCAAACTATCAACTGTTGTCTCTGTCAATTGCATTTTGAGTCATTAACAGACATCGGCAAGCTGTTTCAAAGCAGTCACTTAGTGGCATAATTACCAAATTACTGTTTCTGCAATACTGAGTACAGAACATAACCTCGAGCTAGAACTGACCCCCTGGCTGTGCCAACAGAGGTTGAGGCAATTCCTTCATGACAGGAATGCCTGATGTGGAAACCCGCTCTGATTAAGCTGACACAATGGATTACAACACAAAAGTACAACACATTAAGTTGTACTTTATTTCTCCTACCTTTTAGATATACCTAGTGGGAAAACCACTAGACCAATCAGGTATGACCTAAATCAAATCCCTTATGATTATCTAGTGGAAGTGAGAAATAGATTTAAGGGACTAGATCTGATAGACAGAGTGCCTGATGAACTATGGACAGAGGTTCATGATGTTGTACAGGAGACAGGGATTAAGACCATCCCCATGGAAAAGAAATGCAAAAAAGCAAAATGGCTGTCTGAGGAGGCCTTATAAATGGCTGTGAAAAGAAGAGAACCGAGAAGCAAAGGAGAAAAGGAAAGATATTCCTATCTGAATGCAGAGTTCCAAAGAATAGCAAGGAGACATAAGAAAGCCTTCCTCAGCCATCAGTGAAAAAAAACTAGAGGAAAACAATAGAATGGGAAAGACTAGGGATCTCTTCAAGAAAATTAGAGATACCAAGGGAATATTTCATGCAAAGATGGGCTCAATAAAGGACAGAACTGGTATGGACCTAATAGAAGAAGAAGATATTAAGAAGAGGTGGCAAGAATACACAGAAGAACTGTACAAAAAAGATCTTCATGACCCAGATAATCACGATGGTGTAATCACTCACCTAGAGCTAAACATCCTGGAATGTGAAGTCAAGTGGGCCTTAGGAAGCATCACTATGAACAAAGCTAGTGGAGGTGATAGAATTCCAGTTGAGCTATTTCAAATCCTGAAAGATGATGCTGTGAAAGTGCTGCACTCAATATACCAGCAAATTTGGAAAACTCAGCAGGGAACACAGGACTGGAAAAGGTCAGTTTTCATTCCAATCCCAAAGAAAGACAATGCTAAACAATGCTCAAACTACTGCACAATTGCACTCATCTCACAGGCTAGTAAAGTAATGCTTAAAATTCTCCAAGCCAGGCTTCAGCAATATGTGAACCATGAACTTCCAGATGTTCAAGCTGGTTTTAGAAACAGCAGAGGGGTTCTCTGCTCCTGCCTGTTCAACAGATAGCCGTAACTCCCATTCTGTGCCAGCAGCATCCCTGAGACAAGATGGTGAAGGTTGGAGTGAATGGATTTGGCTGGATTGGGCACCTGGTCACCAGGGCTGCTTTCAATTCTGACAAAGTGGACATCGTCGCCATCAATGACCCCTTCATTGACCTTCACTACCTGGTCTACATGTTCCAGTGTGATTCCACCCACAGCAAGTTCCACAGCACAGTCAAGGCGGAGAAAGGGAAGCTCGTCATCAGTGGAAAGGCCATCACCATCTTCCAGGAGCGAGGTCCCACCAACATCAAGTGGGGTGATGCTGATGCTGAGTACGTGGTGGAGTCCACTGGTGTCCCAAGGAGAAGGCTGGGGTTCACTTGAATGGTGGCACCAAGAAGGTCATCATCTCTGCACCTTCTGCCAATGCCCCCATGTTTGTGATGGGCGTGAACCACGAGAAGTATAACAACATCCTCAAGATTGTCAGCAATGCCTCCTGCACCACCAACTGCTTACCCCTCCTGGCCAATGTCATCCCTGACCACTTTGGCATCGTGGAGGGACTTATGACCACCGTCCACGCCATCACTGCCACGCAGAAGACTGGATGGCCCCTCTGGGAAGCTGTGGCGTGATGGCCGAGGGATTGCCCAGAACATCATCCCTGTTTCTACTGGCGCTGCCAAGGCCATGGGCAAGGTCATCCCTGAGTTCAACAGGAAGCTCACTGGCATGGCCTTCCATGTCGCCACCTTCAACGTGTCCATTGTGGATCTGACCTGCTGCCTGGAGAAACCTGCCAAGTATGATGAGATCAAGAAGGTGGTGAAGCAGGCATCAGAGGGCCCTCTCAAGGGCATTCTGGCTACACTGAGGACCAGGTTGTCTCTTGCAACTTCAACAGCGACACTCACTCTTCTACCTTTGATGCTGGGGCTAGCATTGCCCTCAACGACCACTTTGTCAAGCTTATTTCCTGGTACGACAATGAATTCGGCTATAGCAACAGGGTGGTGGACCTCATGGTCCACATGGCCTCCATGGAGTAAGGTCCCCAGACTCCTAGGCCCAGCAGGAGCACGAGAGGAAGAGAGAGTTCCTCAGCTGCTGGGGAGTCGTTGCCCCACCTCGATCCTCCACCACACTGAGAATCTCCCAACCTCCACACAGTTTCCATCCCCAAGGCCCTGAGGAAGTGGGGGGGGGCGTGCATAGGGAGCCCTTCCTTGTCGTGTACCATCAATAAAAGTACCTTATACTCCCCCAAAAAAAGGCAGAGGAACCAGAGATCAAATTGCCAACATCCACTGTATCATTGAAAAAGCAAAAGAATTCTAGAAAAACATCCATGTCTGCTATATTGACTATGCCAAAGCCTCTGACTGTGTGGGTCACAATAAACTGTGGAAAATTCTGACAGAGATGGGAATACCAGAACACCTGACCTGCCTCTTGAGAAACCTATACACTGGTCAGGAAGCAACAATTAGAACTGAACATGGAACAACAGACTGGTTCCAAATAGAAAAAGGAGTACATCAAGGCTGTATATTGTCACCCTGCTTATTTAACTTCTATGCAGAATACATCATGAGAAATTTGGGGCTGGATGAAGCACAAGAGGGATTTCCAAGAGAAATATCAATAACCTCAGGTATGCAGATGATACCACCCTTGACAGAAAGTGAAGAAGAACTAAAGAGCCTCTTGATGAAAGTGAAAGAGGAGAGTGAAAAAGTTGGCTTACAACTCAACATTCAGAAAACTAAGATCATGGCATCCGGTCCCATCACTTCATGGGAAATAGATGGGGAAACAGTGGAAACAGTGACACATTTTATTGGGGGGGGTTCCAAAATCACTGCAGATGGTGATTGCAGCCATGAAATTAAAAGATGCTTGCTCCTTGGAAGGAAAGTTATGACCAACCTAGACAGCATATTGAAAAGCAGAGACATCACTTTGTTAACAAAGGTCCGTCTAGTCAAGGCTATGGCTTTTCCAGTAGTCATGTATGCATGTGAGAGTTGGATTATAAAGAAAGAAGAACGCCAAAGAATTGATGCTTTTGAACTGTGGTGTCGAAGACTCTTAAGAGCCCCTTGGACTGCAAGGAGATCCAACCCATCCATCCTAAAGGAGATCAGTCCTGGGTGTTCATTGGAAGGACTGATGTTGAAGCTGAAACTCCAATACTTTGGCCACCTGACATGAAGAGCTGACTAATTTCAAAAGACCCTGATACTGGGAAAGACTGAGGTGAGAGGAGAAGGGGACAACAGAGGATAAGATGGTTGGATGACATCACTGACTCAATGGACATGTTTTTGGGCAAACTCTGGGAGTTGGTGATGGACAGGGAGGCCTGGCCTGCTGTGGTTCATGAGACTGCAAAGAGTCGGACACAACTAAGCAACTGAAGTGAACTGAACTGAAAACTACAAAGTTGGGGGCTTTCCAGATGGCTCAATGGTAAAGAATATGCCTATCAATACAGGAGACACGAGAGACATAAATTTGATCCCTGGGTCAAGTAGATCCCCTAGAGTAGGCAATGGCAATCCACTCCAATATTCTTGCCTGGAAAATTCCATGTATGGAGGAGCCTGATGGGCTCCATGGGGTCATAAAGATTCAGACATGACCGAGTGACTGAGAGTGCGTGCGCGCGCACACACACACACACACACACACACACACACACACACACACACATGTCAACATAAATATCCAAATAATTTATCTGGGTAGATGAATGCTTCACTATTCTGGGTAGATGACTGAAGAACGATGAGTTTTCATTTCCCCCATAAAGAAAAGTTGGGCTTGAAAATGAATATAGCAATGCTCTCAAAACATTTTTCCTAAATCTCCTGAATCCATAGTGACTTGGAGAACTTAAAGCAAAGAGAGGCAAATTCATAGAATGGAATGCCTAGAATATCTATCTTTTTTGTTAGATAAAGAAAAATCAAGATTTTAGTATAAGATATATAGTGTATATAATGTTTACATATTTAGCATCAATCATGAGTGTCAACTCTCTCTTCTGTATCTAGACACATATCATTCCATGTATTATCAGTCAGTCACTTGGTCAGCAGCCAGTCATTTGGGCACTCTTTCTGTTTTTCCCTAAATCATGAGATGGCTGGCTGAAACTTAAAAAACTTATACCTATTTCATAAATTTGTTTGTATTACCAAACAGCCTTTCTAAGTACTATATTTCCTGAAACTTCTACTTCTGGGAAAATGGAATAGATAAACTTTTTCTTATTCTTCTTTCCAAATTCATGATGTAGAAAATGAACTTAAGAAGACACTGAAAAATACACAAAGCAGAGTGGTTAAGGACCTTGAGACCCAAGAAATAACCACAAGGTGAGTTTTCTATATTTTCTTTTTGCCTATTATATATCATACGTAGAGCTGAAGAAGCCAGAAACCTGGAAATGCTAATGGGAAGACACAGGGGAAGAAAAGGTCCTACCTTTGTGTGTATGTGTGTAAAAGAGAGACATCAGGCCATTCAAGATGGTGATTCTCTTGCTCTTTCTACATCTGCTGTTTCATCAGTCCCTGGCTCACCTACACCCCGTTCATATGACTGATCTTCCTTATTAATCATGGAGCCTAAGCAGTAACTGCCTACACGCCTGCTCCCTGGCCCCAACTAGTGATTGTTCTAATTTTTAGATCAGAATGTCTCCATCAGGATAGTTTATCAAAGGGGCAGTGAGGGACATGTGCCTTTGATAGTTTCCCTGGTAACTGAGAAGCAAACCTGCCATCAATTGCCCTGATAATTGGTAACTTCTCCTTCCCTCTGGTAGTGAATATCGAGACCACTGCCGTGTCCTACCTGCTGTCTGCTGCACGTGGTGGGGTGTCTCTTCAGGACCTTTACTTGGAAGTGTAAGATTCCTTAACCAAGAAAGCACTGATGTCTTTGCCAATGACTTCTCCCTCTTTCCTCAATCCTGCAGCTGGGCAATTATAATGCTTATATAGGCCTATGGGGTGCAGCCCAACAGTTTATGTGTGTGTGTGTTTAGTCACTCTAATCAAAGGACCAAGAAAGAAGTAGACAATTAGGACACAAAATTTTAGGCAATGACAACTCTACTTCAGCCAAATGCCATAGAAAAAGCTTTAGCCCCGCCCCTACCCACACCACCAAAACTGAGTCGGGGCCTACACATCTAGGCTTGCTAGGTAACAGGATGTCTCACCACTTATGCAGGAGTGGTGTCAAAGAAAACCAAGTAGGGAGTCAGGAATTTCACCTCTGAAGATCAGTAACAAGCACCTTTCCTCCTTCCGTTTCCCTGCAATGCCAGTGGGGAGCCATAACTTCCATCCCTACACAGAAGTAATGGGAAGCCCCTTCTTCTGGTATCACTGGAGGCCAAGCAGTGAATCTCTCTGTGGTAGTAATAAGGTGGCACTTTCTCTCCACTACTTGAGTAGTGCCAGCAAAAGTCAGCTAAAACTGAAGGTTCGGATAAGATCCACAGTCTCATAGGATAATATAAAAATATGCAGGTTTCAATTAAAAAAATCACTTGTCACACCAAGAAACAGAAAAATCACAAAATTAATGAAAAAACTTGTTAAATGTCAACACCAAGATGACAGAAAATAGAATTATCTGAAAAAAATGTTAAAGCAACCATGTTTAAGTTGCATTAGTAAGCAACTATGAACACACTTGAAACATGAAAAACTGGGAAATCTCAGCAAAGAAGTAAAAGATAAAAAAGAATCAAATGGAAAGTTTGGAACAGAATAACAAAACAGTTGAAGTACAAAGTTCAAAGTATGGACTAACCAAGAGAATGGATATAACAAACAACTGTGAACTACAAAATAGAACAATAGAAGAGACTTTGTCTGAATAACAGAGAAAAAATAGACTAAACTAAAAAAAATTAATAGACCCTAGATTAACAAAACTTATGGAATTATGGGCTTCCCTGGTGTATAAAAAAGCAGAGACCTTACTTTGTCAACAAAGGTTCATATAGTCAAGGCTATGGTTTTTCCAGTAGTCATGTATGGATGTGAGAGTTGAACTATAAAGAAAGCTGAGTGCTGAAGAATTAATGCTTTTGAACTGTGGTGTTGGAGAAAACTCTTGAGTATCCCTTGGGCTGAAAGGAGATCCAACCAGTCCATCATAAGGGAGATTAGTCCTGGGTGCTCATTGGAAGGACTGATGTTGAAGCTGAAACTCCAAAATTTTGGCCACCTGATGCAAAGAGCTGACTCATTTGAAAAGACACTGATGCTGGGAAAGATTGAGGGCAGGAGGAGAAGGGGATCACAGAGGAGATGGTTGGATAGCATCACTGACTCAATAGACATGAGTTTGGATAAACTCCAGGAGCTGGTGATGGACAAGGAAGCCTGGCGTGCTGCGGTTCATGAGGTTGCAAAGAGTTGGACACGACTGAGCGTCTGAACTGAACTGAACTGGTGGCTCAGCTGGCAAAGAATCCACCCGCAATGCAGGAGACCCCGGTTCAATTCCTGGGTTGGGAAGTTCCCCTGGAGAAGGGATACACACTCCAGTATTCTTGGGCTTCCCTGGTAGGATCAGATGATAAAGAATTCACCTGCAATGTAGGAGACCTGGGTTCGATCCGTAGGTTGGGAAGATCCCCTGGAGGAGGGCATGACAACCCACTCCAGTATTCTTGCCTAGAGAACTCCCATGGATAGAGGAGCCTGGCAGGCTACAGTCCACTGGATCACAAAGAGTCAAACAGGACTGAATGATTAAGCAGAGCACAGTACAGCATGAGATTATAAAAAAAGATCTAACATTCACAATATAGGATTCCTAAAAGGAGAGGAGGAAAAAGGTAATGCTGAAAAGTGCTTGAAGAAATAATGGGACTTCCCTGGTGGTCTGCCTGCCAATGCAGGGGACTCAAGTTCAATCTCTGGTCTGGGAAGATACCACACGCCATGGAGTAACTGAACCTATGCACTGCAAACACTGAACACATGCTCTAGAGTCCATGTACTGCAACTACTGAAGCCCACACACTCTGGAGCCTGAGTCTGCATCAAGAGAAGCCACTGCAACGAGAGGCCTGCGCATCGCAGCAAATAGTGGCCCCACCCACTGCAACTAGGGAAAGCCCACGTGCAGCAGCAAAGACCCAGTGCAACCAAAAACAAACAAGAAATTACAAAAGAAAAGAAATAATGGCTCTTGTTGTTCAGTTGCTAAGTCGTATGCAACTCTGCAACCCCAGGGACTGCAGCACGCCAGGCTTCACTGTCCTTCACTATATCCTGGAGTTTGCCCAAAATTCTTGTCCATTAAGTCAGTGATGCTATCTAACCGTATCATCCTCTGCCAACTCCTTCTCCTTTTGCCTTCTGTCTTTCCCAGCATCAGGGTCATTTCCAATAATGGCTGAAAATATGTCAAATTTGGTAAGGAATATAAACCTAGACATTAAGAAGTCTGAATGAACCCCAAATAGTAGAAGTATAAATAAATTCGAGCCAAGACACATCATAATTAAATTTCTGAGCAATAAGTAAAAATAAAAATCTTGAAAGCAACCACAGAAAAAAGATATCTTCCCTACAGGAGAGACACAATTAGAACTATAAGCCATTTCTCACTAGAAACCAGGATGATGAGAGAAAAGAAGTGTCAACCTAGAAATCTATACTTAGGAAAAATATCCTTGAGGAATTAAGGACAAATTAAGATATTCTCTGATGAAAGAAAAAAGAATCAGTCACCAACAGATATATTATAAAAGAAGTTTTCTAAACAGAAAGGAAATGATAAAAAAATACATTTGGGATTCTAGGGAAAAAGAACACAGTAAACAAAAATATGAGTAAATACAGCTTTTTTCTCCTCCTGAGTTTTCTAAACTACGTTTAACAGTTGGAGCAAAAATTACAACATCGTCTGTTATGGTTCTAAATACACAGAGAGAAGTAATATGTTAGATAATTATAAATGGGGAAGAGAGTAAAAGGAGATAAGGTTTCTATACTTCACTCAAATTCATAAAATGATGACATTAGTAGACTGTGATGTTTTATATATATATAGTGTAATACATAGGCTCCACTAAAAAAGCTTTACTATAAGATAGATTCAAAGACAGTGCCAATGAATGGCAAAACCAACACCATAATGTAAAGAAAAAATTTTAAAAAAAAGAATTCAAAGTGGAATTCTAAATGATGTTCAAGTAACCTACAATAGATAGGAAAAATAAACAGAGACATGAAAAACAGAAGCCAGACAAATAAAATGTTAAATGCTATGTTTAAACATGGTATAACAATATTTACAACATATATAAATAGTTCTAAATACATTAAAAGACAAAAACTGACATAGTGGGTTAAAAAACACCCAAATATATACTGTCTATAGGAAATTCTTCAAATACAGCAATACTATCAGGCTGAAAGTAAAAGAATAGCAAAATCTACCATGCAAACAGTAATCAAAGAAATAGAAGAACAACCATATAACATCATATAAAGTAGACACTGGAGCAAATAAAATTATCAGAAACAAAGGACATTATATAATGGCAAATGAGTCAATTTATCAAGACATAGAACTCTTAAATGTGTATTCTCTGCATTAAATATCAGAGCTACAAAATAGGTGAAGCATAAATTGATAGAACTTAAAGAAGAAACATGTAAATCCAAAAGTTTAATTATATACTTTAATACCTCAACAATTGGTAGAATAAGTAGACTAAAAATCAGCAAAGAGCTTTGACAATGCCGTAAACCAAGCAGCAATTATAGGAAACCTCACCCAACACCAGAAGAGTATATGTTCTTTTAAAACACTCACAGAACAAATCATTTTAGTTCTAGTTCAGTTGTTCAGTCATGTCTGACTCTTTGCAACCCCATGAACCGCAGCACGCCAGGCCTCCTTGTCCATCACCAACTCCCGGAGTCCACCCAAATCCATGTTCATGGAGTCGGCAATGCCATCCAGCCATCTCATTCTCTGTCATCCCCTTCTCCTCCTGCCCCCAATCCTTCCCAGCATCAGGGTCTTTTCCAATGCATTAACTCTTCGCATGAGGTGGCCAAAGTATTGGAGCTTTAGCTTCAACATCAGTCCTTCCAATGAATACCCAGGACTGATCTCCTTTAGGATGGACGGGTTGGATCTCCTTGCAGTCCAAGGGACTATCAAGAGTCTTCTCCAACACCAGAGTTCAAAACCATCAATTCTTCAGCACTCAGCTTTCTTCACTGTCCAACTCTCATATTCATACATGACCACTGGAAAAACCATAGCCTTGACTAGACGAACCTTTGTTGGCAATGTCTCTGCTTTTCAATATGCTGTCTAGGTTAGTCATAACCTTCTTTCCAAGGAGCAAGCGTCTTTTAATTTCATGGCTGCAGTCACCATCTGCAGTGATTTTGGAGCCCCAAAGAAGTCTGACACTATTTCCACTGTTTCCGCATCTATTTCCCATGAAGTGATGGGACCAGATGCCATGATTTTAGCTTTCTTAATGTTGAGCCTTAAGCCAACTTTTTCACTCTCCTCTTTCACTTTCATCAAGAGGCTTTTTAGGTCCTCTTCACTTTCTGCGATAAGGGTGGTGTCATCTGCATATCTGAGGTGATTGATATTTCTCCTGGCAATCTTGACTCCAGCTTGTGCTTCTTCCAGCCCAGCGTTTCTCATGATGTACTCTGCATATAAGTTAAATAAGCAATATGATGCTAGAAATACCAAGATAGACCATATCCTGGGCCATAAAGAAAATCTTAACAAATTTTTAAAAATTGAAATACTATGTGTTCTCTGATAAAAATGTGTTCAAACTAGAAATTGGTGACAAAAAGTAGAAAAAAAAATTTGCAAACTAAACATATTTAAAATAATTCATGGATCAAATAGGAAGCCTCACCTCAAAGAAAATTAAAAAATACATTGAACTGAACAAAAATGAAAAAGCAACATATAAAAGTCTCAAAGACTTTAATAAGATAGCAGTACTGAGGGAGAAATTTATGTCACTAAATGCAAGAAAGTCTCAAAAAAATTATCTAACCTCTGCCTCAAGAATCTAAAAATCAAAGATGAAATGAATTCAAAGTGGATAGGAGAAAGAAAATAACAAAGATAAGGGCAGAAATCAATAAATTGAAAACAGAAAAACATTAGAGAAAATCAATGAAACAAAGTGTTGGTTTTTAGTAAAGATCAATTAAACTGACAAACTGTTAGTAAATCTGACAAAGAGAGAAAAGACATAAATTATGAATACCAATAAAAAACAAGAAAAATAGCCACAGGCCTTGCAAAATCCAAAGGATAAAATGGCGTACTACAAACAGTTCTACACCCAAATTTGACAAATTTGAATAATTGGGCCAATTCCTCAAAAAACACAACTTACCCAGTATAAGATCGATTACTAGAACAGGCCTCCAACTATTTAAAAAACTGAACTCATAGTTTAAAAACTCTCTTTTAAATCTCCAGGTTCAGATGGTTTCATTAGGGAATTTGACTAAAACTTTAAAGAATTAACACTGAATCTATACAAGCTCTTCCAGAAAATAAAGTAAGAAAAAATATCTTTCAATTCATTTTACAATGTTATATTACTCTGATACCAAATCAAACAAAGAGCACAAAAAAGGGAACTACAGGCCAGTATCCAAGAACTGGCACAACTGTTGAGATATTGTCCTATATTGCATGGTATTTCTCTTGTGGGAAACCTGGTAATATGTAGAGATAACTACATTATTCTTACAACTGCATGTGAATCTAAATTATTTCAAAATGAAAAAATTAACGTACAAAAATTTGTTTCCTTTACATCTCATATTTGAAATATTTTTACTGGATAAAATTTTAAGTAATCATTCTTTTTCCTATTTTAATTAATCAAATGCCTAAGTTGTATTAAAAATCAATAGTATATTTCAGTATCAATATCAAAGAGATGAAGAAACTGAGATCCAAAAAAGGTACATGGCTTGATCAAGTTTAACAACACCTCATTACTAAATTATGACAAGAGGCCATGATGCCTACCTCATACTTTCCACCAAAATACTAGATTGGACTATATAAAGTTACCAATATTGAGCCATTGTTACCTATAGAAAATAGATTTAACCCAGTATACAATCTCCATTGTAGAAAGGACTTTGAATGCTGAGGTATTTCCTAATAAGCATTTGTTTAGTATCTATCGCATACTTAATTGGGCTTCCCAGATGGCTCAGTGGTAAAGAATCTGCCTGCAGTGCAAGAGACTCTGGTTTGATCCATGGTCGGGAAGATCCCCTGGAGGAGGGAACGGCTGCTCACTCCCATATTCTTGCCTGGAGAATCCCATGGACAGAGGAGCCAAGTGGGCTACAGTCCATGCAGTCACAGAGTCAACACAGGACTGAAGTGACAAAAACACAAAATTAATTAAATATGAGGTGCTTACCTCTAAGGAATATGTTTTTTAATTCTCCTTTGAAATATGAGGAATAGCCTTGTGGCCAGGATTTGGAATACTCTCAGGAACTACTTGAAATTTCATTCCCCCATCCTAATCTGAAGTCACCCCATATCTCTTGTGTCCTGTCATGTTAGGATTTATATCACTACATTAGATTCTCAAAGCACCATGGGAAAAAAAGCTGGAGGATCAGCTATGCCAGAGGCATAGCTCCATGGTCTAATCGCAAAGGTTACTCTTCAAAACCACCACTTAAGATTCTTTAGGTTTAAATAAGTATAAAACTATCCTCAGGGCTTGTTAGAGCTTTCCAGACTGAAAACAGTTCCTAGCCTTCCTTTTTGTTTCAGACTAGAATTGAATCTAAGTGGCTAGGGGTGGGTAGAAGAAAGGATGAAGTCCCCAGTAACAACCTGTCTTTCTAGGAGTCTTTCAAACTGAGGGTGACCCAGGACATTTAAATAGGCCAGACCCTCTCCATCTGGCCGGATCCCAGTGCCACCACGGTGCTGCTCCCTGGAAGCACACATATACCCAACTGCTTTAGGTTCTTCCTTTTCAGCACCTTCCCTAACTATAACCTTCTCCTTATAGTCCATAATCAATACAAACTAGACCAAAGAACCTGGATACTCATCCCAGCTCTGCCTGTGAGCAATGGTATGAATTTCACCACCAACCTAATTTCTCCTAACCTTGCTGGCTTGGCCAATAAAGTAGTAAAAATACTGGTATAATAATGTATTCGTGAGGTAATGCAGTGTTTCCCAAACCACAGTATGTTTATTATTCATGATAGAATGATTTTAGATGATTTATACCAAAATATTTATCTTGAACAGTTTTACCTTATAAGATAAATGGTTTTCTTTTTATATTAATTCCCCTTAAAAATAAGCGTGTGTACATTTTTCAAAATATTAAGTCATTTAAAGAAAAATATTTAGTACATAGTGTGACAACTTTTGAAGGAATCTGATGTATTGGAAACACAAACTTAGCATATGTTTTGCTTGTTAGTGTAAGACATCTTGTCTAGTCATTCCAATACTGCAGTAGAAAGGGTGGTGCATGCTTGAATTATCTATTTGTCCATTCATATCAACAAAATGTACTAGTTAGTTGCTTCATTTTTTTCTTTGGCAGCATACAAAGTCCAAAAAAAAATGGAAACAGTGGCATATTTTCTCTTCTTAGGATCTAAAATTACTGCGGATGGTGACTGCAGCCGTGAAATTTAAAATATGCTGGCTCCTTGGAAGGGAAGTTATGACAAATCTAGACAGCATATTAAAAAGCAGAGACATCACTTTACCAACAAAGGTCCATATAGTCAAAGCTATGGTTTTTCCAGTAGTCATGTACAAATGTGAGAGCTGACCCATAAAGAAGGCTGAGCACTGAGGAACTGATGCTTTCAAATTATGCTGGAGAAGATGCTTGAGAGTCTCTTGGACTTCAAGGAGATCAATCCAGTCAATCCCAAAGGAAATCAACCCTAAATACTCACTGGAAGGACTGATGCTGAAACTGAAGTGAATACTTTGGCCACCTGAAGTAAAGCACCAACTCATTAGAAAAGACCCTGATGCTGGGAAAGATTGAGGGAAGGAGGAGAACAGGGTGACAGAGGATGAGACGGTTGAATGGCATCACCCACTCGATGGACATGAATTTGAGCAAACTCTAGGAGATAATGGGAGAAGGCAATGGGACCCCACTTCAGTACTCTTGCCTGGAAAATCACAAGGACGGAGGAGCCTGATAGGCTGCAGTCCATGGAGTAGCAAAGAGTCGGATACGACTGAGTGACTTCACTTTCACTTTTCACTTTCATGCATTGAAGAAAGAAATGGCAACCCATTCCAGTGTTCTTGCATGGAGAATCCCAGGGACAGGGAAGCCCGGTGGGCTGCCGTCTATGGGGTCGCACAGAGTTGGACACGACTGAAGCGACTTAGCAGCAGCAGCAGGAGATAATGAAGAACAGGGAAGCTTTGGCATGCTGCAGTCCCTGGGATCACAAAGAATCGAACATGACTTAGTGACTAAACAATACAGCTCCAAAGCATGCAATCAATCAGTTATCACAGACTACCCTAGACTTCATGTCACATCACATCACTGTCCTCCTGTGGCTTTCAGTTTCCAATATAAGCTCCTCATCTCATGTTTTTAACCACTCAGAATTCATGTCATCCACTTTGCTCATAAAACTGTCTACCCTGTTTCTGCTACTCCACAACCAATTTGTCCTACAAGATTAATTTCAAAACTCATCTGTATCTGGATATCTAGATAACTACATGGCTTTCAGATGATTTATATACTTTGAAAGTCCCCAGCACTGATGACTTTACTGGTCTTACAATAGCAAGACAAAATAAATAAAATGAAAATTACAATTGGACTTCCCTGGTAGTCCAGTTACCACCGAATCTGCCTGCCAATGCAGGCCACACACTCAATTCCCTGCTCCAGGAAGATCCCACATGCCATGGGGCAACCAAGCCCATGCACTGGGCTTTAGAGCGCACATGCCCACAACTACTGAAGCTCATCTGCCTAGAGCCTGTTTCCCACAACAAGAGAAGCCACCACAATGAAAAGCCTGTTCACTGAAACTAGAGAAGAGCCTCTGCTCACTGCAACCAAAGAAAAACCCATGTGCAGCCAGGAAGACCAAGTGCAGCCAAAAGTAAATAAATAAAAAGGAAAAAGAAAAAGAAAATTACAATGATGGACAATGAGTTCGATGACAAAGATACTATGCACTGTAGTGGAGGAGGTAGTATATAAAGGTCTTAAGAATACAGACTTTGGAATCAGACCATCTGGATTTGAATTCTGGCACACCACTTGCCACATGAAGAAATAATTCGGCCTAAGGCTCAAAATCTCATCTGAAATTGGGAGTAATAATAATTGCTACTTCATAAGGTTACTGTGAGGATTAAATGATTCAGAACAGGGAAGTGCTTAGACAACACTTGAAATACTAGTTACTGTTATATGAAGAAGGCACCAATGGCAACAAATTAGAGGTGCTCCTAACTGAGAGCTCTGACTAAGAGGCTGTCGGAGAAGGATGGAGTCCGATCCTGTATTGCAGGACAGGTGGGAGGGAGGCAAGGTGAACGCGTGTTGGGGGAGGGGAGTGGACAGAGTGAGGGTGGGCTAGTCAGCACATGTACCAGCTGCAAAGTCATATGAAAGTGGGCATGGGAATGAGTGCGTGGTACATGACGCAACTGCATGAGGCATCTCTAGTTCAAGGGACTGAGGTACACAGTGATGGAGAATGAGGCTATACAGGCAAGGCTTTGCAAGTTCCCATCAAATTCTTGAGAAAAAAAGTATCTGAGAGCTACATTTCTGATGCTATTTTATTTTAGGGATTGGACACTAGAGTACAATGGGAAAACATATACAGCCTAATTAGGAAGATAAAAACATAATTAAATGACAACAGATAAGTACTTAATGGAAGAATGTATCCCGTGCTAAGAAAGCACAATGCCTACAATTATCTTTTTCAAAGACATGAACAAAGTCTTAACAGATAAGTAAATGTTCACTAAACAACAAGAAGAAAATCAGAAAAGTTAACATTATTTACCAAAAATCAATTATATAGCATTATGTACCAAATTCTTTCTATATAGTTTTAAGAATACTGTATTATTAATCCATATAACAAGCAGTTTTTATTCAGCCCATTTAAGAGATGAGGATCCCCAAGATCACAGAGCAAAACCAGCTTTCTTGACTAACTACATTCGGTTTTCTTTAGAATACAGTAATTTTCATACAGTAGACACTCTATCACTACTATATTTGGCAATTAGATTAAAGAAGATATTATTCTTATTTGCATGTAAAGTTTCAAGTACATGACAAATATTCCATATTCATGACAAGAAAATTCATGACAGTTCATGACAAAAAAATATTATTTTCATTTTAAAAGCCCTAAATTCCATAGACTATAATAGATGGCTATGACACACTAGCATTTCAATATACGTACACTTAAAGCATTTCAATATACATACATTTAAAGGCTATACATACATTCTGCATTTCCTATTTAGTAGCTATTTCTTCCTAACTAGAGTCACACCATCCATTACATTGCTTGCCCTGACAGTAAAGAAAATAAACTATATTTAATCAGAGGTTAACTGAAGACCACACTGATCAAGACGGTCTCTCACATTCTGCTGCTGGCAGGTGAGGAATGAAGTTGAAGGTCATGGTAGAAAGATAAAGATGCACATCAACCCTTTTCCTTGCCTTCTTCCAGTTATAACCTAAGTTACTCTGAACACTTGCTGGACAGCGATGAAGCAGCAACACCCCGGACGTCTGCAGGGGCAAAGCCCACATTCACACTGGACAGGATCAAATGAATATTTATTTACTGACAGTAATGACTCAAAATGTCCAATTTAAGATTGCTTTCACATATCTTACCTCCCTCAGTCTTCATGAAAACCCTGAGAAACAGCTAGTATCATCCTTATTTCATAGAGAAGGGGAAAGAACCTTAAGAAGGCAAAGTAGAAGTGAAAAGTGTTAGTCGCTCAGTTGTGTCCTAGCCGGCCGGGCTCCTCTATCCATGGAATTCTCCAGGCAAAATACTGGGGTGGTTAGCCATTCCCTTCTCTGGGGGATCATCCTGACCCAGAGGTCAAGCCTGAGTCTCTTGTGTTGCAGCCAGATACTTTACCATCTGAGCCACCAGGGAAGACCAAAGAAGGCAAGCGATGTAGCAAATTATGGCAGGACTTGCCTTTGAGTAGTCCACTGAGTTTTACACTTCTTGCCTGTCTTTATTTAAAAGGTCTCTGACGGCAGCCATGGCCGTAAAGGGGATATCGGTTAGACTCACCACTTTACGAGCCTCTTGAAAAGTTAGTGTAAAAGTTAGTGTAAAGGTGCTCATTCATAGATCAGACAATTAAGAGTCACCTGGCTTCTCCTGAGCCTCATCCTCTGGCTTTACTCCTTCATCCCCTGCTCTTGGCATCAGCCTCCTCGCTACTCCTCAAATAGATAAAACCCAACTACCTCCCCATTTGCTGTTACTCCATCTGCAGTTCTCTTCATGGCACTCTTCCTAAGGGTCTTACTGAAATAGTTTCCCTCTATCCTCTATCCTTGGGTTTCCCTGATTGCTCTGTGGTAAAGAACCTGCCTGCCAACGCAGGAGATGTAAGTTTGACCCCTGGATTGAGAAGATGCCCTGGAGAAGGAAATGGCAACCCACTCCAGGATTCTTTCCTGGGAAATCCCATGGACAGAGGAGCCTGGTGGGCTACAGTTCATGGGGTCGCAAAAGAGTTAGTCATGACTTAGCAACTAAACAACAAGCCTGCTTACCTTATCCCTCTTTTCTGCTATTTTTTCTATAGCTCTTATCATCATCTGAATTGGTAAACATTTTATGGTTTATTTGTTTTTTAACTGAAGTATGGCTGATGTACAACAAACTACAGGTGTACACCATAGTGATTCACAATTGTAAATGTTATACTCCATTTCCAGCTATTAAAAAGTATTGACTATATTCCGTGTATTGTATAAAATATTCCTGTAGCTTAATGTATACTTAATAGTTTGTACTCTTTTTTTTCCAGTTTATTTATTTATTTATTTTTATTGTGTTGGTTTTGCCATACATTGACATGAATCCGCCATCCCTATATTGTCCCTCCTCCCTTCCCTTTCTCCCCTGGTAACCACTAGTTTGTTCTTTGTATCTGTTTTGGTTTTTTTTTTTAATATTCATTGGCATGGTATATATTTTAGATTCTATATATGTCATATTATACAGTACTTGTCTCTCTCTGTTTGATTTATTTCACTTAGCAAAATGCTCTCCAAGTCCATCTATGTTGCTTCAAATGGCAAGATTTCATTCTTGTTTTATGACTGAGCCATATTCCATTGTGTATATATACCACATCTCAATCCATTCACCTGTTGACGGACACTTAGGCTGCTTCCTATCTTTGCAATTGTAATTAATCCTGCTATGAACATTGGAATGCATGTATCTTTTCAAATTTATGTTCTTTTATTTCTTCAGATATATACCCAGTTCATGGTAGTTCTGTTTTTAGTTTTTTGGGGAAACCGCCATACTATTTTCCACAGTGGCTGCACCAATTTACATTCCCACAAACAGTGTACAAGGATTCCTTTTTCTCCTATCATCATAAATGAAAACATTGCTTCTGTGTCTAAAGCACTCATATCTTTGTACAAACTAGAGATCTTTTTCTTTGTGGACAAAACTTTCATTAAGTGATTACACCATATTTCGAAACTGGTTAAGTACCAATGAAAAGGAGTGGAAAGTAATCCAGAGAATTAGCTTTGCACCAAAAATAAAAAAGATTCTAAATAAGGGGAAATTGAGGATCATTTGGACTTTATGTCTCCTTGTTAAGCCAGTTCCTGTTTTACTAAATATCTTGAAAGATTTTTTAATGTATATTTTCTCAACCTTTTCCATCAGTCATGTGAAACTTGTAACACTGAATGTTAGATAATTATAATTGCAATTGATGAGAAAAAATTAAAACTAAATCTTTATAGAAATAGAAACAAGAAAATGGCATTGTCTTACACAGTGTATGGTAGCACTTATTTGGGAAATCTAAAAATATGTTGAATATGAAAAAAAAGAAGCAGACTCACAGAGAACAACTTGTGGTTGTTTGGTGAGGAAAACAGGCATCAAGAGATGGGGAAGTGGAAGGTGCAAATTCCCACTCAAAAATACACTGTACAAAATGGGTACATAGCCAATATTTTATCATAACTGTAAATGGAGTTATAACCTTTAAAATTTGTATTAAAACATTTTAATCAAAAATGGCATTGTCTTAAATGTATTATGACTTAATAAACTGCATATTTATGATGTAGCCTCCTCCCAAATAACACAGATTTGCATTAGTGCAGTTTCTGATTCACTGCTTGACTTTTGGAGAGCTTCAGTGGCTTTGAGGACTCTTTCTCTGCTCTAAAATAATTGCTCCAGAAAACTAATACACAAATGTCAGTCACACAGCACTTTATTATTTAGGGTCTAATGCTAAAGACAGACTTGGGCAAGCTTTCCTCTCACATCCCACTGTATCTTGGCATTGTCTGTGTGGTAGCTCATTTAATATTGCTGATAAACTACCAGTTCCTGAGAATCAAGATTGTTGGGAGATATATCAATAACCTCAGATAGGCAGATGACACCACCCTTAAGGCAGAAAGCAAAGAAGAACTTAATGAAAGTGAAAGAGGAGGGTGAAAAAGCTGGATTAAAGCTCAACATTCAGAAAACTAAGATCATGGCATCTGGTCCCATCACTTCATGGCAAATAAACAGGGAAACAATGGAAACAGTGACAGACTTTATTTTGGGAGGCTCCAAAATCAGTGCAGATGGTGACTGCAGCCATGAAATTAAAAGACACTTGCTCCTTGAAAGAAAAGCTATGACCAGCCTAAATAGCATATTAAAAAGCAGAGACATTACTGTGCCAACAAAGGTCCATCTAGTCAAAGCTACGGTTTTTCCAGTAGTCATGTATGCATGTGAGAGTTGGACCATAAAGAAACCTGAGCACTGAAGAATTGATGCTTTTGAACTGTGGTGTTGGAGAAGACTCTTGAGAGTCCCTTGGACTGCAAGGAGATCCAACCAGTCTATCCTAAAGGAAATCAATCCTGAATATTCACTGGAAGGATTGATGCTAAAGCTGAAACTCCAATACTTCGGCCACCTGATGTGAAGAACTGACTCACTGGAAAAGACCCTGATGCTGGGAAAGATTGAAGGCAGGAGGATAAGGGGGCAACAGAGGGTGAGATGGTTGGATGGCATTACCAACTCAATGGACACGAGTTTGAGTAAGCTCCAGGAATTGGTGAAGGACAGGGAAGCTTGGCATACTGCAGTCCATAGGGTCACAAAGAGTCAGATATGACTGAGACTGAACTGAACTGAACTGAAAGTCTTAATTTCATGACTGTCTGGATGCCTAGCACATGTTAAGCACTGCACTGAATATATTTTAAATTAATGAATGAATAATGGATAAACCAGTCACCACTGGGAATGTGAACTTGCATACCTGACCTCACAAGTTAACTGGATGGATAAGATATACAAAATTAAATAACAAAGCAAAGGTTAAATTACCCTAAAGGCTTAACTTTCTCAGGGAAGAGTACTGGGGCAGTGGTTATCTTGAAATAAGGAGAAGCTGGACTGTGTGCTGGGTGAGAGTTTAGGCTCTGAAATGAGATAGAATTTGTTGCTTGATGGTATCATTTGCCAGCTTTGTAAAACTGGGTAAGTTACTGTCAAAGGACCATGAGATTCCCCTGGGTAACCACAAGTTTGTTTTCTACATCTGTTTTTTCTTTTTTTGCTTTATAAATAGGTTTACTTATACCATTTTTTTTTAGGTTCCACATATAAGTGATATCAAGGAGAGGAGACAGAGGGATAAATTAGAAGACTGAGGTTGACATATACACATTTATTGTTCAGTCACTAACTGAACAGTAATTGTGACCCCATGAACTGCAGCATGCCGGACTCCTCTGTCCTTCAAAATTAATTATCTGCCTGGGTTTGCTCAAACTCAAGCCCACTGAGTTGGTGATGTCATCCAATCATCTCATCTTCTGTTGATTCCCTCTCCTCCTGCCTTAAGTCTTTCCCAGCATCCAGGTCTTTTCCAGTGAGTCAGCTCTTTGCATCAGGTGACCAAAGTACTGGAGCTTCAGCATCAGTTCCTCCAGTGAATATTTAGGGTTCATTTCCTTTAGGATTGACTGGTTTGATCTCCTTGCAGTCCAATGGACTCTCAACAGTCGTTTCTAGCACCACATTTCAAAAGCATTAATTTTTCAGTGCTCAGCCATCTTTATGGTCCAACTCTCACATCTCTACATGACTGCTGGGAAAACCATAGCTTTGACTGTATGGACTTTTGTGAGTAAAGTGATGTCTCTGCTTTTTAATAGGTTTGTCATTTCCAAGGAGCAAGTGCCTTTTAATTTCATGGCTGTAGTCACTGTCTGTGGTAATTTTAGAGCTCAAGAAAATAAAATCTGCCACTATTTCCACTTTTTCACATCTATTTTCCATGAAGTGATGGGATCAGATGCCAACTACTATATATAAAAGAGACAGCTAATAAGAATCTACTGTACAGCACAAGGAACTCTATTCAATGGTCTGTAATGATCTACACGGGAATAAAATCTAAAAAAACAGAATGGATATATGTATATATATACCAACTCACTCTGCTGTACACCTGAAACTAACACACACTGTAATCAACTATACTCCGATAAAAACTAGTATTTTTTTTAAAAAAAAAAAAGGACAAGACCATTACATATGATCTGATTTAAGGAGACAAAGCAGAATGTATTGTTTACACAGCAAGAGAGAGTGATATCAATCAGGCACAGGCTCAGCTAGTCTTCCAAAGGATTTAGGGGAAGGATGCTGTTCATGAAGACTTTCAGAGGCATCTGTAGAAGCCGGTGGGGAGGTGGGGGGTAGAGGGGAGGGACGGTGCACTAAAGGCTGCTGTTAATTGGTTGAAACCCAGAAATGTGTTTGTTGGAGTGAATTCTTACTGGCTGACTTTCAAAAGCAAATGGCTGTCCCTGATTGGTTGGTTTATAAAGGACATTCACTACAGCAGTTGTTGATCAAGGGACTGGATTTAAAACCAGTTCTGTTGACTCCTTGTTTCCATGGCTACAGAAGAATTAATCTTTTCTTACGTATGTGAAAACTTAACCTTTCAAGATTTCAGTTTCTCATCTATGAATTTCATAGAGGTTTATAAGAAGTTTAAAAGATAACACTCAAAGAATTCACACTGTGCTTCCCATGCAGCATTCAATAAAAATTATGTTTATGTTTTTAAGATACACATGAAGCATTTCATTTGTAAGATGAACAGGGTTCCTGTGAAACATGGTCTGAATATTTTTGTCAGAATACCATGAAACACTGTCACTTACTTCTCTTTATTTTCCCCGCTCTTGGTTGAAAAAAAACAACAACTAATATGGTATTTTTGTCCACAAGGCCTAATATTGAGCTTAAATAGACTTGTATTATCTATGATTCCTTTTTGCTTCTATTCTACCTTAGATTCTGAAGGCATGAGATAAATAGAATGGATGTGCTCCAGCACCCTAGGAGAACATGCAGAGTTGGGATAGGCTGTATAATTGTCTCCAGTTCTTCTCTCCTACCTTGTTATAGACTTGTACGTGACTTTATAGTATCTCCCACCAAGTAAACAGAGTCTGTTCCCCACTCCAGTGATATTGGTGTTGGCCATGTGAATTACTTTAGCCAATGAACTGTAGCAGATATAATTTAAGGAAAGATTTTGGCCTTGCTTTTAGGATTTGGCTGTGAATTTTGCATCTCTGCCATCTACTTTGAGATTCACATACTCCATCCAAGAAAAACAAGGAGGTATTTGGAACAGATCTGGACCCAATGTGCAGGCTGAAACCAAGCCTAGCTCACCAACAGACCCATGATTGAGAAAAATAAGTACTTGTTGGTGTTAAGGCACTACTTTGAAATTCTTTGTTGTACAGCAAAAGATGACTAATAGATAAAGGAAAGGCATGAAGCAGAATCTGGACAATTATAGAATGAAAATGAAAAAGGAGCAGGGATGGGGAGTTAAGAACCAGACAAATTAACCAAAATTAAAAAAAAATTGTTATCTTGTTTTCCCTCATCTGTAAAGGGAATGTTAAAATATTAATACTTTCTTCCTAGGTACAAAAATAACAAAAGGTAGGGATATCACAGAGACTGAAATATAGACCTTTCGGGGAGAGATACAGAGTAACACAGAAAGACGAATACTCAGTGTTTAATACCCAGCATTTCACAAGCTAAAGTACTTTAGAAGGAAATAAGCTGAAAAACTAATGCTAAGACTGGGAAGTTTCTGAAAGAAAAGAGATTCTAGGTGCTGAGACAGTCTTCTCATAAAGACTTTCTTTTAAAATCACACTACAGATTTGATGGCAACAAAGAAGTGGATATTAAGTAAAAGGATAGAAGATCTCTGAGTCACAGCCAGAAAATATGGACAAGTAGTAATTACATTGGATGCATTTGATAAGGATGATTCTAACTTTTCTGATCCAGAAGAATCTTACAGATGTCAGAATCATCCATATCAGCATATACCATCTTTTAACAAGAAAACTAATGTACAATATTGAGAAATCCATATATCATATCATTTGAAGCTTGAAGTTTAAATATATTATATCATGAAGTTAAATATCATAACTTTTAGAAAGTGTTACCTCTGATTGAACTAATGCTAAAACTTTGGATAAAATTCCAGAAAAGCTTTGGTTATCTAGGTTGGGCCAATTTCCATAAGAATTCTGTTAATTTATGAGTGTCTAGTTAATTTCTTTCATGAAAAAGATTATAATTTCAGATCCCAAGGGTTTTACAATGACAGCCTAAACAAAGTTGTCTCTCTGAAACCAAACTATAAACTTAACAGTTTAAATTATATATGCCAGATAACATCTCATAAATTTAGAACACTCTTCTTAAGATCAGAAGGCAATGAAATTAAACTGTTTATATTTGGAAATTCTGAACTTTTAGAAGAAAACCAATTTGTCTGCATCAGCCCTCACTATTTAAAACAGTTCATGTGCACTGGTGGCTGTGAGGTTTTAATTCCTTCTGCCTGTTATGGTATTATAATAGTAACAACTTTGGGGAGAAAAGTACACATTGTATTTACTTCTGAATTTCATTTTTTAATAACATCCTCAACTTATATACACAGTCAAAGGAAAAGAAAATTCAGGACCCTCCTTTTTCTCCCACTCAAACTGCTATTGCTGAAAGACTTTGAGCCCAAATTATTTAGATGTACTCTATATTATCTGAGCCTGTTGGATAATAATTCAAACTTTCACTTTGGTTCAGCAAAATAGGCTTTGAGGGATAAGTAAATATGGCTGAGGAAATTCTCTGAACTAGTAATTATTTACCAGCTAGAATGTTTCATGGACTACTTGCATCAAATAGATAATAAGGACCTACTATATAGCACATGGACATCTACTCAATACTCTGTAATGACTTATGTGAGAAAATCTAAAAATGAGTGTTTATATGTATATGTATATCTGATTTACCTCTGGGAGTTGGTGATGGACAGGGAGGCCTGGCGTGCTGCGATTCATGGGGTCGCAAAGAGTTGGACAGGACTGAATGACTGAACTGAACTGAACAGCAAACCTAACACAATATTGTAAATCAACTTTACTCCAATAAAAATTTTTTAAAAAAAGAATGTTTCCAGATACTGTTAACCAACAACACAAGCAAATTTTCTTAAGCAGCAAAGACCTTTGGGTCACACCCTCACAGCACAGCCTTCACAAACCTCTGACTTCTGCCCTCTGCCCTCCCTTAAGAGTGCCTCAAACAGACCCCCTCAAGTCTCCTGGCCAGGACAGACTCACGTGCCTGTTCTTAAATCCAGTCCAGCCAAGAAGAACACAACCAATTGCCTTTGGACAACCAAAGATTCAGTCCTTGGGCTGAGGACAGGCCCAGACACCCGCTAAGTCCATGGCCTTATTGGGTACAACTGGGCTCAGTACATAAATGGCATGAGGGGAGAATTACAGTTGAACAGACAAGGAGAGTATCTGCCAGAGGCTTTTAGCTATGATTTTCAAGCTCTTAAACTTTTTCTAACTCTTTCAGGCAAGTATTTTAATTCTCAAAACATCTGGAAAGGTGGAAAATACTGATTATTCTTATCTTACAAACTGATGTCCAGAGAAGTTAAGTTCTTGCCCAAGGCCATGAAACTGATAAAAAGATCTTAAATTTATGCTATATTCAATTTTAAAATAAAACTCAGCCTGAACTCTCTAGTGAATTCTGCTACCTCTTCTCTGTTTTTACAGGGGAGTTATTACATAATAAATTTCTAATTTATTCATTCCTACTAGCATCATTTTTAGAATTCCATGGGCTACTCCCATTAAGAAGTTAGTAGTGAATGATTCTTTAAATTAAAATTATTCTTTTGTGATTTCCAAAAGTATGTTATTACTTCTAGAAATTTGTTCCCTAGAAATTTGTGCACATATACACCAAGATATATGCACTGAGTACTTCTATAATAATGAAAATTTACGAACAGTACAAATTACCATTAGTAAAAGCATAGTTAAATGAATTGCATAAAAATAAATGGGACTTCAGGCAATTCTTTTAAACATTTGGCAGGTTTCTATGCTTGGTAAATTTATATGTGAAAGTGCTACACTCTATATGCCAGCAAATTTAGAAAACTCAGCAGTGGCCACAGGACTGGAAAAAGTCAGTTTTCATTCCAATCCCAAAGAAAGACAATGCCAAACAATGCTCAAACTAATGCACAATTGCACTCATCTCACATGCTAGTAAAGTAATGCTCAAAATCCTCCAAGCCACGCTTCAACAGTATATGAACCATGAACTTCCAGATGTGCAAGCTGGTATTAGAAAAGGCAAAGCAATCAGAGACCAAATGGCCAACATTCATTGGATTATCAAAAAATCAAGAGACTTCCAGAAACACATCTATTTCTGCTTTATTGACTATGCCAAAACCTTTGTGTGGATCACAATAAACAGTGGAAAATTCTGACAGAGATGGGAATACCAGAACACCTGACCTGCCTCTTGAGAAACCTGTATGCAGCTCAGGAAGCAACAATTAGAACTGAACACGGAACAACAGACTGGTTCCAAATTAGGAAAGGAGTACGTCAAGGCTGTATATTGTCACCCTGATTATTTAACTTATATGCAGAGTACCTCACGAGAAATGCTAGGATGGATGAAGCACAAGCTGGAATCAGCCATGAGAAGTATCAATAGCCTTATGGCAGAAAGCAAAGAAGAACTAAAGAGCCTCTTGATGAAAGTGAAAGAAGAGAGTGGAAAACTTAGCTTAAAACTCAACATTCAGAAAACTAAGATCACGGCATCCGGTCCCATCACTTCATGGCAAATAGATGGGGAAACAGTGGAAATAGTGACAGATTTTATTTTGTGGGGCTCCAAAATCACTGCAGATGGTGATCACAGTCATGAATTTAAAAGAGGCTTGCTCCTTGGAAGGAAAGTAATGACTAACCTAGACAGCATATTAAAAAGCAGAGACATTACTTTGTCAACAAAGGTCCATCTAGTCAAAGCTATGGGTTGGTTTTTTTTTTAGAATTTTTTTTTTAATTTTCTTTACTTTATTGTGTTGGTTTTCCCATACATTGATATGAATCCGCCATGGGTATACATATGCTCCCCGTCCAGAAACCCCCTCCCTCCTCCCTCCCGATTCCCTCCCCCTGGGACATCTCGGTGCACCAGCCCCAAGCTCAAACCTGGGCTGGCGATTGATTTCACATATGATAATTAACATGTTTCAATGCCATTCTCCCATATCATCCCACCCTTGCCCTCTTCCACAGAGTCCATGAGACTGCTCTATACATCTGCGTTTCTTTTGCTGTCTCGCATGCAGGGTTCTCGCTGCCATCTTTCTAAATTCCATATATATGCGTTAGTATACTGTATTTTTGTTTTTCCTTCTGGCTTACTTCACTCTGGATAATAGGCTCCAGTTCCGTCCACCTGAGTAGAACTGATTCAAATGAATTTTTTTTTAATGCTGAGTAATATTCCATTGTGTATATGTACCACAGCTTTCTTATCCATTCGTCAGTTGATGGGCATCTAGGTTGCTTCCATGTCCTGGCTATTGTAAACAATGCGGCGATGAACATTGGGGTACACGTGTCTCTTTCAATTCTGGTTTCCTTGGTGTGTATGCCCAGCGGTGGGATTGCTGGGTCATATGGCAGTTCTATGGTTTTTCCAGTAGTCACATATGGATGTGAGAGTTGGACTATAAAGAAAGCTTAGTGCCAAAGAATTGATGCTTTTGAACTTTCGTGTCAGAGAAAACTCTTGAGAGTCACATGAACTACAGGGAGATCCAACCAGTCCATCCTAAAGGAAATCAGCCCTAAATATTCATTGGAAGGACTGAGCTGAAGCTCAAACTCCAATACTTTGGCCACCTGATGAGAAAAATTGACTCATTGGAAAAGACCCTGATGCTGGGAAAGACTGAGGCAGGAGGAGAAGGGAATGACAGAGGATGAGATGGTTGGATGGCATCACTGACTCAATGAACATGAATCTGAGTAAACTTCAGGGGTTGGTGATGGACATGGAGGCTTGGCATGCTGCCGTCCATGGGGTTGCAAAGGGCTGGACATGACTGAGCAACTGAACTGAACTGAAATTTATATATACTGATGGAGAAGATGTATAGCATAAACTGTTTTGTTTTAATAGCAAACTGTGGGAAAATATTCCATTTTTACTTTAAAAATATATTTCATATGAGCATAGCAAATCTCTGAAAGTATACACAGCAAACTTTTAACAGCCAAACTTGGAGGAGAATGGTATTAAACAATATTATATCTTACTTTTAAGATAACTTTATATATTTCTGTGTAGATAGCTAAATATTGTGTTTATTATTATAAAATTTATAATTATTTATATATAATAATTCTGATTTTTAGTAACCTGAAATGTAAAAAGTACAATTTTAGATTATTATAACTCCTTATCTCATTGTGTTTTAATTAGAGAGATTTGATAGAAGGTATCATAAGGTCGCAATAAACAGTAGTGACAACAAGCTGGCCAAGTTTGAATACCAGCTTTCTACTTCCTAACTGTGCATCCTTGGGCAAAGTATTTAGTTTTTCGGTGCCTCAATTTTCTCACCTGTAAAGTAGATATAATCACAGTGCCAATTGAGATAGTTGTAGGAAAAAAAGGAGACAGCACATGAAAAATTCTAATTTAAAACAGCAACTGGAACATGGTAAAGGTTCAATAAATTTTAGTAACTAATAGAGTAGAAGTACAGAAAAGATAGATGCCTTAATAAAAATGGTTTAACTCATTGGCCCCAAGAGTTGGGATTAGAACTCAGACTGCCTGGTTCCTGTTTCAACTGCCTTTAAATGATAGACTTTGTTCTTTCTTTTTCCCATTATCACTTTAAAGTCTCAGAGGTCAGTCCACTTTCCTCTGCTCTTTGTCATAGAACAAACCATCTCTGGCATTCAAGAGGCATACATACGTAGACAATCATGCATTTTATTTTATTTATAAAATAAATGCATCAAGAAAATGCTCAAGAAATAAAGACAGTAATTCACTCAGTAAGTCCTATAATTTCCTGGAAATGTGTTTTCTTAAATGTAATTTCCTGCAGTTGTCAGCAAGATGCATGTATCGTTAACCGTGAGGAAAAAGGAATCCACTAGCAAAATTTAATTTGGAAAAAAAGTTATGAAAAAGAATCCTTCAAAATAAGACCAACGTATCGTGTTAATTTTACAGAGCCTAAAAGCTCAAACAGTTGTTCATTAGAAGCTAAATATTAACACATAATTTGTTCTCAAAAAAGATGGCTGCAATAAGCCATCAAGTACAATCAGCAAATGCGAATATCAAGCCCTTCTGTGAAAGACTTGAGTTCTGGGGAAATGTATAATTGCTTGTCACATGTCAGATGTTCAAGGAATATCTGTTGAATGAGTAATGAATGCATACTTCAAATCTGATTACATAATTACATATCTGCTGGCTGTCCATTTCTGGTGTACTTGAAAATCCTCTCTCTACTATCAAACAAAATAAAACAAACAAGAGATTTTTAATTTAATATCATCTGAGTCAACCATCAATGTTTCCATTTTTCTATAGACATAAACTGTAAATGTTGAGAAATATAGTTTTCTTATATAAATAAGCACCACAATTTTCTGATAAAATTTCATGGATATATCAAAATGAAAAATAGAGAGAGAAAGAGGAAGAAGAAAGTAGAAGGAGGAGGCAGAGGGAGAGGAGTGGGAAAGGAGGAGGAGGGAGCAAGTAGGAAGAGAAAAAGAGATGAGAAGGGAGGGCAAGAGGGAAAGACTGACCTATTTCTAGAGTGTGATTACCCTAACTCTGGCTCTCGGGTCTATGAAGTTTCATTTCTCCTTCATTTCCTCTAAGACACACAGGTAGTTTACTTTCCTGGGTGGATGGTTGAGTTCCTAAACATCACTTTTCCTCCCATCCTCTACCTGACACTGCTTTTTCTCCACCCAACCCATGCTGAAAGGGTGTACCTTCTTTGATCCAAACTAAAAACAGGACACAAAAGACTGGATTTGTTTGGAATAACCTGTCCTTGCATTCCAGTCCCCTATGAAAAAGAGGACATCTTTTTTTTGTTTGTTTTGTTAGTTCTAGATGGTCTTGTAGGGCTTCATAGACCTGTTCAACTTTAGCTTCTTTGGCATTAGTGGTTGGTGCATAGACTTGGATTACTGTGATATTGAATGGTTTGCATTCTGTCATTTTTGAAATTGCACACAAGTACTGCATTCAGGACTCTCGTTGACTATACGGGCTAATCCATTTCTTCTAAGGGATTCTTGCCCACAGTAGTAGATAGAATGGTCATCTGAATTAAATTCACCCACTTCCATCCATTTTAGTTCATTGATTCTTAAAACGTTGATTTTCACTCTTGCCATCTCCTCTTTGATCACTTCCAATTTACCTTGATTCATGGACCTAACATTTTAGGTTCCTACGCAATATTATTCTCTACCCCATCAGACTTTACTTTCACCATCAGACACATCCAAAACTGGACATCGTTTCTGCTTTGGTCCAGCTTCTTCCTTCCTTTTGGTGTTGTTTCTCCACTCTTCTCTAATAGCATATTAGCAACCAGGGAGTTCATCTCTCAGTGTCATAACCTGTCCTTTCATCTTCTCTTACCCTGAAACATGAAGTACAGTGCAATTTTTTTTAAATTTGGATTTCAACCAAACTCTGCTGAAAACTGCATCCACTAGAAAAAGTCTATGGAATATTTGTACAATTACAAAAGGGCTGAAAAGTTCCACAGAACACACTCAACTGTTGTGCACAGCTCCATTTCTGGCAGAGTATTGGGATCTGAAATTAATAAAAGGGAGAAAGTTATAACTACAGCAAGGCAGGAAGCCACTGTTTCTGGAATTAGCTGTTTTTTAACCGCATTAGTCAGTTCAGTTCAGTCGCTCAGTCAAGAGTATTCAATTATCCAGACTGAATGTGTTTGTTATTCACCCTCTTTTTATTCTGTCATTAGAAGATTATTTCAGACACAGTCATCATTGCCAGATTGTTATTCTGGTATAATGCTTTCATGTATGAAATCACCATTTCAATATTTTTTACATTTTTTTATGTTACCAAATTCAGCTTTCTTTAATCTCTTTTATGTTTTACCGCTTCTTTAAAGCCTACACTATATTTTAGTTTTTTTCTGAGTAGCTCATAACTATCTTTAGGGAAAAGGGATTAAGGATTTGACTAGCTTATTATGATCTGTGTGTCCTGTCCTTCTGAACAGGAACAAAAGGGTCTTCCAAATCTCAGGGGTTTTATCCACAGCTCCTGAGAGCCCCAACATGAACTCAGGGCCACAGCCTGCAGGTTTATCTGCTCCTTCATATTGACCCAGAGCAGGTGATTTTGTTTCTGCATTGTTGTTTTATTTAAAACATAAAAACTCTGTTTACCACAAGCACCCTATACCAACACTTATAATAGTGAAAAATAGGAGGCTGTGGAACCAAAGAGATGATAAAGGGAGCTCCTACTTGATTTACAAGTCACATATAGTTCAGTGGTGAAGAACATGAACTCTGGAGTCAGACAGACCTGAATCCAAGTTTGTCTGCACATCTGACTATGTGAATTTGGGCAAGGAATTTAGCCTTTTTTAAGCTCAGTTTTTCCATTGATTAAGTGGTAATACCATAACAAAGACGTTATGGAGTTAATGGGAAGAGTAAATAAGCTAATCTATATAAAAATAACTAACATATTGTCTAGCACTCAAAAATTAAATCCAATGATTTACTGTCCTTCATTTATTTATGCTTTCAACAAATAGTGCTTAAATACAGAGTGATGAAAAGGGATTTAAAAAGTAAGGAGAACCCTGCATGCGAGACAGCAAAAGGAACGCAGATGTATAGAACAGACACGTGGACTCTGTGGAAGAGGGCAAGGGTGGGATGATATGGGAGAATGACATTGAAACATGTTAATTACCATATGTGAAATCAATCGCCAGCCCAGGGTTGATGCTCCGGCGGGGCTGGTGCACCGGGATGTCCCAGGGGGAGGGAGTCTGGAGGGGTGAGGGAGGGAGGTTCTGGAGGGGGAGCATGTGTAGACCCATGGTGGTTTCATGTCACTGTATGGCAAAACCAACACAATAAAGTAAAGAAAATTTAAAAAAATAAAAATTAAAAAATAAATAAATAAATAAATAAAAAGCCCTATTTTATGAGCTTTCAGTTTAAATAAAGGAGACAACAAACAAGATGGATAAATATCACACATGATGTGTTCATACACTGCCAGAGAGAAAAATAAACTTGGGAAAGAAAATCAAATGAGTATAACAGTGGTGGTGGTTGTACTCTTCAATTAGGCAATCAAGGAAGGCTTCATACTGAGGATGATAATTACATAAAATCATTACACCTCTTCCAAGTGCCTAACTGGGATCACTGAGAAATAAAAATTTCAGAATGCAAGTTCCATGATGTCAAAAACTGTGTTTAATTCACACCATATCCTTATAGGTAGGTAGGGTTTGACATGTAAGTATCTAATAAATATTTTATGAACAAATATTAACACTATGGAGAGTATTATTTGGCATACAGGATAAGCATCTTGGTTTACAAAAAATATAAAATCATATTCAGCAAAAAATTATACAAGAAAAAAAAAGTTAGAATGCAATCAGTGTTAATTGTTAACAGTAGGGAGCGTGTGAATTAAAAACCCAGAAATATTAAAGGTACTTGCTCCTCAACCTTCCCCCAACACTAGGTTCTCTCTTAGGAAATCTGCTTCATTCCTCACTCCTTTATGGCGAGCAGCAGACTACAAGGAGACCAGGTAACAAATGAGTGGAAAAGGACTGGTCCCTGGCTGGCCCACTCTAGGCAGGTCATCAGGTTTTGTGGTCTCATTCAAAGGGAAGCCAAGCCAATTAGATTGTCTCCTTCAAGGATCTGAACTAAAAGGTCAAGGAAGAAACGTGGGTGCTTGAACTAAAAGTTCATGGGGAATTTGGGCTAAAGTGACCACTTCAGGCCATATTCTATGAAGAAATAGAGACACAGAGAAAGCTGGATGGGCGTAAGAGATCAGAGTAGCTACCCAGGGAGGAAAGGGGAAGCTACACCACAGAAGGCAAAGATGGGAAAGTGGCTGGCACTTGAGACTGTCTCAGTTCCCACTGATTCTACAGCCTGGTTGTTTAGTCTGTCCTTGATGATTCTGAGGCAAGCACCCTGCGTGGGTGCTCAGTCACCCCAGTCATGTCCAGCTCTTTGAAACCCCATGGACTATAGCCCACCAGGCTCCTCTGTCCATGGGACTCTCCAGGCAAGGACACTGGAGTGGGTTGCCGTGCCTCCCACCAGGGGATCTACTCAATCCAGGGATCAAACCCAATTCTACTGCATTGTACACTGAGCCATCTTGGAAGCCCCCTTGGTGTCTTTAGGATAACCTATTTTTACTTAAATTAGAGTAAGCTTTTTTTCCTTCTAACAAGAGAGAATAGACTCCTGGTCATCAACTATATACCATGTACTTAACACAGACAATCTGATTTAGTTATTAACACAATCCTATTACCCATTTACTTTAGAAAGAAATAAAAGAAGTTTCAGAAAAATTGATCAAGTCATCCAAAGTTGAATGGTTATCAAATGAAAGATCTGAACTTTGAACCAAAGTCTGTCCAAGCCCATAGCTAATGATTTTCATCCTATTCTGAAAGAACAGATATAAGTGCTATAGGAACTCATGAAAAACAGACTTCTTTTGATTAGAGTATACAGATAAAGCTTGATTAGGAGAGCAAGGACTTGAGCAGATGAGTAGAATTGAAAAGCACAGTATAGTATTTTGAAGTAGTAATGGAATGTTATTCTCTGTATAGGTACAACATAACCAAAATCATGATGAAGACAATGAGAAAATTAGGTAAGACTAGAGAGATAAAAAAGTTTGGCATCAGTGAGAAGAGGCTTCATTTTGGAAGGATGGTATGAAATCAGATTATTTTACACTTGGCAAACCTGAATTCTTGACCTTATCTATTTAATAATACTAAATGATTGCTAATTGCCAACATCTGCTGGATCATCAAAAATGCAAGAGAGTTCCAGAAAAACATCTATTCTGCTTTATTGACTATGCCAAAGCCTTTGACTGTGTGGATCACGATAAACGGTGGAAAATTCTGAAAGAGATGGGAATACCAGACCATCTGACCCGTCTCTTGAGAAACCTGTATGAGATCAGGAAGCAACAGTTAGAACTGGACATGGAACAACAGACTGCTTCCAAATAGGAAAAGGAGTACGTCAAGGCTAATTATTGTCATCCTGCTTATTTAACTTATATGCAGAGCACATCATGAGAAACGCTGGGCTGGAAGAAGCACAAGCTGGAATTAAGATTGCTGGGAGAAATATCAATAATCTCAGATATGCAGATGACACCACCCTTATGGCAGAAAGTGAAGAGAAACTAAAAGGCCTCTTGATGAAAGTGAAAGAGGAGAGTGAAAAAGTTGGCTTAAAACTCAACATTCAGAAAACTAAGATCATGGCATCCAGTCCCATCACTTCATGGCAAATAGATGGGAAAACAGTGGAAACTGTGGCTGACTTTATTTTTCTAGGCTCCAAAATCACTGCAGATGGTAATTGCAGCCATGAAATTAAAAGACGCTTACTCTCTGAAAGAAAAGTTATGACCAACCTAGACAGCATATTTAAAAGCAGAGACATTACTTTGCCAACAAAGGTCCGTCTAGTCAAGGCTATGGTTTTTCCAGTGGTCATGTATGGATGTGAGAGTTGGACTATAAAGAAAGATGAGCGCCGAAGAATTGATGCTTTTGAACTGTGGTGTTGGAGAAGACTTTTGATAGTCCCTTGGACTGCAAGGAGATCCAACCAGTCCATCCTTAAGGAGATCAGTCCTGGGTGTTTATTGGAAGGACTGAAGTTGAAGCTGAAACTCCAATACGTTTTCCACCTGATACGAAGAGCTGACTCATTGGAAAAGACCCTGATGCTGAGAAAGATTGAAGGCAGGAGGAGAAGGGGGCAACAAAGGATGAGATGGCTGGATGGCATCACTGACTCAATGGACATGGGTTTATGTAGACTCCGGGAGTTGGTGATGGACAGGGAGGCCTGGCGTGCTGCGATTCATGAGGTCGCAAAGAGTCGGACACTGCTGAGCTACAGAAATGAACTGAAATGATTGCTAAATATTTTTGAGCCTTTAGTACAATTTGTCAGTGGCCTTATTCCTGCAATTGAAGAGCTGGGATTCTAAGCGAATAAGTTATTTTAGAAGCAAACAAAGACAAACCCTGAGAACTTCTATGTCTCTTGCCATGCTCATTTCCCAACCTCCCTCCCCAATAAAGAAATCTAACTGACTCTAGGGAAACCACAAGAGTTTCCAAATTTGGAACTGCTGATAACATCACTATAAAAGTAAATGCCCTGACTTGCCCTCTGGTCACAATATACATTCAGCTGTTACACTCAAGTACAGGTAGATAGTTTATCCATATAACAGAAGTACATTTTTAAAATTACTCTATTATAAAAATAAATTTAAAAGAAAGTTTCTAAAATTCACTTAGAAGAAACTATACCCACAGTAATCAAATCCCCTGGGGGAATACCATGGTACATTATTACTCTCCTAAAAGTTCACTGTATTTTCAGTTGCTTCTCTTTCCTTGTCACCCACGCATCATTAACCCATTCATTCTGGCTTATCTTCTCTCTTTGAATGTAACAGAATGGGTGCCTTAAACAACAGAAACTTATTTTCTTACAGAACTAGAGACTAGACACCCAAGGCCAAGGTGTCAGCAAGGTTGCTTTCTTCTGAGGCCTCTTTCTGTGGCTGGCAGAGGGCTGTCTCCTCGTGGTGTCCTCTGATGGTTTTTGGTCTTTATTCTGTGTGCTCACATCCCTGGTGTCACTTTTTGTGTGTCTAAATTTCCTTTTCTTATGAAGATTGGGATAAATTGGATAAGGGCCCATCCTAATGACCTCATTGTAACTTAATTACCTCAAAGGCCCTGTCTCCAAATGCAATCTTATCCTGAGGCACTGGGGGTTAGGATTTGGACAAACAAACTTTGAGATCACATGGGCAGCCCATAATACTGTGGCTTCCTAATCAATAAGCCTAAATGCCTTTTTCTGTATTCATTACCTTTAAATTCTCTGTGGTATTTAATCCTGCTGTTGACCTCTTCAAGTATCTCCTCCCTTTCTTTGAGGAACACACCAGCATCTCACACCTTTGTGCCTTTCCACACGCTAATTTTTCTTCCCTCTTTACTCCCATTCCCAGCTGAACATCATTCCTTTGAAATCCTTTCCATGACTCCCCTAGTTACCTTGAACGTACCCTCTGTTCTCCTATCATAGCAATAAGAATAATAATAGAAAAAAAAACGATTAAAAAAAAGAGAGGAAGAACTAACATTTATTGAGTAGTTTCTGTGCGCCAGCACTGTTCAAAGGCCCTGACATTTCTTAACTTTTAATAATAGACCCAATAGGCACAATTATTATTCCCATGGTGTAGATAACAAGATTGAGACACACACAGTTACAGTGAATAACATAGCACTTGTCACACTGTATTAGAATCACAGTTATAGCTGTTTGCTTCTCATACTAGATTTTAACCTCTTTGGAGGCTATCGTCACAATTCCTGGTACTTATGCTGTTTTACTTGCAGCTGCCTACATAGAGCTCTGTGCTTAGTCACTCAGTCGTGTCTGACTCTTTGAGAGCCGATGGACTGTAGCCCACCAGGCTCCTCTGCCCATGGGGATTCTCCAGGTAAGAATACTGGAGAGGATTGCCATGCCTTCCCCCAGGGGATCTTCCCGAACCAGAGTTCGAACCCAGGTCTCCCTACATGTGAATGCTTTGCCGTCTGAGTGGCCAGAGAAGCCCCCGAGTTTTAGTTCCACTGACTTGATGTGAGTTGAATTGTGACTCTGCGCTTCTCCCTCCCCTCCTCCTCCCTGTCTGGCAACTTCTCTTCTAAACGCTTTGTTGACTCTTATTCTTCTTTGCACCCTGTAAATGTAGTTTTCCTTTTTTTTAACCCTGAGAGTTTTTTATCCTTCTGTTTCTCTCTATACCTACTCTTTCAAAAGGAGTTCACCTTCTAGAAGTGTCAACTCTCACGGATGTTCAAATAACTCCTGGATGTACATCTATAGTTCCGACCACTCTCCTAAAGGCAGGTGCCTTTCTACCTGCCTCCGTGCTAACTTTGGCAGGAAGTCCTACTGCTTTTCAGTGTCCAAAGTGAAATCACGATGCTGTCTAAGGCAGCTTCTTGCATTTACTCCCATTTATCTTCATGGCAGCAGTACTCTCTCACTCACCCAAGTTGATTCCAAAAAATTAATCTCAATTCTTCTCGGTTGTCTCCTATAGCCAGTCAGTTGCTAGTCATATAGGTCCCTATGCTGCGATCCCCAGTCTTGGTTCTGCTAATTCCCATTTTTTGTAGCCACTCAAGACCTCATTACCTCAAGTCCAGGCTTTCACATTGACTCCCTAACTGAACTACCTTCTTACATTTTGCTCTTGAATATGCTGCCACATTCATCTTCCTACAGTGTCACTGATCATATCACACCTACTCTCAAAGCCTTTAGAGACTCTTGACTCAAATGAATTATGGATAATTTCCTCAACCTGACATCGAAAGCCTTTCTCAGCAAATTGTCCTTTCCTTTGTTCCTGTTCATTTGAACCTTTTTCATTCTTTATATTGCACAAAGCCCCAGTTTTTGCTCACAGAATCCTCCATACTTTCTCACTTCTGCGTCTCCTGCAGCCTAGAATAACCTCTACCCACCCCCCACACACACCGATTCCACCGACCAAATTCTATCAAGCCTTCAAACCTCAAATGGAAGTTCTTCAGTGATATGACCTGGATGTGCTTTCTCTTACTTTTGACATTTTGAATTGAAACACCTCTGGGTCACTGTCATGGCAAGAGATACTAAATTTTACTCTACATTTTACTGTTTGCTTACGAATTTACCTTGTCCTCCTATTTATTGTAGGCTCCTTAAGGGAAAGAGCTTGCTCAGCTATAGAGCTGAGCACAATGCCTTGTATGTGCATGATACTCAAAATATTTGTTAAACTGAATCATCATAGAAGTAGTGGAGAAAGCAAGAACCATCATTTTTGGCAAAGGAGCTATCTTAATTTCATCAGTCTTACTTATACTCTTACTTATTAAGGGATCATAAGCAATTAAGCTGTGATTCTTCTGGATCTTCCACTTACAGGACTGCTTTCATATAGTCTGTTATACTTGATGTATGTGCAGGAGCAGGAGAAGGATCACAGCCATAAGTATTTTCCAAAGAGATTCTCTAGCATACATGTTTGTATTTTAATTTCCTCCATAGATGTCAAGAATGAAACATCCAAAATAGAACATCTCTCAGCCAGAAGTAGGCCATTTGCAAAAGACCATAACAACAGGTGTTCCTGGAATACCCCAGAGTTTTGATTCATTTCTACTTCTGCAAGATTGCCAAATTAAAAAAAAAAATAAAAACTCTGATATGAGTGATTACACACAGCATAATGAGATTTAACATTTTTCTGCCTGGAAAAGATAGAAAAGATTTAAACCAAACGTCAACTGATTCTTTCCAAACAAACAAAAAACAAGAAAACAAAAAGGATTACTAAATATAAATATTCTACCTGAAGACCCCCTTTGAATAGCACATATGAAACACTGGCCTGAAGCAATTTCCTGCCCCTAACACTCAAGACCTAACCTTAATCCCATTTCGGACTTTTCCATCAGAATCATTAAAGGTGATGCAAGGAGCCTGACACCTCTTTAATTCTCCAGTATAATATGATTCCATAAGACTTAAGGTTGACATCTAGGCCTCTTAGGGCCATGTGAGAAGACCAGATAGGAGAAGAACATGCCACTCACACTTACTACCCAGGACACTCATAGCCCAAACCCACGAGGACTGCTCTCACTCCATGAAACTGGGTGCTCAAATGTGCATATCTATAAAATGCTTGCTATATTCATAGCCTTAGTTCCAAGCCATTTATCATGGTCTAATTTCCCTGTGCTTTTTATTTCTACAAAATAAATAATGGGTGCTAAGGTCTGGCTTAAATGCTGATTGGCTAATCATCGTCCTTTCCTTGATATCTAGATATCCAGAGTGCTCAGAGGCTTCGGAGGGTCTCACTCCCTCAATATCCAGGGATCAAGACCAGGACTGGACAGAACTGCCTCAGAGGAACTGACTCTTCAAACTCAGACAGCTCTTGTAAGCACCATTAAAATCTGATGAGTATCTGTCTTTTGTTTGCCTTCGAAGATATTCCTTGCCCTTCCTCTTGCCATACTCTGTTTGACAGCCTCCCTTGTCTTCTGACTTCCTGGTAAATTCATCCAATGGGAATAATTAACAGAGAACTAGAGAGATGCTACAGAGAGAATGTTACGGTATTTATATCCCTTTCCTTCCTGTGGGTCTCTGTAAGCATCCATGGTGCCATGACTCTCGCAGCCCTTCCCCTGATGCCCAGTCCCTTCAAGGCACCCTCCTCAAGGCTCTATTTCCAGCCAAATATCTTGGGTCCTCCCACTGACATTCCAAACTCAGAGGCAGCAGTGACTTTCTGCTTTATGAGTCTCTGACTGCCTCATTATCCATTTGCTTTATCATTTATCTATGATCTCTACGACTTTTCCCGTGTCTTAATTTTCTTTGGTTTGAAAGATAAAGGTGGTTTCGATTTCCCTAAATGGACTATAACTAATATAGGGAGTATTCCAGTGGTTTAAGATATGATTGAATTACTGTGGATGATGGTCTTACAGCTGAATGAGTGCATCTGGTACTCCCAAATCTAAGATCCTTAGCACCAAATTAACTTCCAAGTAACCTGAAGAACTTTTTCAAAATCCAGATTCTTAGCTCTTGTTTAAGATTTGTGGAGGAAGTACCTCAGGTATAAGCAATATTTTAAATCTCCACAGGTGAATCTGAGATACAATCCTGGTTAAGAACCATAGTTCCAAGGTAACAATGTAAAAAAAATCTAATTTTAAATCTAATTTTTATCATGCTGACAGAAGAGGAAAGAAATTCAAACTACTGAAATTGTCTACATTAGTTACGTGCATGTGACATCAACATCCACACTAATTTCCTGTCTGTCAATGTTCTGCTCTGTGCCCAGGCAGGATGGCTCCTATGAACTCATCATTTAGGTTCCTTTGCTCTCTGGCTTCTGGTTTCATTGATGGGAGGTACTGGCTAGAGATCATAGGTGAGAAGACAGAAAAGCTGGGGTCTTTGTGTAGCCCGTCGTCTCCATGCTGCCCTAGTTGCACTCGAGAGCCAGACATCCTGGAGTGTGAAGTCAAGTGGGCCTTAGGAAGCATCACTGTGAACAAAGCTAATGGAGGTGATGGAATTGCAGCTGAACTATTTCAAATCCTAAAAGATGATGCAGCTAAAATGCTTCATTTAATATGCCAGCAAATTTGTAAAACTCAGCAGTAGCCTCAGCACTGGAAAAGGTCAGTTTTCAATCCAGTCCCAAAGAAAGGCAATGCCAAAGAATGCTCAAACTACTGCACACTTGTACTCATTCCACATGCTAGCAAGGTAATGCTCAAAATCCTTCAAGCTAAGCTTCAGCAGTATGTGAACTGAGAACATCCAGATGTACAAGCTGGATTTAGAAAAGGTAGAGGAGCCAGAGTTCAAATTGCCAACATTCAATAAACTATAGAAAAAGCAAGAAAATTCCAGAAAAAAAGCATCTACTTCTGCTTCATTGACAATGCTAAAACCTTTGATTGTATGGATCACAACAAACTGTGGAAAATTCTTAAAGAGATAGGAATACCAGACCACCTTACCTGCTTCTGAAAGGTTGTGGCGAAATCACAAAAAAGACACCAGGAATCTTGGCCTCCAAAAGAGAATTCAATCCGGGACCAGAGACGAGGCTTGATCACTCAGAGCTTTTGTGTAATAAAGTTTTATTAAAGTATAAAGGAGATAGAGAAAGCTTCCGACATAGGCATCAGAAGGAGATAGAAGAGTACCCCCCTGCTAGTCTTCAGCTGGATGTTATACAGTCACTAGGGGTTTGCTAATGAAGGAAAGGAATGTCTAAAAACTCAGAATGGCACCAGGCCCACATATATAAGATGTATTTTGGGATAATCTTGGCACCAGAAGAATCACACCGGGCCATAAAACGACTGACTTGAATCTTGTAGAAGGTCAGTTTACCATACAAATAGTTTCATTTACATAGATTAGGGGAACAATGTCTGAGTATAACATACTGGTTTGTCAAGTAGGTTCTGAGCCATTTGGCAGAACCCACTTGAAGACAGAGTTTGGGGTACATTAACACAGCTTAAGACAAACATTTCCATAAGAAGAATGCATTGGGTAACTCAAGGCTTGAGAATAGTTAATTTCCGGTGAGACCAGGTATTGTTATGGTAACACAGTATTTTAAGAGAAAGCTCTTTTAAATTTGTATAGAGAAGGGAAAAAAATATTACTAGTTTGTTTCCTCACTTGAGAGAGAGATAAAAATGTCTGACACTTGCGGCCTATTTCCTCTGTTTGGAGACCCCTGGCCTTCCTGCCTGTTACTTTCTCACTTCCTGCAAAACCTATATGCAGGTCAAGAAGTAACAGAATTGGGCACAGAACAATGGGCTGGGTCCAAATTGGAAAATAAGTATGTCAAGGCTGTTTATTGTCACCCTGGTTATTTAACTTATATGCAGAGTACATCATACAAAATGCCAGGCTAGATGAAGCGCAAGCTGGAATCATAATTGCCACGAGAAATATCAATAATCTCAGATACACAAATGATACCATCCTTATGGCAGAAAGTGAAGAGGAACTGAAGAGCCTTTTGATGAAGATGAAAGAGAAGAGTGAAAAACCTGACTTAAAACTCAGCACTCAAAAACTAAGATCATGGCCTCCAGTCCCATCACTTCATGGCAAATAGATGGAGAAATAATGGAAACAGTGACAGATTTTATTTTCTTAAGCTCCAAAATCACTGCAGATGGTGACTACAGCCATGAAATTAAAAGACTTGCTCCTTGGAAGAAAAGTTATGATAAACCTGGACAGTGTTTTTAAAAAGAAGCTACATTACTTTGCCAGCAAAGATTCCTATACTCAAAGCTATGGTATTTTCAGTAGTCATGTATGGGTGTGAGAGTTCAACCATAAAGAAGGCTGAGTGCGGAAGAATTGATGCTTTTGAACTGTGGTGTTGGAGGAAACTCTTGAGAGTCCCTTGGACTGCAGGGAGATCCAACCAGTCCATCCTAAAGGATATCAGCCCTGAATATTCATTGGAAGGACTGATGCTGAAGCTGAAGCTCCAATACTTTGGCCACCTGATGCAAAGAGCCGACTCATTGGAAGAGACCCTAAAGCTGGGAAAAAATGAAAGCAGGAGGAGAAGAGGACAGTGGATGAGATGGTTGAATGGCATCATGAACTCAACAAACGTGAGCTTGAGCAAGCTCTGGAAGATGGTGAAGGACAGGGAAGCCTGGCATGCTGCAGTCCATGGAGTTGCAAAGAGTCGGACATGAAAGAGGAATTAAACAACATTTACAGTTCCTTTACTTCATGGCCCCAAACTCTCTTTTGGTTTTATAACACTATCAATTTCCATTAACCTTTCAGACCTACTATTTGGAACTGACTTCCACTAGATGCTGCATGTTTCACTACCGCTGTGGGTTCTCTTACCTTCATCGTCCTCTGTTTGCAGCTGTTTCATTAATCTCTGTTCAGTTGATCCCTCTAAGTACACATTCTTTCCTCATGGACTCTAGCAGAGATATTGCCAATCTAGAAATTTTAATGAACATAACTTTAGATTGCTTTAAAAATCAGAAAAGTGAAAGTGTTAGATGCTCAGTCATGTCCAACTCTTTGTGACTCCATGGACTGTAGCCCACCAGGCTCCTCAGTCCATGGAATTCTCCAAGCAAGAATACTGGAGTGGGTAGCCATTCCCTTCTCCAGAGGATCTTCCAAACCCAGGGACTGAACCTGAGTCTCCTGCACTGTGGATAGATTCCTTACCATCTGATACCAGTGAAGCCCCTTAAATATCAGAACCACTTTGTAAGATAATGAAAGAGTTAAAAAAAAATGCCAGTATCACAGGGCATTTCATTATATCCTGTTCTAAAATATATTTGGAAGGAATATTTGGTTCATCATATAAGAAAATTTATTAGTATAAAATGTCAAAATATGATATCTACACTATGTCACCTATTTCTGATAATGTGTAAACAAAGCTTTTCCTCTGAGAGTTTTTTTTAATAATAATGACAAAGAGATGTGCTATCTGACAAGTGAGTCTGAGCTCACTTGTTAGAGTTCAAACCATTCTTTTCTTCTACTAACTGTATATTTTGAATCCATTCTGATCCATCTGTGATGCCCCACAATAACCTAAGTTTCTTTGAAGTCTGCAACCAGCTTATCTGATGTCTCTTTCTCTCCACTCTCTGTGCTAAAGCACTTCATTTCTTTCTAGCCCAAACTAATTTCCTCCTCACTTTCCATCAAGGTGCTTTACCAAGAACTACTCTGACCAGGTGAAGAAAGAAGTAAAAGGAAGGAACACAAGCTAGAAGATATAGATGAAAAATCACAGAAAAGAAGAGAAAGAAGACAGAATAGAAGATAAATACAGTAGCTTGTAACCATTTCATTTAGTTGCCTAGAATTTCCAGACATAGCCCTTGCTGTCAATTACAGGGGAAACTTGAAATCTTCAAAACTCCCGTATTCCTTCCCAACGACCCTTTACTAGTTAATGGCTGTAAGTAGTTTCATTGAAGATGGAAAGAAGAAATAGTGAAGGGAAACAGGAAGATACATGTATAAACGTGACTTATCAGTAAGGGGCATGCACACATAGATAATCCTGATTTTGGAGCAAATAAAAGGAACAGGCATGAGTTTGGACCCTTCTTTTGATTACCTGGTACAATCTCTTTCCATCTCATCCGACTCAAGCATCACCAGCAGTTAAAATATACTTGATATTCTATTTTGCTTCTTTGTCTAATCTGATTGGTGATTCTTTTTACTTCAAATACTTTCCTGCTTGATTTCCTTGTTTTAAACATAATCGTTTCAATTCTATGTCTAATCATTTCCTTATCTGAAGTCTTTTCTTATCTGTTTCTAAGGCCTATTGCTTTTACTGGGTTTTGTTGTTTTTTTCCTTGTATGCTTGCTTCTTTACTTTGAGCTGCTTGTGGAAATTTTTGAGGGTTGGGATTAGGATGGGTTTCTTCCAAGATGGCTTGTATTTGCTCTACCAAGCTGCTGAGGCACTACAAGTTTATAATCACTTGAATTTATTTTTGGCATGAAGTCTCCTGGACACCACAAAGGTTATGCGATTTTGTGCTACAAACCCACATAGGGCCAATTCACAGTTCCAAGTTCAAAATGGCATATTTTCCCCAATCTGTTCAAAACCAAGGTTTAAGCCACTTGATTAGTTTCACAGTTGCCTGGGAGGTAGTTATCACTATTCCATCATGTTGTTGAGAATAAAGACCTTCAAGGGGGGGAGGGGTCCCAATTTTACATGAGTATGATTTCCAAATAGACTTCCCATTGTGAGAAACCCTAGGTTTTTCTCTTGCTCTCTGTATCCTATGAGGCCATATAAAGTTCAGGTTCATCCTGTGTTGCAAATGTTCTCAACAGCTCTGGGCTCAGTTTTCTTCCCTAAATGTCTATTTTTATATGGTCACCAGTGTGAAAATTTATCATTCTTTTAAGTGCATCCATGCTCTTTAGATGTTTTGTACCCTTTCCCATGAGTTTTGGTTATTTTCAATGGGATTCAAATACTTAGATTACCATACCACAGCTCCCAAAATAGAGATATAGGAGGAGTTTTTTCATAACTCTGGACTCTGAAAAGATTTTTTTAAATGAGTGTCTTTTTAAACAGCACAACACTGAGTAACTAGTCAATTTCTTTGAATGCAGCTGCATATTTTAAATAGCAAAAACCTTCTTCATATAAGCATTTCTTATGCTGGGAAGCACTAAGGGCATGAAGTTTTAAACACAGCTTTCTGAACGATGTCCTCTAAGGAGACAGAGAAAAATTATCCCTGAATGTTGTTTCAAGGAAACAAAGTTCTGTATTCTGGACAATTAGCCCCTCAATATGCTTTGCAATAAAGCAAATTTTGATTTACTAAGTTTAAAAACCATTGAATACTACACTACCCATATGATATTATCTTGGAGATTAATAAAATACATTACCATAGAAAGGCTGAAAAGACTTCTAAAATAGAGAAATCTTATTTTTGTGAAACTGATTTGAAGCTGAAATTTTTCCTTTTATCTAGAAGAGAGGAAACTAGCATGCAATATAAAACATTTTGTGAACCTTGCCTTAAGATACACTCCAGCATGTTATATGCCAAAGGCAAAGAATTTTCATAACAGAATATATAATACCTCCCTTATGTGATTTTTATCAATAAATTATTAGCTGCAAATGAATGACAGAGAAATAAAGATTCAAAGTTTCTAACAAGACTCAGAATAGCGTTCCTTCTTAGATTATCTTGTTCATTTACCTTCCTGGGCAGTGTATGTTCCTGTTTTCCTCTGCTTTACTGGCTGATCACTCCCAGACTTCATTGCTAGTTTCTTCTTACCTACTCAGCGTCCTAATGGTCAGAGCTTTGATATCTTCTCTATTTACACTCATGACAACAGTGGTCTTATCTGGTCTTAAAACCTAATATGTTAATGTGAGATTCCCAAATTTGTATCTCCAACCCAGACTTCTTTCTTCAACCCCAACTTCAAATATGCAGCCGTAACCACTTGAACATTACAGACTCAATCCTCCCAAAACTGAATTTCTGAACCCCAAACCTGTTCCTCCAATATCTTTTTCTGTCTTGCTTAATGTCCTTTGTTCCAGATGCCAAAACCTTGAAGACATCATATTTGAGTTCTCTCTTTTTCTAACCGTGTAAACTCAATCCACCAACAAATTCTATAGATTCTACCTTTAACATATAACCAGAATAAACACTTTCTCCTCCTCCAATGCTCCATTCCTGATCCAAGGCACCATCAACTCTTACCTAGATGATTGCAAAAGTTCCTCACTAATCTTCAACCTCAAATCATCCTTCCTTGCCCACTGTATCAGTCAGGTTCCTCTAGAGAACAGAGCCAATAGGAAGCTAATGGATATAGATACACACACAGAGAGACACACAAATATATATACATATAGAGAGAGACAGACAGACAGACAGAGAGGGAGAGAGAAAAAGAGAGATACAAAAAGAGAGAAAAAAATATTTTTTTTAGATAATAAAAAAAAAAAGATTAAAGAAGACCCAGGAGAGCCAATGGTATATTTTCAGTCCAAGTTCAAAGGCCTGAAAACTAGGAAAGCCAATAAAATAGTTCCAGTCTAAATACAGGTCAGAAGGCTAGAGACCCAAAAGAGTTGATGTTTTAGTTTGTTTTCAAAGCAGGAACAAGCCCAATATCCCTGCTCAAAGGCAGTCAGGCATTAGAAATTCCATCCTATTTGGAGGATAAGTTAGCCTTTTGTTCCACCCAAGCTTGAAAGTGGCCTACCCACATTAGAGAAGATAATCTGCTTTACTCAGTCTGTTGATTTAAATGTCAAATTCATCCTACAATAACTTTGAAGAGACTCCTAAAATAATGTTTGACTAAATGGGTACCCATGGCTCAGTTACATTAACACATAAAATTAACCATTGTACCCAATATAATTAATGTTCATTATAACACAGATGGTTCTCTTAAAAGAAAATCTGTGTCTTGTCATGCTTCAGCTTCTGCATTGGCTTCCCATCTCCTTATAACAACTTATAAGACCCTCTCCAATGTGCACCCTCTATTCTTCATTTCCTCTCTTTCTTCAATTCCTGCTGCTCATTTAGCTCTTGAGCATCATTCTAGTCTTCCAGTTCCCTACTCAGGGTCTTTACACTTCTGTTCCTTCTGCCTGGATTGCTCTTCCTCTCAGATATCTATCTGGATCAATCATTCCCATCAATTCTTTGCTTCAATATTATCTTCTCAGTAAGATCTTCCCTTGTCATACTATCCAAAATTTAGGCTCAGCATTCTATACCCCTTATCATTGCTACTGCTTGAAATTTTTCTCCATTGTGTTTATCACCATCAAACTCACTGAATTTTATCATTTATTTTATTTTCTTCATTATGTTACTAGAAGGTAAGCTCCGTAGGAGCAGAGAATTTTGTCTGCTCTATGCATGTCATATTCCTGGTGCCTATAAAATTTCTGAAGCTCAGAAAATGTTCACTAAATATTGTTAAGTGAATGCAGGCTCTCCACATTCATATGTGCTTCACTGTGAAAAAATTTTAAATCTGACATTTTTTTTCTCACTTTAAATAACAAGCTTTCTGATTACAAACAGAGAGGCTGCAAAAGCACCTGTAGATTGAATTTCTCAAATAGGAACTCCTGCTCTGTTTATGTTCTGAGATAGGTACTCAGTGGAAATACCTATCTTATTATAGGAAATGACTAGAAAATACTTTTCACTTCAACTGGAACAGAAAACACTAGGCTTTGGATCTCAAAACATCTCTTATGGTGTTAAAGAAGCTTTGCCATGGTAATTTTTCTCAACTCTTTGATCACCATTATTTTTCTAATATACATGAAAATCAACTGTAGAACAGAGATATACAGAGTAGATCCTCCATTTAAGAGGAAAATGATCAATTTGAACCTACCCCAAAAGTTCAGACCCAACATGGAGATATGCAGTGTAGGTTTAGTTATTAAGTGATCAATAATGCTGGTTCCTCAGCTAGAGAGCTATGTGAAATTTCTTCTCCATTCAGTCCATTGGGCAACATTTAAGAATAATAACTTATGACTGAGGAAAGTTTGTTCATCTTTTGCCTTTTTACTTGAGCTGTCCTTCCACAGAGGACCAGCACATGGGATTAATTTCTTAATAATCCAAATCATCTAGAATTAAAAGTGTAATTTAGTCATTCCTAATCCAGACATTTTAGTTACCTATGATTTTAACTGAGTCAAGTTTCAAAAGGTCCACAAGAAAGGAAAATTAGTATCTATTGCTTGCCTACTTTGTATCAGTTACTAGGCTAAGCACAAGCGCGCGTGTGCGCGTGTGCGTGTGTGTGTGTGTGTGTGTGTGTGTGTGTGTGTGTGATTCCTCATAATGTACTATGAGATGGGTAATGTTACCCCATTTCCACAGGTGAAGTAATTTGACCGAGGCTAAGCACTTTGTGTAGATCACAACAAAATGTGGAAAATCTTAGATGAGAATACCAGACCACCTTACCTGCCTCCTGTGAAACCTATATGCAGGTCAAGAAGCAATAGTTTGAACTGGGCATGGAACAATGGTCTGGGTCCAAACTGGGAAAGGAGTACGTCAAGGCTGTATCCTGTCACCCTGCTTATTTAATTTACATGCAGAGTACATCATGTGAAATGCTGGGCTGGATGAAGCACAAACTGGAATCATAACTGCAGGGAGAAATATCAATAACTTCAGATATGCAGATGATACCACCATTGTGGCAGAAAACGAAGGGGAATTAAAGAGCCTCTTGATGAAGGTAAAGAGAAGAGAGAAAAAGCTGACTTAAAACTCAACATTCAAAAAACTAATATGACATCCGGTCCTGTCACTTCATTGCAAATAGATGCAGAAACAATGTAAATAGTAAGAGACTATTTTCTTGGGCTCCAAAATTACTGTGGACAGTGACTGAAGTCATGAAATTAAGATGCTTGCTCCTTGAAAGAAAAGCTATGACCAACCTAGGCAGCATATCAAAATGCAGAGACATGAGTTTGCCAACAAAGGTCCGTACAATCAAAGCCACGGTTTTTCCAGTGGTCATGTACAGATGTGAGAGCTCAACAATAAAATGAGCTGAGTGCTGAAGAACTGATGCTTTTGAACTGTGGTTCTGGAGAAGACTCTTGAGAGTCCCTTGGACAGCAAGGAGATCAAACCAGTCAATCCTAAGGGAAATCAACCCTGAATATTCATTGGAAGGACTGATGCTGAAGCTGAAACTCCAATACTTTGGCCACCTGATGCAAAGAACTGACTCACTTGAAAAGACCCTGATGCTGGGAAAGATCAAAGGCAGGAGGAGAAGGGGACAACAGAGGGTAAGATGGTTGGATGGCATCACTGACTCAATGGACATGAATTTAAGCAAACTCCAGGAGATAGTGAAGAACAGGGAAGCCTAGTGTGTTGCAGCCCATGGGGTCTCTAAGAGTCAGACACGACTGAGAGACTGGACAACAACAACAATTATAGCTAGTATATATAAAAAGATTATAAGCATTTCTAATTAAATGTGACTTTTCTTGCTATGTTTTCACGTAAGATTTATGAGATTTATGACAAACAAGTATAAGACTATCTATGTCAGTGACCTAAAGGTGAACCTTTCCTTTCATATCCCATGAATTTGGAAGGATTCATGAGCTACATAAGATGAAAGCAGTTGTGTCTTTTCTCAGCTGATTGTACAGCCCTCAGTTTTCCCCAAACCTTTGGAAATTAATAATCACATGGAATTTGGAAAAGGAAACTTCAGTTTAAGTTTGCAATCTATTATTAACACAGCAGCCAGAATAATTTTTTAAAATATAAGAAGTTCCACTGCTCTAATCTCTCGGGTAGAAGCAGCAACCCTTACAGCGTTCTTCAAGGCTCCACATGATCCGTTAACCTCTGCAATTCAGTCTCCTACCATTCTCCCTCTTGCTCATGCTTGCTCATCAGGCTGCTCCTACCCTGCATGCACACCCACCTTTTGCTCATTCATTTTCACTCATTCCTCTATCTGGAATGCTCTGCCCCCAAGTAAACAGGTGGCTCACTCCAGAACTTTCCTCAGGATTTACTCAAATGTAAGCTTTAAAGAATCTCCGTGTTCACCAACATCTAGGTGGTGGATCATCCGTATCCACCACCTCCTGCCACATCCACGCCTGGCACCCCGATCCCACACACAGCACTCCTTACCCTTTTTCCTTTCTGTATTTCAACATGCTATATACTTATGTGTTTATATTGGTTATCTTCTGTCCTTTCCCTCCCCACATTAGAAAGTGAAATTTATAAAGGCAAGGGTATTGTGTGTTTTGTTCCTACTATACATGCAACATTTACACCAGAACAGAGCGCGTGTGTGTGCCAAGTCGCTTCAGTCGTGTCTGACTCTTTGCGACCCTGTGGACTGTAGCCCACCAGGCTCCTCTGTCCATGAGGATTCACTAGGCAAGAATACTGGGATGGGTTGCCATGCCCTCCTCCAGGGGATCTTCCCAACCCAATGATTGAACTCGACTCTCTTATGTCTCCTGCATTGGCAGAAAGGTTCTTTACCACTAGCGCCACCTGGGAAGCCAGTACTAGACATTCCACAGATATTGGTTTTTTCATTCAATGAATCTGAAACTAGACTATGCAGCATTTTCTTGACTTCTGAAAATAACCAATTTGGTTCCAGTCAGTCCATGTACGTAAGCCTGTATAGTATTATACCTAACAAATTTTCTCCTGGAAAATACAGCATCCTGGACAGTAAGCAAATTTTTAACTCTTAAGCTATAAGAATCCAAAGTCTTTATACTTTTATAGCAAAGATTCTGCACTATCACCCTTCCTGGAAAAAGTGCATCAGACATAATGTTACTCATATTTAATTCTTTATTACTTGTTTTCTGAACCACTGACATTTCAACTTTTGAGCTAAGATTCCTTGATAGCTGGCCTATCATTGAGCACAGAAGCAACAATTTCCCAGACGTTCTTAAAATTCAGTTTGACAAGATGACAACAAAATATTAAAATCTTCAGTTGCTAGCATGGCTGAGAAATTAGACCCAGAAACCTCCAAAATTATCAGACTATGATTTATTTGAAATGAGTTAAAATATATTCTTCAAAATACTTAAAGATCAAATGTTATGTTTATATTTTTCTTACCATTCTCTCTTCTGCTTTTTCTAAAACTATTTATTAGCATTACTTGAAGGAATCTTTAATTCAAAAAGTTTAAAGTGAGAAGACTCGCTTCAATTTGGATTTGACTTCAAAGGCAAAGAACATTATGCCACTTGTTCCTCACCTCAGGTCTCTGAATTCAAAACTGTCAGAGTATAGAAGACCAAATTCAACAGGCATGATTCTTGAACTGGGGAAAAGCATTGAAAAGCCTCTAAAATGAACAGCATACAAACCACAATCCTCATTCACTAGGAGGCCATGGCTATAGGAGAAGGAAAAACTGTAGAGAAAAGTTCTCTGGTTACAAATACCTTTTCTAGAACTTTCACCTGTTTCTGTCTCTTTCTAAAATCAGCCCCTACCAGTCACAATATCAGCCCTACACCATAACACGAAATTTCATACAGAACTGTTGAGAATAAGAAGAAATAGTCTCTCTTCTTATGACAGTAGAACTCAACATACAGAAAGAAATATATTGGAGCTCCTGTGAACTTATAATTTGCTAAGAAGTAGCTAATTTATTGTCAATGTGTGATCTCACAGTTTCAGTTCATCTAAATATCAGAACTCTCTACATCACCTGAATTTCTCCATTTTTGCTAATTTGCTTTCAGAGATAAACTGGTTTTCACTTTACAAAAAAAGATAATTTGTTTACAGTAAAATTTATTTATTGTATTTATAGTCACAGAACATTTTCACTGCCTCAACATTAGTTTATAATCCTAAAGCTTTAGGAGGTACTGTGGTATAAAGGTAGAAAATTCATTACCAACCTAATGTATATTTTCATATGCATGACTGATGGCCACAAAATATTATATAAGTAAATACCTGGACTTGAACCAGCAGGAGAAGATGGACAATTTATGTAAATGTTGGGGAAATCTAATCCTTGTGAAAAAACATATTTGCATCAAGAACATAAATCACAGTATAAGTTTATGGACCAATAGATGTTCCTAGACAGAAATGCAATTCCTTGGGCAAATATACCTTTATTCCCTTTAGGGACAGTAATTCGGTGTGTCAGCCATATTACAACAATGGCCTGAATATCCCACTCCTCACCCTTGACTCTAACGATTCACTCTGTTTAGTTCCATTACCTGCATACATGCCAAATTTACTTTTGCACATGCAATTCCATGAAAAGTGCAGTTTATAATCACTGGCATTGTCTCATCTTCCTTTCACAAATACTAATAAAATAATTTAAATAATGATTATGCTGAAGTCAAATTTTTATACTATATCCTTGTATGGGTATTTGAAGCTATATATACATCGAACCACAAGCTGGAAACAAGATTGCTGGGAGAAATATCACAACCTCAGATATACAAATGATATCACTCTAATGGCAGAAAGCAAAGAGGAACTAAAGAGCCTCCTGATGAGGGTGCGAGAGGAGAGTGAAAAAGTTGGCTTAAAACTCAATATTCAAAAAACAAAGATCATAGCATCACGTCCCATCACTTCATGGCAAATAGATGGCGGAAAAGTGAAAGCAGTGACAAATTTTATTTTCTTGGGCTCCAAAATCACTGCAGATGTTGACTGCAGCCATGAAATTAAAAGACGCTTGCATCTTGGAAGGAAAGCCATTACAAACCTAGACAGTGTATGAAAAAGCAGAGATATTACTTTGCCACCAAAGGTCCATCTAGTCAAAGCTTTGGTTCTTCCAGTAGTCATGTGTGGATGTGAGAGTTGGATCATAAAGAAGGCTGAGCACCAAAGAATTGATGCTTTGGAACTGTGGTGTTGCTGGGAGCCATCAGGATGCCCCCTTACTTGGATGACAAGGTCATGAGACTAAGAAAGAAATTGCAAAGCTGACTTTCTTTATCGGGGCATCCCGGGCTAGGCACCCCCTTGTATTTTTCTTGGGAGTTCTCTCCATGCTCAGAACATTGGCTCATCTCAGTAGGTCAGTCCCAGTTGGAAAGAATTCGTCCTGAGATAATCCCCCCAGACCTTATCGACCAGAGGATCTGGGAAGGTGGATCGCCTTCCCCGGGGGCTAAGGAGGAATGAAAGGGACATTTAAATAGATTACTACTCCTTACTGGGGAGTTTACCAAGAGTTCTCTGGGGGTCATGGCAGGGTCACCACCAGAAAGGCTCGTACTTGGGTCACCTTTCCACCTCCCACTCCCCTGACCACTCCATTGAGGAGGCTCTCTTCCTTGTAGAAATCAGGCTGGACTGGGACTTAGGAATGCTCATAATTGTGGCCAGCATAGTTGGAGATATTGATTGCCTTAGGATAATGTAGACATAGGAATTCATTATAGTAGTTACAAGGTTAATAGGGTTTTATTGCTAAAGCAGTGCTCCTAAACTGTTTCTTAGTCCTTTTTCCTCTTCCTAAACTGTCTTAGTCCTCTTTCCTCTTTCTAAACTGTCTCTTTCCTCTTTCCTCGTTAGAACTGGAGTAGGTTACTAGAATAAAACAGTTTCAAGCTTTAGCCCTTCCCTCTAGCTTCTACATAGTTGTACCTGATAAGAGAAATGTAACCTTTCTACTTAGGCTGATGTACTTATCATGATTGAATGATGTATACTGAAGACATTCAAATGGTAAACATACTATTGTTAAATCTAATTACATAAAAATCTGACTTCTGCAAGGGGGATGTTTCATGATAGATTGGGGAATGAGCTCTATGATAAGGTGGCTATGGAAGGTAGAAAACAAAAAATTGTATAGAATGATAGGTGATGTTATGATGTAATGGGGATATCTTTTGGCTATAAAACTGTAAACCAACAACAAACGAGAGACTGCTCCATCACCACACATCGACTCAGCTCAGTTCTTCCGCCGACGCCACTCATCCCTCAAGACCCCCGGACACCGCCGGGTCTGGACCCCGGCATGGTGTTGGAGAAGACTCCTGAGAGTCCCTTGGACTACAAGGAGATCCAACCAGTCCATCCTAAAGGAGATCAGTCCTGGGTGTTCATTGGAAGGACTGATGCTGAAGCTGAAGCTCCAATACTTTGGCCACCTGATGCGAAGAGCTGACTCATTGGGAAAGACCCTGCTGCTGGGAAAGACTGAAGGCAAAAGGAGAAGACTGCAGCAAAGGATGAGATAATTAGACAGCATCACTGACTCAATGGACATGAATCTGAGGAAACTCCAGAAGACGGTGAAGGACAGGGAAGCCTGGAGTGCTGCAGTCCACAGGGTCTCGAAGAGTCAGACACAACTTAGCAATTTAAAAACAATATACATCATTATTAATAGTGATCAAGTAACAAGTGTAGCAGAGCATTTTGGTTTTGCCATGTGGTATGCAGGATCTTAGTTCTCTGACCAGAGATGGAATCCATTCCCCCTAGAGTGGAAGCATAGGGTCTTAACCACTGGACTGCCTGGGAAGTCCCATGTATAGCATCTTTAATGCTATCTTACATAAATTCTTTGGGATGGACTAAGTTTTAAAATATTTTGTTCATTCACATTTTTTGAAACTTTTAGAACTTCAATGAATCATGTAAAAAATCATTAAAGAATTGCTAAATTGATTTTTCTAATTATTGCACCAGGTCTTAAATAGTAATTACAAGTTCATAAGAAGAGTTACCACTGAGCAAGGACACACACATCATCACACTGAGAGATTATTTAGCCTTTTTGCACTCTCTAACACTACCAATGACCTTGCAAGGTAAGTGTGAATTCAGTCTATTTGGCAAGTGGCCATGTTGTAAACATGATTAAAGCTGCTAACCAAAAGAAATTTATATTTTTAAAAATTTATTTTGTTTCTTTTCAGAAACCATCATTTGGATTCTGTAAGTTTTATGAGTTACTAATAAAACAGTTTATCCTTCCTTCTCTCTATCTCTCCCTGCCTTAGATAACAATATCTCAAGTTTAACTAATCAATGTAGTAATAATTTTTATTCATGCACTGCTTTGCACATAGAACATATTCACAACTAACAAGTAACATGTATTCATAAATAATTACTGAGAAATTACTCGATAATTATTAAAAAATTACATATGTTATCTTAGTATTTCAGGCCATAACTGATAATTCATAATACACTTCCTCCTATAACTGTTTAATTCTGATATTTGTACTAGAAGCCAAAAATCCTTTAAATTATGTGGGATGCTTCTCCTCTTAGAGTGTTTTATGGGGAAAATATCATCATCTGTAAGGTTTTCTGAGTGCCTAAAATGAGCTTTAGAAAATTCAACCTGGTCCCTGACCTTTGAGAATTTACAAAAGAAGGCAATATGACTCACTTTCTATTCACTGTACATATATCACTGAATAATGTAATGAAGAATGAAAGACACCAAAGAAAACCCTATGGTACCATGCTCTGGGTCACTGTTCTCTAACTGAAAGAGAAACTCAGACCCTTACAGTCATTTCAGTTTGACAGTGGACAAAATTCTAACTATCTTACTTCATCCCCCTCACTGCTCCCTTTTCCTCTCTTCTCCCTAATATATTCCTCTGGGCTCTTTCACTCTTACCTCCCTGCCTCCTTTGGCATCTACAGAACCTCCACCTGAACTCAAGTCTTGTCCATTTCTCCTGACCACAGTATTGCTCTTCTTAGTGGCTCGTCTCATCTTCCCTCTCACAGGCTTCACCAAGGTGTGTCTGTATGCTCAGTTGTTCAGTCATGTCCAGCTCTTTGTGACCCCGTGGACTGTAGCCTGCCAAGCTCCTCTGTCCATGGAATTTTCCATGGCAAGAATACTGGAGTGAGTTACCATGCCCTCCTCCAGAGGATTTTCCCAACCCACATCTCTTGTGTCTCCTGTATTGGCAGAAGGATTCTTTACCACTGCCCCACCTGAGAAACTTTCACCAACAATGTCCTTCCATAAAGCTAATGGATTTATATTATCTTTCAACTTAAATCTTTAAAGAATTCCTAATTGGCTGAAGAACTGAGAAAGACCTCTTTAGCATGGCACACCAGGCCCTTTATTTGCTGGCTTCCACTGCCTAGAGACCCAGTGAAGGAAAGCAACTAAGTGGCTGAGAGCCTCTCAGTAGGCATGATTTCAAGTACTGCCCAGTCAGAGACTTTGCACAGAGGTCTGAGGTGGTGGTCTTCAGAGACTCAAGGATATCTAGTCTTTTTGGACCTTTGAGAAGGCAAAGAGTCAGCAGGATCAGGAAAAGCTGTACTTCCTTAGCCTAACATATTCCTTGAGTTGATAGAATTGACTGAATGTTTTGTTATTTTCAAAGTATAAACTTCTATTAAGCATAAATTCAGGAGGGTTTTTTTCAGTCTGAAATCCAGTTACTTTCACTGATATAGTAGGAAAAAACCTTGCCCTATGAGTATGTTGAAAACTGTACTCCAATACCTGAAACTGGTATCCTGAGTTTTCTTAAGCTTTTATTGAAAATTTATTAGAAAGATTTTAAAATATTTTATTACAAATGTTTAATATAAATAATTGTCAAATGACAGCACAGAACATTAAAACCTCAGAAATAATTTGAGTCAAATCAGTTAAAGTAAGCAAAAAATACCTGGGAGTACCATTTTAATGAACCGTTCTATTATTCTACAAGATAATAGTTCAGTATCATTTCCTATATTTTACTGTTTAAGTATACAGTTACAGGAAAGATGGAACTCAGAAAGTGATTTTGTGAATATTTTCCATTATTCTAGCACATGCTATTTATTTAATTTTTCAATTATTTTGCCATATTTTCAAGTCAGATATGTTAACTGTGTAATTTTCAAGGACTGAAAACATAGGTAAAAAAAAAAAAAGATAATGGCAGCTCCATCTTCTTTTGAGTCACATATCAGGCAGCCTGAGGCTGGGTAAATGTATAAATATGGGTAAATGTATAAATATGGGTAAATGTATACTTTAGGGAGTCATAAAGGATTTATGACTTAAACTATATAGAAATTCTGCTGAAGAGTTAAGCAGAAGTCAGATTCTCCTCAGGATGTGAGCAGAGAGCTAAGGTGCTCCTTAGCCTCCCACTGGAGTTTTCTCTGATTTTGCTAGTTCTTCACTCTGTCCCATGATGGATTCTGTATCACACTTACAGTATAACCATAACTCAATACAATACAACAGCCATATTAGGCACAGAAAAGACATTGTAATAATGCATATAAAATCACAGGGGACTTGTTCCTGGCAGATGGTGGGAGCATCCGGGCTTCCCCATCAGGAATCTTCGACTACAAAGGGCAGAATAACAGAGTAAGAGTAGTTCAACAACAGCAATTTACTGTCATATAAAAGTCTGGTAGTAGGTTTCCAGGAAAGCTCAGCAGCTTCAGAGAGGCTATCAGAGACGTAAGCTTCCAAGTTCATTCTCGTTACTCTCTACCATCCATAAAACACGTGCAGTGTTTCTCTTCAGGGTTGCAAAACTGATATTATGTTTCCAACTACAACCATCATGTTCACATGTGACAAAATGCCGGGAGGAGAGAAGGAACCTGCTCTCTCTCTCTTATGGCCTAAATTAAGGCCAAATATGGACTTTACTGGTGGCTCAGATAGTAAAGAATCTGCCAATGCAGGAGACCTGGGTTCGATTCCTGGGTCAGAAAGATTCCCTGGAGAAGGCAATGGCAATCCACGCCATTACTTTCGCCCAGAGAATCCCATGGACAGAGGAGCCTGGTGGGCTAGTGTATGGGGTCGCACAAAGTCAGATGTGACTGAGCGACTAATACTTTCACTTTTCAGATTCAAATATTACATGTTGGATTTACAACTGATGAAGCTGGGAGGCCTCCTATGGTCTAACTACATGTTCCCTCCCCACGCTGTTCCCATGGATAAGTCCCCATACGCAGCCTTCCTTATCAAGGTGACCAGTGCAGTTCCTATTTATCCTTGAGTAGCAGGTTTCAGTTTCCTGACAGTCCATGAATTATTCAAGCAAGTCAATCACAGCCTCCCACAAGAACCAGAGGGCACCTCATCCTTTTGCTGCAAAGCCTCCCTCCCACCGCCCTTGGTTGTTCACCCTGCTCCCAAGTACAATCCCCAGGTGGCCCGGTACGACACAGTGTTCTTCTTCTCTGCTCTGTCTGTGACTAGTAAACCACCATCAGACTTACCTGTCCAGTGTTAGATGTCCTGTGTCCAGCTCATCTCATGGCCCTAGGGTGGGGATCCCTCCATCAAAAAGAGTGAATTAAAGGTAATGAAAGCAATCACTGAAGAAAATATTTTCCTGAATTTCCTCAAACTTCCCTTAGGTTTCCTTATGGCTCATTCACCAGAAATAAATCACATGGCCATCCCTGAATTAATAACAAAGAAGACTGTAATGATTACAGTTGGCCTAGACCGGTGGGGCACTACAGTGGCGAAGAACCCACCTGTCAATGCAGTAGATGCAGGTTCTATCCCTGGACTGGGAGGATCCCCTGGAGAAGGAAACGGCAACCCACTCCAGTATTCGTGCCTGGGAAAGCCCATGGACATAGGAGCCTGGCAGGCTACAGCCCATGGGGTCACAAAGAGCTAGACACAGCTGAGCAATTAAACAACAACAGTGAGGCACCATGCTCTGCAGGCTGCACGCTCTGCCTAACGTCAGGACAAAAACTGGGCTTCTGTTAGCTGTGAAAAAGAGCCAGCTGGGCGAGGAGGCAGTCACTGTATGAACATGAACGTCTTGTTAAGCCCCTCTGACCACCTCCAGTATTATTAGGAGTGCCTCTGCAAGGAGCAGCACTATCAGGTCTGTTTCTAAACATGGAACATCTGGTACTCTTTATTCTGCCCATCACTGTAATAGGGGCAGGTCGTGAGGTTAATGGCTGCCGAGGGATGTAAAGGAGGATGACCATAACAATCCAGTCTGCTCACATTCAATACAGCCAAGCTTTATGTGCAACACATAGAGCCGCCACATTCCACAGGTGGAGGGTTAAAGTTCAAGGATACCGCATGCTAACTGGTGAATTTAGGATTCAAACGTGGGTTTATCTAACTGTGCTCACGTTCCCTCGTTACTACACAATTCAGCCTGGCCGAGGCATGGCTCTCGAAGTCATAGGAGGCTGCTAAAGCTGAGAGAATAAGCTGCTGACACCTCAGAGTTTGCATGATGGGCTTGAGATCTGAATAAATGAGGACCTGGAGACTTCTTTGGGATGAGGAAATAGGACCCACAGAAGCAAAGGGAGTTTTCCTACACAGATGCATTGGATTTCCAGTCAGCTCTCAGTCATTTCTAATTAAACAGCCTAAGGATTAAGGTTCACCTCTACCTCCTTCCCCACATGAGTCTTATATTTTAATCAGCTCTAAATAGAAGGCAAACAAATAAAAATATGATATTCAATCAGTCATCTTTGTACTTAATTAACATATTTGATTAACCTTTCCCGAGGGAGGTCTGATGTAAGGGCTTTGAGGATGTCTATGGATTCTAAAACATAATTTTTCTGAGGGCACATGTAATTTGGTTTTTCTAATTCAACAATCCAGGTCTTTTGTTCCAGCTTTTCAACTCACTCCTGTTTAAAGCTTTTATTTGAATCTATTTCACAATAGAATTAGGAAGGTAAACTAGAGCATAAAGAAGTAAGCATAGTTTCATAATCAAACTAAAAGAAGCATTATTTATTTTTTAAAAAAGACAAACCTTAGCATGGTAGGGTGAATGGGGGCCCCCAAAGACACCCATGTCCTAATCCCTGGAGCTGTGAATGTTACTTCATACAGCTAGAATGTGATTAATAAAATATAGTACATTAAGGTTCGTGATGGTTAAGTAAAATATTAATCTAATGAGAAAATGTGTTGTGCTAGGTGGAAATACATGTGACTATTCCTGTCATCTTTCTTTCCTTCCATCCTCTTCTCTCCAGCTTCTTGCAGCCTTTCATGTACCATGAACCTCTGTGATTTCCAGTGATGCTGCTGCCCACCTGAAAGGACCCAATGACAAGGTGAGCAGAGAAGTGGCAAAGTCCAAGTGTTTGCCATTGAGTATTTTCACTGAAAACCCTCTGGGGAAAATCCTATTTTAATAAACACAATCTTAACAGAAGATCCCATTTCATGGCATGATTCCCATATTTGGCTGATGGCCCAAATTAGCAAGTGCTGATCTGGTTTAACAAATTCTATTAAGAAAAAAATGTTATAGATAGATGGATCCCCAAGACTGTCCATGCTGAAGTCAGCCAATTTAACAACCACATTGTCATTTTCATTCCATATTTATACTTTCTACTGTAACTTAATGTGTCCACCAAGATTTCAGTGGCAATAAGAACAGGCAAAATGGAAAAAACAAGGCTCTGGGGTCATTCTGAGCCTGATTTAGATCCAAGTTCAGCACTTTTGAACTCTGGGACTCTGAGTAAGGTTCCAGGACTTGATTTCCTCTTTTTAAAATAGAGATAATAATAGTGTTACTGTTCCAGATGGCTGCAAGGATTAGATAGAATTAGTGTAAGGTATCAAGGTTCCAGGGCTTGATTTCCTCTTTTTAAAATGGAGATAATAAGTTTCAGATGGAACTATTATTCCAGATGGCCACAAGGGTTAGGAAGAATGACAGTAATGTATCCATCTGGCATATAAAAAATAAACTTTTTGACAATATACTATTGTCATTATAGGGAGTTTTCTAGGGTCTGGAGAGGACTCCTTAAGAGATAAATTTGATTGTGAAGGACAGTTCGATGGATAGCCAACAAGTGAAAATAAAACTAGAGATAGCTCTCCTGCTGAGAGATACTCATCTAAATTAAAACCAAAATTAACAAAGCATTCATGGGACTCTCTCAAGTTTGTTATGATACAAAGTCCCTAACATCTATAGAACTGGAAGACTATGTCAATAAATCTTGGCTTTTCCCAATTAGCTAGAAAAGAACTTGTTCTGCATCCACAGAATTTACATGATGGAGTAGAAGCAGACCTGGACTGGGATTGAAGACTTTTAATTCAAGCTCTGCCAGTGAGTTACAATGGAGTATGACAGACAATTTCCCAAGACAGAAAGTAAAAAGACAAGTTTAATCACTTGCCCAGGGATACGGGTATCAGAATTAGTTTGACTATAAAAAAAAAAGAAAACCCAAAGTAATATTGGTTTAAGCAAAAGAGAAGAGGGTTGCTTGCTGTCCGGGGCTGCTTGCTGATTCCACAGCCATCACCCCTTCCGTTTTTGTACTTTCTGTATTTTATTCTCAAGATTGTTCATGGTTCAGGGTGTCTACTGGAGTGCCCACCATCATATTCACATTCCAAAGAGTAGAAAGGAAAAAAAGGGGGTATCGTCTGCTGAATCAGCAACCTATAAGAGCATACTGCTTCTCCAAATGCTATTGGGGTATAATTACTAAGAAAAAGAGATGAAGAGGTGTTTGACAGCAGTATAAGAAAGAGATAGGAAATAGGTCTAGAGTTTTTTTTTTAAAGCCATGCTGTAGTAGGGTGGTGGTTTTAAAATATGTCCAAAAATTATGTGACACTCCTGTCTTCCAAAAGTGGAGTTTAATTCCCTTTCCCTTGAGTGTGGGCAGTGCTTAGTGATTCTAATGAATAAGACTGTTATGAAAGTGGCTATGTTAGATTTCTGAGACTAAGTCATAAAAGGCATTATGGTGTGTTTCTCTCTCTCTGTTTTCTCAGGGCAAGAGCCAGCAACCATGTCATCAGGGCACTCAAGAAAACTATGCATTGGTTCACAGGGCAAAAAACGAAAACCTCCTGCCAACAGCTGTGTGAGTGAGCCATCTTGGAAGCAGATTCCTGCGCCTCAGTCAAGCCTTCAGAAAACTGCAGCTCCTGCCAATATCTTAACAGCAGCCTCATGAGAAACTCTGAGCCAGAACCACTCAGCTAAACCATACCCTGATTCCTTACCCATCATAACTATACGAGATAAAAACCATTTGCCGTCTTAAGCCACTAATATTTGGGATGAGCATGCAACAAGTGATAACTAATACCAATGGCTAAAATACCCAGAGACCAAAGAGACCCTGTCATTTTTGTAGTCATCACATATTTACTGAGCACCTACTATGGACCAAGTAGTGTTCTAGACACTGAAGGTACATTCTAGAGACAATAATTACACAGTCGAGTAAATAATATACGGGATGTCAAAAGGAAAAATAAATGCATGCTATCAGTCAAAGCATTAAATGCAGATAACAGAGTCTACAGTTGTCTCAGCAAGAAGGAATTTATTGAGGGCTAATAGAAAGCTCATATAATAACCCCTAGAACTCTACTAGAAAACTGACCTCTTAAGAGGCTGCTGCTGCTGTTACTGCTTCTGACATTTGTATCATGCTACCTTTGCCATAGTCAGGAAAGCTGCTTTTGCTCCTAGGAACTCATGGCTTCTACTAACACTTGCATTAATATTATAAATGCCTATATTTGGCCTGTGTCACAGAGCTGGCTTCCAAATCAAAGGTTTTGATTGTATCAGTTTTGGTGGTATCTACACTCCACCATCAAGAGAGGCCAGAAAATCCAGATATTTTTTTAAGATTGTACATTAGAAAAATTGACATCTATATTGTATTTACAATATGAGAAACAATTAACATGAGGATAAAATGTGCAAAATAGTTGAGGAAATCATAAATGACACATATTCACTATACAGAGGAAGAGGCTGGAGAGTGAGAGCTACTTTAGACAGTGTGGTTGGGGGAAATATCCCTGAGAGGGCGATATCTTGACGGTGACCTGAAGGAAATAAAGGAGGAAGTTCAAAGGCCTTGAGGAAAATAGCACCCTCAGTATCTGAGAAACAGAAAATAGACCAGTGTAACTAAAGCAGAGTGAGAGGGAGGAATGGGAGGAGGAGTAGAAGACAGAGGGAAACTAACTGGGAGGCTAGTAGGGCTTTGTTAACTAGGAAAATGGGGCCAATGTAAGCCAGTTCCTCCACTTTTCTATTTGCTAAAGTATAGGCTATTAACTTATAAGTTGGGGGCAGGAGAAATGGGACTTCCCAGGTGGCCCAATGGTAAACAATCTGCCTGCCAATGCTGGAGATGCAAGTTCAACCCTTGGGTGGGGAAGATCTCCTGGAGAAGGATATGGTAATCTACTCCAGTGTTCTTGCCTGGAGAATTCCATGGGCAGAGGAGCCTGATGAGCTATGGCCCCTAGGGTCGCAAAGAGTGAACATGCACACACGGAAGAAAAATTATTTCTTGAATTAAGCTTAGGATTTTCAGGACTTTTGTCTTTTGCCAGCTCTTTCCTCTACCTCAAAATAAATATACATATATACTGTTTGGGCTTCCCTGGTAGTTCACTTGGCAAAGAATCCACCTGCAATGCAAGAATGAAAGTGTTATTCACCAAGTCGTGTTCAATTTTTTGCAATCCCATGAACTGTAACCCGACAGGCTCCTCTGTCCATGGGATTCTCCAGTCAAGAATACTGGAGTGGGTTGCCATTCCCTTCTCCAGGGAAATCTTCCCAACTCAGGGATTGAACCTGGGCCTCCCGTGTTGCAGGCAGATACTTTAGCATCTGAGCCACCTCCAATTCAATTCGTGGATAAGAAAGATACCCTGGAGAAGGGATAGGCTACCCACTCCAGTATTCTTGGGCTTCCCTTGGCTCAGACAGTAAAAAATCTGCCTGCAATGCAAAAGACCTGGGTTCGATCCCTGGGTTGGGACAGTCCCCTGGAGGAGGGCATGGCAACCCACTCCAGTATTCTTGCCTGGAGAATCCCCATGGACAGAGGTGCCTGGTGGGCTACAGTCCATGGGGTTGCAGAGTCTATCAACTGAGCAATTAAGCATAGCAGAGCATATACTGTCTACCTTAATTTGATTCCCAATTTTGTTCTTAAAACTCTTTTTGTTGTTGCTGTTTTCTTTTTCTTTTTTTCCTTTGCTGTATCACAGGCAAATGCTTGAAGTAAGGAGACAGTTGAACTGGCATAGGATACCAGATATCTATTTGCAGACGATGATAAAAAGCCTCCAAGAGAAGAATTCATTCTTAGAGAAGAGTTAGGGTACACTAGTTAGAGTCAGAGAAAAGCAGACAAGTGGGAGAAAAGAGATGCCTTAGATACCACTTTGTCCTGCACACAGATTTTTCTTGATCAAGGTACCTAGGACTAACTTGAATCCTAAGGGAAACAGCTATAATAAAAATAGTAAAGTACCCAAAGATCTGCACTGGTACAAAATGGCATCACGCTGGTTCCAGCAACTTATGCAACAGTGAGCAAGGACAAGAATGACCACTAAAAAGATAAAAAAAAAAAAAAAAACAGTGGTAATGGCCAAGAATAGGCCTCATTTTTAGCACACCGTGTTAGAGCTAGCTGCCTTTTTGGATATCATGGAAAACAGAAGACAGACATGACAGAGCCCTAGTGTAGAAAAGGAAAAACTTGGCTAATGTGAGGTAGCAAACAGAATCAGTTTATGAGTCAGAACTGTGATTTGCGAAAATTCAGTTCTACTTGTCAAAAAGTATTAAAACTGTTAGTTTTCACTGAATGGGAAAGAGTGAAGCCAGAAAAGTGACTACGATCCTCAGACTTGAGCAGGTTATATTAGAATCATTCCTAAATACAAGAAGTTAGGGCAAATCCTTTGTGATATAATTGTATGTTTAAAACATTTTTGAGGGTAGAAGAGGCTAGTGTAAAAAGAAAGCACAGGAGTAAAGGTGGGGATTGGGTGGTATTATTAAAACCCTGCAGCCAATTTCAGTTGCCTTGCTTTGTCCTCAGAGGTAAGTTATTCAAGGTTCCAAATCTACTGAGAACAAGTAGAAAGACAAAGCCTCTATGAATAGCTGTTCATGCTGTGCATTGAATAATGACCCCACTTCCAAGAGATATACTTCGTACCAATTCCAGCATTAAGAATTTGTATTTTATAATAAAAAAAATTATTAGTTTGCACATGGGATACAGAATGGATTGCCCTTCCCTTCTCCAGGGATCTTCCCGACCCAGGGATTGAACCCTGGTCTCCTGCACTGGAGGCAGAGTCTCTACCATTTGAGCTACAGGGAAGTCACAGAAGGATGAACTACAGCCAAATAGCTACCTTTATCCTCAGAAATGTTCCTTCAGGGCTTTCTTTGTTCCAAGTCAGACAATACATGAGGCTCAACTTTCCTCTTTCAGTTCAGGGCAACTTACAGCAAAAATGGGAAGTTTATGTTAGGTGGCCTCTTTACTCTATCCAATAAGTTTCTATCAGAAAAACCTTCTTATCCAACCCTCACCTCTTCTATTACTCAAAGTATCAGGATACCCCCAGGTATTTCCAACAGGGACAACGTTAGGAATCTGGCGAATCCTCTGAATCACAGGGCACCGACTCTGCAAAGGCCACTACTTCCAAACACTCCGAATTTCTTCTGTGATTCCATGTGAAACTTCGACTCCATAAAACACAATGCCCTTGTGAATTGGGGTGGGAGACATTGGAACACTCATTATTTGATACCTCTACCTTGGATCTTCAAGATGTTGGGTCTGCTGCACAGAAACATGCCATCTGAACACTGGTTGAACAAGCATGCAGTATCTTGACTTCATCAGGTCTGTGACATCACTTGGAGTATAGCCTGCTCTAAGGCCTTAGAATCAAAACTAGTTAATCAATTCAATTATGCCCTCCATCTGCAACAACTTCAGGCACTAGAATGAAGCCACCATTCCAGATTATTATGCCCTCATATATTTTGTGCTTTGTTTTTCTTACTCTTTCTCTGTATTCCACAGAATCACAATTTACAGGCAAATATAACAATGGAAATGCAAAGTTCTGTCACTGTTCTCCAGTAAACTTTATCCACACCCATCTTCTTAATTTCTTGACTGCACTACATCCATACTTTATGAAGGAGACTCAGGTTTGATCAATGGGTAAAGAAAACCCTCTGGAGAAGGGAATGGCAATCCACTCCAGTTTTGTTACCTGGAGAATCCCATGGACAGAGCAGCCTAGTGAGCTATAGTCCATGGGGTCACAATGGGTCAGACACAACTAAGTGACTGTTTTATATCCATACATTATAAATTGGCCCCTTTAAAAATTTTTCCTCAGTTACACAGTTTTAGTGTGTTATCTGTATTCTATTGAAACTCTCTCATTCTATCCTCCATGTAATTTAACTTCTCATTTATATTTTCTATCTCTTTATCTTTCTGTGCAGTATTCTGAATAATTACTTTAGATACATAATCCAGTTTCTTAATTCCCTCTTTTTAATTCTCTCAGCTATAGAATGGGAAAGTCTAGAGATCTCTTCAAGAAAATTAGGGATGCCAAGGGAACATTTCATGCAAAGATGGGCACAATAAAGGACAGAAATGATATGGACCTAACAGAAGCAGAAGACATTAAGAAGGGGTGACAAGAATAGATAGAGGAACTATACAAAAAAGATCTTCATGACCTAGATAATAATGATGGTGTGATCACTCATCTAGAGCCAGGCATTCTGGAATGCAAAGTCAAGTGGGCCTTAGGAAGGAAGCATCACCATGAACAAAGCTAAAGGAGTTGATGGAATTCCAGCTGAGCTATTTCAAATCTTAAAAGAAGACGCTGTGAAAGTACTGCACTCAATATGCCAGCAAGTTTGGAAAACTCAGCAGTGGCCACAGGACTGGAAAAGGTCAGTTTTCATCCAATCCCAAAGAAAGGCAATGCCAAAGAATGCTCAAACTACTGCACAATTGCACTCATCTCACACACTAGTAAAGTAATGCTCAAAATTCTCCAAGCCAAGTTTCAACAGTACATGAACCGTGAACTTCCAGATGTTCAAGGTGGATTTAGAAAAGGCAGAGAAACCAGAGATCAAATTTCCAACATCCATTGGATCATTGAAAAAGCAAGAGAATTCCATAAAAACATCTACTTTTGATTTACCGACTATGCCAAAAGCCTTTGACTGTGTGGACCACAACAAACTCTGGAAAATTCTTAAAGAGACAGGAATACCAGACCACCTGACGTGCCTCATGAGAAATCTGTATGCAAGTCAGGAAGCAACAGTTAGAACTGGAAATGAACAGCAGACTGGTTCCAAATTGGGAAAGGAGTACGTCAAGGTTGTATGTTGTCACTCTGCTTATTTCACTTCTATGCAGAGTACATCATGAGAAACGCTGGGCTGGATGAAACACAAGCTGGAATCAAGATTGCCGGGAGAAATATCAATAACCTCAGATACACAGATGACACCATTCTTATGGCAGAAAGCAAAGAAGAACTAAAGCACATCTTGTTGAATGTGAAAGAGGAGAGTGAAAAAGTTGGCTTAAAGCTCAACATTCAGAAAACTAAGATCATGGTATCTGGTCCCATCACTTCATGACAAATAGATGGGGAAACAATGGAAACAGTGACAAACCTTATTTTGGGGGACTCCAAAATCACTGCAGATAGTGACTGCAGCCATGAAATTAAAAGACGCTTGCTCCTTAGAAGAAAAGTTATGACCAACACAAACAGCATATTAAAAAGCAGAGACATTACTTTGCCAACAAAGGTCTGTCTGCTTAAAGCTTTGGTTTTTCTGGTAGTCACATATGGATGTGAGAGTTGAACTATAAAGAAAGCTGAGCGCAGAAGAATTGATGCTTTTGAACTGTGGTGTTGGAGAAGACTCTTGAGAGTCCCTTGGACTGCAAGGAGATAAAAACCAGTCCATCCTAAAGGAAATAAATCCTGAATATTCATTGGAAGGAGTGATGCTGAAGCTGAAACTCCAATACTTTGGCCACCTGATGTGGAGAACTGACTCATTGGAAAAGACCCCGATGCTGAAAAAGATTGAAGGTGGGAGAAAGGGACAACAGAGGATGAGATGGTTGGACGGCATCACTGACTCAATGGACATGAAGTGAAGTGAAGTGAAGTCGCTCAGTTGTGTCCGACTCTTTGCAACCCGGTGGACTGTAACCTACCAGGCTCCTCTGTCCCTGGGATTTTCCAGGCAAGAGTACTGGAGTGAGTTGTCATTTCCTTCTCCAGGGTATCTTCTCAACCCAGTGATCAAACCCGAGTCTCCCACATTGCAGGCAGACGCTTTACCATCTGAGCTACCACACAGCTACTGAGTAAACTCTGAGAGTTGGCGATGGAGAGGGAGGCCTGGCGTGCTGCAGTCCATGGGGTCACAAAGAGTCGGACATGACTGAGTAACTGAACTGAACTGAACTGAAATCTAATCTCTGATTGAATCCATCATTGAGTTCAACATTGTGTATATTCTTTTTTTTAAATTTATTTATTTTCTATGTTTGGCTGCGCTGGGTCTTTGTTGCTGTACAAGCTTTCTCTAGTTACGGTGAGCAGGGGGAGCTACTCTCTAGTTGCAGTGCTCAGGCTTCTCCTCAGGGTTCTCTTGTTGTGGAGCACAGGCTCTATGTGCATGAGCTCCAGTAGTTGTGGCTCCAAGGCCACAGGCTCAGCCATCTACAGGCTCAGCTGGCGTGACACACAGGCTTAGTTGCCCATAGCATGTGGGATCTTCCTGGACCAGGGATCGAACCAGTGTCCCCTGAATTGCAAGACAGATTGTTAACCATTGTACCTCCAGGCAAGCCCCAACATTGTGTATATTCTAATCTAGAATTTATATGTATTTATTTTCCCAATATTCCTGGTTAACTGATCTTGTTATTATTTTTTCACTTGTATGATTACATTATCTCTGTACTACATAGGATAAGCCTGGAGTTACATTTCCCAAAGTTTCCCTTCATATAGTTTTGGCCTGGAGTCTACCAATGGGAAACCATTGCAAAAATTTTGAAAGTGGGACAGAAAGAGAAGCTGCTTTTCTCTGAAGGTAGCTGCATTAACAGCTCCTCAGTGGATCTGAGATTAAGAGCAGTTTCCCAACTCACTCTTGAAAGACACCTACTTCACTCTGATGGGTAGGATAATTGACAGAACCTCCCTAGAGGTCGTGGGAAATGCTTGTGGGTTCCCAGTGAACTCTAAAGAACCACACACTCCAGTGACTCAGGCTAAAAATAATGATGGTGGCTTTAATAGTTTTCCATTTCTTCCAAAGATATGACGCTTCTAATTCCTTGAATTAATTTTTGAGAATTGAAATACATGAAGTAGCTTTTGTTTTTCTTACCAAACCTTGACTAATTACCCCAGGTAATACTGATCATTTCCATCTTAATGCCTGTACTTTAGGAATACAGACATTGATTACAGTTATTTTTAAAAGTGTGTTGTATTTTACTTATGAATGTATCTGTACCCCTCCCCTCAACCTCTACCCACCATATTGTAAAAACAGCTAGTTTTCTTTTAATTGCTGTATCTCTAGCACCTAGCATGATCCCCAGATTAACAGGACTAAAAACAAATCATTTATTTTTAACATCATGAACCATAATTATAAATCAGGTTAGAGAATTTTTCTTCAAGATACTTGACAAACAGAGGACAGGACATTATCCACTTCCCACAAGTGACACAATAGCTGTTGTTTTTTTCCTAAACTTCCATGCAATGGACACTTGCATGGAATGACACTTCCTTGTAACTCCTCTTTCCAAAGTTTGTCCTGTCCTCCAAAGAACAACAAAGGGGAAAAGTACACCTACATCCTTTGCCATGTTTGGAAAATCTATCGCCTTTTACATACAAACATACACACACAACCAGACACACAAACACACACACCCACACACACACACACACATATTGTGTTATTTGCTTTTGGCAATCTCACTTTATCAATGACTCAGGCAGTAGGTTCAGTTCATTACTTAGCCTATCACCCCCAAATTCAGTTTACTCTCTTTCCACAACAGTTGTATAAAAATGTGTTAAATAAATGTTTATGTAACACTTTTTACATTTGAAAAATCATATTCAGAGGATCAGTTTAATATATTCCCCTATTAACGTACCTGCATTTTGGATCACTCAGTCTTGCCTGTAGTAAAAATGACAGTTGCTCTAATTTTCCCACTGTTTGGTAAAGAGCAATGCTCAGATTTTGTTTGGCTGTGTTGTATGGTATGGCTCCCCCAGCTTCTGAGGAACAGCCAGTCCTGCTAGGAGTCACGCTGCGTGAACAGAGTAGATCTCCATGCAGCAAGGTCATTCAAATATCCATACTTACTACCTCACTGGGGTAATTCAATATTGTCTGTTGGATAGATGAACAAATGAATGGATAAAAATCAAGCACATCCACATTTATACTTAAAAGCCTATTTTTCATTGCCAAGAAGAGCAGAAATGAAATGAACATTTACTGATCTCAACTAAATGGTAGTTGTTTTTTCTACCTTATTTCGTCTAATCACATGAACTAGATATTCAGTTCAGTTCAGTCACTCAGTCGTGTCTGACTCTTTGCCACCCCATAGACTGCAGCATGCCAGGCTTCCCTGTCCATCACCAACTCCCAGAGCTTGCTCAAACTCATGTCCATTGAGTCAGTGATGCCATCCAACCATCTCATCCTCTGAACTAGATATTATCCTTGCCATTTAACAAAGGGAAAACTGAAGTTCAGAGAGATCATTTTTATGTTCATAAATAAAAGAATTAGGATTTGGACCTAGATCTATCTGGCTACAAAACTCCAGCTTCTTCCATGACGACTGCTTTGTGCTGATGCTCCAATTTTTATGAGTTAAGACACCAGTACAGTATACTAACACATATATATGGAATTTAGAAAACTGTACAATAACCCTATATGTGAGACAGCAAAAGAGACACAGATGTACAGTCTTTTGGATTCTGTGGGAGAAGGCGAGGGTGGGATGATCTGAGAGAATAACATTGAAAAATGTATATTATCATATATGAAACAGATCTCCAGTCCAGGTTCAAGGCATGAGACAGGATGCTCAGGGCTGGTGCACTGGGATGACCCAGAGGGATGGGATGGGGAGGGATGTGGGAGGGAGGTTCAGGATGAAGAATACACGTACACCCATGGCTGATTCATATCAATGTATGGCAAAAACCACTACAATACTGTAAAGTAATTAGCCTCCAACTAAAATAAATAAATTTTTTAAAAAATAAGAATGCCTTATGAAGAATGATCTACTAAATAAAACATATTACTTGTGACTTCCATGTTGTAAAGATGTCAGATATACCCTATGTGTCAGTTAAAACTCAAGAATTGTTTATGAGAACCTGACTCATAATACACATTCTAAATAGTTATCAAATATGTTAAATAAATAATAAAATAAATGCTTTGCTTTTACATAGAAACTGGAAGTGGGGATCACAGAATGGAAAAATAAAGTATATCAGAGATCTGTTATTTCCTTTTTTTAGATCATTTTAGTTATTAATGCAAACTGTACCTTCAGATACATTATTTAGCTCTTAGTCTGGAGTCCACAGGTTACCCCAGTGACAAAGTGCCAGCACTTTATTCAAGCATAAGACACCCTTTCTATGAGATAAATAAGCTACCCATTCAATAAGCTACTGGTTTTGATTCTTATATAGTCTCCCTTACATTATCAAATAACCAAAGTGAAGTTCATTGGATTTCATTTGATCTATGCCATAACTGTAAAGTCGAAACATATCTTAAATTTTTCCAACAACAAGACTTTCTTATGAGTCAGCAACCAGTAAGTAGTTTAAAAGGGAAGTGCTAGAACTTTCTTCTCATCGTGCTAGCTAATATACCCTACTCTGTTTATTCTTGAGCATAAATAAAAATAGATTGATGTTTAATGACACTATTTGATGTTTAATAATGATGGTAATAAAAATAGCTAAGATTTATTGAGCACTAAACAAGTTGCACTTTACCTACATTATCTCATTTAGCCATTATCGTAAAGGTTCTCTCATCTCTATTTTACAGATGATGAAAACTGAATTTCAGTCTTGACCAAAGTGTCGTTCCTGGTGAGCCCATAGAGAATCAGTCATATTCTTATGAAGCTAGCCTTTCACAGTTTCATAAATAAGTTGAGCAATTTTCAAAGCCCTGTGAACAATTTATAGAATTTTAAGAAATGAGTTAAGTCCTTTATTGGCCAAGTATCCTTATGCAAGTAACTTGGTGGAATCATAATAATACACTAAATACAATTTGTTTATTGTCCATTTCCTTCACAAATATATTAATTCCATTAGGGCAGAGATTTGGTCTTTCTTGTTCAGAGTTAAACACTGCAATTGTACCAGCATAAAGGAGGTTCTCAGTAATAGCTGAATGACACAGAGAGCAAATACATGAATGAATGATGTACTATCAAGAACTATAAACTTATAGAACTATTTTAAAATGTTTTATTTTGAATCATTAATTATATCCTTTTCAAATTTATGGCTTTATTAATGTGAGAGTATCTTGAATGCATATTAAAAATGAGAATTTTCTTTTAATTTATGTGAAGATAGCATTATGTAGAACCTCATTTATTGTAAGGAAAAATACTCTCATTCAATAATTATCATAATTTTACATTTCAATAAAATTCCAAACAATTTTTAAATGTTCAAAATATTTATATGACAGGTCTAACTTCTTATTTTATAAATTATGAAATTAGTTTTATAACTAACCAATCAACCAACCATCTACCTAATTAGCCCTTCATAAAAGAAAGTACATATTACAGCCAAAGAACTAAATAAGACTTAATACCAGAATAAAAGATAATGCTTCCCAAAGAACAGAAAGTAATCCTATACTGATATAATTATGTGACATTGCTCTTACTTTTCTCAATTTCCTGAAGATTGTTGAAAACTCTGGCACAGACTAGCACTGATCCACCAAGGATCCCCATTTCATATCATATGAAAACCTCTAAAATTTAGTATCAGTTTCAATGTTAAATCCATTAGTTTATTTTCTTAAAAGTGTAGATTAGATCCAGGAACTTATACTAAACACTGTGGTGTCAGGCACTTTCGCAAACAGTCAACTCTACTCAAAATGCTTGGACGATTTCAGCTCCATTGGGTAGATTAGAATAGTGGCACTAAAAGAAAAAACAATTTTACAAAGTCAAAGATATTGACTGTATCTACTGCTCTTTCTACAAAGTCATCTCTGCCTTATCTTTCAAGACATATTTCAATGCAGTCTTTTCTAACTATCCTTATCCTCACTCTTCTACCTACTAAAGGGGAGAATTCATCTCTTTCTCATTCCTACCTTCATGCTCTCTGGTAATTACTTCTGCTATAACAACTCTTACTGGCCTTGCATTTGACATGTCTGTCACCCGGGCCTAAACCATGACTTTCTCAAAGGGCAGAGACAATCTTTCAGCTGCTTAGTATCTCAAAAAGTAAACATAATGATACTTGGACAGTTATTTCAATAAATCCTGGTGGAATGAATAAACAAATTTCTCATTTTTCAGGAAAAATGAATTTTAAAGCATAAACTGCCAATCTGATATTTAAGTTGAGACTTGCCAAGAACCTGTCCACACAGATTTCAAACCATTGGAAATATATGACATCATTTTAGAAGATTTAGAAGATCCTTTATATTTTCAACATAAGGCAAAGGTGGTTTTAGCTTTAAATAATTTCAGAAATTAAAGAATCAAACATCATTAATTTATAGATTAAAAAATGGAATCCAGGATGGTCATGTGACTCTACTCATGCAAAATTGAATATTCAATCAGAGGTCACAGCCTATATCGCCAAACCCCCAATTTAGTTTTCTTCCTTTTCTACAACATGCCATTTAAGTAATACTCACATTGTTGTCTAATTATCCTTATCTATAAATAATTCAGCTTTGATATTCACAATTAATTAATTATTTAATTTATATGCAGAGTACATCATGCTAAATGCTGGGCTGGATGAAGCACAAGCTGGAATCAAGATTGCCGGGAGAAATATCAATAACCTCAGATATGCAGATGACACCACCCTTATGGCAGAAAGCAAAGAAGAACTAAAGAGCCTCTTGATGAAAGTGAAAGAGGAGAGTGAAAAAGTTGGCTTAAAGCTCAACATTCAGAAAATTAAGATCATGACATCCAGTCCCATCACTTCATGGCAAACAGATAGGGAAACAATGGAAAGTGAGAAACTTTATTTTGGGGGGCTCGAAAATCACTGCAGATGGTGATTGCAGCCATGAAATTAAAAGATGCTTGCTCCTTGGAAGAAAAGTTATGACCAACACAGACAGCATATTAAAAAGCAGAGACGTTATTTTACTTTGTCCCTCTAGTCAAAGCAATGGTTTTCCAGTAGTCATGTATAGATGTGAGAGTTGAACTACGAAGAAAGCTGAGCACCAAAGAATTGATGCTTTTGAATTGCAGTGTTGGAGAAGACTCTTGAGGGTCCCTTGGACTGCAAGGAAATCCAACCAGTCCATCCTAAAGGAGATCAGTCCTAGGTGTTCATTGGAAGGACTAATGTTGAAGCTGAAACTCTGATACTTTGACCACCTGATGCAAAGAGCTGACTCATTGGAAAAGACCCTGATGCTGGGAAAGATTGAGGGCAGGAGAAGAGGATGACAGAGGATGAGATGGTTGGATGGCATCACCGACTCAATGGACATGAGTTTGGGTAAACTCCAGGAGTTGGTGATGGACAGGGAAGCCTGTCCACAGGGTTGCAAAGAGTCAGACACAACTGAGCGACTTAACTAAACTGAACTGAATGTTTCAGGTGAAGATGAGTAATATGAAGAATATGAGGAGGTGAGATAGGCAAACAGGGAAGTTGCTTATCGAAAAGACAGGAGACATCATTTATATTGCATGCAAGTAACATGGCAGCTTTATGGGAAAATGGCTAATGAAAGTGGTCCAGGGAGATGAAATAACAAGGGTGAAAAAAAAATCCTTGTGCTGTATACAATCTTGAGAGATTAAAGAGCAGGATGCAGGCAAACAACTGAAAGGAGAAGTGTTGAGAAACAAGATTGGATAGGTAGTCAGGAGACAGATCATGCAGGTACGTGGAGGTCATGGTAAAGTCTTTAAATTCTAGTCTAAAAGTTCTAGGGAGCCACAGTGACACAATCCGGTCATAAAAGCAGGGAGACCAGTCAGAAGGTGTTCCCTCAAGAGATGGTGGTGGATCAGACTGCAGGAGGTGAGACACAGTCAACCCTGGGACCTCAGTTTCTAACTCTGGGGCATCAGAAAAACAGATGTGAGAGATTATTTTAAGATTTTTGAGGAACTCAGTGAATAAAGGGTCACTTACCATGATGGAGAATTATCACATGAGGAGTAGGATTGGAGGAGGGTAAGATACCAGAAATTCACTCTAGAACTAAAGTTGAGGTGCCTGTGAGATCTGCTATCAGACATTAGAAATAGTCGGTAGTTCAAGGAAAACTCTGGGCTGAAGACATAATTGGGGCACAATCCACACGGAAATGTTATTAAAGTCTTGAGTGGAGCTCATCTAGGGTGTGACTGTAAGTAAAGAAAAAAAGAGATTTGTGGACTGAGTCCTGGATTCTCCAACGTTTGAAAATCTGGAAACGGAAGATGATACAGCAAAGAAGGATGAGTGATAGTGGTCCCTGAGGGGGTCCGTGCAGGGCACCTCCAAAGTCAAGTAAAGAAAGCATTGTTCCAGAAAGAGAAAGTGAAAAACTCTGTCATGGGCTCTTGAGCTAGAGACCAATACTGACACTTGAGCAAATGAGGTCTCTGTTAACCCTAGTACGAGCTGTAGGAGTGGAATGACTAGAGTGAATACACTGGACATTGGGAGGCAAGGAAGACAAGACAGCACCTATACACAATTTCTTCAGAAAGTTTTCTATAAAAGGAGAATGCTTGGGCTCATAACTGGAAGGAGATGTGACATCCTGGGGTGTTCTAATATTAAAAGTATTGTGCTATGTTTTTATGGTGGTGGGAAGAACTGATAAGAATGACCATGGACGATTAGAGAGGCAAACTCTATGAGGAGGCAGAGAGTTTTGGATCAATGGTAAAGGGACAAGACAGACAACATAGACTCATCCTGAAGAAGAACAAGGAAGCAAAGAGTGGATGTGAGCTCAGAAGCAGACAGGTTAGGGATTTGGTGATAGGAAAAGGAGGTTTCCTTGGGATTGTTTCTGTTTTCTTAACAAAATCAGGAGTAAGGTCACCTACTGAGAATTTAAGGGGAAAGGCAAATGTTTATAGAGCCAGTCTTATCTGGAAGTGGGTGAATGACTGACTAAAAATATTCTAGAAGAATTCACATTTCAATATTTTATCCAAATAACTAACTTTACATAAAATCATACGCACTTATAAAAAGGTGAAAATACCTGAAGATGCTATTTGCTCCAATTTCTGAATAAGCTAGGATGTGAGTTTCATGAGAAAAGAGATTTTTATCTACTTTATTCTCAGTTAAATCACTGTGTATAGAACATGGTGTGTACATAAAAGATGCTCAGAAAACATTTGGTGTCTGAATTAGAAAATCAGGAGGGAGCCACTGTAGCTTTACCTTTTTGTTACTACAGATGATCTTACCCACAAATATTTACCTCCTTATCTCATTCTAGCACATTTCTAGTAGCACTTTCCCAGCTGATTTTTTAAAATTATGTGGCCATTTCTAAGAAAACATTTTGTGACTTACATTCATTTATTTCTCATTGCCAAACATAGTTTCACAGTATCTAATGGAAAGTTTGAAAGCTTCATGAACTAAAAAGCACATATTGCCAAATTAAATGAGCTGAAAGGAATGAAAAGTTTGGGTAGAGTTCAAACTTTTAAGATGTCAAAGAAAAAGAATGTACAAGACTTTAGGTTCTCGTTTCTCATACTTTGATATTAAATATATGAAATTCAAGGGTCCAGACTGGATTAAAGGGACAAAAGTTTTAGTACCAACTTTTGACTGTGAAATGTACTGAAAGACTATTAAACCAAGATCCCACAAAAGAGCTGATCTAGCAATCATGTTGTTGTTGTTTTTTTTTTTACTTCACTGACTGTGTTTATTTATCTACAGCAACAACAGCAAAACTTTCACTAAATCCCAAGAGATTTCTAATTGTTTCACAGTAACAGATGGCTTTGCATGAACAGAAGATCTGCTCCTCTTTAACCACTGGAGGATAGTAATCTTATTCTTCCCCACAAAACTGGTTACTAAACATGTGAAAAATATATAATTTTGCTAGCAAAAAAATAAATGCAAATAAAAGCACTAAGGCAACATTTTTCACCTGTTAAAAAAAGTGATAAACATCTCTTTTGGGAAACACAGGTTTCCCTTATTTTTAATGTTTTTCTTAAATACTTCAGTATGAGATGATTAAATGAAAAGCTATGAGCAATTTTACAACTTTTAAAATTATACAGCTAAACTACTTCAGAAAAAAAATGTAGTAAATTACTATGCTGAAAGTACAAATTTTATAACATTCTGCCAGGACTGGCTTCTTGGAATTAAAATAAACTTTTTTTTTTTACCTAATTTACAGTATAATTTATCCCTCTTGATATTTGTTCTATGGGTATTGTTAAATACATAGAGTCAAGTAACCAAACCACAATCAAAGTACAGGATAGGTCTATAACCCTGCCCTTTTGTAGTCAACCCTTTTCTCTACCCCAGCTCCTGGAAATATTGATCTGTTCTCTTTTCCTATTATTTGACTTTTCCAGAAGGTCATACACTTAAGCATACACACCTTGAAATCTTATTATTTGCTTTATTTCACTTAACATCAGGCAGTTAAGATTCTTCCATATTGTTGAGTGAATCAACAGTGTTTTCCTTTTATTGTTGAGTAGTGGTCTATTGCATAGACACACTACAGTTTGCTTATTCTTGGTTAGTTTGCTTGCTTGCAATTTGGGGTTACTATGAAGTTTCTATAAATATTTCCATGCAAGTCTTTATGTAAATCTAAGATTTATTAATACTTCTGTTAAGTTAGTTGTATTTTCTAAAATTATTGATCCCATATTTACTCTGTAGTTTTTGAGCTCCTTGGTACAAATTCACATTCTCCAAGGAGATACAAGTATTCCAACGTGAGCAAATCAAGAGGCTATGTTGAAGACTATGTACATAAAGCTCTTAGCACTCGTAAAAATTTGGAAAGATACTCTCATTAAAATAAAACTGTGAAGACTTAAAATATTCAGACTAGGTAACATGGATTTTTGGGGTTTTGTTTACTTTTAATAATGTTTTCAACTTTCAAAACTTGTTTTCAATGTTTCTGCTGGTTTATAGGGAAATATGGAAGAAGACACAGAAAGTTTTCAAATTTAAAACTCCCCAATAACTTGAAATCTGAATGACCCTCATCATTTCCAAAAACATAATGCTCCCTGCTCATGAAGAGTCAACAGATTCACTAGAAAAGGTGCCTGGAGAGAGGTACACACTAATTCAAGACAGAAGGTTAAGGATATCAAAGGAGTGCAATAGGTAATAAGTAACTAAAGGAGTTCAGAGTCGGGAGCTGGGGGAAAGCTCTGTCAGAGGGAGAAAGGAAGGATGAAATTAGCTGTGCTTTGAAGGCAAAATAGGACATTTCATTTTGAGTTCTAGCCTTCCTCTATAACTAGTACATATTGGAGTGAGAAGGCAATTTAAACAAGTTCTTGGCACTGATCCTTCTCTCTGTGCTTGTACAGAGCTATAATGAGTCACAATACCACCCAAGAAAATCGGAAAAACCCTTTGGCACCCAAATAACAAAATACAGTTGTCTGTGTAGCAAGAACACGTTGTTAAGTGTCTTTTTCTAAATCTGTCTGATAATACTCACAAGATAGATTACACAACACCACTATTGAATTTAGCAAACTTTAACAAAGAAGGATGAAAGACTGATGAGTCATTCTCAAGTAAAGCCCTTCAATTCTATTTGTAAAGCAAACTAATCAAAGTCAGATGTAGTTAAGTCCCAATTGGCATATAATTTTGTAAGCAAGCAGAAAAGAATGATGTCTTTCTGTAACACCAAGAAAGATATCTTTTTAGTAACTTTCCCATTATGTGCCAACCAAGCTTATTGTATAAAAAAATCAAGTTTACTTAAAAAATTTTTGCACAAAAACGTCATAAACAAGCACTTACTTCTTTCGTTTTTCCATCACTCCCTCTAATTCATTGCCACCCCCCTGCTCTCCCCTTCCCTTCCCTTCAAATGAGCATAGTCATCAAAAAGGGTTATTATATATATTTTTAAACCTAGAATATTTGGTTCTCAGACATTTAATCACCAAAAAATGCAAAACTATTAGTTATTAATTATTGCATCTTCAGTTAAGTTTAGTCACTCAGTCATGTTCGACTCTTTGCAACCCCATAGACTGCAGAACGCCAGGCGTCCCTGTCCATCACTAACTCCCAGAGCCTGCTCAAAATCATGTCCATCACATCAGTAATGCCATCCAACCATCTCATCCTCTGTCATCCCCTTCTCTTCTCATCTTCAGTCTTTCCCAGCATCAGGGTCTTTTCAAGTGAGCCGATTCTTTCCATCAGGTGGCCAAACTTGTTTCAACTTCAGTATCAGTCCTTTCAATGAATATTCAAGACTGATTTCCTTTAGGATGGACTGGTTGGATCTCCTTGCAGTCCAAGGGACTCTCAGGAGTCTTTTTCAACACCACAGTTCAAAAGCATCAATTCTTCAGTGCTCAGCTTTCTTTATAGTTCAACTCTCACATCTATACATGACTACTGGCAAAACCATAGCTTTGACTAGACAGACCTTTGTTGGCAAAGTAATGTCTTTGCTTTTTAAATGCTGTCTATGTTAGTCATAGCTTTTCTTCCAAGGAGCAAGTGTCTTTTAATTTATAGATGCAGTCACCATTTGCAGTGATTTTGGAGCCCAAGAAAATTAAGTCTGTCATTGTTTCCATTGTTACCCATCTATTTGCCATGAAGTGATGGGACCAGATGCCATCATCTTAGTTTTCTGAATGTTGAGCTTTAAGCCAACTTTTTCACTCTCCTCTTTGACTTTCAACAAGAGGCTCTTTAGTTCTTCTTCACTTTCTGCCATAAGGGTGGTGTCATCTGCATATCTAGGGTTATTGATATTTCTCCCGGCAATCTTGATTCCAGCTTGTGCTTCATCCAGCCCAGCGTTTCTCATGATGCACTATGCATATAAGTTAAATAAGCAGGGTGACAATAAACAGCCTTGACGTACTCCTTTTCCTTTTTGGAACCAGTCTGTTGTTCCATTTCCAGTTCTAACTGTTGCTTCTTGACCTGCATACAGGCTTCTCAGGAGGCAGGTATTGTATCTTAAGTGTCATTTAATTATGTACACATATAGATATATAATTAAGTCATGAATATATATTCAATCATTATTCAATGTGGAAAATGCTAATTTTATGTCTACCATGTGCCTAGCACTAATAATACTTAGATTACATATACAACCCTGCCCTCTTTGTGGGGCTTCCTAGGTGGTTGCTAGTGGTAAAGAACCTACCTACAGGAGACATAAGAGGTGAGAGTTTGATCCTTGGGTCAGGAAGATCCCCCGGAGAAGGAAATAGCCACCCACTCCAGTAGTCTAGCTTGAAGCATCCCCATAGAAAGAGGAGTCCGATGGGCTACAGTTCCAAAGGGTCACAAAGAGTTGGACACAACTGAAGGGACTTAGCATGCTACAAGTCAAGCATTTTTAAATGAATATGGAGTTAATTTAGTTTGTCTGGAGGATTGAATATGCACATACTCTCTCTGCAGGTCCTGGCCATGATGCATGGTGCCATTCAGGGGGTCCTCCCCCAGAAGGCCTTCTACAGCAGAGCCTATCTGGGCTCACCAAGATGCCTTCTCTCCTCTTCCCACGCACACAGCTCAATCACATTCCCTGGCCTTCTTCCTGATAGGCTGGCATCTTGAAATGAAGTATGAAAAAACAGAATGTGGACAAAAATGACATATTCTTCTTCCAAACCTCATCGATAAAAATCTTCCACACTCACTGCTCCGAATTCTCACTCTTCCTATTCTACAGTACTCTAAGATACTGAAGGACGCAGAACTATGAGATGGAAAGAATCTATATTCCCGAACAGCTGCTTGGAGCAGAGTCTCTTCAGTGACCTACACTGGACTATGATATGAGCACACAAAAATGTTTGATTGTGTTAAGCCACTGAGATTTTAGGACTGTGTCACTAGAACTGTTAACCTGAGCTCAGGGTTTGTTCTATCCTCTAACTCTATATTCTCCAGAGTACATATTTTTGACTTGTTTTTTTTAATCATTATACTGGCTATCTGGAGAAGGGCATGGTAACCCACTCCAGTTTTCTTGCCTAGAGAATCCCATGAACAAAGGAGCCTGGCAGGCTATAGTCCATAGGGTCACAAGTTGTACACTACTGAAGCAACTTAGCATGCACGCACATACTGGCTATCATTGGTGTGCATCAGTATACTAATCAATATGTCTATTTTTTACCGTCTTCTTCATAGAAGCATGCCACACCTATAGATCTGTAGTGATTGATTTGAATTGAACTTTTGTGTCCTGCTGTACATCTAAGGTAAACACGAATTTTAAGGCCTTTCAGAAAGAAAAAAGTCTGCAAAGATGAGATCTGTCATTTATGCAGACTGATAGAGACTTTTTCTTGGTCATTTTCCTTAGTCATTTGGTATTTTCTCATCTTTCTTCTATTTCCTTATGGTAATCTTATATTGTGGCTTCTATCAGAAAACAACTTTTCACTGTTCTTTTAGCATAATAACCAGTCACTTAAAACTTACCAGTCTGTGGTTTAAAACAGATCGGTTATTTTTAATAAAAATCATCTGATTGTATTATTTAGCTTATTTTTATAGGAATGTAAAAAAGAATGTACTTAGTAATAAAAATATCAAAACTTCTTGTAAACCACGAAACAAATACATTTTAAAACAGATAAATCATGTCTTTCCTATTCTTCTTAATTTCCATCAGGCAAAAACCAAATTGAATTTATTGCTTTTTCCATTCAAAATTCACTTTATTAGGTTTTTTATTACAAAACCCTGGCACAAACAATGCAACAATATATAAAGATAATAATCTTCTCTTTATCCTTCTTCCAATCTTACCTCCTGTGATAAGCCATGTTACTAGCATAGTGTATATCCTCCCAAACTTCTCTGTGCTCAAAAAACTTTAAATTTTTAATAAATCATGGGCCATTTTTTATGTACAATTTATATTTTTTACTTAACTCTAGGTCCTGGATATCCCTTAAGGACAAGAGCTAGATCTAACTCATTCATTTAAATAGTGATCTGATACTCCATAGTATGAACCAAACAGATTTTTTAGTCATTCATCTATCAATATTCACCTTTTTTCTTTACATTTTGATTGTGTATGTGTGTGTAGCAGAGCATAGCAAGTAGTGTGGGGAAAATGGCCACCACTAGAAACAACACTGCCATAAACTTACTATACATAGGGAAAGTACTCAGAATATTCAGTGGTCATCATGGCAAAGAGACTGAGTAATCAGAACTGATATTCAGTCAGTCAGTCACTACATCATGCCCTAGTATAATCTGATTATCAGCTCTAATTTTGCATTAGCTCTTTTATACTGCTCCCTCTACTTCTGGAGCATAAGATTTCCCATAGACTTTTGTCTAGTTTCGAATTGTCTTTTTTTTTTTATTGTTTTTGCCATACAATGTCATGATATCACCATGGGTTTACATATGCTTCCCCTCCAGAACCCCCCTCCCTCCTCCTTCCCTCCTCCCTCCCCAAGGGAAATCTCGATGCACCAGCCCCGAGCATCAATCCTGGGCTGGCGATTGATTAGACACATGACAATTAACATGCTTCAATGCCCTTCTCCCATATCATCCCACCCTTACCCTCATCCACAAAGTCCACGAGTCTATTCTACACATCTGCGTTCCTTTTGCTGTCTCGCATGTTGGGTTCTTGTTACCGTCTTTCTCGAATTGTCTTTTGTTATTGTTGTTTGGTCGCTAAGTCGTTTCTGACTCTTTGCAACCCCTATGGACTGTAGTCCACCAGGCTCCTCTGTCCATGGGATTTCCCAGGAAAGACTACTGGAATAGGTTGTCTTTTTCTTCTCCAGGGTATTGTCCCCACCCAAGGGTGGAACCGGCGTCTCACATCTGCATTGCAGGCAGACTTTTTACCTCTGAGCCGCCAGGGAAGCCCTTCCAGTTGTCTACCACTGCATGATAAATCACCCTAAAACTTTGGTGAATAACACAACAGCAATTATCTTATTGTCTTCCGCTGTGTTCTGGAGATCAGGAAGGGTTCAGCTGGTGAAGCCTGACTTGATTTCTCATGCAGTTGTAGGCAGACTGTGACTGCTACCCAGACAACAAGGGGCCAGAAGAACTGAGGTCTGGCCAGCCTCCTCTTCCTCTTCAGGTAATCTCAGGGCCTCTCAGTGTGCTCTCTAGCAGAGACTAGTTTAGGCTTCCTCACAGCAGGATGGTCTTACAGCAGCTGGGCTATTCATGGGGGTTGCCAAAGGCTTCAAGAGAAAGTATTTTAGTAAACAAGGAAAAAGATGCATGGCCTTCATGATCTATACAAGACAGTCACACAGCCTTACTTCTGCCGCATTCTGTTCATTACAGGTGAGTTACAAGTCAGCCCAATTCAAGGAGAAATTTCATGTCTTCATGAGGGAGTAGCAAGGTTCTGGAAGACTACTTTGGAGCAAGAAATGTTTTGCAACCATCTCTAGAAAATACAAATGCTACAGTTTGCCCTCTGACAAGCAACTTACATCCCCCTAGCCTCAACTTGCAAAATACACTCATTCTCTCAAAAAACTTTAAAAGTTTCATTCCATTATGGCACCAGGCTCAACATCTAGGACCTTATCATCTAAATTAGATCCAAATCCAAATGAGGTTAGTCAAGTGTGGTTCTTCAGATACAGATTGTTCAGTAGTACTGTTTTCTCTGTCTGAAGACCTGTGACTTACAGGGACAAGTTACCTGCCCCCCATGCACCCAACATGCAAAGGTAGGACATGACAGGATGACCACTGTATATAGCTCATTCAAAAAGGACAAAAATGATAGCCACACAGCAGGAACTGGTGTGTGCAACTGGGGAAGCCTTTCAGACACTCTGTTGCCAGTTTCCTGATTAAGACCCAGCAGTGCTCCATGAGACTAATTTTCTGGACCTCTGGGCTGTATCCTCTGGGGTCTTAGTTCTGTCCTCTGAGTCATCTTTTTGGTTTTTTTCCCATAAAAAAATAGCCTATGTTTTCAACTAAGTTGAGTAGGTTTCTTAGCCTGCAAAAGTTCCTGATTATAGAAGATCAAAGGGTCCAAAGCGCTCTTTATTTTGTATAGCTTCTGACCATTCAGTTCAAGCTGAAGTTGATACAATTCTTTTAAAATTTTGTGGAGTTTTTGTATATTAATTTAAAATCTAGTGTATTATACAAAAATCATACTCCAAAATCTCTTCAAGACAGCTCCTCTCTACCTTGTATTCTCTGTTAAGTTGCTGTAATTCAACAAACCTTAAGATTCTTAGGTTGTTGAGTAGGTAAGATCTATGAAGCAGTCCCTTGAGTCCTTAGCAGGCCTTTGTCTGTTTAAGAAGGTCTTTGAGGCATCTTTATCACAGGAGTGGCCCCAGATGCTCACTAAGAGCCTTTTTACTTAAGCTTCAGTTACAAATCTAATAGTATGGCTGTCCAATTTGCTAGATTCCTGAAGATGCTGATCAGAAAAGTAGGAGAGGTAAGTAAGAGCGCCACAGCTGCTGTCAGGCAAAGTGACAGTAATGAGACATTAGAGATGAAGTCAGACGCAGATGAGTATGCAGGGAAAGAGATAAAAGGGGAAAAAATGCAAAGTGTGCAGTAATCTGAATTATTTAATTTTGTTGCAAATAATGCTGTACTCCTCAGCAGTACTGAGATCGGGAAAGCCCCAAGGGATCACAGAGACATTAGTCTGACATTCATTTTGGCGCTGTGGTTTACAGCACAGCCCTGGAGCTAGACCTTGGGTTTTAAGTCCAGCTCCAATACTTCCCTGATTCTACAATCTCAGGTGAGTTATTTTATGACTGTGACTCAGTTGTGGTTTTTTTTCATATTTGAAATGGGCATGATTCTGGGACCTATCTTGTGGAGTAACTGTTAAGGGTAAGTGATATATATTAATAAAATGCTTTTTAAAAAGTGCCTGGGACACAGTAAGCATTCAAAAATGCTAACTGTCATTACCATGATTATGATTTTGTTTAGCTGGCTTTAGAAGATATAAACATTTAGGAAGAATTTCATCATGAGTGGATAAAATATACATTATTTGGTGTTGAAATGAACTATGCTCCAGTTATCTGAAAAATCTCCTTACATGGAGTTTCTTGTTCTACTGAAGCCAGACTAATGATACAGGAGTATCTCAGTTTCACAGATAAGAGAACAGATACAGCTGAAATGAGGAGCTAAACCTCCCTCACCAAGTCCCTCTTGAGTTAGGGAACTCCTGCTCAGTAGTTCAGGGAAGGATGTTACTGTTTCCTTTTGTTGGACTGCACCCCACCCCCAAGCCATATTCTCCTTCAGTGTCTTTGAGTACTGCTTGCCAATCTGTTCTTTCTCTTGCTGTTTTCTTACATCCCAGGGACAGGCAAAATTTCCCTAAATTTGTGATGCAAAATGTTCTGACATTTGGGGGATATTAAAATCAAAAAGCAACCCTTACAATCCAAAGATCAGAACAATTTTCCAAATATTCATTTGGAGAAGCTTCTTAAAACGTGAAGGATCATAAATCTCTTTAACAATCTACTGAAGCTATTGATCTTTATTAAAAAAAAAATGCAGAACCGCATTTGAGTATAATTTCCAGAGGATTCATGTGGGTTTCCCCTAAGCTACAGATATATCAGTTGGATCATCCACGAACAATAAGAACCTTTGATTTAAAGGTATTAGTAAGGTATGACTTCCTGGAGGAGCAGAGTATATTTTTTCTGAAGTTATTTGTCTTCTTTCTAAAAATCATGGGCAGAAACAATTGCTAATACAACATATCAAGATTATCTCCTCCAGAGCTGAGCCAAATTCCTTTTCATTTGTGTCTAATTTACCCTAACCAATGTGTTTCTATAACTATTCTTGAATTGTCACTGTATTCTTCAATTTGACCCTCATTAAATTGCAGAATCTGTCTTCCAGGATTATTTTGCAAAATTTAAATTCTTTTTGGGGTTTACTTTTAAGCCAACAACTCAAATATTTAAACTTTACTATTTTGAAGAAATTTTCTCAAATTGTTTTAGTCCTGCTGTTAGCTTTTCCTTCTCTGTAGTGTTCCTAAGGAATGAAATGCCCTCAGCTTAAATCTAGTTCTTCTTTTTTCATCTACTTAGAAGAGTCTATGGTTGTATACCATACATCAGAAAAGGAAATGCAAGATGTCTTATAAACTGTTAGACTTTGATTTATTCTTTTTAAAAATGTCAGCTATACATCTCCTCATAAATTGAATTTATATCCACTGTCCTGCAGTTTTCTAAATTAGCCAAGAAATATCTTCAGATTATTTATTTAATACAGTCTATTTTTATTTATGGGCTTCCCTGATAGCTCAGTTGTGAAAGAATCCACCTGCAATGCAGGAGACCTCACTTCAATTCCTGGGTCAGGAAGATCCTCTGGAGAAGGGATAGGCTAGCCACTTCAGTATTCTTGGGCTTTCCTGGTGGCTCAGCTGGTAAATCTGCCTGCAATGTGGGAGACCTGGGTTTGATCCCAGGATTGGGAAGATCCCCTGGAGAAAGGAAAGGCTACCCACTCTAGTATTCTGACCTGGAGAATTCCAAGGACTATATAGTCCATGGGGTCACAAAGATTCGGACACGACTGAGCAACTCTTTCTATTTATAACCAGATTTTATTTATAAAATATTATTTTATTTATTTGTTTTACATTCTGTTTAAAAATTGAAGAAACTCCCTAAGAGATGGAAATGGAGAAAAATATTGTCCAAGGAAGTCATATAAAAGTTAAAGCTAAAAGAGATTAGAGATTGTTAGTCAAACACCTTTATTTTACAGATAAGGAAGCTCCACCTAAGGACTTTCAACACCTTATTTAACGTAAAGACCTGGTGGAGAAATGGTGTTGGACAGAACTGTGGCAAAAAAAGATGCAATGAAATGCTTGCTTTATAGTTCTTTTGCAAGGATGAATATAAAATAAGTTTTCTACATCTTAAAATTTTAGAGTGACCAAGTTACTTCATAAATAAAAGGTCTCAAAATGTACTTAATTATTCTACCATTGGGAGAGGGTGGGGAAAAATATGATTAAAATTTCCCCCATCTAAGATTGAAGGCAGCAGGAGAAGGGGATGACAGAGGACAGATGGTTGGATGGCATCACTGACTCAGTGGACATGATTGAGCAAGTTCCAGGAGATGATGGAGGACAGGGAAGCCTGGTGTGCTGCAGTCCACGGGGTTGCAAAGAGTAGGACATGACTGAGCGACTGAAGTGAATTTATACAATTTTATTGTGTTCTTTATTAACATCTCTGCTTTAAATCTCTTACTATGTTAGTAACTGCAACCTTAAAATAGAAATAAGTAGTCACTCAGTGAGGAAAATCAAAGAGCTGGTTTTTCTCTGTGTAGTCTATAAAAATTGTTTTCCCAAGTTGGTTTTAACCAGAGATAGAGATGAGAGTTTTACACTCCAGGAGGACTAAAATTTCTGCTGATTTAAGCCCAACAGTATTCAGTTTAATCAAGCAAGCATGTGTATGCATGCTCAGTTGTGTTCAACTCTTTGGGACCCCATGTCCTGTAGCCCACCAGACTTCTCTGTCCTTGGAATTTTCCAGGCAAGAATCCTGGAGCAGCTTGCATTCCCCTCTCCAGGGGACCTTTCTGACCCATGGATTGAACCTACCTCTTGGGCATCTTCTGCACTGGCAGACAGGCTCTGTACCAGCTAAGGCAGCAGAGAAGTCCCCCTATTTTTGCCTCTTCTCTCTTCTTCTCAGTCATCCCTTGAATTCTTCAAGAATTGAATAAAATGTTTCCTTCTTGCCTAAGCTTGTATCAGCTGCTGCTGTGATAATGATGCAGCATGCTAAGCAATGTGGAAGACTTGGCAAAACTCCTTTAAATAGGAAGTTGTTTTATTGCAACATAAAGCTGTTTTACTAGAAAGCTGTTTTTATCCAGAACAATAAACTATTTCAGTGTCTGGAATAGCCAGGTACCCAAAACATTAAATTACTACAAACAGAAGACCTACCATCCCATGCCTTTGATATCTGGCCTTATGTAAATATATTTGTTTATTTTCTTGGTAGTAGATACAGAGCTGTAAATTTTTATCAGAATTGTTTTTAATTCAAATTGTGCATGCCGCACGCTAAGAAACTTAGTTGCAAATAGGGCTAGCGTTAGACTTTACACTGCCCTTTTAGGTGTTGACTCAGGAGCTTCGCTCCCAGGAAGATGGAAATGGCACTGCTTCTAATGTTGACAACCTCTAAGTGTCATTATTACTTTTTCCTAGAGTAACGATGGTTTTACCTTTCCTACAGCACCAAGGACAAATCAATAGCCTTCTCTAATGACAGCAGCTTGTAAACACTGAGTTGCTGTGAACTTGAAGGTCCACTATCCAAAGACTGCACTCTTATTATATCCTATCATCAGCCCAAGAATATCCATAATACTGATAATAACTTTAATGTATATCATCTCCCTAAAATAATTTCCAAGAAATCCTTCCAAGATGGTTCGTGATTAGTACCATTATCATCTTTTCTTTGGATACACAAAAAAATCCCATGTAGTGTTGGCCTCCATCCATCTCTGATGATCTTAAATAAGGTCATTTAATACCTGGCTGATAGCAGAGGTTGAAATATCCCTCCAGGCATCAGATTGTAACAAAAAACCATTATAAGTTATCAGGCATATGATTACCTGGAGAACAGATATCAGACCTTAGGTAAATGATAGGAAGCCTTCAACTGCACAGCAACAAATTAAGGTTAGCAAGGCAGGGACCAGAAGTGAGGAATACTGAGGTGCAATGGCTGTCTCCCTTGGCTTGGAGCTGAGCCAGATGAAAAATCAACCCTCAAAGGATCATTTGTCACCTGTCAGGAGTGCAGACAACCATCTCCTATCAACAGCAACAGGGAACATTTTTGAAGGTCAGCCGGCATGGCAGCTCTAAAACTCTTAGACTACAGAAGGGCTGCACATCAAGACTCTCCATGAGTCTGCAGTGTTTTCAGCTTTTTTATTTTTGAACTTTGGTGAGAATCTGGTCATTTGAATGTTTTCAGCAAGATAAGTGCCCAACATCAGGAGCAAAAATGGAAGATGTTTACTTATTTTAATGTGGTTATTTTAAGAAAGAAATTCAATAAATAAAAAGGAAAAGAGAAAATAAGAATATGATTCAAGAAAGTCTTTCCATGTCATAATTTATACATAAATATACCAATCGAATGGACTAAGACAAGTTTTTAAATCTAAATCCCAACCACTGCTCATAGACGGTCCAGAGACAGCTGTGCAAACCTCAGGCAATAAGCCCTGTGGGACCAGGACCAAGCCGAGATTCAACCCAGATGTTGGGTTTGCATCTGGGTGCCTACTGCTGCCCCCTGGTGGCCCAGAGATTCCCACACTAAACCCCTTTTCCTTCCTCCCCAAAAAATAACCAGAGCTGAGACCCCAGGGCCCTGCTTTCTTCTTTCTAAAGTTACAAGATAAGATTTTTTAGTTTTAAAAGTAACTTTTATATGACGTTCTTTTCAAGCCAAAACAGTAACAAAACAATAATAACTACAAATGTTTAAAGAATATTATGTGATCATTTTAAGTAACAAAATCTTATATATTTATAGATTATATTCATATTTCACTTCATGTAATTTTGGGAGTATGCATATATACATATGGGCATTCCCAGTGGCTCAGTTGTAATGAATCCAACTGCAATGCAGGAAGTTCAGGCTCAGTCCCTAGGTTGGGAAGAGTATTCTTGCCTGAAGAATCCCATGAAGAGAGGAGCCTGCTGGGCTACAGCCCATGGGGTCACAAAGCATTGGACACACTGAGCGACTAAGCACAGCACAGCGCACAACATCGTAATAGGAGCTGCCATTTGTCGAGCACTTCTTAGGTGACAGGTGTACGCTCTGCATCATTTAATCATGATTCCATAAGGTTATTTTACAGATGAAGATACAAGCTAGAGGACATGCTTCTGGATCTGGAACCCTACAAACAAGAATGTATGAGGTATAGAAAATGAAAGAAGGAAGAGAATGGAAAGAAATCAGAGGAAAACAGAATGAAGCATATTTTTCTCTACAAGATCAAGACCATCTTCTTAAATAGAAATTTTCTTTACCTACTTAACTTCCACAGAGGTCAAGTCCGAGGTCACACAAACAGTGCAAAACCCAGAGTTTGAACCCAGAGCTGCCTAAATACAAGGTTTCTCAATTGTTACGACAGTGATTATAATGGAATTTGGCCAGAGGGTTCAAGAACCTCCAAATCCTATCCTTAATAAGCCACTTCTCCCACAAGATCCCTCAGGGAATATTATACATAGACAAAAACAACGAGTAAAAGAGTTATTGAATGCAAACTGAAATTTACTAGTTTTATGAGAAAGGCTGGATGATACAGAGAATCTTTTGTGCTTAAGCTGATGGTGACCTAGATTTAGACCCAAGAGACTACAGAATATCCTTCTGGGTCCCAAGGAAAAGGGAAATATGAGGTGCAGGAACAGCAAAGAAACAAGAGATGGCAAAGAAACAAGAGCTGCTGCCAAAGAAAGAGAAATCCTCTACAACCCGGATGCAAGATGTAAATAACTTTTAAAACAGGAAGTTTCTTTGTCCACTTCTGCCCCTACTTTTTTCCTTCATTTGGCACTTCTGTCTGTAGGTCCTTATGATTTCCTATCTGCTGTTTCGAAAACCTTGACAATACATCTGATTCAAATTTTAATCCTCACATTTCCCACCTGAGAGTCAATGCTTTAAAATAACCTCAGTCCTTCCCCATCTCTAATTAGAACCTAAGCCTCTGGTTCAACCTGTTGGCTTGATTTGATGTCAGAGGAAATGATCCTGATTGAAAGATGTTGTGTAGGGTGGTGATTAAGAGTATGTCCTCTGAACTGAAGTCAAAGCTCTGTAACTTACTAACCAGTTAAACTTGGTCAAAGTCTAAAACCTCTCTGGGCCCCATGTTCAATACCGGGGGGATGATAATTATAGCATCAATCTCATTTGTTTGTTACAAGGATTAAATGAGTTCATATGTAAAATGGACTTAAAACAGTAGTTGGCGCAAAGCAAACTTATGTAAGTATTTGATATAATTTAATTCTAAGGAGGTTAGACAAATATCTCAACAGTGCAAGAATTATCCAAATTTATGTTCAAAGAGGATACATAAATAACTCTAATTAATCATAAGTAGTAACAAATTATAGTTGCTGTGATAAATGAAGCAGAAAAAGTCAAGTCTTGTGTAGGGGAAATATTTCTTGTGTAAATAATGGCAGAAGGTGCATATGGAAGCAGAAAATACATTAAATGGGAGACACAGGTTCAATCTTCGGGTCGGAAAGAGCCCCTAGCAGAGGAAATGGCAACCCTACTCCAGTATTCTTGCCTGGAGAATCCCGTGGACAGAAGAGCCCGGCACTCTATAGTTCATGGGATCATAAAAAATCAGACTCAACTGCGTATGCATGCACACACATACGTACATAACAGAAGTTAATCTCATCACTCCAAGCACCATCAAATCTAGCAAAAATCTCAAGTTTGTGGTTAATTAGCACAAAGAAAACTGAGATCTGATACTAAATAGTAACATAGACTAAAAAGTCAAGTCTAAATAAAACCACCAAAGTCTATCTTGATTTTGACTTGAATTATCCTGTTGTCTGTCTATATTGATCAAATTAACAGGACCCATGCTAAATTTCCACTTGACTTAGTGCTCTGTACATATGGCCTGTGAGTCTGGAACCATAGCTTTGGGGTACCTAAAGTCATTTTTTGGTGAAAGTTGCCCTGGTCAGCAATGCTGGAGACAAAGCTAAGAAATCACAAGACCCCCAAAAGGTGAATCCAGAGAGCTCAGTGCCCTCTCTGCTGATTCAGGTCCTGGAAACTGGAACTGTGATTGGATTAGGACTCAAAAGAATTCCAAAGTTCCATTAATCATTTCAAGGACACTCAGAAGACCCCTAGAATATTCATCTTCTGAAACTTTTATGTTTAGCTACCAAATTTTCTCTCTCTTGGGAAACAGGTGGGACTGCTTAGAAAATCTGCTTTATGAGTATAATTCCATCAGCTTTCTGTGGAAACAGATCAAGACCAATCAAATGAGAACAAGCAAAGCTACTCGTTCAGAGCTTGCTATAGCAAGAGAGTCAGCCACTGTCACTTGGGTCTTGGTAGAAACTTAAAAGCAGGCAGAGTTGTAAATTTATATGGGAAAAAAGGGAAGGGCTTCAGGTATGTCATGTTTGTAATTCTGCTGGCTTGGGGAAACCGTAGGTGGGCTAACTAGAACTGGATCATCCCTCTGCAATTGGCTGGTGGTGGGTTAGTCACTAAATTGTGTCTGACTCTTGTGACCCCATGGAGTGTGGCTAGCTAGCCAGGCTCCTCTGCCCATGGGAATCTCCAGGCAAGAATACTGGAGTGGGTTGCCATTTCCTTCTCCAACTGCAATTGGCTAGGAGAGCCTATCTGGCTTTCTCTGGTTGGTTCTAAGTTAAAAGTGGGGGCAAAATCAGAGAAGCTGTCAGTCATGAATTAAGTACTAGTCATGGATTACTATAGAAGTCTGACTTCCTACAAGTCTGACTTATAGCAGGTTGGTTTCCTAGGCTGTTTATTGTAGATAAGGGGCATAGTCTGGGAAGTTTGCTGCAGACTGTGGGTCATTTTATGTATGGTCTGGCCATCATGCTCTTTGTACTCTTATCTCTCACTTCAAACATATCTTCCCCAAAGATATATAAGTATACATACTGCAACAAAGTAAAAGAAGGCAAGGGAACATATAATACAACAAAGTTCAATGAAAGTCCCATGTCTAAAATTTTACTTGCTTGCCATTTTAACATTTTTATTAGAGAATAGGGAAGGTGCATGGGTAAAAAATCTGTTCCCCAGAATCTCAAATGATGTGAAGAAATTTCAGTGATGCTTTTATCAGTTTTATTACAGCTAAACAGCAGCAACAAAGAGACCCAAAAATAAAATAGCTCAAATAAAATATCTCATAACAATCCAGATATGCGTAGATGATCCAAGATACAGTGTCACCATCATCATCATCATCCTCATCACCATCATGTCTTTCTGTTGCTCTACCTATGACGGGTATTCTGCTTTCAAAACTACTCATGACTCAGGTTCATTCATTTTCATTGTCCATTTTACTTACTGTCCTTATACATTTTTGTAGGTTGTTTCCCTCACCCTCATTTTCACCACTGGCTCACCATCCTATCTGTGTTCCAGTCTATAGAAACCAGGAAAGAGAAGTAGAAGGAAAACAGTTTTCTTTTAAAAATGTGGTGTGGCTACAATGTAATACTATTCAGCCATTAAAAAGAATAAATTTTTGCCTTTTGCAGTAATAATGGGTGGACTCAGAGGGTATTATGCTAAGTGAAATAAGTCAGACAGAGAAAGATAAATACTACAGGTATCACTTATACACAGAATCTAAAAAAATACAACAAACTAGCAAATGTAATATAAAATAAAAAGAAGCAGACTCACAGATATAGAGAACAAACTAGTGGTTACTGGTGGGGGGGTGGCAAAATAGAGGTGAGGGCGTAGGAGATACAGACTACAGGGTCTGTCTGGGAGATAGTCCGGGCCAGACAAGCCTGGTGAGCTGCAGTCCAGGGGGTCACAAAGAGTCAGACCCAACTTAGTGATGGAACAGCAATAGCATAAGGATCATAAATCAAATTTAAATTCCAGTCCCAGGTCTGCTATGAGTTTCACTTTTAACCTTCAGTAAGTTACCTAGCCTCTTGGACTATTACTTTCCTCAAAGTTAAAGCAATAGAATTGAATTAGATCATTTAACATTTTTTCCCAAAGGTACATCAGATACATTTTTAACTTGCCTTAAAGAGTTAAGGCATCCCTTTCATTGCTCTGGGCCAAGTCTGCTCCTATCAGCTTCCCTTATGTCACTTCTGCCCTAGTGAACCTATTTTAGCTCCTGCTCACCTGTAAGTTCGCCTTTGCTTCCCAGTCTTCAAGCCCTAGGAATCACTCTGGCCCCTCTCCCTCCTCACTCAGTTGCAACCAGTGTTATCTGTCTAACCAAATGGACTTATCACTGGAGGCTGTTTAGGGTCCTTAAAAAGGCAGAAGGTAAACACTGATGGACCCTTGTACAATAAAGTAATACAATTATGGAATAAGTAAAAACTCGGAGATAGACATTCCACAATTTGGACCTTACCACCAGCTTCTGCTTTAATTAACACTGACCAAATAGAATCCAGTAACTTCAACAACTTAACCTCTCCAAGTCTCAGTTACCTCTTTATGTGACTTATAAAGTCATTTCCAGAATAAAAGGAAATCATAGAAGACAAAGCACTTTAAAATATTATAACATGTGAACTAAAATGTCATTAACACATTCTGGAGGAGATTAAATAGAATGCAGACCTCTCTAAGTTATGCTTTGCAAGGAATTTTTGTAGCCATGAATTTCCCTAGGTGAATGAACCTGTCGTAAGAAGAGTCTCTTGAGGGATGACCATGAGGTCAATTTTGAGACATGATATGGTAAAAAGTTTGAACTGTCCACATCATTTCTCATCCCCTAAAACTATTGCTCCTAAAGGGTCATTTTTGGAAAGGTCAGGAAATGGAAATACATGCATCAGAAGAGACTGAAAAAGAGGATCTTCTTTCCCATAAACTCTCCAAATGAGTACTCAAGGTCCCAGTGAGGAAAGACCTTTAAACTCTCCCCATCTTCTACATCAGGATAATAACTGTGGGAAGGATTGGAAATGCAAATCATATTTTAAGAAACAATGGGGGTCATAGGAGCAAGGAGAAGAACCCTGTTATACTTTCCCAGAAACGCTTGACAGCTTTACTAGTAAAAAGCATGTTGCATAATCATAATTTAGATGCAGAGCCAGTTCTCAGAACGTTAAAGAAGTAAAGGGTATTCTTACTCCCCCTTCATCCTCTCCTATCTATTTTTCAATTTTGGAGCCGCAGTAGGCCCAGAAGGACGCTGGGTTGCTTCTGGCTGCTCAAGGCGACAGCTGTGATGTCCCAGAAGCTTCAGCCCAGCTTCCCCAATTCACTCATCCCTTCTGCTATTACACCCAGCAAGACGTGAAGCATAAAGAACAATAACAAGAACCCCCAAACCAAAAACAAAGTAGTGTTTGTCCCAGCTAGATCATTATGATCTGTTTGTGACTTTAAAACAACAACAACAACAACAAAGAAATGAAAAGCAAGAATGGGGAATCCACAGGGGATGTGTCAGGGGGCAAGTGGGAGATCTGGTTTTAGGGAACAGAGGCAGCAGCCTAGTGTCGTAGGAGAAAAGGAAGAGCGTGTGGGTAAGAATGAAAGCGTGGCAGAAATTTGATCATGGACAGATGACCCAGTTGTATTATGATGTTACTTATTTCCTTGGGAAATGAGGGATACTGGAAGTTAATGGAGAATGAAGCCATGAAGGCACCTCAGAGTTGGAAAGCAGGTTAGGGAACTTCAGGAAGATGGCTGGGTAATTCTAAGGCCTCCCTTGAGATATACGGTCATAAATGCAAAGTGAGACCATGTCACAAAAGTTTGTCTCCAAAACTGCAGCCACATCCCAGGCTGATCAGGTATATGCGGAGTGGGCAGATAACTGGTGATGCCAACTAAGTGAGACAGAAAGAAAGCGTAACAAGAACTGCTGCCGCTGCTGCTAAGTCGCTTCAGTCGTGCCCGACTCTGTGCGACCCCACAGACGACAGCAGCCCACCGGGCTCCCCGGGCCCTGGGATTCTCCAGGCAAGAGCACTGGAGTGGGTTGCCGTTTCCTCCTCCAATGCATGAAAGTGAAAAGTGAAAGTGACGTCACTCAGTCACGTCCGACTCCTCGTGACCCCATGGACTGCAGCCCACCAGGCTCCTCCATCCATGGGATTTTCCAGGCAAGAGTACTGGGGTGGGGTGCCATCGCCTTCTCCGCATAACAAGGGAGATGAGGCTAATTATAATGAATGTGATAGACCATGGAATGTAACCCGGGCAAGGAGAAAGTGAGAAGGAGGAAACATTGCAGAGTAAAAAACTGTTGGAGGCGATGAAGTGGGAGTCTGCATGGGATAATAAAATGCGCAGGTGGACCTACTGGAGTAACGGAACTTGGAAGGAAAACTGGTAAACAAAGAGAAGACTGCTTAATATTAAGGTTTCAGAGGTGTTGCAGTTACTGATGAGGATAATGATGTCCAGAGTAGTATTTTACAAACTTTTTTGACCACAATCCTCGGAAAGAAAGGAATTTTACATATAGATATTTAGTATTCATATACAAATTTTTACAAAACAGTGCTGATGTTTTAATGTACTTAATTTTAAATTCTATTCCATTCCACTCAAAAATTCTAATTAGTAAATTATTTTTCAGCATCACAAGCTGCAATCTGAAAAACACTGGTCTAGGATAAGTTCCATAGGGGTAACTAAGGTGGGGTAGAATAGAACTACAGAGAAAATCATGGACCTCTGGGGCCAGAGTATTGAACTAATCATTTTCATTGCTGTTGCAGTCGCCAAGAATAGTGACAGAAGTAGCAGTAAAAAAGACAAGAATTAGCCAGATGTAAAAACTTTATATTAATGTTTTCAATAAAAATAAAATCATAAAATGTTTTGTTGGTGTTCAGTCGCTCATTCATGTCCAACTCTCTTATGACCGCATAGACCGTAGTCTGCCAGACTCCTCCATCGATAGGAATTCCCAGACAAAAATACTGGAATGGGTTGTCATTTCCTTCTCCAGGAGATCTTCCTGACCCAGGGTTTGAATCTATGTCTCCTGCATTGGCAAGTAGATTCTTTACCACTGAGCTACCAGGGAAGCCCACAATAAATGAGTAAATGAATAAGTAAATGAATGGATAATACCTTACCCTTTACATATTTCAAATCCTTTTTGTAAGCTGACATAAGCAAATAGATTATAATTAATTTGATGTCTATTTATTTAACAAATATTTGATAGCCTTCTGTGAGCCAGGAACTGTGCTAATCTCTCAGTCAGTTTAGTCGCTCAGTCATGTCCAACTCTTCCCAATCCCATGGACTGCAGCACACCAGGCTTCCCTGTCCATCACCAACTCCCAGAGCTTGCTCAAACTCATGTAAATCTAGTCAGTGATGCTATCCAACCATCTTATCCTCTGTCATCCCCTTCTCCTCCTACCTTCAATCTTTCCCAGCATCAGGATCATTTCCAATGAGTCAGTTCTTTGCATCAGGTGGCCAAACTATTGGAGTTTCAGCTTCAGCATCAGTCCTTCCAATGAATATTCAGGATTGATTTCCTTTAGGATTGACCGGTTTGATCTCCTTGTTGTCCAACGGACTCTTGAGAGTTTTCTCCAGCATCACAGTTCAAAGGCATCAATTTTTCGGTGCTCAGCCTTTTTACTGTCCAGCTCTCACATCTGTACATGACTACTGGAAGAACCATAGCTTTGACAAGATGGACATTTGTTGGGAAATTAATGTCTCTGCTTTTTAATGTGCTGTCTCGGTTGGTCATAGCTTTTCTTCCAAGGAGCAAGCATCTTTTAATTTCATGGCTGCAGTCACCATTTGCAGTGATTTTGGAGCTCAGAAAAATAAAGTTTGCAACTGTTTCCACCGTTTCCCCATCTGTCATGAAGTAATGGGACTGGATGCCATGATCTTAGTTTTCTGAATGTTGAGTTTTAAGCCAACTTTTTCACTCTCCTCTTTCATTTTCATCAAGAGGCTCTTCAATTCTTCTTCACTTTCTGCCATAAGGGTGGTGTCATCTGTGTATCTGAGATTATTGATATTTCTCCCAGCAATCTTAGCTTGTGCTTCATCCAGCCTGGCATTTCGCATTACATAGTCTGCATGTAATTTAAATAAGCAGGGTGATAACATATAGCCTTGATGTACTCCTTTCCCAATTTGGAACCAGTCTGTTGTTCCATGTCCAGTTCTGTTTCTTGACCTGCATACAGATTTCTCAGGAGACAGGTAAGATGGTCTGGTATTCCCATCTCTTTAAGAATTTTCCACAGTCTGTTGTAATCCACACAGTCAAAGGCTTTGGCATAGTTAATCAAGCAGAAGTAGACGTTTTTCTAGTACTCTTGCTTCTTCAAAGATCCAGCAAATGTTGGCAATTTGATCTCTGGTTCCTCTGCCTTTTCTAAATCCAGCTTGAACATCTGGAAGGTTATGGTTCACATACTGTTGAAGCCTGGCTTGGAGAATTTTGAGCATTACTATGCTAGTGTGAGAGATGAGTACAGTTGTGAGGTAGTTTGAACACTCTTTAGCATTGCCTTTCTTTGGGATTGGAATGAAAACTGACCTTTTCCAGTGCTAGTCTCTGGTGGTTATATTTTACAGGGAGGAAAACACTTGGTTTCTACCCTCATGCAGCTTGTAATCTAGTGTGGAATAAAGACACTGAATAAATACTGACATGAATAATTAAAGAGAGCTACAACTTATGATAAGAGCAATAGCGTGCTAGGGGAGAGAACATGGATCAGAAGAAGTGGGATCTAAGGAGTCCTCTTTGAAGTAATGATGTTTTAGCTGAATCTCAAAAGATGAGTAAGAGATGGCCATATGGTAAATTTTTTATCCTCTGTATCTCACTTTCTTTATCCTTGAAATAAGAATTAAAATAATAGAATCTCATTTTAAGAATGTAAATTTTACATCCATGTAGTTCAACAATTCTTCTGATTCTTGAATCCTTTCTAAAATATCTCTGTCCAAATAATATTATGGCAAACTTGCTTTTTTTTCAAGGGCAGTCAAGTGAAAACATTTCTAATTTTTTTTCTAATTATTATTTTAGATATTCTCACTTCTTAATTCATTCAATCCTCACAACTACCCTATAAGAAGTAATGCTCTCTAATTTATAGAGGATGGAACACATGGAGTTGACCTTGATACAACGGTGATAGTAACCAGCATATCTAGGGTTCGTCCTCTTGAGTTAACAGTGGCAAGATTTTTCTCTGATGCACCAGTATATGCAAAGCAGCTGCCTACAGTAAAGGACAGTTACAAGGCCATGGGATAATATCTCTGAGTAACCATCTGGCCCTGATCCAGCATAAACTCACATTTGTGATCTCATTTACATCATGCTCTAGATCAGTCTAGCCAAATGATAGATGTTTCATTCCTTATTGGCTTTCATTCTTTCTAATCAATCAATCCTTATTGATTATAACTAGGCACTAAATCTTGGAATAAAGAGATAGATATATAATCCTGCTCCTCTTCAAACACTTATAAATTAATAAGGAGAAGAGAAAATTAAACAGATCTTTCCAATCCAAGCACACTAAAGAAGTGCAGACAAAATAAGTATAGCTGCTATAGAAGCTGCTATGAAGAAGGAGCAGGTACATATTATGCTAACTCTAGGGGCAAAGATAGAGTTTCACAATCTTTTAGACACATGTTGTCTTTTGATAAACATTTAGATTTCAAGCCTCTTATACACACACACACACAAACCATTCTAAGAAACCCCCAAAGCAACATGCTTCTATTGAGAATTGCAGTATTATGTTTTCTTACAAAAATTTAATTTACACAAAATATTTTCTTTTTCAAAGAAGTTGATCATATTGAACATTTTTTCACTGAAGTATAGTTGATGAACAGTTAGTTTCAGGTGTATAGCAAAGTGATTCAGTTATACATACATATTTTTCAGATTCTTTTCCCTTATAGGTGTATAAAATATTGGATATAGTTTCCTGCGCTATACAGTAGGTCTTTGTTGGTAATCTGTTTTATATAGTAATGGGTGGATGTTAGCCCCAAACTCCTGATTTACCCCTTCCTTTGTTTTTCCCCTTTGGTAACCATAAGTTTGCTTTCTATGTCTGCGAGTATATTTCTGTTCTGTAGATAAGTTTATTTGCAGTATCTTCTTAGATTCCACATACAAGAAATAGCATATCATATTTGTCTTCTCTGGCTTACTTCACTTAGTGTGATAATCTCTAGATATATCTATGTTGCTGCAAATGACATTATTTCATTCTTTTTTATAGCTGAATTATATTCCACTGTATGTATGTATGTATCACATCTTTATCCCTCCTCTGCTGATGAACATTTAGTTTGTTTGTGTCCTAGCTATTGTATATAGTACCACATAGAACACTGGGGTACATGTGCATGCATGCATCCTCAGGCACATCCAACTATTTGCAACCCTATAGACCGTAGCCCGCCAGGCTCCTCTGTCCAAGGGATTCTCCAGGCAAGAACATGGAGTGGGTTGTCATGCCCTTCTCCAGGGGATCTTTCTGACCCAGGGATTGAACCCACATCTCTTACATCTCATGCATTGGCAGGCGGGTTCTTTACTACTCGTGCTACCTGAGTGCATGTATCTTATCAAATTATGGTCTTCTCTGGATATATGCCCCATAATTTGGATTTTATAATCATACTGTAGCTCTATTTTTAGTTTTTCAAGGAACTTCCACACTGTTTATCATAATGGCTATACCAATTTACATTCCCACCTACAAAACAGGAGGATTCCTTTTTCTCCACACCCTCTCCAAAATTTATTGTTTGTAGACTTTTTGGTGATGGGCATTCTAACTAGAGTGATATGATACTTCATAATAGTTTTTATATGCATTTCTCTAATAATTAGTGTAGTACAGCATATTTTAATGTGCATTTTGGCCATCTAGATGTCTTTTTGGAGAAATGTCTATTTAGATCTCCTGCCCACTTCTTGATTGGATTGTCTGTTTCTTTGATATTTATCTGTATGAGCCATGTGTGTATTTTGGAGATTAATTCCTATTGTTAATATCGTTTGCAAAATTTTCTCCCACTCTGTAGGCTGTCTTTTCATTTTATTTATGGTTTCCTTTGTTGTGCAAAAGCTTGTAAGTTTAATTAGGTTCCATTTATTTTTGCTTTTATTACTCTAGGAGACAGATCCCAAAAAACATCACTGCAATTTATGTCAAAGATTGTTCTGCCTATATTTTTCATTTTGAGTTTATTTTTCTGAATGGTGTTAGAGAATGTTCTAATTTTATTTTTTTTAACATGCAGCTGTGCAGTTTTCCCAGCACCATTTATTGAAGAGACTATCTTTCCTCAAGTGTGTACTCTTGCTTCTTTTCTTTGTCATAGATTTAACTGGATGAATCAGGCTCCCTGACTTCATCCTATACTACAAAGCTAAAGTAATCAAAACAGTATGGTACTGGCAGAGTCCATTCTTAGCTGACTAACCTTGATGAAGTCATTTCACATCAGTGACCTTTATTTTCCTCAGCTATAAATGGGGATAAAGCTTACTTCTGTTTTCAAAATGAAATATAACTCATATATCATGCAGTTGATGTGTGAATAGTTCTGTTTTTAACTTGATGTGTAGTTGTATTAGGAAGTAAGTGAAGTCACTCCGTTGTGTCCAACTCTTTGCGACCCCATGGACTGTAGCCTCCCAGGCTCCTCTGTTCATGAGATTTTCCAGCAAGAGTACTGGAGTGGGTTGTAATTTCCTTCTCCAGGGGATCTTCCCAACCCAGGGATCAAACCCAGGTCTCCCACATTGCAGGCAGACGCTTTACCGTTTGAGCCAGCAGGGAAGCCATATTAGGAAAACCAGTGGGTTAAAGCATGTAAGGGAAATATTCACCTTAGACTTAACTTTTGAAAACTCTTGGCCCTGAGCTACATTTTGAGAAGGATCATAATCGAATTAAGAATCATCCCAGTAGATGTGCCTTGGGGCTACCTTTCAAGAACATGATACTTAATGTTGGGAATTTGCAGCCTCTAACCTGTGTCCTGGTGTTCTCCACAGAAGGGAGCCTAAAGCTGCTGTCTACACAACTAGTAGCCACAGTCCTTCCCTCACTGATGAATCAGAAGTGACATCCATATTGTCATTGCACCAGAGTTCAAAGACTATTCCTTAGATTTCCTTGGGTCTTGCTGAGACTGAAGGTCAATTACAGGCTGGCATTACAAATTACCTTTGTGCCAGAGTGGTCTCTGGAATCTCATGTCTTATAATGGTATCTTGTTCATATTCTTAAGCTAAATGCTTGCCTTCAGTGCTGTCTTTGTTAGGGCCTTTTAAGACATAAATAATGTGAAGATCTGTATTATGTATTTAACTTTGGTGTATATGACTCTATCAAATATTATTAAAGGAACAGCTAGATTTGGAAAACCATTACACTGAGGTGTCAGTATATCCACTTTATATTATAAATATAGTATTTATATTAAAGAGTTTATAGGCTAATTACTTTAAATTATAGACTAATTATTTTTTAATTTAATATTTATATTAAAGACTTTATAGACTAATCAGGCTTCCCTAGCAGCTCAAAGAATCACCTGCAATGCAGAAGACCTGGGTTCAATCCCTGGGTTGGAAAGATCCCCTGGAGAAGGAAATGGCAACTCACTCTAGCATCCTTGCCTGGGAAATCCTATGGACAGAGGAGCCTCGCAGGCCACAGTCCATGGGGTCACAAGAGTTGGACATGACTTAGCAACTAAACCACCACCACCACTGGCACAAAAACAGAAACACAGATCAATGGGACAGGATAGAAAACCAAGAAATAAACCCACAAACCTACAGTCAATTAATTTATGAATATATTTTTAAACTACTAAGCCAACTATCCCTCAAGGTCTTTCACACAAAATTCTGCTAAGCTTCTCTGGCAGAAGGATCTCATCTGCCTGTTACTAACTACTGCTCCTGCACAATCAGTAGGCTTAGAGGATGTCATAGAAATAACAGAATAAATAGCATTACTGATTTATACCAATGCTGCTCAACTTTCACTGCTTCTTACAGGTTTATGGAGTACATTTAAAATATTCTAAAATCCTGCCTCATGACAGACTAAATTAAATCAGAGTGGTGGCATTGGATTTTTTAAACATACTAGTTTTTTTCAGTATACAGCCAGGGTTGAAAACCACTGAAAGAAATATAAAGCTATTTGTTTCTCTTCAGTTGGTCCCTGGAATTTTCCCAGTAGTACTTGAACTTTCCTGAGTTGATTCATCCTGGGGGAGGCTACACATTTCTATTCACCAACGCTCATTGATAAACCACTGCAATCACCTTCTGTCTCTTCTCTTTATGATAAGTCTCTCTACGTGCGCTTGGTCATACAACTATTCACTCAGTTCTGAAGTCAACAGCACTGAGTACCCACTCCATGTTCAAGACAGTGCTAAGAACATACAAGGATGAAGGCATGGTGACTGCTCTTAGGGACTCCCAAAATAACAGCAGGATTGCACTCTGATGGAGTATGGAAGTATATACAGGGACGTATGGGACACAGGAAAAGAGTACTAACTGCTCCTAGGCTAGAAACCAAACATGACATCTCAAGCTTACCAAGGCAAAGATGCTTCAGCTATGTACTATAAAAAAGTAGACATGGATTGTCAACTGTCAGGTCCCTGAAAGTCCATCAGAAAAACCCGAAGGTCAAAGAAAACTAAACTTATTAGACTTAGTACAGTAAGGGATAATACCACCTTGACCAAATTTTAGTGGTAACTCAGAAGAGTGAAAGGAGAAAAAGATAAAGGATTTTGAGAATTGGGCTAAGTGCCTTTAAGGAGGGTCTAGAGAGGCAGGGGATTGGTTGGAAATGGGCAGTTTATGACATAATTGTGGATTGGTTTTGAAGCCAGTCTAGATGATGAAGCTGTCTATCTTGGTAAGTAAATTAATTAGCTAGTTCATAGTCTTATTGTCCAGGGACATGTATTTTGTGGAGCAAGTAGCCAAGTAATTTTTGCTGGTTCTCAGTATTATTTAATATAGAGGCAAGAAAATATGTCCAGTCCCACTATTGCTTACTACAGGAATATGAAATGCTGGTTCCAGTACTCATTAAAGGAGATGAAGAAGGAGACAGAAGGGAACTGGGCATGAGTTCAGCATGTGCAAAGGCAAAGCAATAAAAGCAGAGTATGCTCTAAAAGTCTCTTTTGTTTTCTGAATCAAGTCCAGCCTTTTCAGTTTGGTGTTTAAGACCTTCTAGTATGTGAAACAACTTATACCTTAAGTATTATTTCATCACCTATAATGCAATCAAAAAGAACTAGTCACTATGTCTAATCTTCCATGCCTTTGTAGCACTATTTACACATCTTCACACAACAAGGATCGTATCTTACCTCTAACATTTTACCAATCACGTGACTTTGAACTAATAATTTAAATCTGCTGTGTTTATTTTCTTAATTGTAGAAAGGCAGCAGTAAAATAACTGCCTCAACGACAGATACTAGTAAGATCATCTATCAACAAACTGGTACATACTGAGTACCATCTAGTGTCAACCACTGTTCTAAGGGAAAAGTCTGCCCACATTCAAGGAACGTATATATTTTCAGATATTATGAAGAGAAATGTTGAATAATGCGATAGAGGGCAACTGTGTTGACGAGGCAGTCCACTCCAGTGTGGAGATTAACAAAGATCTCAATGTTCTTTGAGAAAAGGAGCCATAAAATTATGCACTTTTTGTGACACCTGCAACATTCCTTCCCATTATGGACACTGAAAACCAGTGAGTGAATAAATGAGCAAATAAGATACTCATATCGATACTATAGAGAATGAACCTCAAGTAGTTTTTATACAAATGCTTTTATTAATATATGACTTGTAAAAGTCCTCTCGATGGAAATTTTAAAAGGGTAAGTTAGAATCAGAATGAATTATTAACTTATAAATATAATTGTTGGTATAATATAATTAATAGCCAGTAAAATTATACATTATATAATTGAATATAATTGCTAATACTAAAAATATACAGTTATAATTTTTCATTAAAATTTAGATGCAGAAGTGATGGTTTGTATCTGAGATGTCATTGCCAGGGCCTTTGAGAGGAGGCTAATTTTGCTGATAGAGAAACAAGATAAATTGTTCTCAAAATCAATTACAATTATACAATATTTAATATACTCCCCCCAAATTGATGTAACTTACACTCTTTCTCTCAGGCTTCTAGTAAGAATTAATAATCTTTTCTTCAAAGAGCAATAAGCTCACTACCTCAGTTGCTTTTTCTAGCCAAAGGGAAGAATAATAGAACAATCACATTTTCCCAAAAAATAATTCATGTAAAAATGTGTCCTTGCGTTTGCATGCAGAAGTAATAGAACTCAGCTTCAATTGTCTGAATGCTAACAATTTTCCAACCATTGCAAAAAAAATTAACTCTGCTAATTCTTTCTTCAACTCCATCCATATACTGACTTTTAAAGATAAGATATATATGTATATAATTACTGAATAATAATGATGTACCAGGCTCTACACTAAACACTTTATGTTCATTATCTCATTTTGTTCTCAAAATACCCATAAGGAATAGGTATCATTTTATTCTGTATTACATGGAAGAAAACTGTAGCTCAATGGAATTACCAGATATGCCTTCCTGAATATAAGATAACCCAGAATATCAGAACATAAGACAAACTTTTAATAACCAAACTGGAATACAAGCACAATACAAATGAGAATAAGACCCTGATTAAATATATATATACCAACAAGGATATAAACCCTAAAAGTCAAACATGATTTGGCTTATTTGTCGCATTTTATTTAGTTAGTTACATATTTATTTTAAATCATTTACCCTGCAAATCAACACATTATATTTAAAATATTAATTTTCTACCTTCAAATTTCACTAAACAAGCTTATTTAAACTTGTCACATGGCTCTTAACATCAAAATCTTATTGATCACTGTAATCACTTTTCTAACAAGTAGCAATTTTCCAGAAATAACCATTTGTATTAAAGTTCTCCAGAGAACAAACAGGAGATAACAAGATAGAAAGGCAGAAATATAGAGATTTTCTTGCTATAAGGAATTGGCTCACATGATTATGAAGGCTGATAAATCCAAAATCTGCAGCGTTAGTCTATGGTATGGGAGACCCATGGAGAACAGATGTTCTAGTTTCAAGGCCATCAGGCAGGAAGTGGTGATGTAGCAGATAAAGTCAGAGGGCAGATGGCTGGAGAATTCTCTATTTCCTGAGGAAGCGTCCGTCTTTTTGTTCTAGTCAGACTTTCAATTGATTGGATGAGGCCACCCACATTATGAAGGGTAATCTGCTTTACTCTACTGACTGAAATGTTAATGTAATACAATGTTAAAGTCTACCAATTTAAATTTCCATCCATTTCTCATTATGTCTGTGTATTCCTCAGTCAAGGATTTATAGAAATACATGAACATAATGGAAATATACATCTGTATATTTGTATAAACAGGTGTATAAACTGTTTTTAAATCCTCATCTAATAATTTTATTATCTCTGTCATTTGTTGATCTTTGATTTTTTCTATTTGTCACAGGTCACATTTCCCTGCTTCTCTGCAGTTAAAGATTATGTTAGCAGATGCGAGACACTGAATATTGTGTTGTTCAGTGAATGCAGTATACTCAGTTCAGTTCGGTCACTCAGTCATGTCTGACACTTTGCAACCCCATGGACTGCAGCACGCCAGGCCTCCCTGTCCATCACCAACTCCCAGAGTTTACTCAAACTCATGTCCATTGAGTCGGTGATGCCATCCAACCATCTCATCCTCTGTCGTCCCCTTCTCCTCCTGCCCTCAATCTTTCCCAGCATCAGGGTCTTTTTGAGTGAGTCAGTTCTTCACATCAGGTGGCCAAAGTATTGGAGTTTCAGCTTCAGCATTAGTCCTTCCAATGAATATTCAGGACTCATTTCCTTTAGGATGGACTGGTTTGATCTCCTTGCAGTCCAAGAGACTCTCTCAAGAGTCTTCTCCAACACCACAGTTCAAAAGCATCAGCTTTCTTTATGTTCCAGCTCTCACATCTATACATGACTCCTGGAAAAACCATAGCTTTGGCTATATGGACCTTTGTCAGCAAAGTAATGTCTCTGCTTTTTAAGATGCCATATAGATTTGTCATAGCTTTTCTTCCAAGGAGCAAGTGTCTTTTAATTTTGAGGCTTCAGTCACCATCTGCAGTGATTTAGGAGAAGATAGTTTTCTCCAAAGCTTTTCCGCAAATTATCTACATCTTATTTATAATAAATGTCATTTCCTAGCAAAGAAAACACATGCTATAATACTTATGAAAATTACCATTCAAATCAGATGCAATGTATATGATAATTTCCATTTTCAGAGAGTATATAAATGTTTGATTAGATTTCATTTTTATATACAGTGCAAACATTTTTAATTTGGTTATGCATCATATTTCCAACATATTGGAGGATATTACTTAACCAGGGCTACCGAACTAACTTGCCTCTGCTTAGTGTCAGAATACAGATCTTCCTGCCAACTCTAAGCACATATTTAACTTTCTTTTTAAGTGTGTAATTGATTAGCTTTTGTACCGTTCCATTGGAGAAGGAAATGGCAACCCACTCCAACATTCTTGCCTAGAGAATCCCATGGACAGAGGAGTCTGGCAGGCTACAGTCCATAGACTCACAAAAAGTCAGACATAACTAAGTAAGAATCCACACACTGTTGTATGAATTGCATATGTCTGCTTCTATTAATACAAAGCTTTACAAGAATATCACTGTTATTCACTGGGCTGAATCAGAAGTTTCTTCATATACTTCATATACTTCTTCAAATAATCATTATTAATAAAACATATGAAAAATTCAAATTTTTAGCACTTACTTAAAATATGTTAATTAATGAGATCAATGAGACAGTTTTGATGGATTCAACAACTTTACATTGTATTTTATGGATGACAGTTGCCATCTTCTGTTAGTATAAGCTTCCATTTCGTTTTTTAGTTTAGTTTTGGCTGTAGTATATGAAGATATTGCTTTCATATATTTATAAGTTTTATGTATTGGATTCCACAGACAATATTATTTTTATTAAATATATTAATATTTCCCTTATAAAAATTATTTTTGAAAACCACTATTTCAGATGAGCCAAAGCTTCAATGTTCAGGAAAACCTTAGACTGCTTTTTTCTGGATTTTGACCCTCTAGTCTCTTTCCCCCATTTCTACCTCCTATGACAGGCGGAAAGGCTTCTCTACATGTTATTTTCATAACCATCATTTCTAATAATAGCACAGGCATAGCAAAATCTAACTAGCATTTCCTCTATTAGTAAATATTCACTTTGTTTTCAATATTTCTTCATTACAATGAACAATATCTAAAGATGTTCAGGACTACAAACTATTTCCTTTTTTAGATTATTTTCTTATGGCAGACACAAAGTAGTAGAGTATTGGATTAAAACTACTATTACCCATTTCTGAAAAGACTTTTAGCAAGACAGTTCAATAGATAGTAAGAACCATATCAAATTAGAAGGCAAATGCTATCTTAAGTCATCTGCTCAAATCTAATTTGAGCAGAAGAACCTCTGCCTTTTAAGTCATAGATATTAACCTGTTAAACGTTTGTTTTTCATTCTTTGCTTCAGGGAATTTCCCTTACTCCCAAGGCTGGAGCTATGTTCCTTCGTGGGCGCCCTGAGGCGCCTCTTTGCTTTTACCTGTCACAGCACTGTTTCATAAATGCTCATTCATGTTTCTTCATCCCTAGACTATGCACAAACCACCAGCAGATCCACCTTGTTCACTGGTCTATTTCGCAGAACCTGAAACAGTGGCACACAGCAAGGATGCTATAATTTTTGCTGAATTAATTCCTTGTCTTTATTAAGGAAATGACTACATATCCTTTTCCATGACCTTAAAATTCACAATTTGGGGGTTTGAATTTTGTCCTACCGGGTACATCAGTGCTTAGCATACTTCATGGCACATAGACATACAAAAAAATAAGTTTTGAATGAATTATTTAACTAGTTCATGTCACTTTTTAAAAGGACATGATATTCCAGAACAAACAAAATCCGAAAAGTGTACTGTTTTAGGATTGGGGGATTAAAAAGAGATCTAGCAGTCAAGGTACACATTTGCCTACTTGATGTGTCATTTGCATTTCAGACCTGAACCTACCATTGTCTCTGTGTGACCTTAAGAAAGTCAACTATTCTTAGTTTCAGTTTCTTCATGTATAAAATTATGTGGTTAGATCAGATAATTAGTATGAGTTTTTCCAGTTCATTCTAACTTTACTTTGGAAGGGAATTTATGGAGTTATAATTAAGATAATGTGACACAGAACTCAATAACCCTGTGCTTTGTTTTTCTGATTTGTTTTGTTTTGCTGTCATTTTTTAGTTACAACATTTCTTTACAAAGATATAACTACTTGTGAAAGCCTGATAAAGTTAGATTATGGCCCACTGTTAAGCGACAGTAAATGTGGTGCGCCCCTAATGGTCATGAGAAGTGTTGTCTGGGGCCATGAATGTTTCTTTGTTTTGATGGGCAGGTTGTTACTGTATAATCAACTGACTTTGAAGCTCATTGTAGCTCTTTCAAGATTCTGGCAGGCTTTTCGGAGGCAGGACACACTGGACTGTATGTCAACCACCTTAAAAAATAAGGCAGGTTACACTCCATACTCATCTCCTTTTGAAAGGTGTAAGACTAGACATCTTTTATGACTCCAGAGGTTAAACCAAATTATCTGGAAATCTAATGGTTTTGCTCCTACATTTTAATTGCAATTTCAATTGTCACTAATCCCTCAAAGACCAATAATTATATATTGGCACAATTGAATGTGCTAGTCTTGGGAATGCTAAAGGAATGACCGTATCCCTCCATCTGCCCCCTGGTTTCTCAGAGATAAGGCACAAATACTTCACTTTGGAGTGCAAGTCAGTGATTAGAGGTGCAAGAAGGAGGCCCAGAGCAAAGTCAAGAGTGGTTGCACTTGACAAACACTCCATAGAGGACACATGGAAGAAAGAGAGATGAGGCATTGTGCCTAAGACAGGTTAGAGGGCAGCAAGCTCTGAAAAAGGAAAGGGGCAGAGGAGTGTCTAGCAAACTAAACAAAGGTGCATTTTTATTGTTATAATTTTATTACTATAATCATGTGCTTCTGGTTCAACAGCTTGAGGCTATGACTAAAATATACATGGTCAGATTATCTGACATCTTTCTTTCCTCTCCTCTTTTACCTCCTTACCATCGTGTTTTTTTTCCTTGCCTTTCTGATACCTTTAGATTTATGAAGCTCAGTCTATGACTCTGACTTCTTGTGTTCAGATTAAGACCTTGTTTAGTATGTATTGTCATATGTTCTTATATGTAACTGTTTTTCCTGGAGAGTTTTTAAATATTTTAAATTGATTTTATTTTAAGCAATTTAATGATATTTCTAATCAGAAATTGCTTTAATAAAGAGAAAATCATTTAAACTTTCTCATGTTTCAAATGCATCATTCAGTTCAGTTCAGTCACTCAGTCGTGTCTGACTCTTTGCCACCCCATGAACCACAGCACGCCAGGCCTCCCTGTCCATCACCAACTCCCAGAGTTTACTCAAACTCATGTCCCTTGAGTTGGTGATGCCAACCATCTCATCCTCTGTTGCCCCCTTCTCTTGCCCTCAATCTTTCCCATAATCAAAGACTTTTCAAAAGTGTCAGCTCTTCACATCAGGTGGCCAAAGGATTGGAGTTTCAGTTTCAACATCAGTCCTTCCAATGAACACCCAGGACTGATCTCCCCTAGGAAGGACTGGTTGGATCTCCTGTAATCCAAAGGACTCTCAAGAGTCTTATCCAACACCACACAGTTCAAAAGCATCAATTCTTTGGTGCTCAGATTTCTTTATAGTCCAACTCTCACATCCATACATGACTACTGGAAGAACCATAGCCTTGACTAGATGGACATTTGTTGACAAAGCAATGTCTCTGCTTTTTAATACACTGTCTAGGTTGGTCATAATTTTCCTTCCAAGGAGTAAGCATCTTTTAATTTCATGGCTGCAATCACCATTTGCCATGAATTTGGAGCCCAAAAAAATAAAGTCAGCCACTGTTTCCACTGTTTCCCCATTTATTTGCCATGAAGTGACAGGACAGTATGCCATGATCTTAGTTTTCTGAATATTGAGCTTTAAGCCAACTTTTTCACTCTCCTCTTTCACTTTTAACATTTCACTTTTATCAAGAGGCTCTTTAGTTCTTCTTCACTTTCTGCCATAAGGGTGGTGTCATCTGCATAATACATCTTAAATGCTTTATTTCCCCCATGTTAACTCCTCAGAGACACATTTAGCATCTCAAATGATCTCTAAGTTTGGTCTGAGATGTCATTAAGAAGAGCTCTCTGGGGAAGGCAGATGGCTTCATACTTAAAATCTATTCTTTTAGTGACACTGGAAATTCAGATATGCTCCAGGTAAAATTTCTCCCATAGGAAGTCCTAATTCCAATGTCAAATTCTCAGAATTTTTAAAGCAGAATAACTGCATCCAAATCTCCTCTCTACTAAATCTCTATTATTGATTTCTTCAGCATACTGACTTCTTAATCAAAGCCTTTCTTCTGTCAAATAAATCTGCCTATAAAGTACTAAAATCTAAAGAAGACTTCTCAGTACATATATTGGTCAGGATGAGCTAGTCTATGCTACAGCAACAGATAACCCTACAATCTTATTTCATAACACACTGAAAGTTTGTTTATAGCTCACATCAGGGTAGGCTGGTCAACTCTCCTCCAAAAGATAATTCGTGGACTTTTATTAGGTATTCTATTAGGAATATATGAACTCTGTAGTCTCCATGAGGAGAGAGAGAATAAATGGAATAAAAAGTCAGACACAAAAGTGACTTAAATCATTTCTGCCCTCATTCCATAGCCTCAGCTTAACTGCAGGGGAGACTAAAAAATACAGCTCTCAAGTAGGTCCAGAAAGAGAAAATTACGTGGCATCATCTCTGCTACACACTATAATCATTGATCCCAAGAAGCAAGCATGGAATTTCAGAACCACAAACTCTATAAGACATATAATTAAAATTTTCCTAACTCTAAAATGATTCGATTTCCCAATGATTTTCCTGGAGCCTAGCAAGATAGAAAAAGCAATATATTGATTCATACTGATATACCTACCTACCTTTATTCATTCACCCATACATTCACTCAACAGTATTTCTTTTATACAAGCCTGATTTTCCATGTAATAATGCATCTTAAAGACTGTCCCACATCCATGTTTATATACTGTATATAAATGGATAAGCACCTAGTATAGAACCATCTCAATCATTTTAATAATAAGAGCTATTCACTGTACTTTCTATTAAAAGGCAAGTTGTCTCCAAAGAACACACTTAAACAAGAACATTTTTTAACACATTTGCAATTATGTATACCCAACTCAGATTCCTAAAGGCAAACAAAATTATTAGGACCTAAAACCAAAAATTAATGTTAGTACATATATGTGATCATTAATTCAACCAAGATGACTGATATGTATCTTCTAACTGGCTTTGTTCTGTCCTAATTGTTTAACTTTAATTATCTTTTTGTATATGTATTTTATTATAAGAATTTACTGTATACTTAGCAGCTAGGGTACTGCTTATAGCAACTGTCAGGTCTAGCAGTAAAAATAAAAGCAAAGGCTGTAAGGAAAAGGAGAATGATTGAGAAGGACAAAAAAAAATATTTTCAAAAACTGAGAGAGGAAAATAAGGATAAAATAAAGTTAGTAAAAGAAAAAATACAGATGGACAAACAGCAGAGAGGAAGGTAGGAAGGAGCCTTTAGAAAACTGAATGATGCTTTCAAATTATGTTTCCAAGGCCAGATTATCACTGAAATCAAAAGCAAAAAAAAAAAAAAAACCCCACAAAAATAGAAAACTACAGACCGCTCTCATTTGGGAAATTACTCCCCAAATCCTAAATGAAACACTGGTAAATAAAATAGGGCAATATATTAAAGAATGATATTCTATAACCCAGTGAAACTCATGCCACAAAAAAATCCAGTATCTAGATTTCCTGAATACCGTAGTATCTCCAATACCTAGAAGAGTACTTTACACTTTGAATAAACCTGCACTAAACTGATGAATAAATGCATAAATAGTGAAAATCTTTGAATATAGTTTATCATATTAATATATTCAAGGAGAAAAATTATGCGATCATCTCTACAGTTGGCAAAGGGGCACTGATAAAATTCAGCATACATTCCTGATTTACAAAAAAAAATGGAACTCTTTAAAATATAATAGAAAAAATCTGATTTATAATAGTAATAAAAAGATACAATACTTAAGAGCATCCTTAATAGATAATATGAAAAGAAAGTGAAAGTCGCTCAGTCATGTACGACTCTTTACAACCCCATGGACTAAACAGTCCATGGAATTCTCCAGGCCAAAATACTGGAGTGGATAGCCTTTCCCTTCTTCAGGGGATCTTCCCAACCCAGCGATCGAACCCAGGTCTCCTGCATTGCGGGTGGATTCTTTAACACCTCAGCCACAAGGGAAGCCCAAGGATACTGGAGGGTGGGTATCCTACCCCTTCCCCAGCCAATCTTCCCGATCCAGGAATTAACATGGGGTCTCCTGCAGTGCAGGCAGATTCTTTAACCAGGTATATTTATACTTAGGTATAAGTAGATTGCCCTGGGAGCATTGCTATATGAGCCTCAGGAAGGTAGCCAATGAGATTAAAATATATATACCTATATAAATAGAAAATGTGTCATGCAGATTCAGCTTTGGAGTCAAACTCATAAGATCAAGAATTGGAGTTGCCTAGTTTTCTATATGAATGGCATAGCCTTGTTAAATATTAATTGAATGTATTAATATCATTCTGTAGTGAGGTTCAGTCTGTATTTCAAACTTCCATAGTGATGCATAGGAGACTATCACAGTAGTGTTAACTTGCCACAAAATGTTTACTTCGAAATTCTAAGTGAGCCTTGATCCATTAACCATACAAGCTAGGAAATAAATTTCATAACATTGAGTTAGGTGTCAAAACATCATGGAATTTCAACAATAACTTTATTACAAGAATATCAAACAAACCTTAGTCTGTGCATATACAATTACTTCAGTCATGAGGTCAATAAAAGCCGTTTCTATGGAAATCTTGAAATGAGGAAGAGAATGAGCTCCTCATAAATTTTCAAAATCAGGACACCTCTCATAGCAGTATTCCTTCAGTCTTTACCACTGTTGCTATCTGGTCCAAAAGTTCTCTTTTCTATATTGTCTGCTGTTGTATTCTGAGGCTACATAAAGTGCTTGGCATACAGTAAGTTAAAAAAAACCCAAATTTTAGTCTACTGAAACTAGTTAGAATATGATGATAAAATTTTGCTTCCTTGCGGGCAAGTCTCATAAATCCATGATCTGCCATTGCCAGAAGTTATGCTAAGCACTTTACATTCACTATTTACATTCACATATTATTCTCTACACCACCCTGAAAAGTAGTTATTATTATTTCCATCAGACAACTAAAAAAATCAGGCTTAAAGAGGTTGAATAACTTGCCCAAGGGCTTTCTCATTGGAAGAACTGATGCTGAAGCTAAAGCTCCAGTATTTTGGTCACTGGATGTGAATTGTCAACTCATTGGAAAAGTCCTTAATTCTGGGAAAGATTGAGGGCAGAAGAAGAGGGCATCAGAGGATGAGATGGCTGGACAGCATCACCAATGCAATGGACGTGAACTTAGGCAAATTCCAGAATATGGTGAGGGACAGGGAGGTCTGGCGTGCTACAGTACATGGGGTTGCAAAAAGTCAGACACAACTGGGCAACTGAACAACAATTTACCCAAACATACACAACGAAAGAGACAAAATTTGAATTCCTGCTCAAACCCCTGGGCTGCTTCTCCACTCAGGTCTGTATAGGACTAACAGCTATCTGTAATCTCACAGCCAACCTTTCCCACTTCAAGTACATATATTAGAGAGAACAGGCAAGGTGACACACAAAAACTCATAGATAAGCCAATTCATATAAAAGAAATCTTTTTTTTTAAATTTTTTTATTTTTTATTATTGTTTTTGCCATACATTGTCACGATATCACCATGGGTTTACATACGCTTCCCCTCCGGGTCCCCCCTCCCTCCTCCCTCCCCACCCCCCCACCCCGGGAAATCTCGCTGCACCAGTCCCGAGCATCAATCCTGGGCTGGCGATTGACTAGACAAAATCTTTTGAATATTTATCAGGCCATTTAGAAATGCTGGCACTCCCATCCTAAGAATGCCTCTGGTATTTCTCTTGCATCATTGCATTAATGATTAACTTTTACTTCTGAGTTTCTACAGCAAGAAAATAAACAGGATGACTCCAGAGCCCTAGCATGAACATCAGTCCCTGAAATTTCGCCCTAGAGGGAGAGGTCTGCAAGGGCAAACAGTCTTCCAAAGGTTTATATGCTAGCCAGTTCTTATTTTACAGTCCTCATTATTTTCTTGAACTAGGTTATATAAGGAAAATTACAAAAATTGTTATCAAATGACTCTAATATTCTGTTTTGCATTATTAAAGGTCAAAGGCTTAAATAGCTACCTTCTGGCTTGTACATTTCATTTACTTCTTTAAAGAAGAAAGTCACAGAAAGAGGTTTCTGTGTCAGCACCCAGAGAGAAAGCTAATAAAGTCCAAGGAGGAATACGATCAAAAAGATATACTCTCAGGTCTCACAGAAAGACAATTTTCAGTGGTTAGATCCATTATTCCACTAAGTTATAATTTCACTCGTGTACTGTCTTCAAGTGTGTGCAAGAGTATACAAGGACAACAGAAAAATGAGAATCTGAGGGGGCCGGTGCTTGACAAAGTTGTCTATCGTTTGACTTAGTCTATGACAGCAATTAATCTTTTGCAAAAGACCATTTCAATGCCTTCAGTTCTTTTTCACTGACAATATATTTGCACACACGGGTCTTTTAGTGTACATTTACTAACTGCCGTAAGGAGGTTTTAGAAAGAAAACACTTTTGTTTCACTGTATATTAATAAAGGTTCATGTATAGCTCAACTTTTTCCTGACTTTTATAGTAAAAGTCAACTTAAGTAGGCAGTATAGTTAAATCATCCACTGCCTTCAAGGGATATAAACATCAATCTTCCGGCACCTCATATTTGCCAATGAAACTACATTAAGTGGTGAAACATTAGCTCTTTTGGCTTTCACTTGCTTCCTCCAATGTAATGATAAAGTACTGTAGCACTTAGTCTGCTCCTTCCTGCTGCCAAATTCATTTCTGAATCTCTGGCAGGACTAAAAGAATGTACCTGAGGTGATTACTAATACGTTTAGATTATTAAAAATTAAACCTTCTTACATTCATTTTTCAGGACAACAGTCAAGAATCCCTGAGTCAAAGGCAAACCCTTGATCATCTTAACCTTGAACTGCTCATTCTGAAGACTGAAAATATATCACAATCTGGGCATTTTAATAGTGATGTAAATTACTGACTCTAAAGAAATAACCAAGTTTTAACAAGGGGCAGCTGACTACATCCTGGGATAAATTAGGCTCAATGTTAATCAAATAGTAGAGAACCAATATGATTCAGAATTCACTCTCTGCATCACATGTATCTTCAGCAAAGATGGTTTTTATCATGGTAATTGGCATGGACTGGGTGAATTAGGCTAGATGGACAAAAACCTTAACAGCAATAACCACAAATAGCCAAGCCGACCTCAACATAAATGTCTAATATTTAACCTTTTGTGATGTCCTAGGAAAGGCAGGAGATTCCAAGATATTAATATATATTCAAAGATGTTTATTTTCTTCTCCTATATTCGTAGCAAGAACTGATGATCAGATGATGTAGTAGAAACCATCCAATTTTGACTTCTGTTCAGACATTAATTGAGTGGCCTTGTGGGACATTACTTAAGCTCCTCTTGCATAAGTCTATTTGATTGTAAAATTATTCTACTTTACTATATCTTCTACTTCCCCTTACAGTTATAAAACTTCAAAATTCTGCAATAACTAATTATGAAGTATGAAATACAAGATCTTTGTTTCATTCACTGCTGAATTTGAACACTTAGAATTGTGCCCAGAACTCAGTAAATTCCCCATAACTATTTCTTCAATGAGTATCAGCATACTTACATATTTGTTGAATGAATGCATATATAAAGTACATATCATTTCAATTTCTTGCTAGCTAGTTTATTGTTTTACATACAGAGACTATGTTGTGAAAAATGTTTATGAAAACTTCTGAAGTACAGTAAGTTAAAGTTTATAGTATTAAAAAAAGAAATTAAAAAATAAGGACAGTCCATTTTCTAATTTTTTCACTCCACAAAATACACAGAGATTAATAAATCAGCAGCCACATGTAATATAACAGATTAAGATCAATTATATATAAGACCATGTAAGACTATAGGACCAGATACCATAAAACTGATTGAGGAAAACAAAAGTAAATCATATTTTGACATAAATCTAAAAAAATATATTTTTTGAATCTGTCTCCAAAAGCAAAGCAAATAAAAGCAAAAATAAACAAATGGGACCTAATTAAAAACTTTTGCACAGCAAGGAAACCATCAAAAAAATGAAAAGACAACCTACTGAATGGGAGAAAACATATGTAAATGATACGATTTATAAAAGATTAATATCCAACATATATAAACAGCTAATACAACTCAACATCAAAAAGAAAAATAACAGTCCAATTGAAAAATGGACGAAGAACTGAACATATAATCTGCCATAGAGGAAATGCAGATGGCCAATATCTGCATAAGATGCTCAGTACAGCTAATCATCAGGGAAATGCAAATCAACACCACAAGGAGATTCATTTCACACGTGTCAGGAAGGCTCTCATCAAAAAGAACACAAGTGATAGATGTTAGCAAGGATACAGAGGAAAGGAAACTCCTGCATTCTGTTAGTCAGAACGTAAGTTGGCACGAAAACAGTATGGAGGCTCAGATGGTAAAGCGTCTGCCTGCAATGCGGGAGACCCGGGTTCCATCCTTGGGTCGGGAAGATCCCTGGAGAAGGAAATGGCAGCCCACTCCAATACTGTTGCCTGGAAAATTCCATGGACAGAGAGATTTGGTAGGCTACAGTCCATGGGGTCACAAAGAGCCAGACACGAATGAGCAACTTCACTTTCACTTTCTCAACAAGTTAAAAATAGAGTCACCATATGACCTACCAACTATACGCCTCGGTATATAGCCAAAAAAAAATAAAAAAACCAAAAGCACTAATTCAAAATGACATGCACTTCAATGTTCACAGCAGCATTGTTTACAATTACCAAGACGTGGAAGGCACCTAAGTGTGCATCAACAGATAAAGAACATGTGGTATATACAGAAACACACACACACACAACAGAATACTACTCGGCCATAAAAAAGAAAGAAATTTTGCCATTTGCAGCAACAATGGATGGAATTGGAGGGCATTATGCTTAGAGAAATAAGTCAGATAGAGAAAGAAGAACTGTATGATATCACTTATATGTGGAATCTTAAAAATACAACAGACTAGTAAATATAACAAAAAAAGAAGCAGATTCACAGGTATAGAGAACTAACTTGCGGTTACCAGGTAGGAGGAGGAAAAAGTAGAAGTATTATTAAGGTAGGGGAATAAAAGGTAAAAACTATTAGGTATAAATAAGTTACAAGGATATATTGTACAACATGTGTGATATAGCCAATACTTTATAATAACTACAAATGGAATATGACCTTTAAAAGTTATGATTCAATACAATGGAGAAAAGACAATCCCTTTAACAAGTGACACTGGGAAAACTGGTCAACCACCTGTAAAAGAATGAAACTAGAACACTTTCTAAAGCCATACACAAAAATAAACTCAAAATGGATTAAAGATCTAAACGTAAGACCAGAAACTATAAAACTCCTAGAGGAAAACATAGGCAAAACACTCCCTGACATAAATCACAGCAAGATCCTCTATGACCCACCTCCCAGAGTAATGGAAATAAACGGAAAAAAATAACAAATGGGACCTAATTAAACTTAAAAGCTTTTGCACAACAAAGGAAACTATGAACAAGGTGAAAAGACAGCCTTCAGAATGAGAGAAAATAATAAGCAAACAAAGCAACTGACAAAGAATTAATCTCAAAATTATACAAGCAGCTCATGCAACTCAATACCAGAAAAATAAATGACCCAATCAAAAAGTGGGCCAAAGAACTAAACAGACATTTCTCCAAAGAAGACATACAGATGGCTAACAAACACATGAAAAGATGCTCAACATCACTCATTATCAGAGAAATGCAAATCAAAACCACAATGAGGTACCATCTGATGCCGGTCAGAATAGCTGCCATCAAAAAGTCTATAAGCAATAAATGCTGGAGAGGGTGCAGAGAAAAGGGAACTCTCTTACACTGTTGGAGGGAATGAAAACTAGTACAGCCACTGTGGAGCACAGTGTGGAGATTCCTTAAAAAACTGGAAATAGAACTGCCATACGACCCAGAAATCCCACTGTTGGGCATAAATACCGGGAAACCAGAATTGAAAGAGACACATGTACCCCAATGTTCATCACCGCATTGTTTACAATAGCCAGGACATGGAAGCAACCTAGATGTCAAACAGCAGATGAATGGATAAGAAAGCTGTGGTACATATACACAATGGAATGTTACTCAGCTATTAAAAAAATGTATTTGAATCAGTTCTAATGGGGTGGATGAAACTGGAACCTATTATACAGAGTGAAGTAAGCCAGAAATAAAAATAATGCAGTATACTAACGCATATATATGGAACTTAGAGAGATGGTAATGATGACCCTATATGTGAGACAGCAAAAGAGACACAGATATAAGGACAGACTTTTGGACTCTGTAGGAGAAGGCGAGGGTGGGATGATTTGAGAGAATAGCATTGAAACATATATATTACCATATGTGAAACAGATCATTAGTCCAAGTTCAATGCAAGAAACAGGGCACTCAAAACTGGTGCACTGGGACAGCCCTGAGGGATGGGATGGGAAGGAAGGTGGGAGGGGGGATTCAGGATGGGGACACATGTACACCCATGGCTGATTCATGTCAGTTCAGTTCAGTTCAGTCGCTCAGTCATGTCTGACTCTTTGTGACCCCATGAATCGCAGCATGCCAGGCCTCCCTGTCCATCACCAACTCCTGGAGTCCACCCAAACTCATGTCCATTGAGTTGCTGATGCCATCCAACCATCTCATCCCCTGCTGTCCCCTTCTCCTCCTGCCCGCTATCTTTCTCAGCATCAGGGTCTTTACAAATAAGTCAGCTCTTTGCATGAGGTGGCCAGAGTATTGGAGTTTCAGCTTCAACATCAGTCCTTCCAATGAACACCCAGCACTTATCTCCTTTAGGATGAACTGGTTGGATCTCCTTGCAGTCCAAGAGCCTCTCAAGAGTCTTCTCCAATACCACAGTTCAAAAGCATCAATTCTTCAGTGCCCAGCTTTCTTTACCATCCAACTCTCACATCCATACATGACCACTGGAAAAATCATAGCCCTAACCAGACGGACAATGTATGGCAAAAACCACTACAATATTGTAAAGTAACTAACCTCCGATTAAAATTAATTAATTAATTTTTTAAAGTTATCATTCACTATATTGTATACCTATAACATTTAATATTATATGGCAACTATACTTCAATTTTTAAAAAATCAATGAAAATTGGTGAGTGCTTGGGGAAAAGAAAAACAGTATATTAAGACTTTTTTAAAAAACCTTTGGTTCTTTTGACAAATATTTCCCAGACTTCTAAGTTACAAAACATTAAATTCTAAAATTTTAAAACTAGATATTCAAACATCTAAACTGCAAAGGAATCTGACCACAGGCATATCTGTTTGACTTCTACTATTTACATGCCTAAATATGTACTTCAGCTTAAAACTATGAATACATGGTGACTGTAAGAGAAATACATTTTTTTCAAGCTGAATGAGTTAGTTTCTGGCTAAATGAGCTGATCTTTTGAGTTATATCATTTGTATTTGTCTACCTACAGACTGGAACATACATTCTAAATATTGGTTTAAGTAGAATTAACGCCAATCTTTTGTTGCTGGCAATATATAAATATACATTCAATTTCTACATAGAACCATTTCTTGTTTGTGATCATTAATTGCATTAATCACAGTACTAAATTCATTTGCTATATTTCACAATGCAGAAATAAAAATTAGCTTAACATTCCTTTGAAGAACCTGTAATTTTTATTTCTGATTTGTCTTCTTTAATCTTATTTCCTTGCTTCCAAACAAGCTGAGGTTCATGGACTTTTCAAAGGGTTCTCCTTGTGTCTTGCATCTCCCATCTCTTCACTGTGGCGGCAACCCTGCTCTCTTCATTCCCTGCATCTCTTCACCTTTCTCACTTAATTGCAGCTCACTGGCCTCCATGCTGCTCCCCAAGCACTCCAGGATGCTCCTGCCTGATGGTTTCGCATTTACTGTTTGACTTTTGCTTTTTCCTGGAATGATCTTCTCACCAGATAACCACATGACTACCTCCCATATGTAAACCCATGGTGATATCATGACAATGTATGGCAAAAACAATTAAAAAAAAATAATAAATAAAAAAAATTAAAAAAAAAAAAAAAACTTTTCCTTCAGTGGAAACTGCCCAATGGGACTTTGCTAAAAGCTATTTACTTTTGCAAACTACTACACTTACCCTGCTCTACTTTTTCAAAGCATCACATTCTACCAAACTAAATAACTTACTTTTGATTTTGTTTGTTGCTTCTATTTTCTCTCTGCTCCTCTACAGTAAAAGCTCCATGAGGGCAGGGAGCTTTGTCTTATTTCCTGATATATTCCAAAAGCCTAAAACGGTGCCTGACGTATAAAGTGAAAGTCGCTCAGTCGCGTCTGACTCTTTGCAACCCAATGGACTATATAGTCCTTGGAATTCTCCAGGCCAGGATACTGCAGTAGGTAGCCTTTCCCTTCTCCAGGGGATCTTCCTACCCCAGGGATCAAACCCAGGTCTCCCACGCTGCAAACAGATTCTTTACCAGCTGAACAGACTCTCAATAAATATTAGCTACATGAAAAAGCATCTCATTAAAATAAATTCTTAGAGTGAAACTTCTTAGTCCAAGAGTAGGCCAATCTAAAAATTCAGATGCTTATTAGTAAATTAATAAGTAAATTAAAATACTCCCTGCAAAGATTGCCTAAGCCAACAAAAATGTATGGTCTTAAAATAGAAGTGCTTAACACTCTGCAGAGGACTCACTTCCTCTCAACTGTTACTCCTCTTATGAACACCAGCTACAATAATGTACAAAACTCCATCACTGAAGAGCAGCAAACATCTTCCAACTTTGATCTACTCACCCAACAAAGGTGCTCAACAATAAAAGGTAAGGACAGACCAGCACTGATCTGGGGCTTCCCAGGTCACACTAGGCGTAAAGAATCTGTCTGCCAATGGAGAAGAGACACAAGAGACGTGGATTTGATCCCTGGGTGGGGAAGATCCCCTGGAGTAGGAGAGGCAGTATTCTTGCCTGGAAAATTACATGGACAGAGGGGCCTTGCAGGCTACAGTCTATGGGGCTGCAAAGAATCGGACATGACTGAGCACACATTGATACAGATGCAACATTCATACCTCAAGTGTTTTATTCAATGGACCTTCTCATACATGCAAAACCCAGAGAACACTGTCCTCACCTGCCCTTTCAGATTGTACTCATTGCTAGTTTAGACATACTTGGTTCCAAGCTAGGATCCTAAATCTTATCCTGGAGCCAGCCCTCTGCTAACCCATCTACCTTGTCTGACGTGGAGGTCTCTTCTTGTCTTTTTTCCTCGATATTGTTCTGACAATGTAAACAGTGACAGACTTTATTTTGGGGGGCTTCAAAATCACTGCAGATGGTGACTGCAGCCATGAAATTAAAAGATGCTTGCTTCTTGGAAGAAAAGAACAAACCTAGACAGCATATTAAAAAGCAGAGACATTACTTTGCCAACAAAGCTATGGTTTTTCCAGTAGTCGTGTATGGATGTGAGAGTTGGACTACAAAGAAAGCTGAGCACCAAAGAATTGATGCTTTTGAACTGTGGTGTTGGAGAAGACTGTTGAGAGTCCCTTGGAGAGCAAGGAGATCCAACTAGTCAATCCTAAAGGAAATCAGTCCTGAATATTCATTGGAAGGACTGATGCTGAAGCTGAAACTCCAATACTCTGGCCACCTGATACAAAGAGCTGACTCACTAGAAAAGATCCTGATGCCGGGAAAGATTGAAGGCAGAAGAAGGGAACAACAGAGGATGAGATGGTTGGATGACATCACCAACTCAATGGACATGAGTTTGAGCAAGCTCCAGGAGTTGGTGATGAACAGGAAAGCCTGGTGTGCTGCAGTTCATGGGGTCACAAAGAGTCAGACACAACTGAGCAACAGAACAACAACAATAACAATTTCTCTGACACTCAGAAGGTGGGCCTCTAAATTCAGAGTACCCATGATCTCTCTTTCTATAGAATCCACGTTCTATAATCTATCATGCTAGCTGACCTGCCTTCAACAATTACACTCCATATTCAAGCAACTATAAATAAAATAAAAATGGAAAAAAATATATCTATGTAACACATAATTTATACATACCCCCAAACTGTATGTGTTCCTACTATCCTTCCCAGTCACAGTTATTAACACATATATCTGCATCTCCTTCTCCCTGTTCTTTCTAAGCCTGGTTCCAATTTGACATTCACTGCCTATTTCAGAGAGTCCTTTCTCTACTTTAGCATCTCTCTCATTACTGAGAAAAGTCAAACTTTCCCTAGACTGTTGTTTACTTGTTTTGACTCTTTGAGTCAGTGAAGCAATGAAACTAAAACTCTACTCTCTTTTTCACATGCCAAGTGGTACTCCAGCTTTGCAAGCCTCCATACATTTCGTGTTCCATCATGCAAGGGTGAGCTCAATGTGAGATGAACATTCATCTCCCAAATGTTCTAGTGACAGAGTCAGCGTAAGTGCCACATTAATCCAACCAGATACACACAGATTCAAGTAACCATTAACTCCCTGATGTGCTACAATCCAGCACTGGCGCATTTTTTCTCAAAGCATATCCATACATTCTGTACCCTCCTTCACCTTCCTACACTAACTCCATCACTGCAAATTCCATCCCAACCTCCCCTTTCTCCAAAAGAAACACAAACTGCTACTGATTTAGTGGCTCGCTTCAGATTCCCTTGCTATTTTCACTTCTAAGTCTCCCTGAACATAAGTTCACTTGCCCTTGTCTCATACTTATGGCATCTCTGTTTTCTGTTCATTCCTGATCATCTTTTTACAAAGGACCCACAGCCAGACTTAAGGGTGACAGAGCTGGTTTTCCTTGTTCCCCTATCACTCACCTTCTCTGGCTTCCAGGCTGCACCCAGCTGCCTCAGGTAGCCCACCATTCTAGAACCTCCACTCTCCCCTCTCACACCCATTTTAGGAGGCACTATTTCTGTAAAAGCCTTAGGTCAAAGACCTGGTTACACCAGCACCACCATCAATCTGTGACTTATAACTCTTCTATTAAGATTAGAAACTTCAGGCAAGGAAAACAGATCAAAATTACCAACAAACCGGGGCCTATTTGGGATAGGTGGGATGAATCATATCAGAAGCAGACCCTCTGACTTGATAACATTCAAATTTGGTTATTAATTTTTCTTTTCAGTTATAGCCCAAGTCTCCCCTCTCTCATCACTATATCTGAAAACTGAGATTTTGAATGCCAATAAATTATCTTTTCAAACGTTTCCCCTGGCTAACAATATGTGCTGCAGTGATCAGGATTTGATACCATCTCCTTAGCACAGGCTTGCGGTCACACGAGTCCTAGTCTCACAGTTACTTAGTTTGCACAGCTCACTGGCTGTGAGAACTTCTGCAAGTTACCTAAGTGTCCTTAGACTTTCTTTCCTAGTGTAAAATAGAAATAATAACTGTAGCCTTCGGGGATCTGGTCACAGTTTAATAACAGAACTACTTATAAATGTGAAGGCAGAGTTTAGAGAATGCAATAAGGAAAGATGCAGTGCCCAGGGTTACTAATGGCAGGAGTTACTATTCCTGGGTCCAAGAGGCAAAAGACAGAGCAGCTACCAGAACCAGAGAGCTTGGGAGATCTTGGTTTGAGGAAAGTAGCCAACCCAGTATAACAGAGCAGGCAGAGAGCTGGGCAGACAACACACTGACACCACTCTCCTTCCTTTTCCCAGATGCTACTGGCATCGTCCATTGGCTGAACTCAACTGGAAGCCAGAGGGTAAAGGAATCCAGTAGAAACATCCATGAGTCAGCCTCTGGAACACTGGAGTAGGAAGTAAAGGCTGAGGCATGGATCTGGAAGGGAAGCAGAAGAGATCCATCCCAGGACATATTTTCTCCTTATCATCCATTCTGACCATTTATTTGGATGAAAAAAAGTCCATGTCCTTAATATAGAAGACAGATCACTAGCTATGATATTATTGCTGAATGAGGCCAGACTCTCACATAAAGCATAAAACATTAGCACTCTAAATGGAGGGGTACAGAGGGAGGCGGGGAGAGAGAAAACTAATTAATGTGAGATGTAGGTGCTAGGCCACTGCCTTTATAAACAGCCATGAAGCTGCTAATTACCACTTCCTTTTCCCCCACCAGTTTTCTTTAACTTACCTTCTGCAGCACCCAGGGATAGAAAGCCTGACTCATACCTTCATTTATGGGTCCTAATCGGTCCAAATCTATTGAGTTGTCACAGTTTTCCACTAACCAGGCTCAGTTTAGTTCAGTCGCTCAGTCATGTCTGACTCTGCGATCCCATGAACCTCAGCACGCTAGGCCTCCCTGTCCATCCATCGAGTCGGTGATGCCATCCAGCCATCTCATCCTCTGTCATCCCCTTCTCCTCCTGCCCTCAATCTTTCCCAGCATCGGGGTCTTTTCTAATGAGTCAGCTCTTCACATCAGGTGGCCAAAGTATTGGAGGTTCAGCTTCAACATCAGTCCTTCCAATGAACACCCAGGACCAATGTCCCCTAGGATGGACTGGCTGGATCTCCTTGCAGTCCAAGGGACTCTCAAGAGTCTTCTCCAACACCACAGTTCAAAAGCATCAATTCTTCAGCGGTCAGCTTTCTTTATAGTCCAACTCTCACATCCATACATGACTACTGGAAAAACCATAGGCTTGACTATACAGACCTTTGTTGGCAAAATAATGTCTCTGCTTTTTAATACACTGTCTAGATTGGTCATAACTTTCCTTCCAAGGAGTAAGCATCTTTTAATTTCATGGCTGCAATCACCATCTGCAGTGATTTTGGAGCCCAAAAAAATAAAGTCAGCCACTGTTTCTACTGTTTCCCATCTATCTGCCATGAAGTGATAGGACCAGATGCCATGATCTTAGTTTTCTGAATGTTGAGTGTTAAGCCAACTTTTTTACTCTCCTCTTTCACTTTCATCAAGAAGCTCTTTAGTTCCTCTGCTCTTTCTGCCATAAGGGTGGTGTTATCTGAGGTTAATGATATTTCTCCCCACAATCTTGATTCCAGCTTGTGCTTCTTCTAGCCAGCGTTTCTCATGATGTACTCTGCATATAAGTTAAATAAGCAGGATGACAATATACAGCCTTGACATACTCCTTTTCCTATTTGGAACCAGTCTGTTGTTCCATGTCCAGTTCTAACTGTTGCTTCCTGACATGCATACAGTGACTACTGGGCAAAATGAGCACTAAGGGATGTCCAAGCAGACCCCCTAGGTTACAGAAACAGCCCTCTTTGCCCTGATAACAGAGCAGTATCCCATTTCTTCCTTGGTATTCAGGCTCATTCACACTGACATGTACAGTGACCTCTTTTTCTGCCTGGTGCTATGATGCCAGAGTATCCAGGGAGCTGGACTTTTAGTTCTTCAAGACTATGACTGAGTTCTCTGATGGAAGCCCTTCTCCACTGGGCATTTCTCTCCTGGACTTCCAAATCTGTCAAGCCCAAAAATATGTACATAGGAAGAAAAAACAACTTTAGCATGTTATTTGGTATAAATGTGGGAAAGGTCACTCCAGCCTCCCAAAGCTTGGATTCCAGAGCCCCATATTTTGACTAAGGAGACTAACATGTGTGGGCTAATGGTTCAAGGTAAACGCCACTGTCTGTACATATATATAGCACTGAACCTTACAGGGTGTTGCATCAGAGCTGGTAATGTGACTGCTCCTAGGTCATGAGGGTCAGAGGGAAAATCAAAGAATTCTCTGGGCACAAATCCTTCCCTGCCCTTTCTCTGCTATAAAGTGTGCCCCAATAGTGGAGGAAATGTTTTGTGGAACATTGTGGTCATGGAAACAGCATTCTATGAGTCTGTAAATGGTGATGCAGGTAGAGGCACTGTGGGCAGGGGGACAAATCTGTCCCAGTATATGTGTCCACTATGATGGATCAAAACACTGCCTCCTCAATGCTGAAAGAGGACTGACTCAGTCCGTATATCACCACATGACTGAAAGGTACACCTGGGGAATGATACCAAGTAAGGGATCAGTCCTGGTGAGGGAAAGACCATGTTTCTGGCTCATGCAGAACTTCCAATACTGCTACCATTGCCGTATTTGCACACAGATTCAACATAAGATGGAGGAAGAGGTAGATGGACGGCCATCTTTCTATGCTGGCTGCTGAGGGCCTCCTCCACCACAGATGCCCTCAGGTGGCATGGAAGGGAAGTACAAGGACGCCTCGGTGCCCCCTGTGAGAGGAGCGTTACACACCTCGCTCTCACACCTCCTTCCTAACAGACTCCAGCTCAGGCCCTGAACCATCTGCTCCGTAACTACAGCGGAGGAGGAACTCTTCAAAGTGGCCACTGAGTCTTTCTGATTTTCCACTCATTTCAGAGTCCAACATTCAAGTACTTCACTTTTTCCCTTCTCTCGTTCCTGTGACAAGAAGTTTAACTGTGAATATCCAATCTCAGACTCTCACTTTAAGAAGAATGAATTCTAGGGCCACTCTCAAGCCAATGACTTTGTCAGTCAAGGCACAGTCAAGCTGGGTAACTAAGGACAATTAAAGAGATGCAGGGAGGGGCTTAAAGCAAGCAACAAGGAATGAATAAATACTAATGTAATCAAAGGAGGTGGGATCCAGAAGGGAGAGGTCTCAGGGAAAGACAAGAAGACTTAAGGAAACCTATTATATGCCAAGCCCTTTATTTGTATCACCTTATATAATCCTCACAACGCAAAGCAGACATCATTATTGTTTTGTAAGTGGGAGCCTCAGAGAGTCAAGAGGAGAAGGCAATGGCAAATCACTCCAGTTCTCTTGCCTGGAAAATCCCATGGACGGAGGAGCCTGGTAGGCTATAGTCCATGGGGTCACAAAGAGTCGGACACGACTGAGCAACTTCACTTTCACTTTCAGAGAGTCAAGAAGCTGGTACAAAGTCCACAGCTACTCAGCAGGAAAGCCAGAACGTGAGTCTGAGAATTTCTGACACCCCAGTCCCTGTCCTTTCCCCTGCCTCATCCCACAGCCAAAATGCTAGACTCTCTTCCCTCCTGGTACAGACACACTCCCTGCTCCTTTCCTTTCTCTGTCTGCTTTCCTTTCTGACCCTTTTCCCATTACTTAGTTGGTCCCATCTAAACTGCCCAGTTAAACACCAACACCTCAGTTCCTTCCTTTCTGCTAGTATTCTGCTCTGGCCTAGGCTTTAAAGAAGACCCAGAAAATAAAGTCTCAAATGGAGGCTTTTCTCATAAACATCTAAAAGTCATATGAACATAACGTTTAACAACATCTAACAATTGTATAAAGACCACATACATACACACACGTTTACTTTGTCATTCATCGTATCAAAATATCTTAAGGCTCTACGATTGTCATGTATGTTCTGTGTAAAAGAGGATTAATCAGTGGAATAAATCCCTGCCCTCATGGGGTTCATATTCTGTTAGGTGAGGGAGATGTTAGGGAAGAAGTAGACAATAAATAAAATAAACACAGGCAAACACATGGTGTGTTAGATGTTGATAAGAAGGAAAAGAAGGAAAGGCATCCTGTCTTACTCATCTACAGTGGGTAGGGGGAGGGAAGAGGGACAGCTGTGAGAAGGTAATGTTTCAATAAAGCCTAAAAGGGAAGGGGGAGTCTTCATGTATTTAGGTGGGAAGAGCCTTTGATGAGACAGCAGATTCAGAGGTCCTGAGCAGGGAACACACCAGACATCCAAGAGAAACAGCAAGGAAGCTAGTGTGGCTGGAGAAGAGTGATTCAGTGAGGGCCTTCTGAAACAGTCAAAGAGGCAATAACGGCCAGACTGTACAATGCCTTATAGCATTAGGGGTTTGGCTTTCCCTCTGAGACATGGAGGCATAAAGGCTGAAACCAAAAAGGAACATGATCTGACTTCTTTTTTAAGAGAATCACTCTGGCTGTTTATTTAGAATGGATTGTTGGAGTACAAAGGCAGAAAAGGAAAGACCAGTTAAGAAGCCATTGAAAATACACACACACTCTAATCTACTGATAGGAATTTAATCATCTGTTTCTTTTCTTATTTAATAAATATTTATTTGGGAATTCACTATCTGCAAAGAACTATAACTGATATGATATAAGCCTTCTAGCCCACTGCTACCCCTAACCAAGAGAAGGGAAGTGCTATAGACTGAACATTTGCATCCTCCCAAATTCATATGTTGGAACTTCACCCCAGTATGATAGTATTTGGATGGGGCCTTTGACAGATGACAGAGTCATAAGGACAAGAGCCTTTATGAATAGAATCACTGCCTTCATAAAAGAGGGCAGAGAAGTCCCCTATCTTTTCCACCATGTGAAGACACAGCAAAAAGACAGCTCACCAGGAAGCAGCCTTTCACCAGACACCAAATCTGCCAGAGCCTTATCTTGGATTTCGCAGCCTTCAGAACTGTGAGAAATAAATTTGTTGGTTTGTAAGTCACCCAGTCTTTTGTATCTGTTATGTTAGCCCAAAGGGCCTACTATTTACAGCTGTTATAAAGCACACATCTTGCCTGCTAGGAAGACCTGACAAAGCCTTGAAAGAATTTATGCCTCCTTAATGCTTATCAAAGTAAAGACACATGACAAAAGAGACCAACTTTTGGGATTGCCACACAATTAGTTTATTACATTTGATACTGTTCTCAAAACTGCTGCATGTTTCCAAAGTAAAATTGTAGCATTCATAGAAATATGACTGCAGTCCTTAAAAAAGACACAGATAATATCAGCAATTATTTTTATTGAAAGAGGAGATTTCCATGGAATTCAAGAGAGAACTGCAGTCATTGTTGCTATTAGAAAATATACAGAAACATTATTCAACGTTTTTACATTTTAAGATTCCAGGAAAAGGAGTTTGTTTTTAAATACCACTAAGACGATCTGAAGGCTCAAAGCTCCACAGTAATCCTTATGCTGCCTAGGACTGAGGTTACACAATAAGAATTTCTAATTAGAAAGCAAGTAGAACAGAGAAGTGTGAGGCAGAGTCACTGGGTTTTTTAGCTTTGGCAGGTTTGTTGTCTTGAAGCATTGACTTTAGAAACTGCATATATGTTCAATGCCCCTGGGATCTTAAGAAGATAAAACAGATCATCATTTCTAATGTGGTGTCCTCTGGCTTGAGGTAAGAGGCTGTGGGAAGAGGAGAAATAAACAACATTCTGGGAAGAAGTATGATGCTGCAGGTTGAATACCATCTTTTCACATTGATGCCTTGTTAATGAAGTTTCCTTTCTCATCTCTCCTCAACTGGCTTGTGCTTATTTATCCCTCAAGACTCCTCTTGGGCACATCTGTAGCAGTCTTCAATGAACACTGAACCTCTTTGAACTTCTCTAGAATCTTGTGAGTCTATCTTATCACTTACCATAAACTGTATTTGTCTTTTCCATTAGAGTATAAGCCCCTTGATGAAAGGCATCCTGTCTTACTCATCTTTGTCCTCATAGAACCCAGTCTGGTATTCATAAAATAATGTGTTCAATAAATGTTTTGAATAGGATTAACAACTTAAAACATAAGGATTGACACCATAAAGCTCTCAGAAGAAAACATAGTGGAAAAAAAGAAGAAAACATAGGAAAGAATCCTCTTGACACTGATCTTGGTAATGATGTTTTTCAGATGTGAAACAAAAAAGCACAAGCAATAAATGGAACTACATCAACTCAAAAGCTTCTGTACAGCAAAGGAAACAATCAATGGAATAAAAAGGGAACCTACAGAATGTGAGAAAATATTTGCAAATCTTATATATTGGATAAAGGGTGACAATCAAAAATATATAAAGAAATCATACAACTCAATAATAACAAATTTAAAATCTAATTTAAAAATGGGCAGAGGAACTAAAGAAATACTTTTCCAAGGAAGATATCCAACAGATATGTGAAAAGATTTTCAACCTCACTAGTCATCAGGAAAATACAAATCCAAACCGCAAAGAAATATTACCTCACATCCATAACAATGGCTATTATTGAAAAGACAAGAGAGTGTGTGGAGAAAAAGAAATCTTTATCCACTATTAGTGGGAATGTAAATTGGTTTAACAACTATGGAGAACAGTATGCAGTTTCCTCAAAAAATTTAAAGTTACTATATGATCTAGCAGTTCTACTCAGGTATAAATCCAAATAAAATGAAAGCAGGATGTTGAAGAGAGAAATGCACTCCCATGTTCATTTCAGCACTATTCACAATAACCAAGATGTGGAAAAACTCATGCCCATCAGTGAATAACTGGATGAAGAAGATGTGGTACATACGTACGGAGCATTATTCCATCCTGAGAAAGAATACTGCGCCATTTGAGACAACATGGTTGGATCTTGAGGGCATCATGCTAGGTGAGGTAAGTCAGACAGAGAAGGAAAAATACTGTCTGACATCACTCGTGTGCAGAATCTGAGAAAGCATAACTTGAAAAAAGAGTGGACTGTTGGATGGGGATACTGGGAATGGAGGTTGGGGGAACTGGGAAGAAATTGATTAAAGACACAAACTTACAACCACTAGATACTTAAGCCCTGGAGATCTAGCAAACTGCACAGTGATTTTAGAGACAATACTCTATTATAACTGTCAAAGAAACTAGATCTCAATTGTTCCTGTCACACACACACAAAATGATAATTATGTGATGTGAACGAAGTGTTACCTAAAGCTACAGAGATAACCACATTGTAATATATAAACGGATCTAATCAACATGTTGGACACTTATATGATGAAATATGTCAGTTATATCTCAAAAAAATTAAATATTGATTATGTAACTAAAATGATTAAGTAATATGATTAAGTTACTTAATATTGATTAAGTAACTACCACTGATATGACAGTGGTATTCTCCAATCGACACCCAGAGACATTCTAGTATCTCCTAATATATTTATAATATTTTGCTCTTGGGCTCTCTGTCCAATTATCCCTTCACTCCTCTTAGCAATAAACAAAATGCTTACTTCAGTTTGCCTTCCAGGCTGGCTGAATTATGCTGCCTACATCGTGATTTCCATCAACTTCATTTTCTACTACCAACTCAGTTGTACAAAAGTAACAGAAACTGTACATTCTATCAGTCTCAGGAAAGAACACTCAAATTCTGTCTTTTTTTTTTTTTGGTCTCTTTCTACTTTCATTTTAATATATCATCTTCAAATCAAAAATTTTTAAGCTATGAGAAAAGAGAATGCTACCACTGCATTTAACATTGTTGTTTTATTTTATTGTGACCTCTTATGTGCCATATTTCGTTATAATACCTCTCCCATCTCTCTTCAACTCCTCCTCAAGATTTCCAGTTTGATACATTTTCTAGTCTCCCAAGTCCTAAATCTAGTCTCCCAAGTCCTAATAGTGCCATTGACTTTTCCCTCTCCACAAAATATTTAATCAGGTTCTATATCCTCCAATTCTCCCTTCACAGACTCGCTCATATCTTTCCTTTCCTTTCCACTATAACTGCTCAACTCAGCTACTACAACAGCCTCCTAAAGAGTCTCCCTGATTTCGGCCTCTTCCCCTTCTGGGTAACAACAAGATCAACCTTCTTAAAACATCATCAAGAGCGTGTCACATCTGTGTATTAAAGACTTCTTTGGGGTCTTTCTTGGTGGCTTAGTAGTAAAGCATCCACCTCCCAATGCAGGAGACACGGGTTCAATCCCTGGTCGGGGAAGATCCCACATGTCCTGGAGCAACTGAGCCCGTGCACCACAACTATTGAGCCTGTGCTCTAGAGCCCAGGAGCTGCGACTACTGAGCCCACGTGTCACAGTTACTGAAGCTACATTCCTAGATCCCTTGCTCTCCAACAGAAGCCACTGCAATGAGAAGCTCACCACAACTAGAGAAAGCCCATATGGTCAAACAAATACATGAATAAAATATATATATATATTTTTAAAAAGCCTTCTTTGGTTTCTTTGTCTGATATCCAATGCCTACATGATCTCTGTTGGCTCACAAAATGGAGACTTCCCCAGGTGAAATAGGAAACTGGCCCCCTTGCACAGAATCTTACCGTGGGATTCTCTAGTCTGTTTTCCTATCCAGTGTGACAAACTTTCTGTTGAGAAGTTTAAAACAACTTAAACCTCCTCCACTGTTTGAAGGACAATTGTCCATTTGATATCCCAACAGATTTTGTATCAACGAGACAAAACCTTTTGTTGCACTAAAACTGGAATTTGGAAGGTTGTTCATTACTGCAGTTTAGTCTATCCTGACGTACATGGAGTCAGAGGGTAGCTCATTTCCTGAGATGAGATAAGCAAGACTTCTCAAAGGGTAAGATGAATTCATAGACATCAGTTTCCAAGTTCCAGTCCCAAGGAAGCTATATGCATTTAGGGTGTGTGAACAGTCAGTCGCAGCATTGTGACCTCAGGAAAATAACTAAATGTAAATGTCTTGATTTATGCAACAAGGATTGACCTAGGTTATCTCCAAGACTCTTGTTATCAGGAGTGTTTGAAATTTTACATTCTCTTTGAAGATTATTTCAAACAAAAGTATATGCACACAATATTCAGTTAATTGGAATAACTCATTTTTATTAAATTATTTGTGTAAGGTAGTCAGCCCTATAAGAACAGAGTCTTACATCTGTTCACTGAAAATCTCTTTTATTCCTATAAAATAGGAATGTCTCAGTAAAGAAGCTAAAAGCTTCGCAATGTCAGAAGTCTTATTTGTGCCCTTTACATGAAATATTTGGGCTAATATTGGTCTTTGGGTTAAAACATTAATCTAAGCATAATTTATAAAATGACTCCTCTTAAAACCAATGACTCCCCTAGAATTGTGTCTCTAATGAAAAGCCTTAGGGGAAAAAGTACTATGTCTAGCTGAGCTAAAGGGTATCCCACCTTTCCATCACATGTGCGGCCAGTCAGATATTTTCCTCTTAATGAGATTTTGCCTAAAAAAATATTTCTCAGAAGCTTTTTACAGTTTTAATCTCCACATAGCACAAAGGCTTTTAGCTGCACCTGACAAATTTACCTATAAATTTTGGCCATTGCAAAAAACGGTGTACATATATTCTAAATTAGCTAAAACCCAGCCGATTTTTTACAAAGTAATAGCCACTTAATTTATTATATTTTTAATTCTTATTTAAACATTAATTTAAATTATTAAATAGTAACACAATGGCTCACTCCCTCACCTACTCAGTTCTTTATTCAAATGTCACCTTTTCAGTAAGTCTCTTCCTGAGTGCAGTATTTAAAAATCAAATTCTCCCTACTGCAAGGATACACCATCTCCCTCTCACACTATATGTTTCTCCATAGCCTTTATCAGGTTCTAACAATACACTATTTTACTTACTTATCACTTGTATTGTCTCATTAGAATGTAAGTTCCTTGAGGATAGGAATCTCATGTTCATAACTGTATCTTAGGAACTCAGAAGAATATCTGGCTCATAGTTCAGTACAGTTCAATCACTCAGTCATGTCTGACTCTTTGTGTCCCCATGGACTGCAGCACGCAAGGCTTCACTGTCCATCACCAACCCTGGGGCTTACTCAAACTCATGTCCATTGAGTCGGTGATGCCATCCAACCATCTCATCCTCTGTCATCCCCTTGTCCTCCTGCCTTCAATCATTCCCAGCATCTGGGTCTTTTCAAATGAGTCAGTTCTTCGTATCAGGTGGTCAAAGTATTGAAGTTTCAGCTTCAACATCAGTCCTTCCAATGAATATTCAGGACTCATTTCCTCTAGGATGGACTGGCTGGATCTCCTTATAGTCCAAGGGACGCTCAAGAGTCTTCTCCAACACCACAGTTCAAAAGCATCAATTCTTTGGTGCTCAGCTTTCTTTATAGTACAACTCTCACATCCATACATGACTACTGGAAAAACCAAAGCTTTGACTAGATGGACCTTTGTTGGCAAAGTAATGTCTCTGCTTTTTAATATACTGTTTAGGTTGGTCATAACTTTTCTTCCAAGGAGCAAGCGTCTTTTAATTTCATGGCTGCAGTCACCATCTACAGTGATTTCGGAGCCCAAAAACATTAAGTCTGTCACTGTTTCCATTGTTTCCCCATCTATTTGCCATGAAGAGATGGGACCAGATACCATGATCTTAGTTTTCTGAATATTGAGTTTTAAGCAAACTTTTCCACTCTCCTCTTTCATTTTCATCAAGAGGCTCTTTAGTTCCTCTTTGCTTTATGCCATAAGGGTGGTGTCATCTTCATATCTGATGTGATTGATATTTCTCCCGGCAATCTTGATTCTGGCTTGTGCTTCATCCAGCCCAGCATTTCTCATGATGTATTCTGCATAGAAGTTAAATAAGTAGGGTGACAATATACTTGACATACTCCTTTTCCTATTTGGAACCAGTCTGTTGTTCCATGTCCAGTTCTAACTGTTGCTTCTTGACCTGTATACAGATTTCTCAAGAGGCAGGTCAGGTGGTCTGGTATTCCCATCCCTTTAAGAATTTTCCACAGTTTGTTGTGATCCACATAGTCAAAGGCTTTGGCATAGTCAATAAAGCAGAAATAAATGTTTCTCTGGAACTCTCTCATTTTTTTCAATGATCCAGTGGATGTTGGCAATTTGATCTCTGGTTCCTCTGCCTTTTCTAAATCCAGCTTGTACATCTTAAAATTCGTAGTTCACGTACTGTGGAAGCCTGGCTTGGAAAATTTTGAGCATTACTTTGCTAGCATGTGAGATGATACAATTGTGTGGTAGTTTGAGTATTCTTTGGCACTGCCTTTCTTTGGGATTGGAATGAAAACTGACCTTTTCCAGTCCTGTGGTCACTGTTGAGTTTTCCAAATTTGCTGGCATATTGAGTGAAGCACTTTCACATAGTAGATATCAAATAAATATTTCTTGAAATAATGAATGAAAAAGTGAACTCCCTTCCAGGAGACCTTTAAACACAGTCCAGATAAACCACTGTGTAATAGAATCTCTGCTGTTGAATGATTCAAGCCCAGAAAATGAACTGGCTCTTCCACACAAATTCTAGCAGGAAACAGCACAGACACTAGTGAACCTAGGTTCATATTATCAGAGAATTGCTTCTATTTTATCTATAAATAGATCTTAGAATAAGGGAAATGATAGCAGGTTAGCCAAAGCCTTGTCAAACACTATAAACCTAATAGCAACAACAAAACATTACCTAGAATTTGACAAAGCACAGTGTTCACAGGTTGATCTTTCTTTCTCAAAAGAATCATGTCTAACACTTTTTCAAATTGTACTTGGTATAAATTGTTTGCATAACCTAAAGTCTTAGTTTATCAGTCATGTTCAACTTTTTGAAACCCCATGGGCTATAGCCTGCCAGGCTTCTCTGTCCATGGAAATCTCCAGGCAAGAATACTGGAGTGGGTTGACACTCCCTTCTCCAGGGGATCTTTTGGACCCAGGGGATCTTTTGGACCCAGGGGTCAAACCCAGATCTCCAACATTGCAGGCTGATTCTTTACCATCTGAGCCAGCCTGAGGCTAACATAATAGAACTGCCAATATTATGACACTTTAGAAGACACAATAAAGGAAAAGTTACAAGCCCAGGTGGCTCAGCAGGTAAAGAATCTGCCTGCAATGCAGGGAATGCAGGCAGACGTGAGTCGGATCTCCGGGTGGGGAAGTTTCCCTGGAGGAAGGCATGGCGACCCTCTCCAGTATTCTTGCCCAGAGAATCCCATGGACAGAGGAGCCTGGCGGGCTACAGTCCATAAGGTTGCTAAGAGATGGACACGACTGAGCTACTGAGCATGCATGGAAGCTTCCAACAGAAAGTTCTGCTTTAGCAATTGCTAAAGATTTATTTTCAAGAACCAGAAAATCATTTGTAACAAAATGGGCTCTGTGAATTTGTCTGCTCTTACCTATTACCAATAATTAGGTTATAAGAGATTGATAACGTCCCAGGGTTTGGGTTATTGCTTTTAGGGGACTAGGAGAAGGAAAGCGGTTTAAGTCGAATATATTACTTAGAACTACAAGATTGGAAGTGTAAATCAAGTTCAAGAAACAAAGATATAATGCCTAAATACAAAGACTTTATATAGAAACACTGAACTTTCAACAAGTAAAATTGGAATTTACAAAACCTGTTTACCTTCTTTCATTTATTTACTCATTCAAGTAGGTACGATATTTGTTCATTCTTTTATGTACTATGCACTAGTAGTGCAGTGGTGAACAAAGCACCTGTTTCTTAAAGAATAATTCCAGACCCTGCAAAAGCATAAGCAAAGAAACAGGAAAGAGATTGTACAGCTCAAGGCAAAATTAAAACCTATAATCTTGTCTCTAAATCAAATAAAAATGATTCATAGAAAAAGGACTCAAAGAAGTATCAAAGGTACTGGGGAATAACATATCTTTCTTAAAGATTTTTGGGCCATCTTTAAAGTCTTTATTGAATTTGCTACAATATTGCTTCTGTTTTATGTGTCGGTTTTTTGGCTGTGAGGCATGTGGGATCTTAACTCCCTGACCAGGGATCAAACCTGCACACCCTGCACTCGAAGGCAGAGTCTTAACCACTGGCCTGCCAGGAAAGTCCCCAGGGTCTAATATATCTTAACAAGCAAAAAAAAAAAAAAAAAAAAGACAATTAGTACTGGTCTCATATAACAAGTACATTGTTTGGTACAGTATCTCCCCTTAAGAATCCTTGACAGTATGTGTCTCAGCTTTTCAGTTTTATCAGTTCAAAACAAATACATTTTACCATACAAAAAAATTTAAAAAGTTATGTCTAGCAGTGAAACACCGCAGGGATCCTCAGACTTTTCTTATCCAACAATTCTCTTTTTTCATTACCACCGATATCACCTCTTGTATTCTACCGTATGCTACAACAGGAAAGAGCTCTAGACCAGAAATCATGTCTGGATTTTAGTTCTGGATCCATGCACGCATGCTCGGTCGTTTCAGTTGTGTCCAACTCTTTGCGACCCTATAGACTGTAACCCACCAGGCTTCTCCATCCATGGGATTCTCCAGGCAATAATACTGGAGTGGGTTGTCACACCCTCCCCCAGGGGATCTTCCCCACCCAGAGGCTGGACTAGCATCTGCCTGCATTTCCTGCATTGCAGGTGGATTCTTTACTCATTGAGCCACCTGGGAAGCCCAGTTCCAGATCCATCAATCATTAATTATCTGTGTGAATTCTATATGAACTGTGACAAGTTACTTAACATAGGACTGACCTCAGTTTTCTCATCTGCAAAAGTAAATAATATTGATCCTAACCTATGGGTTTGGGTGGACTCTGGGAGTTGGTGATGGACAGGGAAGCCTGGCGTGCTGCAATTCATGGGGTCACAAAGAGTTGGACATGACTGAGAGACTGAACTGAGCTGAACCTAACCCACAAGTCAGTTATAAAGAACAAATCACATAATGTATTTGTTAATATCTCACTAAACTACTATGGGGAAAATATAAGAACAATATCCATGTTTTCCTTCAAAGTTATATTGACATTCAACCCTGTAAGCAACAGAAAGTGTGGTTTATATTACTGTATGTTAATCAGAATCTTAGTCATATCTTTTTATTTATCATTATGGTAGATCTGAACAAAAGGATTTTTTAGTTGACATTCAGTCAAGACCTCCCAAAGTTAAAAAAATTATTGGGTGTATAGTGAAGAAGCGAGAAGCCTGGCGTGCTGCAGTCCATGGGGCTGCAAAGAGTCAGACACAGCTTAGAGACTAAACAACAACAATTATCTATCCAGTTGTCTTTCTTAAAAATCTCCATATTTTTGCAGTGCTAATTAAAGAAGATCACTATACTGAGGTGGTTCCAATGACTTGGTAGCATATGTATGCAAACCCAAAAACCTATAATGCTTCAAGGTTAAGAAACTAAAACCTGAGGAGTACAAACCACACACAGACAACCAGGTTTTCCCAAATAAGGCAACTACTTAAATTTCAACCAATTAAATAATTTCCTTGCTCTGCTTTCAAATCTCCTTACAGAAGTTTTGCCCCTAGCGCCTGTCAGTGAGGACTCCTCACCACATCTAATTTCGTGTTGCTCAATTCAAATAAATTTTTGTTCAAATAAACTTTTAACATCTTTAATATGCCTCAGTTTATCTTTAAACAACAGAATGACTCACTTTAATACAGAAATCTAGGAATCTTCTTAGACACCCACCTCTCCCTTTCCGTCTTGTCTCCCTCTTAATTCATCATCAAGTCAATTATTCTCAATATTTGTTTGTGCACGTATGCACAGTCCCTAAGTCCTGTATGACTCTGTGACCCCATGGACTATAGCCTGTCAGGCTCCTCTGTCCAGGGGACTTCCCAGGTAAGAATACTGCAGTGGGTAGAAGAATACTTCTCCAAGGGATCTTCTGGATGCAGGGATCAAACCCATGTCTACTGCTTGGCATGCGTATCCTGCTTGGTAGGCAGACTCTTTACCACTGAACCACCTGGGAAGTCCATTACTCTCCCCAAGTCTTCATGTGTTCACCGATCAAGAAGCTGTCCAAACTCCCTTCTTCTGGGTTTTTATGGATGCATCATTACTAGGAACAATTGAATACATCATTAATCACTGGCAGCTGATCTAACCTCTATCCCCTTTCCCCTCCTTAGAGATCAAGGAGTTAGGGACTGAAAGTTCCAACCCTCTAACCATGTGATTGGCTCTCTCAGCAATCAGTCCTCCTTAGGTACATCCAAAAATCACCCCATTATCAAAGAAAGCTTTATTGGTCTCTTCACTTTGAAAATTCCAAGGGTTTAGAGAGCCTTGTGGCAGAAATAGTGACAAACTACCAAGTATACATATCTCATATTATAAATTACATCACGCCCTCCTTTCAGTTTTTATACTGCAGGCAGAGTGAGCTTTACAAAAGGCCTATGTTACTGTCTTGCATAAAACATTTGAGAGACAAGGACTTAAACATATACATTACCATATGTAAAATAGATAGCCAGTGGGAGTTTGCTTCATGACACAGGGAACCCAAAGCCAGTGCTCTGTGATAACCTAAAGGGGTGAGATGGGAATGGAGGTGGGAGGAAGGTTCAAGAGGGAGGGAACATATGTATACCTATGGCCGATTCATGTTGATGTATGGCAGAAACTATCACAATATTGTAAATTAATTATCCTCTAATTAAAAATAAACAATTAAAATTTTAAAAAAAACTATGATGACGATCTTCCATTTATCATATGATAAATTACAAAGGGGGCTTCCCTGGTGGCTTAACAGGAAAGAATCTGCCTGCCAATGCAGATGATGTGGATTCAGTCCCTCCATCAGGATGATCCCCTGGAGAAGGAAATGGTGACCCACTCCAGTATTCTTGCTGGGAAATCCCATGTACAAAAGAGCCTGGTGGTGTACAGTCCATGGGGTTGCAAAGAGTCAGAAATGACTGGGTACAGGATGCACTAAGCATGATATAAAATACTTCAGGGCCCTCAAAATCTGCCCTAGCTTCTCTCCAGTTTCCATCTTATACCACTCTATCACTGTCTGCATGCCAGCCCACTTCCTTCAGTTTCTCCAATGCACCATATTCTTTTTAACCTTGGGACTTTCACACATTTTGTTTCTTCTCTCTGGAGTATTTCCCCAGGACTATACTCCCTCTGCATTGCGTATGAACTTTCTTCTCTGACCTCTCAGACTATGTGATATTCCTATAATTAAATCCTTCAACACATACCTCCTTTTCAAAGCATTCACCCATATTATTAATAAATTATTAATTCTTCACTTATACATTTAGTGTCTATATGCTCTTCCAGAATATATGCTCGACAAGGCAGGAACTGTACCTTTCCTGTCCATCACTATGCTTCAGCACCTACAATGTCTTATGCAATAGGCCTTATCCAAGCTCCTGAGACCTGGGTATGATTTTTCATGGTAACCTGTCTACTAAAGCCCCTTCTCTCTACTCTATCTCATGCAGTGTTTCCACCTGGGACACCCTCTATACTATTCAAGGTGAAACTCAAATATCACCTTGTCATTGTAATATTTTACCCTACCACCAATAGGAAGAAATAACAAATTCCATTTTGTTGCCCAACAACTTTACACATAGCTTATTAGAGCAAGTGACAAATTCTATTTCAGGTATTTCTATGGGCCCTACTTTCCTATACAAGACTGTGAAATCCCTGAGTGCATTAATCGTTGTCAAAGTCTTTCATTCGGTTTTCTCTTTCTGAGCATTTGGTTAAATTTCCCACCCTCTCAGAGGTTAACTGTGATCATGTCACTTGCTTCAAGCAATGGCATACAGGTGAACAGGATCTGTACTGCTTCCAGGCAGATGCTTACAGAGGTAGCACATGCTCTTTCCCTCTGCCATAGACTTACAATACTCCTGTGGTGGCTATCATCCTGGCCTGAGTCCTAGAGTAAGGAATGAATGGAGCAGAGCCCCAAGACAAGCCACAGCGAGCATGTAGCGTAAGGAAGAAATAAACTTTGCTTCAAGTCACCGCGATTTGGAGGTTGTTTGTACTATAATCTATAAAATCTAGCTTATTCTGACAGTTCACTTTTTTAAGCTCAATACATAGTGTTCAAAAATGTTTAATGAACTGACTTGAAATTGATCATGTATATACAGTGTAGATTAATCACAGGCTTTACAACTGATTCCTCTTTTTCAGTTCTCAACACTGCCAGCAGTGGTGTTTAACTGAGCAGATCCAACGCTATACAGTCAGACTAAATTAATTTATCTAAAAAGAAAGACATTTAGTTCAATCTGTATTGATTAGTCAGTGATCTCCTTCACTGATTTTCAACCCTTGATGTGCATTAGAATAGCTCTAGAGTGAATTTTCAAAACATAGATGCGTCAGTTCCATCCTCAGAGTCTGAATTGGGACATCTGGACTGAGGGCTGGCCCTCTAAATTGAGAAAAACCTCCACAGGTGATTCTTATGCGCATAATGATTGAACAATGGTTATTATCTTTTGTTTAAAATCTGTCTGAACATAATGCAGACTTGGCTTTTTTCCCCACACTTCTTTAATAGTAGAAAAAAGTTTCATAAGAGAACACAAAAAATAGATGAAACAGAAAGAGTGGTGGAAAAAACCTTGGTCAAAACTTCTAGTTAAAAATTCCAGTTTATATATCAACTGGATAACATTTTCTCTTAGTTCATTTCCCAACTTCCCTTTAAAATCCCTTTGAGTACTTTAAATTACACAATATTTATTAGAAAATAAAACTTTTTTTAAATCTCCTGAGCCAAAATATCAGATGTTGGAAAGGATATGGAGCAACTGGAGTTCTCAGTTAGCAGTTACAACTGTTAGCAGTCTTGTAAATCAGTACAGTCACTTTGTAAAATGATTTGTTAGTATTTACAAAGCTGAATGTATGACAGTTCAATGACTTGATAATTACACTCATGCATATATAGCAAAAATATCTGTACATTTATACTTTCAAAAATACGTGTTCTAGATTGTTCATAGCAACACTGTTAATAACAACCAAATATTGGAAACTATCCAAATAGCCCTCAAGAACGGATAACGAATAAATCATAGTATATTCACTCAAAGGAACACAGTAAGGGAATAAAATCTGCACTCACACACAACAATATAAATGAAACTCACAAACGATATTGAGTAAGAAAAGTCAAAGACACAAAAAGAACATTCTATAATGTTGCTTTTAGATAAAAGTACAAAAATAAGGAAGTATGCTGAAAAAAGTCAACATAGACTTCTAGTATAATGACTAGGAGAAAGCACAACAGAGACTTTTCAAATATTAGTAGAATTCTGTTTCTTGATCTGAATACTATTTATTTGGAGGTATTTAAATTGTGAAAATTCACTGATTATTTATGATGATTTATTTACATGCAATTTTCTGTATTTAAACTATATGTCAATTTTTTAATTATTTTTAAATCCCACAATTAACAAACCGTAAAAGATAGCTCTAAAGATAAAATGGACAGAGTGTTGGGGATGAGACCCATACCAAGGAGAGGCAGAAGAAAAAAGAAAAATAAGAAAAGAAAAAGAGAAAAATCATAAGTCCTAGATCTATTATCTCCCTGATTCACTCTCAAGTAATTCAAAATTACTCATTTAAGATTCATCATTTAACATTCACTTCTTACACCACTTGTAACAGGTATTCTCTGACACTCAACTCTATCACAAGACTGAATTAAGTCTTCTTCTTTCATGTTTCTGTAACACTTAATACATACCTTCTTTAATAAACTTATCACACTGATTTTTAACCATATACTTACGTATCTGTTATCTCCATTAGACTACAAACATCTTAAAAGCAATCACCATATTTTATTCATTTTTGTAACCTCAGAGTCTAAAAATATTAGAGACTATTCCAAACATATTAAAGTATTATTAATGATCATTTGGAGGTTGTGTACTAGTAAGTGGTATTTAGTCTCTACATTTGATATATTTGCAAGTGTTTTACAAGTTATGTAAAAGTTTATTATTTTAAAAAAAAAAAACCTATTGACCTGAATTTGTTGCATTTCCCTCATTGAATATCATATCATTGGGGATAGAAAGACACTCTTAACTGTGACAGGCCCCTATCTATGTGAAAATAGAATACCTTATCAATAATTTTTCTTTTGGTTATCTTCTAAAAGAGAAAAAAACTATTGAAATAGTACTTATGGCTTAATCTTTTTAACTTATATTCCTTTCTCCCTTCCAAATAAAGGAAACTTTCTCACCTTAAAGAACGATGCAAGCATAAAAAGGACTGCAACCTTTACTCACAGGAAGTAGTCAATAAAACCACCTAATAAAAATCTATTGAGACTATAATGCCAGAAGACCAGTCAGAAAGGATTAGAGCCTCAATGAATGCTCCCATGGAAATCATAATATGTCTAGTTTCAGTTTAAAGACTTTTCCAACAGTGGAACTTTCTAGCTATTTTAGTGTTTTCCCAAGATCTCACAAAATGATCTGAATAATAACATTCAATTCTAAAAGCTAGATGTTGAAAATTTTTTAAATAAGTCAAATTTTAGGAGGCTTCCCTGGAAGTCTAGTGGCTATGAATTTGCCTTGCAATGCAGGTGATTTGGGTTTGATCCCTGGTCAGAGAACTAAGATTCCACATGCCTCAGAGAAGTTAAGTGCAACTCCTGGGCCCACGCTCCAAAACTAGAGACTCCAGGCACCACAGCAAAAGTAAAGATCCCAGCTGCCACAAGTCAGACCCAATGCAACCAAATAAATAAAAGTCAAATTTTAAAACTCATATGTCATAAAAATGAATACCAAATGTGTATACCTGTGTAAAGATATTATTACTCCTTCATTTAATCAGATTATTTATGTGGCCAAATATTATTTATATTACTTATTATTGCATTACATTATTTCATAGACACATTTGAAAATTTTTAGTACTCTTTTTTAAGAACAAGAAGAAACTTTCAAAAGCGTGAAAGGATTTTGAGGAACATTACTGTGAAAGCCTAAGTTGCCTTCAACAGGCTATTAACAGAAATCTGTATTTGAGAATGCTGCCAGTATTATACCACCAGCCACCATGCAATAAGGGAGACAAGCAGCCACACAAGAGAATATTTAGAGGTGTCTTCTGACAACCCCAGCTGAGGTCCCAGCATGAACTATTTCATTTTCGGTATGAAAGAGGATGAGAAAGCTTTCTGATGATTCCCGACCCCAGTTTTCAAGGTACTCACAGAGTTCTCCCACAGATCTCAGACATCAAGGAGCAAAAATAAGCCATTTTTGTTGTGCCCTTTCCAAATTCTTAATTCATGGAATTTGTGAGTATAATCAAACGTTTGTCATTTTACTCCACTAAGTTTGGGGTGGTGAGTTATTCAGCAATAATAACTGGGCTAGATCACATCAGTGAAAGTTGCGATGGGATCAGAAGGTGATACTCAAAGACCAAGGACAAGAAGACATCTCAGTGAAGGCCACCCAGGTCCAGCATGTGGACCAGACACTTCTTGCCTGGGGCTATGATGTCATTTGCATAAGCTATAACCAGATGACATCTACACGAAATAAGAGGGAAAGTTCTTGAAAGGAAAAAAGAGTCTTGAGAGAAATGTGAATTTGTCTTTTTTTTCTGATTCTCTTTATTTCTTTTCACTTTTTATTTTGTATTAGGGTATAGCCAATTAACAATGTTGTCACAGTTTCAGGTGAAGAGCAAAGGGACTCAGACGTACACATACATGTATACATCCTCCCCCAAACTCCCCTTCCATCTGGGCTGCCACATAACATTGAGCAGAGTTCCATGTGCTATACAGTAGGACCTTGGTCAGCCATTTTATAGAGAGTAGTATGGACATATCCATCCCACCTACCCTATCCCTTCTCCATAAAAAATGCAAATTTTGAACTGAATATAAATCTTTAATATAAATTAAATAAATGTTTATTTAAAATACTCTCTATGTTCTACACCAGGAATGACTGAGTTACCTGCAAGGGGCAAGATCAAGAATTTCCCACTGTGAAAATGGGAATTCCAGAGTAAAATTGAGCTCAGTTATTAAAAAAAAAAAAAAACTTGCATTTATGAATTCTTTAGTTGTCCTTGTAAATTTTAAAACCCTCACACAATTATTTATTTAAATATCTATTGACAATAAACCTTTCAGACGACTGGGATCATGACTGTACTGCCCACTGTTCTATACCTAGCTCCAAGCACAAGATTTATTACATAACAGAAGCTCAACAGATATGTGTTGAGTGAATGAATGAATAGAAATACATGCTAATGGACAATCACAAGGATCACCACAGTAAAATTCTATCGCCAAGCAATAAACAATTTTAGCAAGCATAAATGTTCTGTTCACAATAATAAGAACATTATTTCCTCCAAATTAATTTAATCTCAGTTCTGAACTCCCTAGCTACTGGGCTATCAAGAGTAGTGTCCTGCTCATTCCCAGAGCTTTCTCCTTCTTCTGGTGTCACACTGGCTTATTCAGGTCCTGAAGCAGGGCTTCTGGTCCTGAACCATCATGATGGTCACTGCCTTTCCCAGAGTCCAAGCTCTTGAAATCTGTCAGCTCTTTGATGTCTCTGTACATCACTGTAAGGATGAGACTCTTAGGTGAAGCTGGTCTGTGATGCCATTTCCCTGGATGCATTGTACAAACACTCCTGTTTGAATGCTGCCATTGTGATGAAACTAAATAAACTACTGGTCCTTTGACAAGGGTCCTCAGGGAACTCTTCAGAGGCATGAGTTATAGAGGATGAAATGTAAGTAACTGAAAGCATTCATGCTGGAAGGTTGGAGGGTCCAGACTACTTTTCCAAGATGCTCAGTATTAATTACCACAATACTTCTCAATTGAGGGCAAAATATCCAGCACTTTTGCAGTAAAGGCAAAATTATCCTAATGACTACATAAATCCTCCCACAGCAACCTCATTACATCGTAGGTCAATTTTCTAGAGATAATAAGTACACTCTGGAAAACCACTGTACAATCCCCACAAGGGAATGAATACTCATCCTTTACCAGCTACCTTGGTATATAAAGGGATACACCACCAACCATGCATGTCACAGTGACCAGGACAGCTTGTCTCAGGTCCTCAGTTTGGTGATGCTGAATCAAGTAGGACCTGTGATTTAGCACGTGTTAGGGAACACACACTTCATGTTCCACTAATTAGGAACAAAGCTATCAGGTATATCTGTTAGTGGAGTTCACTCCACAGGCCATGCAGAGACCTAACTTATTTAATTTAAAGATGCAATCTTTATCAAATGATAAGCAATTTAAATGGAATGGTTATGACTTTTATTATTAAAAACATTATGAATGTAAAATAATATCAGCTTCCATAAATATTTCACATGGATTCTTCTTTGTGGTTGTTTAACTATAGTAAATACAACTAGCACACTTTCTGCTCCATCATCACCTGTAACTAAAACTTACAGATATGAGAAACAAAAATTTTTAATAAAAATCAAAGAGGAATCAAAAGAACCTCTCCAGGTTTACTGTCCTGGATTTATCTGCCTAAGAGTAAACATCACTACAGAAAGAGGAAAACTCAGTTGCCTTTACATATAAAATTGACTACATTTTTTTCACTACCATCCATTTATTTGGCTCATGTATTTACTCTAGAAGCTGTCCTTTGAATACCTAAAAACTGTATTTAAACAAAAATTTCATCTTAGTTTCAGGAAGATTAACACGTCTTCCCTCTAGTATCTTCTTATTTTCTGGTCTCACTAGGATGTTTTCAATGTATTTCAAAATAGATCATATTAATCCTAACAAAAATCCTTAAGCTTATTTTTTAATTGACTAATAAATGAATGAATAAATGAGGAGTGCCCAATAGCCAATACCCATAAGAAAGGATCAAGCCTGATGCAGTGTTAACAGCCTGGGACCGAGGGGGAAAAAAGGGTGGAAAAGAACATCTCATTAAATAAACATGAATAACTACTACCACCAACACTATTACCACAGTCACATGCACCCACGTGTTGAGTCTTTGTGTTATAAGCTATGTGATTGCACTGTTATTTCCAGGACCGAAAGGCTAAAATCATAATTTATGTGAGCAATGGACAACTAACAAACTTCAAACTTTTGCTTAGTGATCCCCAGGGTTTCTGCTATTAAAGGAAATTTCTCTGAATGCTAATGGGAGTAAGGGGATGTATTTATGATCCTCTTACATTCCTGTATATCTGGCAAGTAAGGCACTGACTACTCTGTTGCATACTTATCTTCCCAAAATATTTGCAGAACTATAGGCAGTGTCTCTCTGAAGCAAAGGGAAATATGCTTATTGTCTATTATAAAATACACAGATTCCTTAAGCTGAAAGCTCTTCCCCTAAAACACAATCACTGTGCATACAAGCATCGCCTGTAATTCTTGTCATCATCATGTGGGAACTGGGGCTCCAAAACTTGATGGATACTCTAGCTATTGTTGTTAGCAATAAATGGCCCTTTGTCTCCGACTCAGGAGTCTCATGTCTTCCACCAACATCCATGAGATTGTGTGGCAGACTAATTTGTTAGCTATAAGTAGCGTAAAACCAGACTCTCTGCAGATGCTGAAAATGAGATGTCCAAGAATAAAAGGAAACAGTCTTTGTACATTTTCATAAAGTACCGCTAAAGATACAAGAGAGGCTGCATACGTTTTACTATTCTAACTCTGTTACCCTGCGATTCTTCCTTGTCTCCGGGAGAGTGATGAGTTGGCAGAAAGGTAGCTACCGCCTTTGAGTTTCAAAACCCAACACCTCGCTTTCAAGGTTCTGAGTTTCTGAGGTCACAAAATCTGAACCCTTAAAAATATAAAGTGTATGTTTTAAATAATAGATTGGAAAGAATGAAGGAAAAGGCACATCATATCACCATACTAGACAAAGCCTCCGTTTGACAGTGGAGATGTGGGACTAGGGGGGGTAGAAAAAGGACAGTGAAGGCAAGAAAGCTATTTGCTTGTGGTTCCCTAGGAAAGAGCCCTGGGAGGCTGGGGACTGGGAAGCAGAGAAACCATGGAATCTGCAAGGAGAGCAGTTCTGAGTCCTTCATTTTCACATGAAACAGAGAAGAACTTGACAACTGTGTCCTGTCTGCAGCACAGCAGGAGCATAGTAGACAGAATGCCTTTGGGGGTTGCTGGGTGTGTGTTGGGGTGAGGGGTGCTCAGTCGCTCAGTCACGTCTGACTCTTTGTGACCCCACGGACGGCAGCCTGCCAGGCTCCTCTGCCCACGGAATTTTCCAGGCAAGAATACTGGAGCAGGTTGTCATTTCCTACTCCAGGGGATCTTCCGGACCAGGGCTTGGACCCATGAGCCCTGCACCTCCTGCAGTGGCAGGCAGATTCTTAACCACTGGCGCCACCTGGGAAGCCCTTGGGATTTGCCAAAATGGAGAGATTTTCCCTTTGTCACTGCAGTCCAGGAACAGAGCCAGAGGTGTTTTACATACAAAGTAGGGTACAGAGACCGCGTGATTGAGACGGTAGAATGTAGTAGTGACACGCATGGACCATTTACTGAGAGCGGAAAAAATAATACACATCTCAGCTAGTGTCACAGTGGATGGCTGACAATAACCAACAATGAGATCAAGAGCCCTCATAAGTCCTCCGGAACTTAGATACAGCATGAGGTAAATGTGTAGGAGGGCAGGTGTCCATCAAATGACTAAATTGACTGATAGTTAATCTCTACCAGCAGGCAGAATAAGGGTTTACAAAATCACTATGAAAAAATTAGTGCTTTTTTATTTGTGTGTTTATTTTATACATTGTTTGTGGCCTCAAATCTGTGCTTGCTAAACCTGTATTCCTAAAACAATACATCTTTTTTGTAAAACAATACATCTTAAGAATGCATTACTATGTTCCTCATTTAAAAAAAAAAAAGCTTGGCAGAAACTAATACAATTTTGTAAAGCAATTATCATTCAATTAAAAAAATAAATTAAAAAGAGAAAAGAAAAACTGTGTCTTCTTTTGTGTTCTTAGCCAGAGTCTCCAGAATTCCCAGTTTATTTATGGAGTCCCAGAACTTCAGTGAGACTGAACCGTGATGCAGTCCACCTGACATGATTTCTACAGCAAAGGGGTTTTTAAATTCTACCTCCAGCTAAACAACCGGGAATCATATAAATAACGGGTACTCTTTCCAGCCTCAACCTACCCTCCTCTGACTATTATTATTGATACTTTGCAGACACAGAGAACTGGCAGTTTCAACTCAATCCACATTTCCTCAGCACAATTAAGAAAGCAAATGAAATTGTATTTACAAAAGTCTCAATTTCACATGTAAAATGTATAACTACATTGTATTACCTAGAGCCTGGAGAACTTGAAAGTCCTACATATTTTTCGAATCTCTCTGCATTTTTTCAAAATTTTATCTGAAGGGGTCCATTTTTATTTCAATATATTTTGAAAACAGGAATGTTAAATGAAATTGAAAAACTAAATAAATTTGTAGTCTTCTCTAAAGCTTTTTCTTCTGGAAACATTTAATCAGTTTTTATAACAATAAAGCAGCAATTTCAAGGGTTAAATTGTTTTCAAAGTTTCAACCAAGCCAAGACATGCTAAAGAGATTACCTATTTAGCTACGTCCATAAAGGCTTCTCTGGTGGCTCAGACTATTGTCTATTGTCTGAGTCCACCTGAAATGTAGGACACCCAGGTTTGATCCCTGCATCGAGAAGATTCCCTTGGAGAAGGGAATGACAACTCACTCCAGTATTATTGCCTGGAAAATTCCGTAGACAGAATTGCCTGGAGAAAGCTATTACTGTCCACAGGGTCGCGGACACAACTGAATGACTTTCACTTTTACCTTCTTTCATAAAGGAAATTAAGGTGACAAGAGCAAAGGAGAGAAAAGTTATATGATTTAACGAGGGTGTTTGATAGAAAGCAGTCACCAATACCGGGGCTTCCCTGATGGCTCAGTGAGTAAGGAATCCTCCTCCAATTCAGGAGACGTGAGCTCAATCCCTGGGTTTGGAAGATTCCCTGAAGGAGGAAATGGCAACCCAGTCCAGTATTCTTGCCTGGGAAATCCCAGGGACAGAGGAGCCTCGGGGGCTGCAGTCCAGGGAGTCACAAAGAGTAGGACACAACGGAATTACTAAGCAAACAAGTCACCAGCCCCAAGTAGAAGCTATGTTCAAGAGACAAAAATAGAGAATAAAATTGTATTTCCCCAATGTAAACCTTCCACAAACCAGCCTGTACATGAACCTCTCACTCTAGTGTCCATGATATTCCTGCATCATACTGACTCTTCTATGAAATGTTCCCTAACTTGTGACCCCTCTTCGACTTTGACTTTTTTTTCATGCATGTATAAATCTTAATCGCTTAGGATCTAATCCAACTACCTTTCTCTCTCTGTCTCTCTCTCTCTCACACACACACACACACCCCTAAGCCCTGATGCACACGTATACACACACACATGCCCTTAAGCCCTAACTAATAGCTCCCCAGTGAGAACCCCAAAAGACCTCTACAGCTCTCATTGCCAGAACAGTAACACCTTTTTGATCTTCCAATACGTCACTTATGTCTGGCCTGTCCAATGGACTTCAATGTTTTTGAAGGGTTGGAAGTGTGATTAAATATGTTTCTTATTTCCAAAAGAGCCAAGACCCTTGTTGGTACTCAATAAACCACTTGTTGAATTGAAGCAATTCTAAAAAGCTTCCAGAACATAAAAATTAAATTCTTTGTCTCTGCCAGGACAGTATCTTGCAATATTCTGGGGGGAAAAAAAAGTACCAGAGTAAAAACCCTAGTTTAAGTTGTTGACTATGGGAATTTTATATAGTAGCTAACTTGCAGAGAAACCCATAGATACCAACTGCAACTTCTTGTTTATGGTTTTTGAACTCTGATCTCCACGTTTTTCATTAAGAGAGGTAAAACAAAACTAAATTTAGCTCTTCTTGAAGCCCTCTGTAAATGAGTAAAGTGGAAATGAACCAGAAACAGATGTATAATATTTCTGTCAAATCAGACATGACTTTAAAAGTTTGAGACAAGATGACTTGGGGGAAAAAAATAAAAGCATCACCCTGAGTATACTTTCCAGAAATTTTTACAAGATATCTTGATAGTGCAAACCCATGTAGATTTATCCATCAGTCCCTGACAAACAATACATAAATATAACCTGTAGTATCTTTCTTCTTAGTTAGGTTCCAAGATATATTTCTCCTTCAGGAAATACACATCCTTCCCTTCTAATCTAATCTCTCCAACTTTTTCCCAATTGTCCATTTCTTGTACTTATCATCATGACATTTTAGTAAGCAGCTTTACAGAACAAATAAAAGTTTTTTAAAAGTCAAAGAATTTTTTTCTTGCTTTTGGAGCTCCACACAAAAACCTATGCACAAAGGTTAAATCAATAACCTAACCATATTCTGACTCCAGTTTTCAGATTAAAGGGGGGAAAAAACTTATTTGTTCCCTAACATTAAAAATATATATATCAATTACAGTAAAAATAATTATTTATTTTCCCTAAAATTTATGTTAAAAATTATTCTCATCTTGGGAAAACACTTTTATTGCAAACATATTGAACAACAACAAAAAATGCTAATCCTACAATGATGGTGATGATTACACAGGATGTCAAAGACCAGGTTCGATATTCAAATTCCTCTATATACTAGCTATGTAACCCTCAGCTAGTTACTTAGATTCTGAGTCCCAGTTTCTTCATCTTTTAAAATGCTGCTATAAGGATTAAATAAAATAGTATATGTGAAGCTCCTAATACAGAACCAATGGATGCTAGTTTCCTTTAGTATGAGGTAGAGATTTCTAGCAATCATATGTTACAACTGTCGTGTTTTACTCAAGTCAGGGGTTATTTTTATCACATAACAAGAAGACTGTAGGCAGTACTTTAGGAAGGCATCCAAGACCCAGGCTCCTTGTAGATCTAGCCACTTAGGCAAATGGCTTAATCTTTATGGTGACAAGATGGCCGCGCTCCTTCCAGACAACAGTTGGAATTCATGTTAGTACAGTATACCTTTTCCCAAACCTTTACTTTTAATCTTTATGTGTCTTAATATTTAAAGTGGATTTCTTGTAGACAATATTGTTGGATCAATTCTTTCGAATTTGTACCCAGAAGTAGGACTGCTGGATCCTATGATAATTCTATTTTCAGTTTTTTGAGGAACCTCCATACTCTTTACCATAGCAGCTGCACCAACTTACATTCACACCAACAATGCACAAGTGTTCCAATTTCTTCAAATCCTTGTCATCACTTACCTCTGTCTATTTTTACTTTGATTTGTTTTAATATAATAGCCTTCAGACAAGTGTGAGGAGATATTCCAGTGTGTTTTTGTTTTGCATTCCCTCATGATTCGTGATGTTGAGTATCTCTGCATATATCTGTTGGCCAATTCTATATCTTCTTTGGGAAAATGTTTATTCAATTCCTTTGCCCACTTTTTAACCAGGCTATTTGCAGGGGTTTTTTTTGTTTGTTTGTTCGTTTGCTGCTATTGAGTTGCAGAAGTTCCTTGTATATTTGGGCATTAACTTCTCAGATATTTTCTCCTGTTCCGTAGGTTGCCTTTTTATTTTGTTGACTGTGTCCTTTGCTGTGCAGAAGCATTTTGGTTTGATGTAAAGTCACACTATTTTTGTTTTTGCTATTTGTGATTTTGATGCCATATCTGAGAAGTCTTTTCTAAGGCCAGCGTCACACCAAGTTTGTCTCCTCAGTTTTCTTCCCGGGTGGCGCTAGCAATAAAGAACCTGCCTGCCAGTGCAGGAGACATGAAAGATGTGAGTTCAATCCCCAGGTCAGGAGGATCCCTGGAGGAGGGTATGCCAAGCTACTCCAGTGTTTTTGCCTGGAGAATCCCATGGACAGAGGAGCCTGGTGGGCTATGGCCCATAGGGTTGCAAAGTCAGACATGACTGAAGTGACTTCACACGCACACACAAGAACTTCATAATTTCAGGTCCTACATTTAAATCTCTAATCTGTTCTGATTTGATTTTTTTTTTATATAGCGTAAAAGAAGGGTCCAAATTTATTCTTTTGAAGACGGATAGACAGTTCTCTCAGCACCGCTGCATGGTCTTGACACTCTGGTCAAAGGTTAGTACACCATGGATTTACCTCTGGGCTCCTTATTCTGTTCCATTGGTCTATATGTTGTCTTTATGCCAGAACCTTACTGTTTTCGTTACTATAGGTTTGTAGTATATTTTGAAACGAGAAAGTGTAATGCCTCCAGCTTTGATCTTAAGACTGCTTTGGCTATTCAAGGTAATTTTTGATACCATATGAGTTTTAGGACTGTATTTTCTATTTTGATTTAAAATATATATATATAATTAGGATTTTGATAGGGATTACATTGAATCTGTAGTCACTTTGAATAGTACAGACATTTTAATCATATTAAGTCTTTCAATTTGTGAACACAGGATGCCTTTCCACTTACTTCCGTCTTTTATTTTCTTTAGCATTGTTTTGTAGTTTTCAGTGCATAACTCTTTCACCTCCTGGGATAAGGAAATTTCTAAGTATTTTATAAGTTTAGCTATCCCTGCTTTATTTTGGTTACTGTTTGCTTGAATCTCTCTCGCTCTCTAATGATCCTGCAGTCTCTTGCTCCCTCTGGTGTCCAACTATACTGCGGCTAATTCCTCACAAATGAATTTCCTCAGATATTCAATTACATTCTAACTTATACAGATAAACCTCCAAGAAATGTGGGCGACTCTAAAGGAATTAGACTGAATCAAAGAGAAATTCGGTAATTCTGTCCTCGTTCCTCTTTGTTAATTCTTCAGTGGCTTTGACTATTTAGGCTTGCTCTAGAGCCGAAGTCATAAACCCTGTCATTTGAGAGATAAAAAAAATACACACATTTTGATTACATAACAGAGACTGTTGACAATTCTTCACATTTAGAGATAAATAAGCTATTTTTCATTTTTCTTGAAGTACATTAACTTTTGGGTATATTTTTCATTTTCCCACTTTTAGACATAGTATAAAGAGTTGTCAACTGTGAGAGAATTAACAGTGCAAGTACAATGATAAATGGCTACTGGCGCTGGCAACCAGAGCTGGAAAGCAAACGGTGAGTGCTTATGTCTGTAATACAATGGAGAGAGCAGCCTTATATAGAGGGGATCCTACTACCCAGAGCTAGACACTGATTACCATGCAGAAGCTCAGATCCAGTGTTGCCAGATTATGTTTAGGATCCAATATGTTATATGAAATTTTCTGAGTTTTAACTGTTGGCTAAAAAAAAAAACCCTTAAGAACAATGTAGACATATCAGATTTGGATTATGATCTATGAGTTGGAAGTTTCTGCTATGAAAATGGGCTTCTCTGGTGGCATTAGTGGTAAAGAACCTGCCTGCCAATAAAGGAGACTTAAGAGACACTGGTTCAAGCCTTGGGTGGGGAAGATGCCCTGGAGAAGGGCATGGCAACCCACTCCAATATTCTTACCTGGAGAATCCCATGAAAAGAGGAACTTGACGGGCTACAGTCCACGGAGTAGCAAAGAGTTGGACATGACTGAAGCAACCTAGCACAGTACACAGCATAGCTCTAGTGAAAAGCCCAGAAATTTTCCATGATGCCCGGTCGCTGGAAAGCAGTACAAGAACATCAGATGTTTGGATCTGGTGCAGAAAGAACTTGGAACCAGTAAGTCAGATTTGAGGGAGAAGGGAAATAGAGATGACACATGATATTCCTTGATGTCATAAACGTGTAATGAGTGCTTTAATTATATTCTTCAAAGACCCTGTACAGACTGCAGACCCATTTTAAGTACTTTTCAAGTAATGATAGTAACCAATGCACTCAAATAATAGCAAGAGTGGCCAGGGTGATTGATAACAGTAAACGCTAATTAGGGCCAATAACTGTTTTGCAGACAAAATCCTCAGTCTTAACTTCTGATCTACAAAAGTCTCCAAGACTATATATTAAATAGGAACAAAAAGATGTTTGTGTGGGGGTTGGGGGTGGAATAGAAAACTATTAATACAAGTTGGATAAATAAAATTTTGAACCGAACAGCAGGATGGTTTAAAAGATAGGCTTTGGAATCAAGCAGACCTGGTTTAAAAACCAGAACTTGCCACTTAAAAGCTCAGTTGGTAAAGAATCCACCTGCAATGCAGGAGACCCCATTTTTGATTCCTGGGTCGGGAAGATCCGCTAGACAAGGGATAGGCTACCCACTCCAGTATTCTTGGGCTTCCCTTATGGCTCAACTGGTAAAGAAACCGCCTGCTATGCCGGAGATCCCTGGGTTGGCAAGATTCCCTGGAGAAGGGAAAGGCTACTCACTTCAGTATTCTGGCCTGGAGAATTCCATGGACTGTGTAGTCCATGGGGTCCCAAAGAGTAGAACACGACTGAGTAACTTTCAGTTTTGTCACTTAATATGTGTGCTCAGTTGCTCAGTCATGTCCGACCATTTGCAACCACATGGACTGTAGCCCGCTAGACTCCTCTGTCCTTGAAACTTTCCAGGAAAGAATGCTGCAGTGGGTTGCCATTCCCTTCTTCAGGGGATCTTCCTGACCCGGGATCGATACACCTCTCTCATTTCTCTTGCATTGGCAGAGGAATTCGTTACCACTGTACCACCTGGAAAGCCCCTTAATAGTTATGCATAATTTAATAAGAGCTTTGAATATTTTTTAATTTACTTCATGAAGCATCAATTTTCTCATATGCAAAATCTTGCTAATGATAGTTCCTATTGTAAGGATTGCTCTAATGCTCAAGTTAATGCTTAGACAATATTACGTAAAGCACTTAGCAAAGTACCTGACGCAGATTAAGATCTTCAATCCCTCATACATAGACAGATGCTCTGAGGCTATGCGTATCTTCTACGTATATCTATATTCACGATATTCAAGAAAGTCACTATGTGAAAGGGAATTCCACCAATTTTACCAGTTCAAACTGAAGACTTGAAATGTTTATAGTATACTCATTCTGTATCACTTAGTTTAACTGCAGGATATTGATTTAATGTATGTTTCCCCTGGTTGCCCCAGCATTATTTTAACTTAAGAAGAAAACCATGTCTCCTAAAGAACAGCTTAAAGTTTTGCTGCGTTTTAACCAGTCTCTTTTTTGCAATGATTTAGCAAACCTGGGCATTTTTCCTTCAAGGAAAACGTGAGAATTTGAGTGACAGTGTGACAAATACAGTGTTAAATGCCCACTGTCACCTAGAAACCAATTGACCCTGTTTCTCTCACAGAACAATAGGAATAAGACAACCTGCCTGTGAGCACTGGTCTCCCCATAGGGTTCTTTCAACAACGACTAGCAAAGTCAAAGAATATACAGCTTATTACTGAAAATAAAATGAATTTTATTTTCAGTAATGAATTCATAGACTGGAAACCCACAAACCACAAGAGCAGAGTACAGGCTTTTAATAAAAGAGGCAGAGTACAAGTTTTGAGTTGAGAGAGACTAAAACATTCTTATTCTAAATTAATATTAATTTTTCCTTGTTTATGAGGCATGTTAAAGACAGAAGATAATGAGCCCATTTGGTTTAAAGTCCAAAATTATTGGGTTAAATAAGGAATTCAGAATATTCTATGACTGCAAAACTCATTTGGTTACCTATTATAGCATGCAGCGGCTCCCTAGTTTGAGCAACTTGAACAAGGGAATTAAGGTTTCATAAAGGAAAAAATGACAGCAATCCCATTTAGATAAATATAACTAATTCAATAAAATAGAATTTTTCCCCTAGAATTTATTAGCATAGCAATTAGATGAAATAAGTCTATACACAGACAGTTTCCATTAGTAACCTCTCTAATAATAAAACAGATGGCATCATTATGGATAATGAAAAAGACGTGACTTTAAAATTCTTTTTAAAAAATGTGGCTTTAAAAATATGTGGCTACAAAATATTTAAGTACAACTAAACCAAATCCAAACTCTAAAATTTTAGGAAAGGCATTTTCTTGATTTATTAAGTACATCTTACCAATTCTTGTATGTATATCTGAAACATTCCATTTATGCTTCAACTCACACTGAGTAGAAAGTTGGTTTTTGCCACATATATTTTCTACTTCACTTCTCTGTGAGGAATGTATAATGATATTTGCCTTAGATACATCTATTTAAATTTATATTTAAACTGTCTTAAATATTTTGCTTTGAATTTGTAGTTGGACTAATACACTTGAGAAAATGCATTAGGAAATTTATTCACTTCCTAAACCATATGAATTCCTAAAAAGAAAATATTTTCTTATTTCTCAGAAGGTAAAGTTACATTAGAAAGTAGAGAAAGAAAGACATCTGTGTGATTAGGTAACATGATGATAGTGGTTTAGTCGCTAAGTCGTGTATAACTCTTGTGACACCATGGACCATGGCCCACAAGGCTCCATGGGATTTCCCAGGCAAGAATATTGGAGTGGGCCATTTTCTTCTCCAAGGCATCTTCCTGACCTGGGGATGGAACCCATGGACCCATATCTCCTGCACTACAGGAGGATTCTTTTACTGCTGAGCCACCAGGGTGAAAGCCCAGATAACATAACAGAGACCAAAAGTTCATTGGAAAATTCTGAAATCCTCCTTTTTGAATGGACATCTCTCCTTTTTTTGTCTCTATGAGAAATATATTAGAAAATATTTCACGTATATCAAATGTTATAAATAGAATACTGGACTGCATTGCCATTCCCTTCTCTGGGGGACTCTTCCCAACCCAGAGATCAAACTCGGGTCTCCCTCATTGCAGGTAGATTCCTTACCGTATGAGCCACTAGGGAAGCCCATAAATAGAATCTAAATCTTAATAAGGAAACAACTTTTGGCTTTTGTCATTCTGTTTCTGTTTCCTATTTCATTCATTTCTCTTTTTTGTTTTTCATCTATTTTTTCATCTACTTGAGCTGATACTACAATAATTTGAATTATTTTCACACTGAGTTATAAATGAACCTCCGTGTGCTTTTTTTATTGCAACTTCAATGAGCAGAACTTTGTCATTAATTCTAAAAATTTACTGTAATTTCCACTGTGATCTCCCCTTTTTCTCATTCAGTAGTCTTTTTGTAATTTACAAATCTATGGAGTCTTCCTAAGTAATTTTTTATTCTTCACTTTTAATTTAATATATTGTTTTCAGAGGACATGCTCTGATCTTCACTGAGGATTTCTTCAAGAATAATACCTGTGCCTAATGCCAATTTTTACAACTATTTTATGTATCCTTAAAAAGAGTATATAGTTTCTACTTCAGGGTACAGATCAAGCTATTATTTTTTCTTAAGCTCATTACTTTTTACCTACTTGATCTATCAATTTCTGACAGTTTTGCTAAAAATCTCCAGTATCTTTGTGAAATCTGCCTTATAATTGTGTCAATTTTATATTCTGAGACACTGTTGGTTACCGAGAAGTTCATAATTTTTATATCTTCTTAGATAATTCTTCCTTTTTATTATGTAATAATCTTTGTCTCTGCTTAGGATTTTTGCCTCAAGTTTCTATTAGTACTTTGTATGATTTTGCTTTGCCAACTTTTTAAATTATAAGTTTCCTGATATATATTTTAATTATCCCTTTATTGTCTTTCTATGCAGTTTTGTTTCAGATTTGGCTCTTGGATATATCATATAACTGGAGTTTGTAATGTTTATCCAACCTAATCATATCTTTAATAGTGAAAATTAATCAATGCATATTTATTGAATTTTCATATGTACTATCACACTGGTCATAGTCCTAACTATGACCAAAAATTTTCTTTTTTGTTTTCATTTTTTCCCTTTTGCTGCATTCTACTGGATTAATATTAACAGTTTTATATACAACAATAATGATGATGATAAATAAATTTTTGCATTTAGTATAGATTTATATTATAAGGACTTTATGTGTGCTAATTAATTAAACCTTCACAACCACTGTATAAGGGTAGACTATTAAGAATTCATCTTGCTTTTGAGGAACCTGAGGCACCAGAGGCTAAGTCAACGAGCTCTAGGTCACCAGGCCGGTAGGAGATGGAGATCTGAATTTAACAAGTCAAGTTCCAGAAATCACACACATTGCTTTCTTCTTAGGGTAACTTTGACAATGGTTTTTAAATTACTTTTTAGTTCCAGAAAAGATTTACACTTAAATCTGTAAGAATTTTCAAACTATGAACATTTCAGAGATTCTAACATCAACAATGGAAAATAAGTATAAACTTTCTGAAAACCTACTACAGTGTTACTCTTCTATTCATTGCTTAAAATTGAGAAAAAGCAGAGGAGAATCACCACATTGGCTCCTGATTCTTTTAAACTGTGTTTTCAAAGTCCAAGCCATTAGCAAATTAAATCCATTTGAAAAAAAAAAAAACAAACAGAAACTATCTTGGCTTAGAGAATACAGAGCAAATGATGATCCAGGACTTCTTAGCCTAGGTTTTAAGGTCTGGCAGTTTCTGTTTTATTCTCATTAGACCCCTAAATTGGTATGTAAGAAGTTAAGTAACTAGAGAGAGAGGACCTGAGGATGCAACGCAACGTGGAACAAGGGCCACATGAAAAAGCACAAATGCCAGAGATGTGAGTGAAAAAGCCATTCTCAATACTCCAGTCCCCAGTAAGTCTAAGGCATCCCAGCTTAGGGACATCATGGAGGTGAGATAAACCATCCCCATTCCGCCTTGCCTACCATAAGAAATATTCAAATGATTGTAGTTTTAAAGCCACTCCACCTCTTATTTGCACATCAGACTTTCACTCTGGTATATATGATTGCGGAAGCTTATGTCACATGCCTTTGGTAGCTGTAACTATTGTTGTTTAGTTGCTAAGCCGTGTCCAACTCTTTGCAACCCCATGGACTGCAGCCCACCAGCTCCTCTGTCCATGGGCTTTCCCAGGCAAGAATAGTGGAGTGGGTTGCCATCTCCTTCTCCAGAGGATCTTCCTGACCCAGGGATTAAATACAAGTCTCCCGTTTGGCAGGTAGATTCTCTACCACTGAGCCACTAAGGAGGTCCACTAATCTGCACCCAGACTCCAACCTTAGTGAGTAGGAAATAACATGGAATTTTCCCTTGTGTATGAAAAGATAATGGCACCATAAATAGGACATATGAACACTACCCACACCTAATAGCCATGATTCAGAAACGTGACCAACTAAGCATGGATCCTGCAACAAACTCAGATGCTACTTGAGGGCAGGGACTTTATGTGCTGAATACAGAGATCTGAAAATAATCTAGCAAATTCACAGTAGACACTATTTGTTAAATAAAAGACAGAATCATGACATGTTGATCATACGTTGCATACCTCTCATTTCAACAGATATTAATACATCTTTCATGTTGAGAAGAGTTCCACATATATATATATACACATATATATATTATAATTACCATAAGGTAGGGGTGGGGGAAGCAGAAGTAGTAATAACTTCTAGAGCCTATTAATGAAATTGTTTAAGTGACAATGGATTCAGAATAATTAACACAACCTAATTAAAGACTCATGAAATTAGAAGACGCTTATTCCTTGGAAGGAAAGTTATGACCAACCTAGATAGCATATTGAAAAGCAGAGACATTACTTTGCCAACAAAGGTCAGTCTAGTCAAGGCTCTGGTTCTTCCAGTAGTCATGTATGGATGTGAGAGCTGGACGTGAAGAAAGCTGAGCGCCAAAGAATTGATGCTTTTGAACTGTGGTGTTGGAGAAGAGAGAGTCCCTTGGACTGCAAGGAGATCCAACCAGTCCATCCTAAAGGAGATCAGTCCTGGGTGTTCACTGGAAGGACTGATGTTGAAGCTGAAACTCCAATACTTTGTCCACCTCATGCAAAGAGTTGACTCACCAGAAAAGACCCTGATGCTGGGAAGGATTGAGGGCAGGTAGAGAAGTAGACGACAGAGGATGAGATGGCTGGATGGCATCACTGACTTGATGAACATGGGTCTGGGTAGACACCAGGAGTTGGTGATGAACAAGGAGGCCTGGCATACTGCAGTTCATGGGGTTGCAAAGAGTTGGACATGACTGAGCGACTGAACTGAACTGAATTAAAGACTCACAGATCTAGAGGAAAGGCTTGTGGCTGTTGGTGGGGGCATGCAGGAGACTGGATGAGGGATGGATTGGGAGTTTGGGATTAGCAAATGCAAACTATTATATACAGAAGGGATAAACAACAAGATCCTACTGTATAGCACAGGGAACTATATTCAATATCCAGTAACAAATCATAATGGAAAAGAATATTAAAAAGAATATATATATATATATATATGTCACTTTGCTACACACTAGAAACTAACAGAACATTGTAAATTAACTATACTTCAATAAAAAATAAAAACATATACAACCTAGTTAAGCTATTGAATTTCAAAGACAAAGAAATAATACTTCTGTCACTCAAGGAACAAAACACATGTGATAGTTAATTTTATGTGTCATATTGACTGGGCTACAGGGTAACCCAGGCATTTGGTCAAACATTACTCTGGGTGTGTCTGTGAGGGTATTTCTGAGTGAAATTAACATCTGAATTGGTAGACTAAGTAAAGTGAACTATCCTCTCTAATGTGGCTGGGCCTCATCTAATCAACTGAAGACCTGAATAGAACAAAAAACTGAGTAAAAGGGAACTGAACCTGCCTAACTGATTGAGCTTAGGGAAGTCAATCGGGATATCAATCTTCCACCCTTAGACTAGAACATGCATCAGCTGGCTCTCCTGATTTTCAGGCCTTTAGGATCAGACTGAAACTACACTACTAGCTCACTTGGGTTTTCAGTTTGCCAGTTGCAGCCCTTGGGACTTTTCAGCCTCCGAAATCATGATATATCTTTCTCTCTACATATAGATATGTATCATGTTATATATATACAGTGGGCTTCCCTGGTGGCTCAGATGATAAAGAATTGGCCTACAATGCAGGAGACTCAAGTTCAATTCCTGGGTCGTCAGGAAGATCCCCTGGAGAAGAGAATGGCTACCCACTCCAATATGCTTGCCTGGAGAATTCCATGGACAGAGGAACCTGATGAGCTACAGTCCATGGGGATGCAAAGAGTCTGATGAGACCGAGCAACTGAAACTAACACACACACACACACACACACACACAGGAGATCCCTAACACCAGTCACCTACAAGGAAAAAAAATCAACTTGGCCTCAACAGTTCCATGATATTCAGTGCTCAAAAAAGTAACAGAGAAAATTTCTGAAGGAAAGAAACCCAGTGTTCACAGAGTCTTGAGGAAAATAAGTTTAAGAAGTTCATACATTGCCAAATGTATGGAATACTTCAAATATAAAAGTAATAAATATTTTCACATATGTAAGATCTCAGCAGCATATATCTATTTGCCTTCTTTGGACAGAAAACCTACTGGGCAGTGAAATCCAACCAGCCAAGAGATGAATCAACATAAAGATTTTCCTAAAGAGAGAAGCTGTGGTGAAACAAGTGATGGCAAGACCTGTGGTTCCAGAACACATTGAAATGTCACAAACTTGAAAACATGAAAATGAAAACTTATCTAAGAAATCAGCAGGAGGAAGAAGGGATGGGAGTAAACATAAAAGCACAAATATTTTCATTTATCATAATAGTGAAATAGCAGATAACGTTAAAAAATACATCATGAAAAAATGGTTCCAAAGGCTTCACTTTTTTCACAATCTTTTGCTACTAGCCTTAGAAGGATTCTTTACAAAGTAATATCTTTTTTCATGGATAAACAGTCATTTAAAGTTAGCAATTCTTTCACCCATTTCTTCCCCTTCCTTTAAAATTATGTGAATTTAATATCAACTTAAATTTTAAATGTTTAATATAAAAAGTAATAGATATAATCTTATCATTAAAAATTATTTCTCTCTAACATCTATATCCAAGTGTACAATGGTAAAGATTCGGAAACATTTTTTATATTTCTGAGAAAAAGAAATCTTGTCTTAAGAACATTATATTCGAGGGAGAAACTAAGATGGCGGAGGAATAGGACGGGGAGAACACTCTCTCCCCAATAAATATACCAAAAGAACTTTTAAAGGCCGAGCAAACTCCAAAAAACAGGAACTGAATGCTGGCAGAGGACATCGGGCATCTGGAGAGGCGACCCAGTGCCGACGAGAGGAGGTAGGACAAAAGAAAGAAAAGAAAAAAAAAGTAGAGGGAGAGACAAAGAGCTGGGGACGGGCTCCGTCCCGGAAGGGGAGTCTGGAATAAAGAGGGAAAAAAAAAAAAAAGAGGAGAAAGGTTTCTGAATACCAGGGAGCATTCTCTCTGGCAGATCTGCGGTGGATCTTGGAGAGCAATATAGCTGAGAGCAGAAGCAGATTAATAGCTAAGCCCTGCAAGGTTCGTCTCTAGCTACAAGCACAGCCGAGAGCAGCAGCACAGCTGAAGCAGACTGCTCCTGCTCAGGGAGGGGCGGGCCGCGGGCTCAGGGAACGGAGCAGCCTGAGGGACCTAACTTTCCAGGAAAAGCTCCCTCTCCCCCCCAGGTCCGTGCACAAAACAAAGGGCGGTGAGGAGTCAACAGAGAGGCTGTGCAGCTGAGGGCTGCGGACCGGCCCAACCCCCGCCTGAGAGCAGTGGGCATAACCCAACCCAGCCTCGGGGAGGCTAACCAAGACTTCTGGGGATTCTGGACAGATCGGTGCTGTATACACCTTAGAAGGAGTGCTCAGCTGCACGCCGAGAAAACAGAGCGGCCGGGCCGGGAGAGAGGAGAAGCCCCACTCCCCAACTGCTGGGCGGACGACAGAGAGCCTGAGCAGAAGGGGCGGGGGAAGCCCTCTCATCAGGAGCAGGGCAAACTCCAAAATTAAATCTCTGCCGGTAGATCAGCCTGCATAGAAAAGAGACTGTAGGACTGTGAGAAGGACAAGCCTAACCAAGAAGGCCTGCTTAGCTGCACGCTGAGAAAACAGAG